>CM033425.1:29367223-29967223 GCA_019425775.1 Rafetus swinhoei | reverse complement strand
AAAAGCTATGGCACTAAAGTCTTAGGGTTGTCTACTGGCTGTGCCCGGGGCTTCTCGGATAACAATGTAATTCTAAGCAAATCTTTCTCTTTCCTTAACATCCCTATAGCTCCAATCCCTCTTTCTCAGACCCTGCTCACCTGTGCTATGGGGAACTTTTGGGGACCATGTGTGGATTTTCCTGGCTCTTCCCAGATACCAGAGAGGAAACACTTTGCAGGGAAAAAAGAGACAGGGAATACATTTGGTTTCATCCCCAACTTTCTAGCACAGAATCTTGAAGCGTTTTTACCAGAACACATAGCTATTCCAAATCCTTGACTTGCTGCATTTCCTTTCAGTGTTTGGGGGCTGATTAACAGAGAATGAGCTAGCAATGGGACTCCATCCTCACCCCCACCCCCAACTACTTGGGACACGACACGGTGAAGGAGGGTAGGAACAATATTGGAAATATGGCATGGAGGTGACTGGTTTCACATACAGTATATGGCACCTACGTAGCACTCTCCACTGCCAAAAATTATCTCCCCATTGCAGGGGCATCTTAAAAAGGGGAAGACACAGGATTCTGATTGTCTGTGCCTGAATTTATGCAAATCAATGAACATTTATGCTAATTTGCAGTCTCCTGTCTCTATGTCAGTGGAATTTGGCAGGCGTGCTAACCGGAGCAGGAGGGAGGAAGTATCTCACTGAACTCTAGTAGTGCTTCCTGGATCTTCCAAGGGGCAATGCAGATCCATTGTGCCCTCGGTCCAGTGCTATGGTTCACTCCACAATGTAGCCTAGAGATTGTACTAGGGCATGTGGGCAGGGAGACCTAAGAAGTTTGTTCTTCTGTCACAATCCAGGATGTCAACGTTGAGTTGGAAATGAAAGAGTCTGTGAGAAGTAAAAGCCTGGAAAGCCAAAATGTGAAGAAAGATCTCAGGGTGAAAGGTGGCATCAGAGCAAACCTGATTTTGCAATATACTATGGCACCAAAAGAGACCAATGCTATTTTGTGTGGCATATACAGAGATCTCACCTCTCAAAGCCAGCAGGTGACAGTTTCCCTTTCCCTGGATTTGGTGTGACTGCTAGTAGGCATATTGAGCTCAGCTAAGCAAATACTCGTTCCTTACAGACATCGCATATTTGCAGAACACTGAAAGCATTACACTCTGGAAGACATTGGACTTAGACAGAAGTGATGGCATGAAACTTAGAGAAAACTTAGAGATATTTTAGATTAAATATAAAAAAAAATCATCTTCTTGAAAATGTATCCTTTTATCTGATTTAAAGTAAATTGTATAAGGTGATGTTATATTACCATGGGTTTGGGTTTGGTAGCTACAGGTTTAAGCTTAATGGAATGGAAGTTACCTTTGCTACTTGCTTTAAATTTAGAGTTGTTAGGAACACATAAACTCCAAAGTTAGTGACCACACATACACTCACCAGTATGTGATTTAATTTATTTTGTAAGTTTTATTAAAGTTACAGTTACAGTTATTATTATCCAGGCATATGGAAATTCAGTCCAGACCTATGCACAAGTTACAAATAAAGTTATAAATAAAGTTATACTTACATTTCTGACAATAGCATTCAGGTTTGATGGGTTTGTACAGCTTGGTACTTTTTCTCCTGTAATCTTAAGGCGTTAGGTTATTTTTTGGTCACTTCAGTTATCATTCTTTCTTTTCAAGGCCAAAAGTATCTAAGTTAAAGTTTACAGGCTTTTGCACTTCAGATTGTTTTCCTCATGGCTAGTCTATAGTTTGGTATTTAGAGGAACTATTTTATGCTTTTATGATTCTACTAATTAACTTTAATGGGCATACAATGCACGTGCTATAACATAATTACAGCATTACACAATAAATGAATAATAACTAAAATCATTGCCTACTCAAAGGAGGCCTGTTAGATGCTGAACAGTTTCACCAGGGTAGCGGGAACCACACTGTCTGTGCACCTAACACTTGGGTTGGACCAGACACTTGAAAACACATGGGGCTTAAATTCTCATTGAGTATTTCCTAAACTCCAGGACTCAGGGCATCTGACCTGAGAAGGGCCCAGGAGTCAGGGCGTCTGACTCATGAGAGATGCCGTGGCTCAGGGCTTTAGCCCTGTGGGAGGCACCTGAGTTCCTGTGGAAGTAAAATATTCAGCTGTGGCTTAAGTAAAGCCCAGACATCACACTAGGAAACAGTCCTGCACTGGTTTGGGGATGGAGTCAGTTGCAATATGTTACAGAGAGGCATTCTGGTCACTTCTGCAGTGAGGACATAGGGGTTGTCATGCATCCTTTCCTCTAGTGGTGTCACACCCACTCTCTTAGTGGAGTCCTTCGGCCGAGGTGATAAGCCAAGCCCCAGTGACATTCTTCTGACAGAACTGGCATCCCTGTGCTGGCCACAATTATCAGCCCTGCAGGAGGTGCTCTCAGACCCCGCCGTGGCACCGCTGCTCCCTTCCAGATGACAGTGAGGCTTGTAGACAGTGGAACTTTTTTCTTCTTTTACATAAGGTTAATTATTTATTCCTGCACAAAACAGCAGCGATTTGCTGAACTAACCTGTGCGCTAGTCTGTGTGCCTGGCTCTGCATGCATCAAATGTACTGTTTGAAACCAAAATTATCTCATACCCATTGGCCATTTGCTTACCTTGACTGGGCCCATCCACAACTCTGTATGCCACCTCTCCTCCCGCCTGGCACAGCCAGAGTGGCTTTCTGGGCCTGGCGTGCCCACACAAGGGGAAGACCAGCAAAAGCCCCTCAGAGAGAATTTTATATTTTTCATCTTTTGGTGATTCAGTTCATGAGGTAATTTTAGAAACAAATTCTGGCATCATAACATTGGGAGCCTCTGTGTCTCCAGGCAGTGAACAAATGCCATGTTGGGTTCCGTTATCACAACACCACACCATTAAATGTCCTAAGCAATCTTTTTTTTTAAGGAAAACAAGTCTTTAGAAACAGAGGTGACCCCTGAAGTGATAAGTGAAGAGGTTCACCTGAAAGTCTGTTATCAGCCATTTGTGCCTGGCTCTGCCTCAGATTTCTCATTTCGATGTGACGGCAGCTGAAAATTGGATAGATACTGACTTCCCCTCAGACAAGACTTTCTCTTTTTGTCTTCAAGGGCAACTTGAGTGCTTTAGCCTCTGAGGTCACAGAGAATCATAGGAGGCTGAAAAGAAGCGTTTGGGAGGGGAGGGGGAATCACAATTGTTGTTATTGCGCTTTGAAGCTTAATTATCGAAATATGCAACACAAGTGTGAAGAAGTCCGGAAAAGCAAGGAATGCACAAGTGTCAGGCAGTTTAATTAGTCTTAAAAATGCACCTAGATGCAAGATTGCTTGGATCAGAATGTGCAGAAATTTGTAGCCATGCAAATGGTGCAACTCAAGCACTAGTTCTTGGCTTCTGACGGACGCCCAAGAACAGACGCCTGCTTGCACACCACGTGTTCTGCAGACGCCATGAAGATGTTCATGCTGAACTTTGGAATGTGCAGTCTGACAGCCCCGGGATTCACTTCACAGTCCTCCCTGCACAAAAAGCACCCACTGCATGGCCCCAGGCTTTCCCCCACCTTGCCCCCACCTTTCCCACAGAGACCAGACTATCCCCAGGGCCCAGCCTTTCCTACAGAGGCTGTTAGCAAAGTGCCAGTCAAGATGGTAATTTATGTGGGTCAGACACATGCACCAAGAAGCTGGAGGGGACCCAGCAGCTCATTACATAAGCACATAAGAACATAAGAACGGCCGTACTGGGTCAGACCAAAGGTCCATCTAGCCTAGTATCCTGTCTGCCGACAGTGGCCAGCACCAGGTGCCCCAGAGAGGGTGGACCGAAGACAATGATCAAGCGATTTGTCTCCTGCCATCCCTCTCCAGCCTCTGACAAACAGAGGCCAAGGACACCATTTTATCCCTGGCTAATAGCCTTTATGGACCTAACCTCCATGAAATTATCTAGCTTCTCTTTAAACTTTATTATAGTCCTAGCCTTCACAGCCTCCTCTGGCAAGGAGTTCCACAGGTTGACTACGCTGTGTGAAGAAGAACTTTATTTTATTAGTTTTAAACCTGCTACCCATTAATTTCATTTGTTGTCCTCTAGTTCTTCTATTTAGGAACTAATAAATAACTTTTCTTTATCCGCCCTCTCCACACCACTCATGATTTTATATACCTCTATCATATCCCCTCAGTCTCCTCTTTCCTAAACTGAAAAGTCCCAGTCGCTTTAACCTCTCCTCATATGGGACCCATTCCAAACCCTAATCATTTTAGTTGCCCTTTTCTGAACCCTTTCCAAGGCCAAAATATCTTTTTGAGGTGAGAGACCACATCTGTACACAGTATTCAAGATGTGGGCGTACCATAGTTTTATACAGGGGCAGTAAGATATTCTGGGTCTTACTTTCTATCCCTTTCTTAATAATTCCTAGCATCCTATTTGCCTTTTTGACCGCCGCTGCACATGTGTGGAAGTTTTCAGAAAACTGTCACGATAACTCCAAGATCTCTTTCCTGATTTGTCGTAGCCAAATTAGCCCCCATCATACTGTACGTATAGTTGGGGTTATTTTTCCCGATGTGCATTACTTTACACTTATCCACATTAAATTTCATTTGCCATTTTGTTGCCCAATCGCTCAGTTTGGTGAGATCTTCTTGGAGTCCCTCACAGTCTGCTTCTGTCTTGACTATCCTAAACAGTTTGGCATCATCTGAAAAGTTTACCACCTCACTGCTTACCTCTTTCTCCAGATCATTTATGAATAAGTTGAACAGGATTGGTCCTAGGACTGACCCTTGGGGGACACCACTAGTTACCCTTCTCCATTCTGAAAATTTACCATTTATTCCTACCCTTTGTTTCCTGTCTTTTAACCAGTTCCCAATCCAAGAAAGGACATTCCCTCTTATCCCATGGCCATGTAATTTACACAAGAGCCTTTGGTGAGGATCCTTGTCAAAGGCTTTCTGAAAATCTAAGTATACTATATCTACTGGATCCCCCTTGTCCGCATGTTTGTTAATCCCTTCAAAGAACTCTAATAGATTAGTAAGACAGGATTTCCCTTTACAGAAACCATGTTGACTTTTGTCCAACAAATTATGTTCTTCTACATGCTTCACAATTTTATTCTTTACTATTGTTTGACTAATTTGCCCAGTACTGAAGTTAGACTTACCAGTCTGTAATTGCCAGGATCGCCTCTAGAGCCCTTTTTAAATATTGGTGTCATGTTGGCTACCTTCCAGTCATTAGGTACGGAAGCCGATTTAAGGGATAGGTTACAAACCACTGATAATAGTTCAGCAATTTCCCATTTGAGTTCTTTTAGAACCCTTGGATGAATGCCATCTGGTCCCGGAGATTTGTTAACATTAAGTTTTTCTATTTGTACACACAAGCTGCCAAGAAGCCAGCAGAAAATGGCTTGTGGTCACTGTCCAGCATGGGCTGGGTTTGAGCTGAATGCTCTGAGCCCAGACGGTCTCCCGTTGCAGAAGGGAAGTGTTGAAGGGACCCCTGAAGGCAGGCAAGAACTCTACCAGGCTGTGGAGTGAGTTGTCAGCTCTGCAGGGAAAAAAGCAGGGTATAGGAAAGCAAATGGTCTGGGACTTTGAATCTCCATTGAAGGGAGCTGAAACCTATGGATCCAGGCCCATCCCTATGGTTTATAGTGCCCTACATGGAAGTGGGGGGAAGGGAGGGACGGAGAAGAAGCCACGCCACAGGATGGGGGCTGCACGTAGGGCTGTGGTCGCAGGAGCAGGGTAAGAAGGCTTAGGCATGAAAATAGGGGGTACTCCAGTACCCCCACATTTTTCATGGATTCCCAGATGCTACTGGCCCCTCACCTGGAGTCCCAGATGCCTCATGGGACTCCACTCCCAGCTCCACACCTGTCCCAAGCCTTGGCCCCCAGCCCTCCCAGAGACATGGCCAGGTTGCTGACCCCAGCAAGGTGGAGCGGATGAGCAGCGACTGGGCACAGCCGGGACGGGCTGGGCTGGCTGCTGTAGCCAGTACTGCCTGCACCTTGCTGTCCCATCCTGCAGCGATGGTTCTAGGCATCCGCAGCTGCCTAGGGTGCCACTAAATGTGGAGCACCTGATGTAGATTTAGCATTGCCCTATGCAGCTGTGTATTCTGCATATGCCAAAGGATGGCCCACTATGGATTCTTGGGGTGGGGGGGGGAATGCCTTCCCTTCGGTGAGCCTACAGGTGTAGCAAAGGGGAGTTTGCAAGAGACAAGGAGCAAGCAGACAAAGTATCCCTAGGGGAGTCCTGCAGGAAGAGCTGGGGAGGCGAGGGGTTAAAATCCACCAAAGGCTGGGGGAGAGCCAGGGTTGAAGAGAGAGTGGCAAGGAAGAGAGGTGATTCCCTGTGTACATGGGCACGCAGGGACCAAGGAGAAAGAGATGGAGACGAGGCCCTACCTGAGGAGTGGATCTTGGAGGAGTGAAGAGGGAGCTGGAAAAGATGATGCTAAGAGACATCCCCTAATTCTGACAAAGAAATCTTAGCAGCCCATGTGGTCTCTGCCATGTAAGAGCTGACCTGCTCTCCCTGAAGGAGGGCAGTTTAGAGCCTATATTAATTATGAATGTGTCACAAAGCTGGTTATGGCAGACAGAGGAGAGGTTTTCCAGTGCACCATACCAAAATAATATGCACCACATTCCATGCTCCCATTGTCTTTGCTAACAAAAAGTGACACTTTTTATCCATTAATTCAAAAAACCAAACCTGGTAAGGTTCCCCCACAGCCCTTTGCCAATGACTGCCGTGGAGCACCAGCCTTAAATATGAAAGCAGCAAGCAAAGGGGCTGTAAAGAGAGCAGGGACTCCAGACAAACCCTTGCACTGAATGAAGCTGGGCTTCTAGGAACATGACTTTTCTTGTCTTTTCCATCTTGCCCAGTTTCAAGCAGCCTTCCAACAGCAATGATGGTCCTTAAGCATCCCCACTTTGGAATTAAAGCCATTGGCACCTGCTTAGTCTGCAGTCCTATGCCAGGGTGTGTCTACACTGCAGGACTTAACTCAAAATAAGCTATGCAAATTGAGCTACATCAATTGCAGCGCTTATTTCAAAATTGGAAGCATCTACACAGCACTTATTTTTAAAAAAGAGCACTCTTCCGTCGACTTCCCTTACTCTTCATACAATGAGGGTTACAAGAGTCGGAGTAAGAAGTCCTCCAGCTTGACAATACTTTGACATTATTTCGCAATAACTGCCTGCTGTGTAGATGTGGACTAAGTTATTCTGAAATAACACTAATTATTTTGAAACAAAGTTGCTGTGTAGATGTACCCTTAGATGTCATAATCACGCCTATAGTGTGCACTGCCAAATAAAGCATTGGTTAGGGGCTGTTGAAAATGCCCCTCAAACTTCTCCCGGGGGTGGAAAACTGGGTGTTTGTCTAAACTAGCATTTTCATGGAAAGTGTTTATTTTCCTCCATAATTTCAGAAAATCCTGAAAGTTTGGGGGTTTGCATTTTGAACTTTATGATGAACAGTCAAACTTTCCCAGCACCAAACGATGCATGGGGTGTAGTTTCCACAGACACTTCCTGCAGGAACAAACTTCCCATCACCCAACCAGCACTGGTCCTGTTAAAGGCAAGCGTCACAGGAGGCTCAGACAGGATCCTCCGCACCACCCCTGTACTGGAGGCGTAGGGAGTTCAGCAAACATGGAGACGAAGTCAAGGAATGCAGAGCACAACAGACTAACCATCCTGATGCTTGCCACCCCCATGGGTAGAGACAGGATGCAGCACCCAGCTACCCAATGCCCTCGAGTGGGCAGTGCTCATGTCACTGGGGTTTATCATTGTACTACCATCGCACAGAGGACTCTGTCAGGGAAGAGGACCTGGCTATGCTCAGGGGATCAGAGTGGAGCTTGTGCTGGTATTGGTGAAAGCACTGTTGCCAGGTGGCCCCTGCCCTGTACAGAGCTGGAGGCAGGAGGTGATTGGATAGTTTCCTGCTAAGGCTCACATTGAGCCCATGCCTCCTTAGCCTGCCCATTCCCTGCCTCCCCCCACCTCACTCTGTTCCCCCCTTGCACCCATCAGATTAAAGGAGCAGGTGCACAAGTGACTTCAGACACACCATCAGCTAAGGGCACTACCTAAGCTTAGTAAAGCCCGTGTGGAGCCTCTGCTACCAGGTGAGAGTGTGCCAGGCCATGGAGCCTGCTGCGCCAAGCCCAGGAACTTGCAGGGAACATGAAGCTTCTAGTGGGAATTAGCTTCACTGGGATTTTCCCGACTTGTTCCAAGCAGCGACACCCCCAGGAGACAAGACAAAGTATTTCCCTTTACATCCTATTTCCTGTTCCAATCGGTCACCATAACAACTTGATGCAACTATTTATACAAATTCCTTTTCTCCACTTCTTCTGAGCACACCACCTGTGGAGCCGGACAATGCAGCACCTGCAACAAGATCACTCTTTTCTCAAACTTTGTTTTGCCTGATTTTTCTACACACACACACACATACAAACAAATGTGTAAAACTCAGATGCTGCAACCGTTTCGATCACAGAGTCCTCTTGAGGCGCTGATCATGCCACTAAGTGCGCTGATCATGCCACTAAGCCTGCACTGATCATGCCCAGTGCGCTGATCATGCCACTAAGCTTGCCTACCTGTCCTCTAGGGCACCCCACCACCCTGTCCCACTGGGCCAGAAGCTCTGATCTCCCCCTGCCAAGCCACACAGTTGGGGCAACAACCCTCCAGCAAGGCAACACAGACACTGAACCACTACAGCTCTGGAAGGGCTCAGTTATAAGGACTTAACAGCTCCCAGGAACACATCCCTCAAAAGGGACCAACCCCCCAAATAAATTAGTATTTCTCCATATAAAAGTTAAACACAGAGGAAGCTCATAAATATGTTCACTCTATTTATCAAAGAGAGAAATTCACAGATGTTGCTCTCCCCAGGTAACAATTATTTACAGTGGGCTTGATAATTTAAAAAAAGTGTTTATTAAGTATAAAAGTAGGATTTAAGTGGTTGCAAGTGAAAGCAGGAAGATCAAAGTAAGATATTAAGCCAAAATAAACAAAACACTCTAATTAACCCTAATACACTAAGGCTTAGTCTACACTGCAGAGTTTTTGCGCAAGAAGCCTTTTGCTGAAGAGTTCTTGCACAAAAACGTCTTGCGCAAAAGCGTGGCCAGACCTCAAAGCACATCGCAAAAGCAATGTGCTTTTGTGCAAGAAAGTGTCCACACTGCATGGACGCTCTTGCCATTCATCAGAGCACCTGTGCTTTTTCCGATAGGTGTTTCTTGTGCAAAAACCCCTCCAGAGCATCCACACATGCCTTTTTGCGCAAGAGCTGTAGAACAAAAAGGAAAGAGGAATAACTCTACCGGCAAAAGCCTTCTGTTCTGTTGATTTTCTTGTGCAAAAACGCGCTTGAGGTGTAGATGCTCCACCGGTCTTTGTGCAAAAACTTTGTAGTGTAGACATAACCTAAGAGAAGTTGTTACAGATCATAATTTTCAACCTGGTCCTTATTTCAGTTAAAATCTTTCAAGACAAAGCTGATTGTTTCTCTAGCCTGGGTCCAATAGTTTTGTGTCCTCAGAGTTATTTATTTTCAGGGTTCTTCATGTATATCCTCTTAAGGCACAGAGACCATTTCAAAGGCCAGCTGAAGACGATGTTGATTGTTTCCCATTTTTTATATAGAATTTCCCTAAGACATAAGAACATAAGAATGGCTGTACTGGGTCACACCAAAGGTCCATCTAGCCCAGTAGCCTGCCTGCCGACAGTGGCCAGCACCAAGTGCCCCGGAAGGGGTGGACTGAAGACAATGATCAAGTGATTTGTCTCGTGCCATCCATCTCCAGCCTCTGACAAACAGAGGCCAGGAATGCTTGGTTTAACTCTCCCCCTCCCCACAGAAAATTACCAGATTCAAGTTGGGTTCCAGCACCATATGGCATGATCACATCTCTTCGTAGGACCAACCACATTTTGGGCTTACAGGAAAATCAAAACCATTCACAGATTGTTGCCTTCAGCACCAGGCCATTAAGTACCTTAAGTAACACTAATGGCTTTCACTAGAAATTCTAGATTACTAAGCAGGTTTACAATTCATGTTGTTAACATCACATACAAGAATGACACATGCATACAAATAGAATATACACATTCAGGGGATCGCAGGCTCCTGAACAATAGGGTTCTTGACCTATTTTGCATAAAGCATTTTTGCATTATGCATGTTCTTATTCAAAAACATATTTCCATAAAAATATGGAGGCAGTTTCACAGTGGTAAATAAGAAGAATAGCACTTTGCTACTTTCAGAAATGGAAGGTTGCTTTACAAATGGTAATGGTAAAGGGGGATAAAGCTGTAGATTTGTATATCCTAGCGTCATTCACCTTCTTAATGTTCCATGAATGGAGAAATCCCTGGGAAACATGAGTGCTGAGCATATAACCAAAGAAGGTTATAGAAGCGTCCAAAGTCACTTGACTGCTGGAACCTGTAAGATGGGTCTGAGGGTCTCAGATGTACAAGGTCTCATCAGGTTTCCAGTCCACTTTTTGAGCTTCTCTGGGTGATATGAATACCACAAAAATTGCATTATTTCACCACTTCTATATTGGCCCCATCGGGTGGCGGAGAGAAAATCAGTAGGGGAGAAAATACTTAGATTTCCTGGGATACTGGAGGAATAGGACATCCCAGGATTTCAGCCATAACTCGCACTCCACATTAATACAGAAGCTGCCTCTCCCCCAAAGCTTGAAAGATTATGTCAGCTCAGGTACAGAGTTTCCAGGATAAACCTGCATCCCACAAGACCAAAGTCTCCGCTGGCTCACTTGATTTCATACTTTGAGGGCTGTATTTTTTTCCAATACTTGGCTTTGTTTTTTCTTTTAAAACTAAAAACTGACACATTACTAGGAAGAGGAAGAGTTCACAGAATAAACTTCATTGCATTAATTATTGAGAGAGATAATCCAAATTTATTTAATGAATTAATAATAAGCCATTGGGGTATTTTAATAATAAAATACTTCTAGTTGTGTTTCAATAATTATGGCAGGCTTTCGTAATTACACCGCTGCTGTGAAAATAAAATCAAAATCAATTAGGTGGGCAGTGATACTGTCCCAGGAGCACCCAGTGCAACTGTATCTAGCTGAGGTTTAAAGGGCCACTAGGAAAATCAATTTTGGTTTAAACTTCCAGTGTCTGACAGCCACTTTGCTCCACCTTTGGAATGAAATTAGCATTCTCCACTGTGCATTACAGCTCCTAAGGATGAGAGAAGCAGCTCCCTTGGAAATCAGGCACTCACTTGCTCTTACCTTTACTTCTGAAAAACTCTCCAAGCTGGAGAGCTTCATGCACTGCCATGCCATGTTTAAAACGCTTGCTAGACATCTCTGCAAATGGCTGGCGCCATGCTTTCACTCCCAGGACTAGCCATCTGTGCTGTAAGCCCTCCAGCCTCGCATCGCCAATCCCAGGTCCTCAGAAATCTGGGTCAACCTCCAAACAGACTTGTTTAATACCTGTTTTATAAGTAGTAGATAAGTAGTGGGTTCTTTTAAGCCTGGGGACATGATACTTTCTAGACTTCCTCTGCACACAGGAGGGCAAGAAACATTTTTTAAAGTGAAGGCCAGAGGCTAGCATGCTCACTTGACTCCAGGAGCTGGGCATTTGAGGAAAGGATCACACCAAGTATTGCAAGGCAGGCATGTGATAAAGCCACAATAGATTTCACAGCATGACTAGGGATGACTTTGGCTCCTTGACTCCTGGCTCTACCAGTTCTCTAGAGCCTGGCATGTGTCTGCTGGGTTAAATGGGTGGGGGACAAAATGAATGTGAGGAAAGACCATGCAAACATCTCATGCCCCGTTCCTGAGCATTTCCAAGATCATGCCCATGTAATGTTGAGCTGAAAAGGCAGCTCAAGAGGCAGCTTCTCCTTCCCACCCACTGTGCCTGAGATCCCTCCCCCTTTAACAGCCTCTGTACTCTAACGGCAGCTGGGCCCTTTAAACTTTTCATCTCACTGAGGAAGTGAATTAGGAGCTGGACAGGCCCTTCCTCCCCATCCTGATTCTTGACTCACGTTGTCATTTGCAGCAGCTGGGCTGCTTCCCAAAAGCTGCTGAGCAGCACAGCTGGGCTGGCGGGGAAGTATGGCCTTTTAGCTGCTTGCTGAGCTCCAAAGAGAAATTTCTGCTTCCCTGCTTGAGCCAGGCTACCCAATGTCAGCAGCTTGGCTGGTTGATACCTAACCTAGCAAGTGTTACCAGTCCCTTGGAGTGCCTCTGTGTGCAGCACAGCTGTGTTGCAAAAAGACAAGGGGTTTGATCGGTTACAAAGGAGTTTGGCTGTCGTATAAAGAATACAGGAGCAATGTCAAGTACTTCTTAGTTCAGCTGGCCCCCTCAGCTCCAGAAGTGTGATAACAGGGAACACCTAGGTCAACAGGAAAAGTGATGCTGGGCTGAACTTCAAGAGCCAGGCGAATTGTGTTGGAAGCTGCGAGAGTGGCTGTCAAAATGAAAACAAACAGACAGAGTTGAAAAGGTTACCAGAAAAATAATGGATTGCGCATACATTTCTTTCCAACATTTTGCATGAATCAGACTGATTTCCAAGTGTTCGGGCTGGGGTAACCCTTTCTGTTTCATAAATTGTATTTTGTCATTGCCATGAGAAGCATCAGCTGCGTGGCTCCCGGGCCCAGCTATATCCTGTCTTCTTTCCATCCTGGTGCCAGGACTGGGGGAGACAATTGCTTGAGCCTCTCTTTCCACTTTCCATTCTTTGGTGTTTAGACTTCCAGTGGTTACACCCCTCTTTACTCCTTTCCATAGTTATGTAAGCAGTCCTTCCCCAAAACAAGCCAGAGAACAGGTGCTTTCAGCCAGTCCTTGCCCTGACATGGAGAACTTGACAAAGCAGTAACCCAGAGGAGGCATGGCAACACAAGGCTGATGGGTAACAAAGATAGGAAAGAGGGAGGAATGGAAGGAATTTTTCTATGTCAAAGATAACAGCCTCACACTGGAAAAGGGAAAATTCAAGTTCTCCATTAGGGCAAAGCTTTGTAATGAAGAGGTCAATCGGGCAACAGAATAATTTATCCAGGGAAGTTGTCAGTGCTCCATCACCAGAGGTGTTTGGGAGCAAATGAGATTTGGCACTTAGAGGAATAAGGAAGAGGGACGCCTGTGCTGCTGTGAAAAATACTTATGTGCCTGAAGGAAATTTGCAAACAGGCAATGGCAAAATGTTGCATGTTACCAGTTTCCCTTTTGTGTGTGACATTTTCTGCACGGGTTTAACATCGTTATAGCATGCGCTTAGCTGAGAAAAGTTGCAGCTATAGCTTCAGCGAAGAAAAAATGGATGATACTTAAATATTTGTGACCAGTGTAATTTAAAGAGAAACCAATGTGATCTGTGACTTCATAATACCCATGTAATACAGGTTGGACCTCACTGGTCCGGCACCTTCGGGACCAGCTGTTCCTGAATGAGGGGTTTGACAGACCAGCAGAGGTCCCTCTGCTCCTGACCCAGGCTGCCACCGACTTAGGGTTCCAGCCTCCCAGGGCTCTCTAGATGGCGCTGGCCCCACTGCTGCCAGGGCCAGAGCTCCGCAGCCGGAACAGAGCTTCATAGCCACCTTGCTCTGCGGGTTGGGCCAGACAGAGCTCTGCAGCGAGGGCTGAGCTCCACAGCCAGAACCGCGTTCCAGAGCTGCCTGGCTCTGTAGCTGGGTCCGGAGCTGCACAGCCAGGACTGAAGCTGTGTGGCCGGGGCCAGAGATCCCTGGCTGACACTAGGGCAGGAGCTCCACGGCTGCCACTGGGACCAGAACTCCCTGCTGTGCTGCCAGTTTCCCCCTTTCTCTCCAGCATATACTGGGGCTCCCAGCTGAGTCACCGGTGCCCCCTATGGTGCTCGTGCCCCGGTGCCAGACTTCCCTGTTCCTGGGCTCTGTGGTCCAGGATCATCTGTGGTCGGTGCCGAACCATGGAAGTTGCCGGAGCAGGGAGTCCCAGTTAAGGGAGGTACAACCTGTGCATTTACCCTGCCACAGCATGCTAATTGCTATCACTGACTCCACACTGCACAGCTGTCCACGATGATGTCACAGGATCTTGGTTTGGCCCATGAGTGCAGAGCAATGCACTGAGCTTTCGGAGAGAGCATTGGACAGACCAAATCACTTGAAATGCAGTTTCAAAGACAGGAATGCTGGCTTGGATGGTTGTTTAATGACAGTAGCATGTAGAGCTCCCAGTGAGACTAGGGCTCACACTGTGATCTATAAAAACCCACAAGTGACCCTGATCTAAGAGAGCTGAACATGGGGGTTTCTTTGCCTGGCCTACAGTAATTATGTTCAGTAGGTGCAAATTATCTGCAGGCAATCATTTAAACCACAAACTTTGCAAAGAGCAATGGGGTAATTATGCACAAGTTGACTTTAATTTTGCAGTCTGTGTGTCTTATTCAAAAAATAGATATATATTTTTTAATATTAGAACTCATTGCAGGAGGAGTAAAGGTAGTCCGAATTAGGGGCTTTAGTTCGAACTACCTAGCCCCTGCCGCGTGTAGCCGCAGGCACGGAGTTCGAACTACCGGGCATTTAAAAATGGCGGCACCCCGGGAACATGCAAATAAAGCCCAGGATATTTTAATCCCGGGCTTCATTTGCAACTTCGAATGACTACATTAGCCACCCTAGTTTGAACTAGGGTGGCTAGTGTGTAGACATACCCCCTGAGAGGTAGAAAGTTTTTCCTAATGTCCAACTGTCCCTTGCTGCAGTTTAAGCCCCTTGCATCTTGTCCTGTCCTCAGAGACCAAGGAGAACAATTTCCCCCCCCCCCCTCCTTGTAACACCCTTTTAGATACTTGAAAACTGCTATCATATCCCCTCTCAGTCTTCTTTCCAAACTAAACAAGCCCAATTCTTCAGCCCTCCCTCCCTCATAGCTCATGTTTTCTAGACCTTTCATCATTTTTCTTGCTCTTCTCCGGACTTTCTCCAATTTCTCCACATCTTTCTTGAAATGTGGTACCCAGAACTGGGCACAATACTCCAATTGAGGCCTGATTAGTGCAGAGTAGAGCGGAAGAATGACTTCTCACGTCTTGCTCACAACACTCCTGTTAATACATCCCAGAATTGTGTTTGCTTTTTTTGCAACAGTGTCACACTGTTGACTCACATTTAGTTTGTGATCCACTCTGACCCCTAGATCCCTTTCTGCAGTACTCCTTCCTAGACATCCACTTGAATCCAATTTGAACCCAGAAGTTCATGGATATTTTGGCAGCATTTGCAGAGCTCTGTGAATGTCCTGTTGCATCCTAGGGCCTATGCATAGTGAGCAGCAACCAGGTGCTTCCCAGTAAGTCCTACTGAGTTGCCTCTTCTCCACAGAGAAACCCACAGAGAGACCAGAGAACTCAAAGGAGACCACATAGAGTTTCCCAGGAATCATCCCCGAAGGTGGGACAGGTGGAAGGAGAAGGAAGTAGCCAATGGCACAGCCCACCAGTCCCTACTTGCCAGAACTACTGAGCCCCCCACAACCTGAAGCCCAAAGGGAGCGGTGGGTGATCAGCACATCTGAAAACTAACCCATTATTGCTATTTGTGTGTCCATCGAGCATCTGTAGGGCATCACCTCTTCATACTGCAGCAGGTATTACCTGTTGACACAGGTATCCATTAAGGATGGTGCCAGACAGACTCCCTGCTCCTCCTCTTCCTCCCACCCCTGTAATTCCAGCCAAGGCGATTCTGCAGGGAGTCTACTGCCTCCTTCCATGCCCCCTGTCCCACCTTGCGTTCTGGGGGTGCTGAGCATCATCCAGGCCTGTGCCATTTCAAGGGCAGCCATATGATTAGGAAGTGTCGCCTGCACAGATGTTTTCATTTCTGTCTTGCACATTAGGCTCGGGGCTGGGCCAGCAACTGTTAACTAGAACCATAGGAACTCCCATAGTGGAGTGGAGGAAACAAACACAGCGAAGGCCATAGGTTAGCGAAAGGCCAGTGGGCAACCGTGGAAGGATCACGTGATGATTCCCTGTTCTGTTCCTTCCCGCTGGAGCACGTGGCATTAGCTGCTGTGGGCAGACAGGACACTGGGCTGGATGGACCTTTGCTCTGACCAGTCTGGCCGTTCTTACATTCTCATGTTAAAGCTGGGGAGAGCCGGCAGGAATTAACTCAGTGCACGAGAAAGAATGCAGGAACCTGTGAGGATGACAAGTGGCTTTGATGCACATGAGCTATTTGCAAATCCTCCCAGGAGGGATAATCCAGGGGCAGATAATATTATTTATTTATGTCCATGCTTCCCCCTCTCTCTAGTTCAACTTCTCCATCCTGTCTCGCTGCCATTGGTGGTACTGAAACAGACTGACATGCTGTTCAGTAAGTCAGGCCATTTCATCAAGTCCTCTGGCTGGACCTTTTGCCAGATAAGGCAATGCAATTTATACTGCAAGTTAGGCTGGCTCAAAGCACTGCACTCATCCCATTTCTAGCCAAGAGAAACTGAGGGAGGGCAAGGAGCCAGCAGCATTGCTTAGTGGTGGGTCCTTGTTATAGACCTGACAGTGAAATGTCTTGAGCGCCGATAGGGCTCTAGCCATTAGATGGAACAGAAGAAGCCAAGAGTGGGCCGGATCCTACAGCCCCAGAGTAGGGGCCTGCAGGAGCTGGCCCCTGCTCTCAATCCAGCCTCCGTTGCAGGCTTGGTCTCTGATGGAGCTGTCCCATGTGTAGGATATAAGCATCACAGCACAACAGGGGCCTCCACGTACTCCCCCATCTCCGGGGCTGAGCTGTTGGCTGTGAGAGTGATATGCCCCCGCTTTCAGCAGGGCTCATGGTCGCTCACAGAGCACAAGTCCCACCAGGCAGAGGAGCAGAAAGCAAGGGTCCTCATGCATAGGTCCCCCCTCACTTATACACTGGCCACACCAGGGCGATCCGGGCTCTGCACAGGAAAGGCCAGCGGCCTTGGGCTCCCAAGGGGCAGTGTGTTTTGGGGACAGGGCTCCTTATCAGTGAATACCAGTCCCTAGAGCCAGGTAGCACCAGAACCTCAGCTAACCAGAGCCGGCAGTCCAGTTCCCCTGGGCTGTGCCATCTCCATGCGCCAGCTCTTACGGCTCCCTGCACACACCTCCATGCCATTCAGACCCCCCACAACCACAACCACTGCCAACTGGCCAACGCTGAGGGGAAGGGGACTCCACCACGTTCACTGAGTTACCTACATGAAAAAGCCTGTAATCCAATAACTAATTGCCTCTTTCTGTGTGTGGTCTTATCTGGCCTTATCTCCTCATCCCATGTCAGGCATCTCGTGTTCATAATCCATTTAGATTCTCTGATTAGAACCTGCTACATAAAGCAGATAGATGGTTTCCCCTTTAATACCTTTTTACAAGAGTTTTTTTTTTTTCTTCATAAATCAACTGAACTTCAGGGGCACTGGCAGGAGCAGCACATGAAGGGAAAGGAGGCCCTGGGCACTACTGATAAACCCTCACTTCGGAATGATTCTACCTTGCATCCATTACTTCAAAACTGCTCTCTGCTCTGGCACAGGCCAGATTCCCAGCCAGACCTGGCCCCAGCCTCCTCTAGGTTGTGACAAAACTGAGCACACACACCCCTGCACCTAGGGAGATGTGCCAGTTGCTCACATCTCAGCCCCCAGGGTGTCAGTGCTGGGCTGGCATGGGGACTCACTCCCCGCAGCATGCAGGCAAAGTGCATGGAACACCGTAGGAATGCAGGAAGAGAGCCGCGTGTCGTCTGCCTTTGGAGATAGGACTGCTGGGTGCCCACCCTGGCTCCGACACTGACTTGTTCTCTAAGGATGGACAACTCACTTCCTGTGCTGCCTCAGTTTCCCTTTCCCTAAAATAAGGCTAACAGCCTGCCTAGGTGACGGAGGTGTTGTAAGAGTTAGTTCATCTAGGTACAGCTGCCTGAAGAGGTAAATCTCTATGGAAGAGATACATTTTCACAGACATTGACCTTGCTCCATAAAAGTTTAATGCCAAAGGGTGGGACAGCATATGTGTGTCTCCTCCAGCCTCCCAGTGCTGGGGTTAACTCCTGGGTTGCACCAGTCCTATGTAGGGTGCCAAGGCTCCTCTTGACTGCATATGACTTTCTTCCAGCAAGCTGTTGTCTGGGACAGTCATTCAGCAGTGGGCTGCCTGGGTAGGAACAGCACGGTATTGGATGCCGGGATTTGGCATGTGCAGTTCATAAGGAATGGCCCACGCTAGGCCAGAATAGCAGCAAATGTTTGTGCAATCTACCGAGCAGGTTGCCCCTTCTTGCAGCGGGGCCCTGCCTCTAGGTCCACTGCTCACTGTCTCTCACCATCTCACTAGAAGGGGTCCAAGGACGGATAATTGATGCACTTTTAACTTGCAAATGCAACACAAACTTCCCTCAGGAACGTCTAATTCACATTTTAAGTAACAAAAGGGCTCAAATCCCTTTCTTGCCTACTTAGTCATGCTGCATTTGGTATAAGCGAGATGAAATGCTAAGCTCGGGGAAGATCAGAGAGAAATTGTATGATTTCCACATTACAGGATAATTCCATGGCTGACTTACCCAAATGTGCAAGATGAGACACCACACTCGGATGGCATCCGCAGCATACAGCTGAACTCTGCATCTGTGAGCCTTCTGAGAGCAGAAGAAGGGGATAATGGGATGTGGGAGGAACAATAGATGGAGGTCTGGGAGCAAGAGGAGCCAAGCGAGATGTGGAAAGGCAGCAAGTGACGAAGATGTGCCTTCAACAGTCTCCACCTCACAAAGGGGCGTACAGGCACATGGCAAGAAATGGCTTGAAAGGGTCTGGAAAGGAGACACTTGCTCTGTCTCAGAGAAAGAGCAATGCTGAGCAAGTTCACGTGTTCCAAGGGTTTTTATCAGCTTTCATGCTTCAGATCCTATGCAGCCTGCCTGCGAGGATCAGGAAGGAACCCCACTCATGTAGTCTGGTGTGCCAGCTGGTGGCACTCAGTGTGCAGCAGCAGTCAAAAAAGCAAACAAAATGTTAGGAATCATTAAAAGGGGACAGAGAATAAGACAGAGAATATCTTATTGCCTCTATATTGTACGCCCACATCTTGAATACGGTATACAGATGTGGTCAAAAAATGGAAAAAGTTCAGAAAAGGTCAACAAAAATAAGTGTAACCTTTCTGCCAGGTAGTGCCAGCAGCAGCCAGAGCCGGGTTCAATATCTAGGAGTCCCTTTTCATCCATCTCACATACAACCGGCTCAAGCCCCCCCACGCCCAGTAACCTGGGAAATTCACACACCCCTGGGTGCCTCTGAGAGGCAATGCTTCCCCGCTCGCAAGCACAGAGTCTGAGCGTAGAAAAGAAACTTTGAATGAAAGAGAGAGAGAAGTCACTTGGCATTGGGAGAATACCACAACCAGAGTTCATAACCAACCCATGAGTAGCCGTCCCAGCTCAAGTGGATTGAGCAGTGTCCTTTGCCCCTCAGGCTCACTAGTCCAACAATGTAAGGGTCCTGTTCACCTACCCAAACTTTCTCCGTACCCCACTTCAAACGCCCCACTTACAGCTCTGTCCAGTCAGTGCAGACCCAGACACATCACCCTGATGACTCCACTCATTGGGCCTGAGGCAATGCCACCTTTGTGCTGCTCCTGTGGTCCGCTTGCTCCACCGGCCACCCTGCCAGCCACCCACTGCTCATTCCCACCAGCCACCAGTCACAATGGGTCTGGCTCCAGGCCAAACCAGTGACTTCAGTTCTCAGTGATTTCAACTCTTAGCCACCACCTAGGGTGGCCAAAAGAGTCCAGCTTTCACTAGAATAACAGAGACTCCTTATGGAGTCTGCTTTAGGTCTAGCCTTAGAACAGGGTGGGGGAAAGGAGGAGGAGAACAGGTTGAACCAGTCTTACAGCTCACACCTGGCAGGCATGAAGCAGGCTGACTCAAGCCCCTTCCCCCAGCTCAGATCACTCAGCTCTGGAAGGGGGAGGTTTGTTTATTTGAGACCCCTTACAATGATGGTGTCTCTGCTGCAAGCACTGGTGTTATATTTTACAGTTCCCACATTTAGGGGTAGCATGGTTTGTGACCCCACAAGAGCCAAATTAGTTACAATACATCACATTCCATTCCAACAATTCACCCTCCATCAGCCCTGGTTGAATTGGATTTACATAATCACACCCCTGATTCCGTCACCATCCCGGCATTAGCTGTATTTACATATCAATAGTTAATTATCTTTCAGGGTTAAACGATTTGAGTGAGCATATCCCCACCCAGGACTGCTCTCTTCTTTCAGCTGGCTGCATTGCAAGCAGTCGTTTAGCTCCTGCTTACATATGGAACGGATCCTATATGAGGAGAGATTAATCAAACTGGGACTTTTTGGCCTGGAAAAAAGGAGTCCAAGGGTGGATATGACAGAGGTCTATAAAATCATGAGTGGTGTGGAAAAAGAGAATAAGGAAAAGTTATTGACTTGTTCCCATCACATAAGAACTAGGGGTCACCAAATGAAATTAATAAGTAGCAGGTTTAAAACAAACAAAAGGAAGATTTTCTTCACTCAGTGCATTGTCAACCTGTGGAACTCCTTGCCAGAGGGAGTTGTGAAGACCAGGACTTTAACAGGGTTCAAGAAAGAACTAGATAAAATCATGCAGGGCAGGGATAGTGTCCCTAGCCTCTGTTGTCAGAAGCTGAGAATGGGTGACAGGGAAGGGGTCACTTATGATTCCTTGTTCTGTTCCCTCCCTCTGGGGCACCTGGCACTGGCCACTGTCAGCAGACAGGACACTGGGCTGGATGGACCTTTGGTCTGACCCAGTATGACCATTCTCATGCTCCTTCCTCCCAAGCACCATGCATTGGCATGAGCAGCACAAGAAGCCAAGGCAGAGGAGCTGGCGATGACCACCCATTGGCTCCTATCAGGTCTATCATCAGTCCTGGCTAGGGTTGTGAATGAGTTGCTGAGTAGACAATTAACCTGGGCCTAGGCTTATTGGTTAATCTAGTCGACTTCTCGCATATCCCCCGCCCCTTTGTTGCCTCTGTATCAGGGGCAGCAAGAGGTAGGAAGCAGGAGCTGGTGCTGGGGCTCCAAACTCCCTGCAGACAGAGGCTGCTCCACATCCCATGAAGCAGCTTCTGTCCACAGTGAGCTTGGGCCTGCTGCGGACAAAGACTGGTCCCCAGCAGCAGCCCCTGTCCATGGGGAGCTGGGACCCCTTGTGGACTAGGGCAGCAGGCAGCTGGTCTGTGCAGGGAGCTGGGTTTTAAACTGGCTCCCCTCATGGACCAGCTCCCACCTGGCACCCTGCACTGCTGCCCCTGATAGAGAGGCAGCAGCACGGGTTGGCAGGGGGCTCCTCAGGAGTGGGACCGGGGTGCATTTGCTGCCAGCCCCCTCCACTCCGGGGACTATAGAATTGTCGAGTAAC
Source organism: Rafetus swinhoei (assembly GCA_019425775.1). NCBI lineage: Eukaryota > Metazoa > Chordata > Testudines > Trionychidae > Rafetus > Rafetus swinhoei. The sequence continues at coordinate 29,945,608 of CM033425.1, read as the reverse complement.
CAAGAATTCATGCGGTTACTTGACTATTCTATTACCTGATAGCTAACATCCCTAGCCCTGCCACCCCTAGCTGCAGGCATCTCTTCAAAGCAGCAGGTGATGAGGGGTGCCTCTTGCCATAGGCTCTGCACTTACTCCCTATGCAAGAGTTCTCCTTGGGGCTTGAGTCAGAACCCAGATCTGCCAGTTCACTCCCAGCACCCCAGGGAGTGGGGCAGGGCAGGCACTTGAGCTGCACAGAGCTCTCCACCAGCATGAAGGCGATCAGTTTCCTCTGCCATGCAGAGGCACAGGGCAGGAAAATCCCTGTTTGGGTGCGTCTACACAGCACCCTAAACTCGAAATTAGATACGCAATTTGCACTATGCAAATTGCATATCTTATTTCGAATCTATTTCAAAATAGCTTATTTTGAAGTTTGGTGCGTCTACACAGTGCCAAATTACAAAATAACACACTATTTTGAGACATCCCTTAACCCACATGTAACGAGGTTACCGGGATGCCGAAATAGCGTGCCCATTATTTAAAAAAATATTTTGAAACAATGGGCAGCTTGTGTAGACATGGGGTAGCTATTTCAGGACACTTCTGGCATCCCAAAATAGTTGTGCAGTGTAGCCGTACCCTGAGTGAACAAGGGAACCAGCAGGGGAACCGGGGACAGGGCTGGGATCAGACATCACACGCGCTACAGGAGAGAGGTGAGAATAGTGCTGCAGATCTGTAATGTCGCGCAGCGCAGGGCTACACACCTGCCTGCTGTGTCCCTTGCTCCAGGACAGGCTGCTCCCTGCCCATGCCCAGTGCAGCCCTGACAATGAGCCTGGAGCACGCTCGGCACTAGCAGCAGTGCTTACTGCACATGGGGCTCCTTCCATCGGCGGTGTCCTGGTTACTGGTGATCTGACTGGAACTCCAGCTCCAGGGGCTTCCAGCCACTCCCAGCTCAACACAGCTACCACCAGCTCACCAGGACAAGCCTCCCTCTGGGCTTGCCTGGTGGAGCAGCATCCTGCAGGCAGGCGGGTGCAGACGAAATCCTGCAGGCAGCAATCCCAATGCACACAGCTGATCCAGCCACTGGATGGGAAGCTCCATCCCTGGAAAAGTCCCCAGGAGAGTCCAGCCACTAAGGACAGCCACACGGAGCCCCAGGCAGGCTCTGCATTGCTGGGCAATCAGATCCCAAAGCTTCTGCAGAAGAGACACTCACAGCCACTCATCTTGAAGCCAAGCACAATTTAATTATCAACTTGGACGTTATCCAGCAAGGCATAAAAGTAGACACATGCCGGTTGTTTAGGTATGTCAGTGCCCTGCTAATTGTGTTAGATGGGTATTTCAAGAGGGGTTTACACTATTTTTCTTAAGTGCTGTTATGTTGAACTCCTTCCTACGTTTCCCTTCCCTCTGTGCGTGGCCACCAGCTGCTGGGAGCAGGGAGCAGGGGAGAGATTTTCTGTTGTTTCCTGAAATGATTTAGCAAACAGCGTGTGAGAAAAGCAAGGTGCCAGGGCTTGTTGCCATGTGGGAGGGAGAAGAGGGTCTGGCTTTGCCCTGCATCTCAGGCTGCCATTTTGGGGAAGACGAGGCCCTGGCTCTGCCCTCTGTCCTGGGCTGCCATTAACAGACATGCAGAGCAAGCACCAAGCAGGGGAAATGCTGCCCACCCAGAAAAGCTGTAGTTCATACCCACTTTGCTTAGGTGTAAATGACTCCATGTGGGACAGGACACGAAGAGCCAAGTGGATGCACACAGCACTCTGCTTGTGTACACTGCTTGTGTAACCATAGTTTCTACCTCATTCCACAGCTGCCCTCTTCTCCTTTCATTCTGTTCTCTCTCCTTCTCTCTGTCTGCTCCATCTCACTATCTCACATCTGCTGTCACCGTGGTATCTAAGCTCCTTGCTGCACCTTGTTGCAGCAGGAACAACTACCCACAGTTATCATAAGGTGGCCGGCTGGGGGTAGCCTTGTGCCTTCTTCATTAATAGCTGCTTAACGAGCCTCACACTGTATGCTGTCCTAGCATTTGTTCTCTCCCACATTTCGAGTCCCTGTAACAAATCCACCTTTTGTATGTGCTGCAGCAAAAGCTAAATAAATGGATTTTCCCTCTTCTTCTGCTATTGCTACTGGCTTAAGCAATGCAACAGGGCAAAAAACACAAGCCATTCATAATTAAACTATTATCTTGGAACTCACCCCCCCCCAAACCATGTAGCCTTGAAGAAAAATCCCCCCACACACACTATATTCAGATCAATTCTGAAAGCCTAACAGCCTACACTGTAACCAGATAGCCCAGATACTTATCTCAGCAAACCAGAAACGGTGGGAAGTGGCAGCATAAAGGCGGCTTTGTGAGTCGTGCATTGTTCCCATGCAGCTCCCGCACAGCAGCGTCACACAGCACCTGTACCGTCCGGAGTCCCAGGCTTCTGTGCCATGCTCTCTGGGCAGGCAGGAAACATGACAGCGCTTCAGCCGGAGCAAATAGCTGTGTGTCTCTCTCTAGGGAAGTGGGTCGGGAGGCGTTCGCTCTTTCCATTCACAGAGAAGGCAGCAAAGTTTTACCTACGATTAAAATTGCAGAAGATCATGAGGCTCACAGGTGTGGCAGGCTGAGAAAAAGGCAGAAAACCCAAGAGTTTTGTGTAACCCCTCTCTTAGGCCCTACCCCTGCTGCAGCCCAACACATGCCATCCATTGGGTTTGCTTCCACTTAGTACAAGGCTGTGCCATTGGTAAAAATCTTCCTTTTAGTAAGTTCCAGGCAGGCAAAGTGAATGGGACCAAATGAGATTCATTTCCTCCTCCAGCAAACCAAAATACCTTACTGGCCAATGCATGCCAGTCTGCTCGCAGGGCATGGATAGCTAACAATGCCCTCTGGGAATCTCAGCAGAGCCCTCCAAGGACAAGGCAGGGTTCCCTCTTGGTCCTGAGTCCTGTGACTTCCAGGTACCTCCTGGCTACCTAATGACTCAAGATAGTTAAGTCTAAAGCTGATTGTGAAGAGCTACAAAGAGGTCTCACATAACTAGATGACAAAATGGCAGATGAAATGTTGATAGTCCAAAGTCATGGACATTAGAAAACATCATCCCAACTCTATATGCCAAATGAGGGCGTCTGAATTAGCTATTATTTCTCAAGAGAGAGATCTTGGAGTTGCTGTGCCTCGTTCCCTGAACACAACTGCACAATATGCAGTGGCAGTCAAAAAAAGATAGGAAAAGGATAGCTAAAAAGACAGAAAATATCATAATATCATATACTAATCTGTGCCCCCCATGAATACTGCATGCAGTTCTGGTTACCTCATCTCAAAAAAGTTTTACAACTGCAAAAGTTACAGAGAACAACAACAAAAGTGATCAGGAGGTGAAGAACAACTTCCACATGTGGAAAGATTAAAAAGACTGGGATCCTTCATCTTAGAAAAGAGATGATGTTACAAGGATGTTACAAGAAGGAGGGAGAAAAATTGTTCTCCTTAGCCTTTGAGGCTACGTCTAGACTGCAGGCTTCTTTAGGAAGAAGCTTTTCTGGAAGAGATCTTCCAAAAAAACTTCTTCCAAAAGAAAGCATCACACTGATTGGACGCTGTCTCACATATAAGGCCACCCGGAACCACTTCAGGCAGGGCTTTAGGTCACCAATGGCTTCTGAGTGCTGGTGCCAAAGCCTAGCTGAGACACACGCTTAAAGGAACCCCCCTGGACTGCTGCATGCTTGCCTGCCTTTTTGACAGACAGCAAATCTCTCACAGTGCCTGCTGTGGTTGCCCAGCTTTCTTGGACGCCACAGGTTTTGTCTTTGTGCCATGGAGCCGGAGCTGCCCCTGGGTATGTGATGGCCCCACATGGCCAGGTTGCAATTTCTGCAGCAGTTTGTGCAGGCTGCCTTCCTGGCCCTGCATGAGCTCGACTCAGAGCTCATTCAGGAGACCTTCTCCCTTGTGCGGGAACAAGACCCGTGCAACCTCAAACCACAGTGGAGAGGTGTTTTTGGAGGCGGAACACCAGTTCCGACTGCTGGGACCGGCTGATCATGGAGTGATGAGACGACCAGCAGTGGCTCCAGAACTTCTGCATGCGGAAGGGCACATTTTTGGAGCTGTGTGCCTGGCTCGCCCTGCCCTCCGACAATGCAACACCCACCTGCAGCCCGCCATCCACCGTCAGGGCCCTCCTCATGGAGGTGAGGCACTCTCAGGCTGCAGTCCCTACATGGTGTGTGTGGGGGGGGGGAGTTTTGGAAAAGGGAGGTCTTAGGGAAAGGGGGTTAGCGGCACAGAGGGCCTTGGGAGGGGAAGCCCCATCCCCAGGGGGTTGTGTCGTTCGCCCTCACAGCCCCTGCTGCTGGGGGGGCCCCATAAGGGGTGGCTCCAGGGATTTGGAGGGGGGGAAGGGAAGGAGGCGGCCACCTCCCAAGGATTCAGGCACTCCCTCTTTTTCTCTGTTTTATGGGGGGGGGGTTGGGTCTCTTGCTGGTGGTGAGGGCCAACAACTCCATCCTGCTGTGCAGGATCATCGGCCTGGGAGACCCGGACCCGATCCCAATCATCGGGGGATTTGTGGGGGAGCCATAGATGGGACCCACATCCTGATCCACACACCTGAACATTGAGCAGCCCAGTATATCAAACGCAAGGGCTACTTTTCAATGGTGCTGCAGGCCCTGGTCGACCACTGTGGACAGTTCACGGACATTTTTGTTGGTTGGTCGGACAGAGCCCACAATGTCCACATCTTTCGTAACTCCAGCCTCTATGGCAAGCTGGAGGTGGGCACATTCTTCCCCCACCTTGACTTTGCAGTTGGGGATGTGCAGATGCCACTGTGCATTGTGGGGGACGCAGCCTACCCCCTCATGCCACGGTTGGACCCCAGCAGGGACCAATTTAATTCCCACTTCAGCCAGGCCAGGTGCAGTGCGCCTTCAGCCACCTCAAGGCCTGGTTCAGGTGCCTCCTGACCCATCTCAACGTGGGGGAGCACAACATCCCCAAGGTGGTCACGGCGTGTTGCGTCCTCCACAACATTGTGGAGAGGAAGGGGGAGGCCTTCCTCCCGGAATGAGCGGCAGAGGCCAGCCATGAGGGGAGACCCTTTGAGCAGCCACAGACAGCTGCCATCCACCATGCCCATCAGGCTGGGGTGTGCGTCCAGGAGGCCCTGAGGGAGAGGTTCTCTCAAGGACTCCAGTAACTCTCCCCAGGGCCTCCTCCCTAGGGGACCTGAGCCTTGCTCCACTATCCCTTTCCCACCGCAGTCTCTCCCTTCTCCCCTTCCCTGACCTTTGAATAAAAACACCTGTTTGGATTTCAACACAATGAACTTTAGATTTGTCTTTCAAAAAATATAACTGGGGAGGAGGATGGATGTCCTGGAGGGGGGCTCAGGGCTGGGAGTGGCATGGGAGGCGGCTGGATGTCCCACCTCAGGTGTAGGGACCTCTTCAAACTTGGGGTGGGTGGGTCCAGGGACCACAGGGGAGTGGGCAGGAGGCAGGCCTGGACCGGGGCAGGGATGGCAGGGGCAGGAGAGGGGCATGGGCAGTGCTTGGGGAGGGGCAGGGGCATCGCTTGGGGGGCAGGAGGAGGGGGAATGGGCATAGCAAGAGGGCAGGAGCGTGGTAGGCAGGAGCAGTGACAGCAGCCGGGTGTGCCATCATTTCCTGCATGATGGCACACATGTTATCGCTCTGCCACATGAGCTGGTCCCACATGCGGGTCCACCAGTCTGCGTCCTCCCAGACCTTCTGCGCCAGGGTCTGCTGCATGTTGTGCAGAATGCCAACATGCTGCCTCATCAGCTCCTCCTGCACCATGGAGCACTTTCAGGTCCCCTGGGGTCAGGCAGCTGGCTCGGGTGGCGTGTCTCGCCCCTCAGTCCCGGCTGGTCTGGCTGTGGAGCACATAAAGGGAGAAGCGGTCAGTCATCCAGGCAGACACTGTCCCTGAGGCTGTGCCCTCCTCTGTGAGCAGCGACCAACTGTCCTTGGGCCAGAGGACTGGTGGTGTCCCAGGAGCAAGGCCATGTGTGGCCTGCACTGCAGGCCCTGCCTCACAGGAGCCACGAGGTGCTCAGGGAACCATGCTGGCCACCGTCCCCCCCCCCCAGGACAAGCAGGCAAGGGAAGTGTCTGGCCACAGTGGGATCCCCTTATGGGCAGCAGAGGAGTTGGGAGCAGCCTGGCCCTCCCTGGGGACCGCACACTCCTGTGGCTTGCAGCGCTGCGCGCAGGAGTGGGTGGTGCCTTGCACATGCAGGCATGCCCATGTGCTGTTGCGGCACTCCTCGGTGTGTCTGGGGTCATGCCTGCACCCTTGTGCCCAGCCTGCTTCCAGCCATGGCAGGTGGTGGGAGGGCATCTCCCCACCACTCCTGGGGCCAGACGTGTGTGTGGCCTCCCCTGAGCCTGGGAGCAGGAGCCTGGACAGGCTCAGGGGCTGTCTGCAGAGTCCGCGTGGTGCACAATATCACTGCACGTGGTTCCACGTGCACAGACTGGAGAATGATGTCCAGCCTGAGCAGGCCAAGCGACGCTCGCACCTCTCCCCTTCTGCGCCCGCCTCCTCCCCCCCCGTGTGTGTGACAAACTGAGAGCACTCACCTGAAGATCCCTCCCTGGTGTCAGAAAATGCCTGGGAGATGTCCTGGCTCGCGGCAACCAGCTCAAGGGACAGCGTCACGGTGTCCGTGTCATCCTCCTCCTCCTGCTGTCCTTCATCCTTCTCCTCTTCCGCCGTGACCTCCGGCCGGGTGACAACGGGTGTCTCCAGGCTGGAGTCCACCACAACAGGTGGGGAAACAGCTTCCCCACCCCCCAGGATCTGATGGAGCTCTGCGGAGTAGGGGCAGGTGTGGGGTCCTGCCCCGGAGCGCGAGCTGCGCTTTCTGGCCCTCACGTATCCCTGGGGGAGCTCCTTTACCTTGCTCCAGACCTGTTCTAAGGTCCAGGGTGGGTGTCTCCGCTCCACAAGGGACTCGGCCATCCTGCCATAAATGTCCACACTGCGGCACTTGGAGCAGAGATCCTGTAGTGTCTCCTCCTCCCCCTACAGCTCGAGGAGGGACAGGATCTCCGCTCCAGACCATGAGGGTGCCCGTTGCTTGCTACCCCTTGGTGGGTCCTGGGAGCCCTGGTTGTGTTCTCTGCGAGGGCCAGGGAGGTCTCAGGGGACTTGTGGCTGTGCCATCAGTGAGCAGGCCTGTGGCGGGAAGAGCCGCACAGTCAGGGTGCTGCTCCAGGGCTGGCTTCCCGTCAGAAGGCTTGTCCAGGGTGCCTGCAGCTTTAAGAGGGGCCAGGAGACAGGAACTATAGAGTTGTGATTACTTTGGACAGAGTGGCCACCAGGGCACTTGTGTTATTTCCTGGAGGCCTCTTCTTTTGAAAGAAAACCCTTTCCCCCATCCACACACGCCTTTTTCCAAAAGAGCCCTTTCAGAAACGGTGTTCTTCCTTGTAGAAAGAGGATTATCACTGTCAGAAAAAAACCCTCTGTTCTTTCAATTTTTTTTTCAAAAGAACGTGATTGCAGTGTGGACGTAATTGAAGTTTTTTCAGAAAAACAGCCATTTTTCTGAAAAAAAAACTCTGTAGTGTAGACATAGCCTGAGGCTAGGACAAGAAGCAATGAGCTTAAACTGCAGCAAGGGAGGTTTAGGTTGGACATTAGGAAAAACTTCCTACCTGTCAGGGTGGTCAAACACTGAAATAACTTGCCTAGGGAGGTTGTGGAATCTCCATCCCTGGAGATATTTAAAAGCAGGTTAGACAGACACCTGTCAGGGATGATCTGGATGGTGCTTGGTCCTGCAGTGAGGGCAGGGGACTGGACTTGATTCTCAAAGTCCCTTCCAGTTCTAGTGTTCTGTGATTCTATGATTCTGGGGTTAAGTGGAGACATGATAAAGGCCTCTGAAATTATGAATGATCTGGAGAAAGTGAATAGGATGTGTCTTTACCCTTTTAAACAACACAATAACCAGGTGTCACCCAATAAAAGTAATAGGCTGCAGGTTTAAAACAAGCAAAAGGAAGTACTACTTCACACCACAACGTCATCCCTCTAGTCCAGGTATGCGAGAACCAAAATTGTAATTGGTTCCAGAAAGAATTAGATAAGTTCATGGAGGACAGGTCTAGCAGTGGCTATTAGTCAGGATGGTCCGGGATGCATCCCGAATGCTGGGTGTCCCTGCACCTCTGACTGCCAAAAGCCAGGACTGGATAACAGGGAATGAATTACTTGATAATTGCCATGTTCTGTTCATTCCTTCTGAAGCCTCAGTCATTGGCCACTGTGAGAGACAGGATTCTGGGCTGGATGGAGCAGTGATATGACCCCACTATGTCTAGTCTTAAAGTCTTATTAGCCTGGTCTTGCTCACTTCCATGGATTGTAACCCTTTAAATTACCTCCTTTTGGTGACCTCTTCGCATGAAATGTCCCTCTGCACAGTCCTGTGGCAACATAACAAAAAGAAAGATGTTAAGCATGCCAAGTAATTTGTGGTGCGGGGTTTTCTCTGTGCTCCACAAGGGAGCAAAAGGTGATATGATGCCACACTCAGCTGTCTCCACATGCACATTCCTTGGGACAGCTGCTGCACCAGGTCTGAACGTGGCACTTTATGATGAATCCCTTGGGTTTTTGGTTTTTTGTTTGTTTTGTTTTGCTTTTTTGTGCATCACTCTTGGTCACAATTCCACCTCTTCCAGGTTTCCAGTCATTACCCTTTGACTCATGTGGCTCATTTATTGTGTCAGGAGACCATCCCAGCATGCAGGATGTCTGCAAAAGTAACCTTCTCTCCGCTTTGCACAGGCCAGAAACACCTCTGCCCGGAGCAGCAGTCCATCTAGCAGCACTCTCAGCTGCATGAGCACAGGGACTGGGAACAGAGCCAGTGTCCTGACATCTGTACTCTGTGCACACAGACTCAGAAGCAGTGGAGGAAGAGCGCTTCGTCTTCAATTTGAGAGCAGTTGCAAAGTCGCCTGCAATCCGGGCTGGCACCTGGCTCTCCATTTCATGTTTGAATGATGCTGCCACGAACATTTATTGTCACAAAAGAAGTTATTCAAACACAATCAATTAGGCAACTATATTAGCATATTTTTCATTGTGATATTACAACAAAGGGTATATTCCTCCCAGTGATTGTGTTTATAGGCTTTTGGAGCTAATATTTGTTTAAATGATTAATATGTTTTTCAAATACCTGTGACAAGTGTGGCAGAAATTTTTCTCCCTCTACAAACAGTGTTGTGAATGGAGAGTGTGCAGGAGACCCCAGGAGGGCTGCCTTCCAGGTGCCACCAAGATTTTCACTTCTTGCAAATTACATTTTTTATTATGAGGAATTCCAGGGGACGGGTTTTCCCAAGCAATCTTTAGAACTGTGATTGGAGCTGCAAGTCCTGAATTATCCATGGGTCACAGATCTCCAAAGAGCTTCCAGCTGATCTGTTTGGAGCTGGTTTTTATTTATTCAGAATTGCATGTAATTCATAGAGTCATAGACTGTAAAGCCAGAAGGGACCACTGTGAGCATGTAGTGTGAACTCCTGCCGTAGCATTTCCCTGAATTAATTCCTGTTTGAACTAGAGTATCGCCTTTGGAAAAACAGACAGTCCTGAAGTTAATAAATGGAACAATTTACTAAGAGTTGTGCTGGATTCTCCATCACTGGAAAATTTTAAGTTACTCCATCACCATTCAGACTTGCACCTTATTTCTAGTCTGGCTTTGTCTAGCTTCAGCTCCCACCTTAGGATCTTGTTATGTCTTTGTCTGTAAGATGAAAGAGCCTCCTATTATCAAATTTCTGCTCTCCAGGTAGGTATTTCTCAAAAGCCTGTGGCCATCACCCCCTAACTTTCTCTTAGGTAAGCTAACGAGACTGAACTCCTCACGTCTTTCCCCAGAAAGCATCTTCCAAACCTTTAATCTTTCTTGCGACTCTTCTCTGAAGCCTCTCCAATTTTTCAACCCCCTAAATGAAGTGCAAACTCCAGACGTGGGCACAATAATCCAGCAGTTGTCACACTAGTGCTAAATACTGAGGTAATATTCACTCTATACTCAGAGTTCCATTGTTTATACAGCCAAGAATTGAAGTAGGGCTTTTAGGCACAACATTACATGGGGAGTTTGTTTAACTGACTATCCACTATGACACCAAAATCCTTTTCAGAGTCCTGATGCACAGCATAGAGTCCCCCAGAGTGTATGCCCTATACCCTTTGTTCCTAGATGTACGACTTTCCACTGGGCCTTGTGAACATGCCTATTGTTTGCTTGTGGCCTACTTACCAAGCAATCTGGATCTGTCTGTATCAGTGATCTGTCCTCTTCATTATTCACCACTCCTCCAAATCCCACATGTCAATGCATCATTGACAAACTCATGAGAAATTGAGGCTCAGGGTAATCACACAGCAAGGGACATGTGTCCCACACAGGCCCCAGATGGGCTAACATGGGCCTGGGAGGCAATTAACATACCAGGCTGTACCTGAAAGGCAGGAGCCAGGCTTAACTGATCATAAAATGAGTGGGGCAGGAGCAGGCTGATTAATAGAAAGCCAGGAAGTTTGCAGCAGAAAGGGGCTGCAGGCAGCAAAGAGCAAGTCCAGTGATCTTCTCTTAAGCAAACTTAGAGAAGGCTAGGTAGAGAATCAGCCCTAAGGGTCAGGACAACCTCCCAGAAGGCAGCTTGTGAGGCCACACTCTGTGATGGAATGAGGAGGGACACCACAGTGCCCACAAGTGGGGTGAAATATGTGCAGAGGATTGATTCTGTGCAGGATAGAAGAGTTTTGTTCCTATCACCTGGGGAATTATTCCCCAGGAGGTGACTAAGCTTTGTGTGACTTGGACAAAGCCATAGACAATCCAGTGAGGGCAGGTGGCCAGCTGCAGGCTTCAGAGACAAGGACCCCTTCAACATCGCACCCTGACACAAGGGGGTGCTGCAGGCAGGGCACACACCCCTACGTGTAAGGATTTTTTCTCAACACTTCACTTTGATAGAATGCTCCCATGCTAAGGGCCAAGGTGTGTGGGAGTTTTTATAGTTGACAAGTTTGCAGCATCTATCTGTATGCACATTAAATCCTCTCCTTTTGTTGTTTATTATGTAGAAAAGCAGATCCCTAAAAGCTGTACGTTTTCTCTTCCCTTGCTTCTGCAAAGCTTGGTCTCCAAGATGACATGAGAACAAAAACTCAGACAGAGGGACATCCACAAAGCTTAACATTTGATGTGTCTTAAATTGGAAAACTACTACTAGAGGAAACAAAGCTGCGGCATTTCATGGTGAGCCCCTATACATGTGAGCCAGGAATCAGTGATCAACCATACTTTACTAGGATGGGCAAAGCCGATCATCACGGATAGAACTGTCCTTTTGCATTTGATACTCTTCCCTGTAATTGACTTATAGCTGCCAAATTTCCACCCCAAAGAGGTGGGGGCAGAATAGGTGTGTGGGGGGAGTCAATGTGGAAAAATGCTATTTATTTTATTCCCCCTACACAAGTTTGAAAAAGTTATGAATAAGGTCTTAATGCCAGCTGGTCCCACGAGCCAGCTCTCTGACAGTGCTGTTTATTGACTCACATGTCTGTGCTATTACCTAGCGTCCCAGCACTCAGAGGCATACTGTTTTCTGGGACAGTCTGGCTGTAACATACCTGGAAGGCAGCCTCTTCTACCTGCAGTGTCTTTCCAAATATGAAAAAGACTCAGTGTTTCCACTGGCAAGGCCCTGTGTCTTCCATAATCTTCTCAAGATTGAAGGCAGAAGCCGGTGTTCATGATCAATGGGGGAATGGAAACCCGCAGCATGAGACGCAGATGCTATTTCTAGACACTGAACTTTTTAAAACAATGGCAACTAGAATGTTATTTACATTCTAATCAGAAAAGAAACAGAAAGTGTTAAAGGGGAAGGTATTTAAAGTCATCAACGTGAGGCTAAAATTATAATTGGTAGTCAGGAAAGCTCTGGCTTTGATCCCTGAGTAATGTGAAATCTGCCTGAGTAAAGGCTGCCAGAATAGGGTCCAGTCTTAGTGACTCAGTCTGAAAAAGGCCCCCTGCAGCGAGAGGCTTCTGACCATGTGTCACTGGGTGAGCAGGGTCAAACAAACTTGCCAGTGGCTCAGCAACTACAATGCCAGCTAATAGCACCGAGCTGATTGTGTCCAAGGTCCGCGTGAACAACCTGGACCCAGCACAAGGCACCAGTGCTCTGCGCTCAGTCTGAACACTGAGGAGCTGGTGCTTTGTTATCCTTAAAATACAAGTGCATCATAGACATTTTCTGTGCTTTGATGCCTGTTATGACCCAGCAGCTTAAAGGCATGGGGATGGTGCTTAGGGCTGGATTAAAGGGGGGGGGGCTAGCCGGGCAGCTGCCTGGGGCACCAACCTATGGGGGGCACCTGATTGAAGTGGTAAGGGGCGCCACTCACCCAGGGGCGGGGTCACGCATACGCCATGCGCCCAGGCACGCAGCACCCCTTACCATTTCAATCAGGCGCCCCCCATAGGTTGGCGCCCGGGGGCGTGACTGCGCAGGTGCCACTCGTCTGGGGGCGTGGTGCCCCTTACCATGTCAATCAGGCACTGCGCGCCCGCTGCCCGGGGGCGCAAGTATGGCTCGGTCCGGCACTGATGGTGCTGGGGAACTAGCACCGTCCATTACACTCCGTTGCCCTCCTGTCAGCAGCAAGAGTTCTTAATGGGTTTTCAAGGAGGAGCTCAAAGCCTTTCAGTACCCTGGAACATCAGGACTTGACCCTGGATGGAGGTGGTGAGAAGAGCTGGCTGGCTAAGAAGGGACACAGGATGCCAGACAGCAGCAGGAGGGACCCCCATTTTAGGCACTGGCTCTGGCCCTGAATAAATATGGAGTGCACACCACCTTCTCCCTTGCCCCCAGGACTAGACACTAACCCTCCTTTGGAGTCTGAGCTCCACTGCCAAGGACAGTCCCTGCCATCCCCACCTCTCTCCACAAGGCTCCAGCAGGAGCTGGCAGTGAAAAAGTCCCATTGGAATGTGCAGTTTGAAGAGAAAAAACAGTGAAATGATTGTGGGGTGTAGGGTGCGTGTTAATTCTCAGCCCCAGGTACCTGTACGCTCCTGGGTTCATAGATTCCCAGGGCAGAAGGGCCCACTGTGATCTTCTATTCTGATATCCTGTCTAGCACAGGCCAGAAACCTGCCCCCAAATAATGCCTAGGCAGAACTTTTAGAAAAAATATTGATTTAAAATTTGTCAGTATGAATTTGTCAAGCTCCCTTTTCCAGCCATTGGGCTATGTTCCACCTCTCTCTGCTAGACTGAAGTACCCACTTTAAATAGTTGTTTCCAGGGCAGATACTTACAGACTGTAACCAAGTCTCAGGTGTCTCTTTGTTAAGGTAAATAGATGGAGTTCTGTGTCTCTATCACTGTAAAGCAGGTTTTGTATACATTTAATCAGGCCTTGTCTACACTTACCAGGAGGCTGGCGCTGCAGGAATCGATCTCTTGGGGGTCAATTTAGTGAGTCTAGTAAAGACCCACTAAATCAATCACTTATCATGCCCCTGTCAACTCCAATATTCCACCAGATCAAGAAGAGTAAGGAGAGTCAATAGGAGAGTTTCTTCCGTCGAGCCCCCGGCAATGGAGACACCACGGTAATTTGATCTAAGGTATGTCGACTCCAGCTACACTATTTACATAGCTGGAGTTTCATATCTTAATTCAATATTGCCCCCTAGTGTAGACCTGGCCTCCATCTCAAGGCTCTTCACTGAACCCACTCCTGTTTATCAACATCCTTCCTCAGTTGTGGTCACCAGAACAGGACATGGGATTCCAGCAGCAATCACACCTGGGTCAAAAGCCGAGGCAAAATACTCCAACTTCAGATTCCCCTGAGTATGTGTTCCAGTATTGCACTAGATCTTGCAGCAACAATGTCACTCAGGAAGCTCATATTCAAGTGGTTAGCCACTTCAACCCCCAAATCTTTTGAAGAATCAGGGCTTTCCAGAACAGAGTCCCCCATCCTATAAGTATGGCCCGCTTTCTTTGTCCTAGATGTATACATTTATAGTTAGCCATATTAAAACACTGTTTGCTTGTACCCAGTTTACAAAGTGATCCAGATAATTCTGCATCAAGCAACATGTCTTCTTCATTTTTTACCATTCCTCCAATTTTTGTGTCATCTGCAACCTTTGTCAGTGATGGTTATATGTTTTCTTTCAGATCAAGGATAAAAATGTTAAATAGTGTAGGGCCAAGAACCAATCGCTGCAGGGCCTTACTGGAAACAGACCTACTTAATGATGATTCCCTGTTTACAGTTACATGTGGAGACCAATCAGTTAGCCTTCTGTAAAGTGTTTGACTTGGTGCTTCACAACATTTTGATTAAAAAACTGAAATTATATAAAAGGAACCTGGCACACATTAAGGTAATAGTGTTGTCATAATATACTTAGCCAGTTTTTAATCTTTTTATCAACCAAGTTTGTAATCTCATCCAAAAAAAGATATTAAGTTAGTCTGGGAGGATCTATTTTCCATAAATCCATACTGATTTGCATTAGTTACATTATCCTCCTTTAATTCTTTATCAATGAAGAGCAAGAATAATTACTCCATTATTTTGCCTAGGATCAATGACAGGCCTATAATTACCCAGATCATCCTGTTTATTCTTTTTAAAAGCTGAAACAACATTACCTGTCTTCCAGTCTTCGGGATCTTCCACAGTGTTCCAAAACTTATTGAAAATCAGTATTAATGGTTCTGTGAGCATCGTAGCCAGCTCTTTTAAAACTCTTGGATGTAAGTTCTCTGAGCCTTCTGATTTAAAAATGTCTAATTTTAGTAGCTTCAGTTTAACCTTCTCCAGAAACACTAGTGGAATGGAGATACTATTATCATCAGCATAAACAATAATAGAATACCAGTTATTTAAATATTTTGGATGTTTTCTACATTTTCAAATATAATTATTTCAATTAGAATGTACAATACAAAGTATGTAGTACATATTTTTATTACAAATACTTGCACTGAATATAACAAAAGAAGCGATATTTTTCAATTCCCCCATTTCAGGTACTGTAGTGCAAACTCTTTATCATGAAAGCTGAACTGACAAGAATTACATACAAAAAGTAGCTGCATTTAAAAATAAAACTATGTAAAACTTTTAGGGAACAGACATCAGCTCCATCCTACCGCTTGCTCAGCCAGTCACTCAGACAAACAAGTTTTGTTACAATTTGCCAGAGAGGATGCTACCTGCAGCCAGTTTACAATGTCATCTGAAAGTGAGAACAGGCATTTGCATGGCACTGTTGTAGCCAGCATTGCAAGATATTTATGTGCCAGATGAGCTAAAGATGCATGTACCCCATTCCAAAGGACATACATCCATGCCGATGATGGGTTCTGCTCAATAACAATCCAAAACAGAGCGGACTGACACATGTTCATTTTCATCATCTGAGTCAGATGATACCAATAGAAGGCAGATTTTCTTTTTTGGTGGTTCAATTCTGTAGTTCTTCATTGGAACAATGTTCTTTAAGACCTCTGAAAGCAACTTCCACACCTCATCCCTCTCAATTCAATTGGCATTCTAGTGCTTTAACAATATGATTAATCATGATTAATTATTTTAATCGTGATTATTTTTTGATTTAATCATGGGATTTAATTGTGATTAATTGACAGTCCTACTTCTTACATATAATTCTACTATTTCCATTGAGAAATGGACCATTGTCACTGTCATGATTGTGTTGGTTCTTAATATATTTTTATAATTATATTGTCCTTAAGCAGAGGATTCAAAGAAAACAATTATCAGCACCTAATGCCTATGTCAAACAAATAATTTTTCGGGTCAGATTATGTCTATTTTTCCAGCGTTTACACAAACACATGAGAATTAACAAAGAAATTGCCCTTTTCAAAAGCTGTGGAATGAAATTTTGTTTGAAGGTGTTCATGAAAAGCCCTGACCATTTCATCATGTAGCACTAGGAAACGTCCAGCACCTCCCCAGAAAGCCCCTGTGCTGTGCACACAAGAGGCTCTGTGACAGCTGCCTCACCGTCAGCACACATTTCTCGCAACCCGCGTTCTCTTCTGGCCCAAGCCACTTGTGTCTCCAGAGCCCGAGTGTTGGGTGCAGAGGGACGTTGCCCACATGACCTTTTCAATGAATCATTTTTCATTACCCGGGATCTAATTGCCATTGCACTTCTCATTTGGGGTCTGTGGAAGGCTAGTGCTGCTATAATTTTAGTCTGCTTCTCAGCTGTGTGCTGAAGATTAAATTGCAGAATCATATAAGCAGCACGGAGAGAGCCACGCTTCCTTAACACTGAGCCCGTGAGAGACACAAAACAGAACCCCAGTGGCACACCCTCTCCCATGCTTTTGGTGCCCCAGGAAAAGGTCACATGTGACATATAGCCTCTGTGTCTTTCCTGCTCCACCTCACTTAGGAGCCAGGCACTAAGGACAAACAGGGACATGCATGAGAGCTCTGCTGCATTCCTTGCTGCAAACAGACTCTGGGTGAGGCTCCCCTGCCTGTTCTTCTGCCATTATCCTCTGGCTTTTCTGGGCTGTCACAACCTTAACATCATTTGTGTGTGTGTATGCAATTGACCTGTCTGCTGGATCAGACTGCTGCTCTGGGCTACTGAGGCCAAGTGCAAAGACAAAGGAAAGACACCGTGTACTAGGAGTCTGCAAAGCAATGGGCATCCACCTCAACACTTTTGCAAGGTGCAGAGTGTGGGGAGAAAGGGGGCTCATCCTCCTCTCCCCCCCCCCCCCCCCCAATCTCTTCAAAGTCAAGCAATATGCTCAGGAATTATTCAGTGCAGGACTCCAAGTGACAAACTAGTTAAAGAAAATCAGATGGACAAATGAATTATTTGTGCTAGTGAGAACTGATTCCTGTTGTACTGAATCCTAGCAAGCAGAGTGGACAGGTAGCGTTTCCTTCTGAAATTCCCATGAATCTACAGTAAAAGCTTTTCTATGCCCTGTGGCTCATCTCTCCATTGGTGCTGCACTGACCTTTGCAGGACACCATCTAGGTCACCACTGGGCAGTGGAATGTCGGGCGCTTGATCTCAATGCTGCCGGGGGATCAGGTGCCCAGTGGGGGAGCTAAGGCAGCTCCCTGCCTGTCCTGCACTACAGACTGCGCTGCACCCTAGAAGCAGCCAGCAGCAGGCCTGGCTCCTGGGTTGGGGGGAGAGAGGAGCGCACAGGACTCTGCGCATTGCTCCTGCCCCAAGCACTAGCCCCACACTCCCATTGGCTGGGAACCTGCTGCTGGCTGCTTCTGGTGGCAGCCTGGGCTGAGGTGCCAGGAGAGGCAGGAAGCTGCCTTAGCCTCACTGCTGCACCGCTGACTGGGAGTCGCTCAAGGAAAGCCCCTTCTGCCCCAGCCCTGACACCCCCCCAAAGCCAGAGCCCCCTCCTACAGCCCTAAGCTCCCATCCTCAACCTCACCCCGGAGCCCGCTCTCCAGTCATATGATGTTGGGTCACGGCATCAGCAATTTTCTTCAACTTAGTCATGAGAAAAAAAAAGTTTGAAAACCGCTGCTCTAGATCTTAGTCTACAATAGCCCTACAAATCAGCCAGCTTTTGTACCTTAAAGACTCTCTGGCCACCCAAGTGACCTCTTGTTCTCCCATCACCTTCCCTGTTGTCATTTCTTATTTACATGGAGACTGAAATGCATGGAGCACCCTGGGGTGTGTGTGGCACACAGATGGGCAGAATGGTCATGTCAAAAAAGAAATAAAAAGGTTCACCCCAAAATTTACTTTTTACAACAAAGGACGAATTAAAACCCAAACTGGCTCCATTTCCAAAAGCCATCTGATATTTTCGTTTTGCTTCTAATCAATGATGTTGTCCCTCTGATTTCCTCTCCCCTTAAAAAACAACAACAAACCCAGCTGGGCCAAGGGCCGCTCCAGGGACAGGGAGAAGGGAACTTCAGAGCAAGCAACAGCAACACTGTTAACTGCCAGTTCTGAAAAAGCATCCGATTAATGGAAACAGCTGAAAACTCCGTGACCGTTTTCACAGACAGTCATTTGCTCCCACGTTTTCAAGGCTTGTGTGGAACCCATTTCCCTTTGTCAGCGCTCTGGGTGCGTGGCACTATGGCACTAGTGACTCAGCAGCAGCCAGTAGATTTGAGAAAATCCTGCCAGTTCCGTGCACAGTGGCTCAGAGTTTTATTTTCCAAGCAGCCTCTCTGGGAGGAAATCTGGAGCCAGGCAGGGACAGTGAGGTGCGGTTCAAACCGAGCCTGCCCATGCACCATGCTAGGGCATGCCTTGGAGGAGCACTGAGTGAGGGCCCTGGGTTCTCTATGCAATGCTATTCGGAGGTTCCCTCTGTGCCCAGCAGTGAGAATGTGCAGTGAGATGATGCATTATCTCCCAGCAACACACTCCAGCCCGGTGATGCATTTGTATTGCTTGGGGTACAACCACATTATCTCCCCCACTGTGGGACTCCAGGCAAGCTCCATCCAGACTTGGTATATTTCCTGAGACTTTAACATATTTCCTATGGTTGGGGAGTGTAGGGGCAATTTGTGCAGGAATCTGAGGGCTGGATGGAAGCTAATGTACAGAACCTAGGTGCTTTTTAACTAGCTTGTTCTGTACTGCATGCCTCAGTGCCTGACTATGTTCCCTCTAATCCTTTCCATCCATGTGCAGAATAATGTTCTGTACACCGAGGCATGTGGGGATGTGCACCACCAGTTGAAACAAAAAATATAGCTTAGCGCTCTGCTAATCAGTTGGGCAGCATTGGAACTTCTCCTGAGTGGTGGCACAAGAGTACAGCTTATGGGGACCACTGGTGCCCGGCATGCCTGCTTTCTAGAGCCCCTGGCGCACAGCACTACTAGGGAAATGGTAATGCAGGAAGAGTGCTGCCTGTTGCACTCATTGGCAGGCTGGAGTCACACCTCAGCGTAACAACAGGCAACAAGGTGTGACACTACAGCCACAGGTGGACATGTGTTTCCTGCAAACACAGAGGACGCAGATAAAGGCGCCTTGCTCCGTGACTGATTAGAATTAATATGTAGCCCCCAGGCATGGCAGCATGGGTAGGTGGGTTGGGAGGAATGAATGTTCTACTCAGTCCACGCCAGCTTTGCCCAAGGTAAGGCCAAGGCCCCTGCTCCAGCCAGCCTCCAAGAACCTGGGGAAGGTCAGGTTCAAACCCCTCCCTGGCAGATCAGGTCCAGCTCTGACATTTGCTGCTGTCCTCAGGTACACCCCATCCCCAGCAGTGATCTGTGCTCTGCATGTGAAGCCAGAAGTCGCTGTGCAGGTTTCTCTGTTCCCTGACACTGCTCAGTCCTTCCTGCTCGGCCCCATGCTAGCTGCAACGGGGTCAGATTTCTCCCACATGGAGAAGAGTAGCAAGGAAGGAAAAGGGTTTGGGAACAAGGGACTCCTTCCCATGAGCCCCTGGGACAGTGTCACACTAGCTTCCAGTTCCTGCCTGCTGAGCCACTGCCTGGAATGTCGGAGTTAATTTCTACCGATGGGCTGGATGGAACCGACTCTGATCTCTGGCTGCACTGTTTGCCCGTCCTAATGAAAATGAACTCCTTGCCAAGCAGTAAGTCTGTGTGTGGGCAGCAAGGAGCATTTGCATCTAGACCCTGCCAGCTTTTTCAGGCTTTTGACTCCACTTGCTTGCCTTTCTATGACTCGTTGATTGAAATTTCCAGTTCTGCAGAATTCATAGAATCCCAGGGCTGGAAGAAACCTCAGGAGTCATCAAGTCCAACCTCCTGCTCAAAGCAGGACCAACCCCAACTAAATCATCCCAGCCAGGGCTTTGTCAAGCCGGGACTTCAAAACCTCTAGAGATGAAGATTCCACCGCCTCCCTAGGGAACCCATCCCAGTGCTTCACCACCCTCCTAGGGAAATAGTTTTTCCTAATACCCAACCTAGACCCCCCCACTGCAACTTGAAACCATTGCTCCTTGTTCTGCCATCTGCCCCCACTGAGAACAGCCTCTCTCCGTCCTCTTTGGAATCCCCCTTCAGGTAGCTTGAAAGCTGCTATCAAATCCTACCCCCTTCTCTTCTGAAGACTATTCTCCATGCAAAGAATGACTGTGAAGAATGACACAATCATTCTAACAACTGGCACCTTGCAGCCAGGCTTGAAATGTGGCTTTCCAACACTTCTGCTCTCTGCAGCAACAGATAAGTTCAGGATCCCAGATTCCTCCGAATAGTCTCCAAATAAAGACTTTCAGATGCCTGGCTTTGCTCAAGATCATCGTATTTCTGTTGGTAAAAAGTCAAAGTCCATGAAAAATAGTGTGTATGCCAAAAAATCAATTGTATATAATAAATATAGAGCATGTGGATGTGCTTCTTTCCAAAAACAATGCAAACATGGTGCATCCTCAGAGATTCTTGTCAGAGTTGAGTCTTTAATACAGTCGACAGCCCAGATAGTAAATAGAGAGTGAATTCTGCAAAACTACCCGAGTGCTCTTGGAATGCTGGACCACAATTAGTTTGCCAATTTCAACTAGCCAGCACAGCTTTTCACGGTAAATAAGGTGAAATTCAGCCCACTATAAAAAACAGAAATTTGCCCTAGCTGAAAATCTGGGATTTTAATAGAGAAAGATGGACTTCAATAGTAAACATGCACTGTTCTGACTGCATTAAAAATGCCTTGGTACTAGGGAAAAAAACTCCTAGCATGTCTAGACTGAGTGCTGTTCCTTCTGACGATCCCTTCTTTATTTTAGATAGCGACCTATCTCCTTACATTCCTTAGCACCCGATGCGATTTTCTGGAACATAAACAAATTAATGCAAACCATATATATCCTCTATTACAAGCTGGGTGAAATAAATAAAATATTCCCGCTGACTAATGTGACATGCAAATCAGACCCCTGTGGGTAAAACTGGAGTTTACAAAGGTGCTTGTGGGATGCTAGAGCAAGTTTAATAAATGTAAAGAGGGTTGTTTTATTTTAAAAAATAACCTTTCTGTTCTCTGTGCTATAAATTATGTAATAAGATGCTCTTGGAAGCAAGGAAAGAACATAGGCACACCCACAGGGGAGACTCCACACACCCAGCCTCACAGCAACACACCAATTGCAGAAGTTCCTGCTGTGTCTTATTGCTCAGACCTGACTGTTCTAGACACAGGAAGAACTTTTCAGAAAACGGTTTGTCAGAGGATGTCTCTGGCTGTTCACCAGAGCCTGCCTGTAATTCTCAGTTACTATTTATAGTTCCAGCTCAGTCAATGTCCCTCCTGCTTTCATTCCTGTTGAATATTTGAGGCACGCCCACAAGTGCCCACTGCTCACTTCCCCTCAGGAAACCGTGTTCTCTCTAGCTTAGCCTTTTGCTTTGGAACCCCTCACTGGAGAGCCTAGTTTTTCTGTGATGACAAAAAACAAAATTATCTAACACCAAGAAAAAAATCACAAAAACAACAAGGAATCCTGTCACTTCATGCATCTGACGAAGTGGGCTCCAACCCACAAAAACATATACCCAAATCAATGTAAAAAAAATGAGCAGTCCTGTGACTCCTTAGAGACAATCAAATTTATAGCATCATGAGCTTTTGTGAGTAAAACCCACCTCCTCAAATGAGTTGGAGTCAGCAATTATTATCCAGTTATCCATTATTGAATCTCCATCTCATCCAAGGAAGTGGGTTTTGCCCATGAAAGCTCTAGATGATAGATAGATAGATAGATAGATAGATAGATAGATAGATAGATAGATAGATAGATAGATAGATAGATAGATAGATAGATAGATGGACGGATGTTGGGCAGGTTAAATTAAACTTGGTATAAATATATATTTTAAACAGTCCATAAGCATGGAAGATAATATATTAAAACAAGGGATAATGAACAAAGAACAATGCGTAAGATGTTTATTTAATATGAAATCAAATAAAGAAAATTAACACTATCCTTGCAGTACATGTATTATCATCCTTTCTAACAACTCAGGATAGTAAACACACCAAAATGGGGCATACTGCAAATCACTATATAAATAAAGACATGGCCATTAAGTAAAAGCCTAACAAATATGCAAAGCTTTAAAATGCTAAACAAATCTATTAGTCAACTAGAAATAGTCATGTTCTCATTGAAAATATTAATACAATTGTGATGGACAGAAGGAGTGCAGGCCAGCACCCGAGGACTAACGGGTTAAACTCAGGTACCTAGCAAGGGTGTTGGGAAGGGGCCAGAAGAACCAACACGCTATTTCAAACTATCCCTTAACCCTTGTTATTTTGAAATAACAGGTGGCTTGTGTAGATGCGGGATAGCTATTTCAGGATACCTCTGATATCCCGAAATATCTGTACAGTGTAAAAGTACCCTAATTTTTTTTCATTCTGGGCATGTCTACACAAGGGAGAAGATCAACCCTCCAGAAGTTGATCTTCTAGCATTCGATTTAGCAGGTCTAATGTAGACCCATAAATAAAATGCTGAGGGCAGCCTCAGCCACCATCCGGTACTCCTCCTTCTGCAAGGAGTAAGGGAAGCTGACAGGAGTGATTGTTCCCATCAGCCTCCCAGTGTCTTGAGGACGCCATGGCTTGGTTTAAGGAATTTTGCATCGGTGGAGTTGGGTACCTTAAATAGACTTGCCTGGTCTAGTGTAAACCAGATCTCTCTGCCTAAACTCCCTTCATCCTGCTAAATTGGATCAACCGTCGGGAATGTGCTGGAGCAACTAGAATTTTCCCTTTGCCTTTCACCTCTTTTCCCCACCCTGGGATAACAGGAAAGGGTGGTTCCCTTTCCCCCAAACTGGGAGAAAGTAACTGCTCCCCAGGGTGCTTGTCCCTGAAGAAAGAGCCATTTTTGCTGTCCTCAGGAGCTGGTGGAGGGTCCCAGTTTTGCAGCCCAGCTAGGGAAGGAAGCGCAGCATGGTACTACTGCTGGGAGAAGAGAGGGGCAAGGGAACATGGAGTGCACTGAAAACCCTGCCCAATTCGCCAGGTCAGACTGTGCCTCCATCTTCAGGGCACGAGTCTCTCCAGACATGGATTCTGTGGGAACAAGTCTCACTGACATCAGGCTATCTCCTTATTTCACATGGCCCATCTGCAGTGGGGTTTGGAAGGGCAGTCAAAGCTGCAGAGCCTATTAAAGCCATCTCAGTCTCTCAGGTCCCGTGCCAGGCTCTCCCCCCCACTTCCCTGCACACACTTCAAATTTCACCCCATCCTATGATATTATGTGGGATTTCAGCAGTAGAAAATTAACGTGCCACAAAATAGCCAGCTGTAAGGAGGCAGCATGGCCTCCTGATGACCCAGAGGAGGAAGTTCCCCTAAAGACTCCCTGGTGGGTGAATGCCTCCAGGACCTATGGACACCCTGCCAGCTCCTCTGGCCCCTGCAGAGCCTGCCGACCAGAGCTGGAGCCAGGTAGGACCCCAGGGGGAACCGGGAAATAGCCCAGGAGGGGCTGACCTAGTGCCAGCCGAGGACATGGAGGTCAGCTGGGCTGCGGGCTGCGGTCTGGACCCCTGCTAGCCCACTGGCCGTACTGGCATGTTGCGACGAAGAGCCCCGCCAACCCAGTGGCAGCTGGCACTGCCGCTGTCAGGGCCCTGGGGTGGGACACAGTGGAGCGAGTGGGCCTGTGTCCCCTCTGTCACCTTCTCCCTCGGGTGGCAGGTTCCCCCAAAAGGAGAAACCACTTGTGCCTGTCGGCTCTCCATCAGCAAGGAGACCCGGCCCCTGGCTCAGCCTGCAGATAGGCCTGCGCCCGGGAACCCTTTGGATTGCTTAACTGCTACTGTTTGTTTGTTCGCCCCGCCCTGATCCCTGGGCTTGGCTCAAAGACTGCTATGGGTGGTGGGTTTGCCCCGCTCTGCCCCCGCGACGGGGCTCTGGGACTAGTTGTAGGGAGGCTGCCAGGCCGCCCATGGCCTGAGACAATTACACCAGCCCTTGCAACAGGCACTGATCTGTGCTGATCCGATTGTTTTACTTTATATATTAGCTATTTTATCTTCCAATGGGGGTAGGCTCCAGAGGGTGGGAGCCACCATCCTGGAATAATGTGCTCTGTAATTGGACAGATGGTATGTTCCTTTGTGCCCTGAATTAAAACATGTAACACAAGCACTGAGGGAACATGAAATATAAGCAGGTAATTGTCTGACTGCAGTTGCATGTGCAAATGCTAGACTTGCGCTTTCAGCACTTCGTGGTGCAATACTAGTGTTAGCCTCTGGGCAATTTAGCAGCAGCTTCCGCTCACAATATAAAGTTGGAGCAACAACAGCGGCAGAAAACTACAATAAAAAAAACTAATTTGTTGTGAAAAACGAGGAATTTGTGTTTTTTTCAGAGAATCTTTGTATACTGGAAAATCCCAAACTCATGCAACTCCACACACCCCAAACCAGAGCCCTCCGTTCTCTGTGTGCGTGGGCCTCTGGTTAATGTGTTAGCCTAGATGTGTGTTAGCGCTTCTTGCTTCCATGATTGCCTGTGAGTTAGGCTCGGACTCTACTCTAGGGCTTTTGTGCCCCCCTCAACACCAGTGGCTAAGTGATACTGGGTAAGCCAGGCTGAGTGGGATGCTTGAACAAAAAACCTTAACTGATTTTTTTTTCTTTTTGCTGTTGTGGATAGGTAGAGACACTGCATCTTGCAATAAAGTTTGTGGGAATGATGAGAACGTGTGTAACTGCTGGCGGTGGCACCTAATGAAGTGTGTTTGAAATATTGAAGTATATGATAAACCATTATGTAAATTAAATTCATTGATAGCTCTGCTGTGAAATCGCTCTAGTAGCAGAATAGTAGATAAACATGCAGCTTAGAAGGTGCCATTTATTCATCCTTAGAATGGTTCCAAGTTTTTAGTGATTCATTAGGATTGAGCAGAAAACAAAGAGAACATTAGCTTCACAACCAAACTTGAAACAAAGTCTCTTGAATTTCTGCAAACATCAATGCCACGCTGAGGCTTGTGGCAGTCTCGGCTCATTCCAAAGCAGATCCTTGTCTTTCCCTTGGCAGATCCCATCAGAAATGTGTTTTCTATCTGCAGCTGGGCCCTTTAGGCAGGGGTGACTCCCAAAGCTCTTGCCTGAGACATACTTTGTCCTGGTTTTGCATGCTCTGTTTTTTATGCTTGTTTCGTGGCTGCCAAAATAATAAACACTTAACCATGGAAATGGCATTTGCCATGATCTCCATGAGATCCTGAGCCTACTAATACAACTTCTCCTAGTTACAAGCTGCATAGTGTAAATGCTAGACAGCTTTTTGCTTCTTGCACAGAGCCATGGAAAGCAAAGCTGGATGGAATCTCTGGAGGGGGTCTGTCCATGTGTATTAAAAATAAAAGAAGAATGATGTTTATTGGTATATTTTCCAATAACTGTAAGTATGTTTAGAAATAACATAAGAAAAGTAATTAGGAAACATACCAAATGGCATAAATCTTTACTGTGAAACCCTGAATAATACTGAGAGAAACATGCTTTTTGTTCGGCTGGCACTGGGGTTTTTCAAACAACAGGCCAGATGTTGCAGGTCAGATGCCCATCAAGGTCAGCCTATGCTCAGGGGCCAACTTGGTGCATCCTTAGCCAAGGAGGTTAGGTTCTCCTACCCTTGTTGAAACACATGTGCAGAGATGATGGGTCCAGTCTTGCAAATCCCTTTCTCCGACATTTGCATTGCTATGAGCTAGCCACAAGTTCAGGGACTGGCCCCACATGCTCTGCCACTGCAGTGCATGAATACATTTATTTTCTCTCACATAATCAGTGGGTTTGAAAGGCTTTGCATTAAAGACATCATAGTCCACGTGATAGGAACAATATTTGAACAATATGTATCGTTCTTAGGGGGCAGCAGCTCAAAAAGCCCCTGATTTAAGCTCTTATGGATTTGAAGCTTTCTGTTGTCAATTATTAACACCGTAATACGCAGTGAGACAAGCTGAAAGTGAGCTTAAAGTTAATGATCAATTCTTTGCAGTTTCACACCTCTATTGACACCTGCTTCTGCCTGACCAAGGAGCAGTCTGCTGCAAAATGGGACAAGGAATAGTTTGCTCCCACTGTGGGAATCCTGTAGTTGCTGTTATCTGAAACCAAGTAAAAGTGACGTCAAGCTTTCCAGCAAGGGATTTGAAGGGATTTGGCATGGGCTCCAGATGGCATCTCTGAGTCCCTAGTGTGCCCTTATTGCAGGTGCCCACACTTGAAAATGGAGCCCTGAGATGTTAGGCAGATAAACTCAAGCTATAACCATACAAATGTCCTCACAGTTTCTGTGCACAGAACTGAAGGGGGCGGGGGAAGGTACAGACTTCTGTGCTCCCTTATGTGCACTCTAGCGTCTTCAAGCAGAACGCAGCTGCAGTCGTAAATTTTTGAAATGCTTTTGCAAGCCTCTTTATTGGCTCAACCATGGTGCACTAGTGCTGGAAATTAAAGCCCCTTATACCCACTGGCTAAGCCTCTCCAGTGCAACCGTGGCTGGTGTGGGGTTAACGTCTCCGCAGCCTCAGCCTGCGCAGCATTATGGGAAAGAGACAACCCACTGTTCTGAAACTAATTTTACAGCTTAACTCCTATCAAATATCCCGGGCCCCCCACTCCTCTCAGAAAGGAGTTCTCCTACCCTCTGGAAAACTCGAGGAGTGTTTTGATTGGCAAGATTTCTGCCAGACGGTGGGAGTTATAAATAAACATCTCAGCAGGGCCTGGAAAAGTCCGGCTCATTTTGCCAGGCCTTAGACGATGTGAGTGCCTCTCTCGGGGGTCCAGCCCTTGCTGGAGCCCCTCCATCGCATTACATAAGCCCCAAACAGGACATTACTCCATGTGTGTGAACAACTCGTGTTACAAAAACAGCAGCTTCTATTCACGGGGTAGATGGCTGCCCTTTCACAAGGTCTCTTTCTCCCAGCTTGAAAATTTTCAACTTGAAAACTAAGGGCAAGCACTGCACACTGGTATCTTCCCCAGGTTACCAGGCATGTTCCATGGAAGGATGCGTTATTGAAGTTCCTGTGGGGACAGAGGGAAAGGGAGTGACCCTGACCAGGGCCAGCCCGAGCCCTTTTGGCTCCCTTGGCCCGGGCGCGCAGTGCCACCCCCAGGCACACGGCGCATGCACGGGCCCGCCCACCAGGGAACGTGGGCCTGCCCTCAGGCGCGCAGCCCGGGGCACGCCGCCGGGGTGCTCAGCGCATGCGCTGCCCAGCCTGGCCTGGCCTGGTTAACGCTGCTGGCGCACGCGCTGGGCCGTGCAGGGTCCCACGTCCATGGGGGGAAGGGCACTGCTGGCCGGCGCCGTGGGGCCAGCACTGCAGGAGCCGGGCGCACGGTGCCTGATGGCAGCTGTAAGGGATGCCACGCGCCCCTTACAGCTGCCATCAGGTGCCCCCCATCGGTTGGCACCCCGGGCAGCTGCCCGGCTCGCCCATGCCTCAGTCCGGCCCTGACCCTGACTCTCCATACTGGCTGGGACCACACCAAAAGTGGCTGGCTCACCATGCGTCTGCCTTCCTGGGCAGAGCTGCAAAATTCCAGCCCAAGCCACAGTTAGCAGACTGATCCCCAAATAAAAACAGTGCTGGGATGGCCTTTCCCATCCCCGCTGAGCATGGGCAGTGGGTACCCTAGGCAGGGGAAGGAAGTGCCTTCCCAAACTGCCTCACCTGGCCCTGCCCATGCTCAGCCCTGTGACATGTCTGCTGGCCAGCTCTCCGGAGACCTGGGGTCAGGGAGCGGGCAAGGGCCAGCAGCCACATCACAGGGTTGGGGGAGAGGAGCAGACCACAGTGGAGGGGGACATGGGCTCTGGTGGACAAGACTGGGGGGGCTTGCCTCCTCAAGCCATGGTATGGATCATCCACTGCCCATGCAGCCGCCTGTCCTCTCCCACCCCCGCTGCCTCCACAGACCACAGACCCCTGCAGGGCCGGTCAGGCCTGCGAACACACAGCAGGAAGTGTGGAGCTCTCTGGGGCTCTGTTGGCAGAGTTCAGAATTCAGCCCAGCAGCTGGATTGAGGAGCTCTATGCCCAGGGACAGAGCTGGCTGCTGGGCACAGGTCTCTGGTGATTTCACTCCGCACTGCACCTGGCAAAGCAGTGTTTGGCCACTCAAACGGGTCTTCTCTCTCAGCCCAGGTCTGCGCAGGAAGTAGGCTGAGCGATCTGTGGCACATGGCCAGGCCATACATGACACTTCAGGGCCTTCTTTCTCCTCCAGACGCCATTGAGAACATTGCGCTCAGGGCTAGGAACAGCTAATCACGTACAGGCAGGCGTTGGGCAAGTCCTTCCACACTGCTCTGCTGCTCCCCACAATCCTGGCCTGCTGCAGCCCTTGCTCTATGGCCCTGCACTCCGCTCACACAGACCAGCCAGCCCAGGGCTGTAGCCCCTTCCACCTTCCCACACAAGTCACTCTAGTGATTCCCCTCATTCCCAGCCTGCAGCCCACTCCATCGCATGGTCACACAACACTCCCACCCAGCCTTGGGCCTCATGCCACTGCTCTGCCAGGCCTGCACATACAACACTGGCAGACCTCTGGAGTGTAGTGCATGAGCCTCTAAAAGCCAGCTGGCTCTCTGCTAAGGCTGTAGAGCAAACTCATTATTCTATCAGAGCATGTCTACACTAGGAAAATATTTCAAAACTAGCCAGTTAGCCCGTCATAAGATGGGATTTTCAGGTCTCTCTGCCATGTCGGTCTTCTCTCCTGAGCCTCCGGTCTCTCGCTCCGTCTCTCTTTCTCTCTCTCTCCTCCTCTTACTGCCTCCCCCTCTCTCTCTCAGCTCTCCTCCGCCTCCTGCCTCTCTCTCCGTCTCTCTCTTTCTCTTCTCCCCCTCCTGCCTCTCACTCTCTCTCAGCTCTCCTCTGTCTCCGTCGGGGATGCACGCTCATCCAGGCCCCGCCCCATGGGCGTGTACATCACCGCCCCACCCCCCTTCGCCTCCTGCTGTGGCGCTCAGCTGACTTCTGTGCTGCTCAGCCGGGCCGCTGCTCGGGAGCAAGCAGCACAAATAGGGAGGAACTAACAAATAGGGAGGAACTGGTTGAGATTTTGAAAGTGGAAGGCAGCTTGGGTGAAAGTGATCATGAAATCATAGAGTTCACAATTCTAAGGAAGGGTAGAAGGGAGAACAGCAAAATAGAGACAATGGATTTCGGGAAGGTGGATTTTGGTAAGCTCAGAGAGCTGATAGGTAAGGTCCCATGGGAATCGAGACTGAGGAAAAACAACTGAGGAGAGTTGGCAGTTTTTCAAAGGGACACTGTTAAGGGCCCAAAGCAAGCTATTCCGCTGCGTCGGAAAGATAGAAAATATGGCAAAAGACCGCCTTGGCTTAACCAAGAGATCTTGCATGATCTAAAATAAAAAAGGAGTCATATAAAAATGGAAAGTAGGACAAATTACAAAGGATGAATATAGGCAAACAGCACAGGAATGCAGGGGCAAGATTAGAAAGGCAAAGGCACAGAATGAGCTCAAACTAGCTACGGGTACACAAGGGTCTGTTTTGGGACCGGCTCTGTTCAATATCTTCATCAACGATTTAGATATTGGTATAGAAAGTACGCTTATTAAGTTTGCAGATGATACCAAGCTGGGAGGGGTTGCGACTGCTCTGGAGGATAGGGTCATAATTCAAAATGACCTGGACAAATTGGAGAAATGGTCTGAGGTAAATAGGATGAAGTTTAATAAAGACAAATGCAAAGTGCTCCACTTAGGAAGAAACAATCAGTTTCACACATACAGAATGGGAAGCGACTGTCTGGGAAGGAGTATGGCAGAAAGGGATCTAGGGGTTATAGTGGACCACAAGCTGAATATGAGTCAGCAGTGTGATGCTGTTGCAAAAAAAGCAAACATGATTCTGGGATGCATTAACCGGTGTGTTGTGAGCAAGACACGAGAAGTCATTCTTCCGCTCTACTCTGCGCTGGTTAGGCCTCAGTTGGAGTATTGTGTCCAGTTCTGGGCACCGCATTTCAAGAAAGATGTGGAGAAATTAGAGAGGGTCCAGAGAAGAGCAACAAGAATGATTAAAGGTCTAGAGAACATGACCTATGAGGGAAGACTGAAGGAATTGGGTTTGTTTAGCTTAGAAAAGAGAAGACAGAGGGGGGACATGATAGCTGTTTTCAGGTATCTAAAAGGGTGTCATAAGGAGGAGGGAGAACTTGTTCATCTTGGCCTCTGAGGATAGTACAAGAAGCAATGGGCTTAAACTGCAGCAAGGGAGGTTTAGGTTGGATATTAGGAAAAAGTTCCTAACTGTCAGGGTAGTCAGACACTGGAATAAATTGCCCAGGGAGGTTGTGGAATCCCCATCTCTGGAGATATTTAAGAGTAGGTTAGATAAATGTCTATCAGGGATGGTCTAGACAATATTTGGTCCTGCCATGAGGGCAGAGGACTGGACTCAATGACCTCTCGAGGTCCCTTCCAATCCTAGTATTCTATGGTTCTATGATTCTATGAAATGGCCTCTCTCTCTCTTCTCCTCCTACTGCCTCCCCCTCTCTCTCTCTCAGCTCTCGTCCACCTCCTGCCTCTCTCTCCATCTCTCTCTCTTTCTCTTCTCCCCCTCCCGCCTCTCACTCTGTGTTTCTCTTCTCCTTCTCCTGCTGTGTCTCTCTCACTCTCTCTCTCGCTGTCCTCCGCCTCCTCCATTCTCCTCTCTGTCTCCTCTGCGTCCTCTGTGTCTGCTCCGCTTTCACTGCTCTACAGCCAAAATGCTTCTGAAATAAATGTAGTCAAACTTTACTAATTCTGGGTCACTGAGAACGAAAATGATGCTTAAAATTGTTGATTGGCTCTAGTTTTAAGATATGCTATTGGGTCAGTATATCGACCCTTGACTTGGGAATGGCGGAGGATAAGTGAGTTATAAAGGGAAGGGATCTCAATTTAAACCAGAAATGACTAAAATACATCTTTGACTGGATCTATGAATAAATCTATGACTGGGTTTGGACAGTACTTGCTTTTAGGCAAAACAATGAATGATGCAATCTGAAGCTGGTATTGCGTCATAAAATTATATAGAATTGCATCATGTTATTCCTAGAAGTCATGGATGATGCAATCATAACGAAGCTTACATCACTCTGCTGAACAAATTGCCTATATCAGCTCTAGAAATCATACAGTGTCGTGCTCTCTTATTTGTCAGTGTTTGATTTTGCAAAGGACACATTTCTGTTTAGCCAAAGTGAGCAGAGATGCCTCGTACTTGTGTGAACAGTGCAGATAACTTCTGCTATGTTTGTGGTGAAGTGACTTTTGCATCACAAAGCGCAGTATAACCACTATGGTTAAGAAAGCCTATCACCTTTATTTTGGCTGCAAAATTGGAGATCAGGACAAGAGGTGGGCCCCACATATGCTGCAACACTTGTGCAAAAATCTTCACCAGTGGTTGAACAGGAAAAGGAAATCTATGCCTTTTGCAGTGCCAATGATTTGGAGAGAGCCAACAGATCATACCAGCAATTGTTACTTCTGCATGGTGCCTCCAGTTGGGAAAGGTGTGTCAAAGAAGAAAAAGTGGACTGTGCATTATCCAAACATTCCATCAGCTATATGCCCAGTACCCCACGGAGAAGGACTGCCGGTTCCTGATGCACCAGAATCATTCTCACTTGAGTCAGGCGAGGAAGAGGAAGAGGATGAAACTTCTGGTCCTGAACCATCAATGTCACAGGACCCACATTTTCTCCCATCCTCCTCCTCTGAACCACACCTCATAACACAAGGTGAACTGAATGACCTTGTCAGGGATTTGGAACTACCCAAGAGTAAGGCAGAGCTGTTGGGCTCCAGACTGACAGCAGTGGAATCTCCTGGCAGGTGATGTTAGGGTTTCCATGTTCCGTGACTGTCAAAGGATCTTGTCCCATTCTTCTTCATGGAAGGTGATCTTGTAGCCTGCAACAACATCGATGGTGTGATGGCAGCCCTCAACATCGTTCACGATCCAGATGAGTGGAGACTGTTCATTGATTCATCAAAGACGAGTCTTAAAGCTGTTTTGCTGCATAATGGCAATGTTTTGCCATCAATTCCAGTTAGTCATGCAGTCCATATGAAGGAAACCTATGACAACATGAAACAACTTTTGAGGTGCATAAACTATGACCAACATCAGTGGCAGCTTTGTGGCGATTTGAAGGTTGTTGCTCTCTTGCTTGGTCTGCAGACTGGATACACAAAGTACTGCTGTTTTCTCTGCAAATGGGATAGTCGTGCAAGAGATTCCCACTACATCAAGATAGATTGGCCACTCCGACAGTCATTGGAGCCTGGGAGGAAAAGTGTTCAGCAGCCACCACTTGTTGAATCAAGGAAGATTTTGTTACCACCCTTACACATCAAGCTGGGTCTGATGAAGAACTTTGTCAAGGCCGTGGACAAAACACAAGCAGCTTTCAAGTACCTCCGTGGAAAATTTCCAAGGTTAAGTGAAGCTAAGATAAAGGAAGGTGTCTTTGTTGGTCCTCAGATTCGTGAACTTCTTCAAGATGATGCATTTGACCATGCACTGCGTGGCAAGGAAAAACGGCATGGAAAGCCTTCCAGTTAGTGGCAATAAATTTTCGGAAACAACAAGGCAGACAACTACAGGTTGTTGGTGGAAAACCTCCTCAAGGCATACAAAAGCCTTGGTTGCAACATGTCACTAAAGATACATTTTTGCACTCTCATCTAGATTTTTTCCACCAAACTGCGGGCAGTGAGCGACGCAATGAGCGATTTCACCAGGACATTGCAACAATGGAGAAACGCTATCAGGGCAAATGGAGCCCATCAATGCTTGCAGACTATTGCTGGACAGTGACAAGAGATGCTCCATTTAATGAATACAAGAGACAAGCCAAGAAGCGCGAGTAGACACTGAATAGGACTAAACTATGTACATAATAGTTTTTGCCTTTTGTTTCATAATAAATTTTATTTATATAACCCTTTTACTGATTTTTAAAGTGTTACATAAACAGGACAGGTGAAATATTATCATGTAAAGCAGCCATAAACACATGAAAAGACCTAGGTTTACAATTTATGATTAAAACTCTACTATCTACACAATATACATAGACGTAAAATGTAAAAACTTAAATATCTTGGAAACAGTAGCCAATCAGTTGTTTTAATTGTCATATTTGAATTCAGCACATCAAAATACATAATAAATAGCACATTTTATCTCTGAAGCAGACGACTTCTAAAAAATTGTAGACCAGTGTTTCCTCCTTTTGAATGCAGCGCCCTTTCCTGACATCAGAGATGCATGCTCGTCCAGGCCCGGCCCCCTGGCTATTCCCTCTGGGTGGCGCTGTTGCCTCCCGCCGTGGCACTCGGCTGACTTCTGGGCCGCCGTGGGGGATCAAGCGGCGCATGCGACCGTTTGGGCCCCGTGCTCCCCATGCAGCACCCCTGTGCTGCATGGGGACCGTGGTGCCCAAATGGCCGCTTGTGCCGCTTGCTCCCCCACGGCGGCCCAGCTGAGCGGCGCAGAAGTCAGCGGAGCACCACGGCGGGAGGCGAAGGATGTGACTCAGGCAACAGCACCACCTAGAGGGACCAGCCAGGGAGACAACAGCGCCGCCCAGAGGGAGCAGCCAGAGAGGCAACAGCGCTGCCCAGAGGGAGCAGCCAGCATTTCAGCGACAGCGCCCCCCAGAGGGAACAGCCAGCATTTCGGTGTTACAGACTCTCAGACACTGGGCTACTATATATATGATAACTGAATTCGAAATAATAAATCCTGACATAACTCTTTTGAAATAAGCTTATTCCCTAAGGAAAGCAGGAGTGGTTATTTCGAAATAACCAGCCTCTTATTTTGAATAATAGGCTTGGTAGTGTGGACGTGCCACTTGTTATTTTGAAATAACTCCCAAGTATAGACCAGGGCTCAGGGATGACCTAGATGATATTTGGTCCTGCCGTGAGGCCGGGCTCCCGAGGTATCTTCCAGTTCTAGTGTTCTAGGATTCTCTATGTAAGGGGTCTCCGTGCTGCTCAATGAGGCAGTACCACACCCCACAGGTGTATGGGTTACACACACACACCCTGCTTGTGATTCCCAGGCACTTGTAGCTCCTATACACAGTGCTGCGAAAAACTGGCAGTTCATTTGAAACATTTTGTTGGAACAAACAGGGTTTTCTTTCACTATAAGGCTACATCTACACTATGAGTTTTCTCGGCAAAAAATATGCTAATGAGGGATACATTTGCATGAGTCGCAATCTCATTTGCATATTTTCTGCCAATCCGTTTTTCTGCTAGGGGGTTTTTGCAGAAAAAGAAAATGCCCACACTGCTTGTTTTTGCACAAAAACCCCAGCGCAAAAAAGGGTTGGCAGAAAATATGCAAACAAGATAGTGACTTATGCAAATGAGTCTCTCATTAGCATATTTTTTGCCGAGAAAACTCATAGTGTAGACATAGCCTAAAAGTTTTGTGGGGTTTTTTTTTTTCATTTTTAACATAAAATTGCAAACGGAAATTTTTGAAAGCAAAAGGAATTTATTACATTTTGTAAAATAAAACACTTTTAAATATGTGGGGAGATTTCTGTCTGCCACTTCTTTTCCCTAGTGGAAAGAAAAAAGAGTGAGACCCCCAGGAGATCACTTCTAGCCATTTGGATTTTTATTTTAAAAAATGACGGTTGGGTGGGGTGGGGTGGGATGGGGGGTGGGGTGGGGTTCAATTTAATTGAATTACATTTGTAACAGTGGTTTTGGTTTTTTTTGGCAACAAATTTCTTCGGGGTGGTGTATGTGTGTCTCACCACATGGCAGTGGTGCTCCGCCTGCTCTCTCACATTCCGTGCTCTGGTCTTTCTGGTTCACAGGGGTACACAGCTGGGCAGAGGAGGAGGGGGTGTAAGTGCAACCATCTGCCAGGCATTGTCAGCAGCCAAAAGGGCTGGACTGAAATATCTGGGGAGCACCCCATCATGTTCACGAGCACGCTGGCTGAAGGTGCCACCCCCGGGACCGGAGAAAACTAAATTCCTTCCCAAAGCCCCCTTCCTAGGCAGTACCCAGCCTCTCACAAGTGCCGAGTCGGTGTGTGAAACAAGGACAATGGTATTAAGGGACAAGGGGACACAGCATTGACTGGAGAAGCCGCTGCTGCAGTAAATCAGCAGCGACTTATGCCAAATGCTAAGTGCACCTCACCTAGGGCACTAGTTCTTATCACAGCTCCTCACCTGCCCACATGTATGGCCAATGAACAAATGTCACGTTAGCCGGTCCCTTCCCCCCTCCATAGTCCAGAGACACCCCAGAGCTACCTGTGCTTCCAGCTCTGGAGTGGGGAGGGCCCAGACAGCCCCCCGTTACTCCCTCAACCTGCACCTCTGAGCAATGTCTCTTGGTGGGGAGGCCCTCACACCTCAGCACACACAGCAGTGAGTGCCAGGCAGCACCTGCCCCATGTGTCCCCATCATGCATTTTTCCAGTCCTCAGACAGGAGGAGTTGGAGACTCCCTTCTGCGCGATACCAGACATTCTTCTGTTTCTCTCTCCAGCTCAGGCAGCAGATGAATTTCCTCCAAATTTCTTGTTAGAAGAAAAAAAAAATCTAGACACAATCCCGGAGTCTCTTTTCCATCTCTGGAGAAATCCTTCCCACCCCCTCTGGCCCCTCTGGCTGAGGCCATGCAGCAATTCACACCTTCTTCTTTCCCCCTCTCGATTTAAACACAAAAAACTCTTCTTCCCCTTTCTTCAAAACCTCCACCTGGCTCTAAATTTGTTCCTTGGCCTTCCGGGAAGCCTGCGCTGGGGGAACTGAAGGGTGAGCACCACAATCCTTCACTCACCCTGGCCTCAAAAGGCAGGAGACATTTGATGAGATTCAACAAGGACAAGTGTAGAGCCCTGCCCTTGGTACGGAAGAATCCCAAGCATTGTTACAGGCTGGGGACCAACTGGCTAAATAGCAGTTCTGCAGAAAAGGACCTGGGGATTCCAGTGGATGAGAAGCTGGGTATGAGTCAACAGTGTGCCCTTGTAGCCAAGAAGGCTAATGGCATATTAGGTTGCATTAGGAGGAGCATTGCCAGCAGATCTAGAGAAGTGATTATTCCCCTTTATTTGGCTCTGGTGAGGCCACATCTGGAGTATTGTCCAGTTCTGGGCCCCCCACTACAGAAAGGATGTGGATGCATTGGAGAGGGTCCAGCAGAGGGCAACCAAAATGATTTGGGGGCTGGAGCACATGACCTATGAGGAGAGGCTGAGGGATTTGGGTTTGTTTAGTCTGCAGAAGAGAAGAGTGAGGGGGGATTTGATAGCAGCCTTCAACTTCCTGAAGGGAGGTTCCAAAGAGGATGGAGAGAGGCTGTTCTCAGTAGTGACAGATGGCAGAACAAGGAGCAATGGTCTCAAGTTACAGTCTCAACTATTTCCCTAGGCGGGTGGGGAAGCACTGGGATGGGTTGCCTAGGAAGGGAGTGGAATCTCCATCCCTAGAGGTGTTTAAGTCTTGGCTTGACCGAGCCCTGGCTGGGTTGATTTAGTTGGGACTGGTCCTGGCTTGGGCAGGGGGCTGGACTTGATGACTCCTGAGGTCTCTTCTAGCCCTAGGATTCTATGATTTGTTCCCAATGGCTCCCAGCACCACAGCAGAAATAGTGCCTACAGTCTGGAACCACCAGATCTTTAAGATACTTCAGGCAGACAGAATAAGCCTCCACTGCCTGGAGAGTTGTACTGAGTTCCCAGCAGCTGCCTTGTTCTTGGTTTGTTGTCAGGGAGCAAAGTCCCAGATGCACTTACACATGTCCATCTCTGACTCCTTTGGAAAGTATCCCCTGGCCTAGCCTGGGAGCTGCACTGCCTAATCCCATTCCACTAGTGCTGCTGGAGTCTTGCTCCCACCAATCACCAGAGCACCACTACTGGTATAGGGCACCGCTTCTGCCACCTAACTCAGCCCGAGTGAGTACAGCACCAGCAGCACTGGGAGGGAGGGATCACCAGCCACCGCTCAGATGCAGAGCTGCTCTCTGTACATGGAGGGGGATCAATGGCATGTAGGAACCATCAAACTAGTCTCTTTGGCTCAACAAGACAGGGTATCGGCGGCCAAAGCCAGCAGAGAAGACAGGCTCAGTGAGGTCTCAGTACCAAAGGGGGCTCAAACCCATCACAATGTTGGTACAAGTAGAAGAGAGCTGACGGGGATGCCCACAAGTGACTTTGCGCAGGGTCATTGAAAGCCTAACATAGAACGTGCAACTAGAACAGAACAGAACAGAAGAACGGCCACACTGGGTCAGACCAAAGGTCCATCCAGCCCAGTATCCTGTCTGCTGACAGTGGCCAGTGTCAGGTGTCCCAGAGGGAGTGAACACAACAGGGAATCATCAAGTGATCCCTCCCCTGTAACCCATTCCCAGCTTCTGACACCATCCCTGCCCATTCTGGCTAATAGCCATTGATGGGCCTATCCTCCATCAATGTATCTAGTTCTTCTTTACAGTCTTGGACTTCACATCATCCTCTGGCAAGGAGTTCCCCAGCTTGACTGTGCATTGTGTAAAGAAATACTTCTTTTTCTTTGTTTTAAACCTGCTGCCTATTAATTTCATTTGGTGACCCCTAGTTCTTATGTTATGGGAACAAGTCAATAACTTTTCCTTATTCACTTTTTCCATACCAGTCCTGATTTTATAGACCTCTATCATATCCCCCCTTAGTCATTTCTTTTCCAAACTGAAAAGTCTTATTAATTTCTCTCCATATGGCAGCTGTATTAAACCCCTAATAATTTTTATGTCCTTTTCTTAACTTTTTCCAATGCCAACATATCTTTTGGTGATGAGGTGACCACATCTGCTTGCAGTATTCAGGATGTGGGTGTATCAAGGATTTATATAGAGGCAGTAAGACATGTTCTGTTTTATTCTCTATCCCTTTTTTAATGATTCCTAACATTCTGTTTGCTATATTGACTGCTGCTGCACACTGAGTGGATGTTTTCAGAGAACTATCCACAATGACTCCAAGAGCTCTCTCTTGGGTAGTAACAGCTAATTTAGTCCCCTTCATTATGTATGTATAATTGGGATTATGTTTTCCAAGACATTATGTTGCATTTATCAACATTATAATTCATTTGCCATTTTGTTACCCTATCACTTAGTTTTGTGAAATCCTTTGAAGCTTTTCACAGTTTGCTTTAAACTTCGCTATCTTGAGCAGTTTAGTATTATCTACACTTTTTTCCACCTCACTGTTTACCCCTTTCTCCAGATCATTTATAAATAGGTTGAATAGGATTGGTCCCTTTACCGTCGAACACCTTTACCGAAAGACACCACTAGTTACTTCTCTCCATTCTGAAAACTGACTATTTATTCCTACCGTTTGTTTCCTGTCTTTTAACCAATTATCAGTCCATGAGAGAATCATAGAATCATAGAATACTAGGACTGGAAGGGACCTCGAGAGGTCATCAAGTCCAGTCCCCTGCCCTCATGGCAGGACCAAGCACTGTCTAGACCATCCCTGATAGACATTTATCTAACCTACTCTTAAATATCTCCAGAGATGGGGATTCCACAACCTCCCTGGGCAATTTATTCCAGTGTTTAACCACCCTGACAGTTAGGAACTTTTTCCTAATGTCCAACCTAAACCTCCCTTGCTGCAGTTTAAGCCCATTGCTTCTTGTTCTATCCTCAGAGGCCAAGGAGAACAATTTTTCTCCCTCCTCCTTATAACACCCTTTTAGATACCTGAAAACTGCTATCATGTCCCCCCTCAGTCTTCTCTTTTCCAAACTAAACAAACCGAATTCTTTCAGCCTCCCTTCGTAGGTCATGTTCTCTAGACCTTTAATCATTCTTGTTGCTCTTCTCTGGACCCTCTCCAATTTCTCCACATCTTTCTTGAAATGCGGTGCCCAGAACTGGACACAATACTCCAACTGAGGCCTAACTAGCGCAGAGTAGAGCGGAAGAATGACTTCTCGTGTCTTGCTCGCAACACTCCTGTTAATGCATCCCAGAATCATATTTGCTTTTTTTGCAACAGCATCACACTGCTGACTCATATTTAGCTTGTGGTCCTCTATAACCCCTAGATCCCTTTCTGCCGTACTCTTTCCTAGACAGTCGCTTCCCATTCTGTATGTGTGAAACTGATTGTTCCTTCCTAAGTGGAGCACTCTGCATTTGTCTTTATTAAACTTCATCTTGTTTACCTCAGACCATTTCTCCAATTTTTCCAGGTCATTTTGAATTATGACCCTATCCTCCAAAGTAGTTGCAACCCCTCCCAGCTTCTCTCTTATCCCTTTTCTCTTATCCCTTCTCTCTTATTCCATGACAATCTAGTTTGCTTAAGAGCCTTTGGTGAGGAACCTTAACAAGGCTTTCTGGAAATCTAAGTACAGTATATCCACTGGATCCTCCTTTTCCACAAACTTATTCACCCACACAAAGAATTCTAGTAGATTGTGAGGCATGGTTTCCCTTTCCCACAACAAATTATGTTCATTAATATGTCTGATGATTCTATAATTTAATATAATTTCAATCAGTTTGCCCAGTACTGACGTTAGACTTACTGGTCTGTAATTGCCAGGATCACCTTTACAGCCCTTTTTAAATATTAGTGTTACATTAGCTATCGTCCAGTCATTAGGTACAGAAGCTGATTTAAAGGATAGGTTACAAACCACAGGGAGTAGTTCTGCAAGTTCACATCTAAATCTCTTTAGTATCTTGGGTGCTGTCTGGTCCCGGTGACTTGTTGCTATTCAGTTTATCTATGTGTTCCAAAACCTTCTCAAATGACACTTCAGTCTGGGACAATTCCTCAGATCTGTCACCTACAAAGCATGGCTCAGGTTTGGGAATCGTCTCAGCTGTGCTGACAGCGTGCAGCAGAGCCTACTCAGGAAACATGGGCCAGCCACCCCATTTCCCTCCTCTCGTAGTGCCTACAGCATGCACTCACTGCAGAAGCTCCGCAGAAACTCCCCTAACGAAGGAAGACAAAGAATTAGACCAGGGTCCAGCTCGTCTTATGTCCTGGGGGGACCAAGAACAGTGCAAGTCTAACCCCATGCAGGGCAAGAGACAAACTCTTGTCAAGAGCTGGCCTGGACCCCCAGAATTTGGGACATGGGCCCAAGAGTCAGAAAAGAGCAGGCACTGCCAGGAACGGCTTGTTTCCCCCAGCTCTTTCCCCTGCACTGCAGCCTTGCAGGTAGTGAGTGTTCCCAAGCCCATGGATAGCCCCCTCCCACAACCCAGACTGAGACATTCTGCACTGGTCACACCACCCCAGCTGCAGCAAGTAGCTCTGCAGCAGGCTGTTGCTCTGCATGATGTACAACATAAGCAGTGCTGCTGGGGTGATCTATTACAGTCATTCTTCAGCCAAGTGCCATCGCCCCAGTGATGTGTTATTGTAATCCATCACCGGCAGCAATGGGCAGTAGGACCAACAACCTGGCAGGTGCCCTCCATTAGACATTTAATTATAAAGCTCTAAACTTTTCTCCTTTCACTGGAAAATAAAGGCTTTGTTTCCCCCACTCCGTGTGGGACAGTTCCCCGTCACGCCATCAAAGAGAGAGGAAATGGCAGCGGAGAAGCCGTACAGAAGTGGCCCAGACTCCACAGTAGGCTGAGCAGATGGGACGGGTTCTCTGGCTTTCCACCATCCGCCCAGTATGCAGTTCACAATTGGTTTATTGATCTTATTTTATCTTCTCCTCTCTGAAGCTGGGGAGTTGCTGGATATTTCTTGCAAGTGGCAGTTTGCTTTACTGGGCAGGTTTTCCTAAGGCCTCTCCCCTTCTGCTGATCCCCTTTTACATCATCTTGCAGGGCACCCACGTGCAAGCTGCTAAAGTGTCAGACTCAGCCCCCTGCCCCTGCTCTCACTGGTCACTGAGCTCCATGCTACTCTAGTCCAGCCTCCCATACACTCGCCATTGGCAGGCCACTGCCCAACACTCTGCAGAACTTTGCTCACACTCACGAGACGAGCCAACCCACTAACCCGCCACAGCCGAGGTTCATCATTGTCCTCTGATCTCTTTGGGTATGTCTACACTAGCTCGGTAGTTCAAGCTAGGTAGGCAAATGAGGGCAACCGGAGTTGCAAATGAAGCCGGGATTTAAATATCCGGGCTTCATTTCATCTTCAAGCGCCGCCATTTTAAATCCCCCTTAGTCGAACTCCGTGCCCGGCTACGCGCGACGCGGGTAGGTAGTCAATTAGGATCTCTGGTCCGAACTGCGTACACCTCATTCCACAAGAGTACCAGTAGTTGAATTAGAGATCTGGTGAACTACCTACTCCGTGCGTGCGTGCGGGCGCGAGTTGGACTAAGGGGATTTAAAAATGGCGGCACCTGAAAGATGCAAATGAAGCCGGGATATTTAAATCGGCTTCATTGCAACTCGGTTGCCCTCATTTGCCTACCTAGCTCAACTCGAGCTAGTGCCCGGGCTTAGGGCAGCTCCTGACGTGCAGCACTTTCCGTCTCTGTTGGCATCCCTCGGGGATCAGAACTGCGGCATCACCGAAATGCAGCTGCCTTCGCGGTGAGATGCAGCAGCTGTTTCCTGGGGCAAGGCAGTCATTTGCAACCATTCGACCGACACTAAAAATAAACCTCTCCACCTGCAGCTGCGGGGTGAATTTAAGGGATGCCGAATGCAAACAAGCCAAGGGAATGTGACTGAGGTGCCAGGATCCCAACTCGACTTTCAGGAAGTGCGCAGGGTGACCACGCATGCTCAGGATGTAGGTTTTATGTCCCATCTCCAACAAGACAGGGCTCCCAGCTGAGGGATTGGGTCAGGGCTGACTGAGAGGGAGGAATCTCAGGGGCATGGAGCACATGGCCAACTCTTGCTTCCTGCAACATCTGGGTTTTCCTTGTTCATTTCCCAGCCAAGTCCTGACCAGCATTGAACCTACTTAGCTTGTAAATCTGGCTGCATGGCAGCCTGTGGGAGGCTTAGCCAGTGGACAGCATTTCTGCTGCATGGAGTAATTACCCTGGCTAGTCCATGAATGAACTGGCTCTCTCCTACAGCGTGATCATAACCAGAACACTAGTCACTCTGTCAAGGGCTTTTCCCTGCTGCACCTGTTAAATTAACCACAGGAACCCACTCGGTACAGTTCCCCGCCTTTGGTGTTCACTGTTTTTCTCTAATAACTTCCACAAAACAAATCACTTCCTACAACTATTTTCTTCTAGCTTAGACCTTGCAGCTCCCCCTAGGAGGTTCCCAGGGGATGGTGTAAGAAAGATCCTGTCCTCCTCATTTTGCTGGGTGTGGCATGGGCACAGAGCAAGACAGTCCCTGCCCCACAGTCTAACAGGTCAGACCTGCAGCAGGGGGAATGAAACAGGCACAAGGGCTTGCCCAAGGTCTCACAGTGGGGCAGAAAGAGAAGCCAGAAGAGGAGGTCTCCTGACCCTGACCCCAGTGGTCTGTGCGCTGTGCTGCCCTTTTCTCAGAGAGGGCTGCCTTCTGCAGTCACCCTGTGTACCCCAGCCTGCATGCTGTCAGCCCCACACCCCTGGGCAAGGTGTGAGCATCAGGACATTCCTGTGGTGGGATGGAGCCTGCCAGTGCTAGTTAATTGGGTTTAAATCAGTGCCCCTCTTCTTTTGCCTTTACAGGAAGAGCGATTGAACACCCTGGCTGCAGTGAGGGAACGTCTGCCAACAACTGCCCTTACTGGGGAAAGCCACCTGGCAATCAGCACTTGGCCAGGGGCGCAGATTCACTAGTGTATGGGCTCTGACCCAGCTTGACTTGCCTTTGCAGGGAGCAGCAGAGCTGGCCACTGGGACCTCAGCAGCCTCCAGGTGTGTGGGGGAATGTTACTTGGCACCCAAAGTTTGTCTAATCTTCACCCTCCCCACGTGTTGGTTTCCCTTCTGGCCACTGCTGTGAAACTGCAATGCTAATTTTCAGCCACCCTGCAGGCTGGGTTTTATTTTAGCAAGTGGATTTCTGGGCTAAGCCTTTTGGAGAGCACAAGCATTCCATAGCCGTGCAGCATAATGGCATCGGGGCACAGGGAACGTCACATGCGCGTCTGATGGTATCTCAGAGCTCCCATGTGCCAGTGGGTCTGGGGTTTTCTGGATGTGCCCTGCTGAGAGAGGAGGGGGAATGGCAGGAAAGGACCTGGGTTTAGTGAGTTTTAAAAGAACACATAATCCAGTGGAAAGCCAAGGCCCCATCCCTTCCCCCTCCTGCTCACCAAGGACTCTGTTTCCCAGGGATTCCCTCTCACTGCTCCAGTGCTTGCCTCGCTCTGTAACTGGCACCAGAGACTCTGCTGCCAGCGGGGGAGCTAAAACCCGTCAACAAGTCAGTCGAAGTCTTTACCAGACTCTGCCTCTGCTGACTTCAGCAGGGACCTCAGCCTGGAGCCCGGTGCTCCAGAGCCTCTGCAGAAGAGACCCAGAAGCCTCCTGGACATGCTGTGCAGTTATCTGTAGACATCCCCTCTAGCATCTTCTGTGTGGGTGAGACAGTGGGACCAGCTGTTCGTAAAGCCCACGTGCACCCTCAGCTGTACCCAGCTCAGAGGTAGCTGTGCCAGGAATGCCTGTGTGCCCATGTGCACAGACGCAACAGCTGTGCTCTTGGGTGCCTCCATGCCTGTAGCTCTCCGATGGCTTTAGTCACCGTGTGGGGGGCCCTGGGCAGGGGTTCCACTCTGGCTCTTTGCTGTCACTGCAAAATGAGCATCATCCAAGGTCATAAAACCTGACAGTCAGTAACAGGTGCAGAGAAGGCCCTGGCCATGTGCCACTCCAGGCATCAATCCAGGGAATGAGACTCAGACAAGGTGGAGCCATTGGCCTGGCCACTGTACCCAACAACTGGCTCTAGCTGCCCATCAGCTGCCAGCCGAGCAACCATATGAACTGCCGACTAATTTATGGCTAGAATAGATCTCCCTCCAAGTTATATATAGGCAGAGAGGTCACACAGCGATAGAGCTAACACACACCAATGCCATTAAAATGGCAGTCATAACGGTGCAAACTCAACGCTCAAAAGTCAGGAGATGCCAGAATTGCAGTTGCCTGTGCAGTGATGCACTCTGCCCTGCACCCAGCCTCCCCACCGAAGTGGTGCACTGGGCCAGGGAACACACAAATGCATCTCACAGCAGGAGAGCAGAAAGTCAGTTCTTGTGGGCTTCCCCTGCCAACCCTTGAGTTCAGGATGCTGCACTGGGGCTGTGGGGTCAGGCACCCCCAGCCAGCTAAGCCAGCCCTTGGAGAAGCTTCCAACACTCCTTGATTTAGCTCCAGCTGTTTCAGGAAAAATGCAGGATCCTGAACTCTCTGACAAGGGGTT
The DNA here is from genome assembly GCA_019425775.1 of Rafetus swinhoei. Taxonomy (NCBI): domain Eukaryota; kingdom Metazoa; phylum Chordata; order Testudines; family Trionychidae; genus Rafetus; species Rafetus swinhoei. The sequence goes on along the minus strand of CM033425.1, from coordinate 29,901,036 downwards.
TCCTTGAAACAGGAACCTTGTTACCTGCCAGACTTTGCCCAACTAGCAAACACCAACACGAAGATGGACAACAAGGGAAAATCTCATGCTTAAAAATGAAGGCAGAATCACCCCTTTAATCCTCAGCAAATAGGAGCTATGGTCGCAGCAGTGGGTGACTTGTGGTCTCTGGCATGATGCCATCAGGTCAGACCATAGGCATTAAACTGCAGAGCTTTGTCCAAGAGCAGCTCTCCAGCCATGCTCAAGGGCTAGTTTGGGAAGAGGTCATTCATGCTCACATCAGAAGCCCAGTCACATTAAATAACTGACAGCTAATTAGAAAGCCTCTACAATGGAAGGTGTCCTGGGTCAGCTGTTGGCTCCGTGTTTATTAAACTCTCCATACGGTGAGGCTAAATGTACTTCCTCCTCTTATCTCCCAGCATCTGGCCAAGACTGGGGTGTGGCTGCCAGCTAAAGAGGCCTTATGCCAGTGGCTGCAGGAAGCCGTCCTAGAGGAAAGGCTGGTTGGGTGGGAGTGCCCAATATGGAGCTTCTAGGAGTCTGGGTAACAGCACTGGCCAAGGATGGTTTTCTTCCAGCTGTGATGAATGTGATGAATGTGAGGGTTGAGACCAATGGTGGGCAACTTGCAGTCCACTGAGGCACCTTCTGCAGCCCATGGACTCCCGGGCTGCCCCCCTCTCCCAAACGCCTCTTGTGCACTTCCTACACCTTCCTCTCCCTCCCAGCCCTTCTGGAAAAGCCACAAATCACCTGATTCGTGCTCCATTCCTGCTCCTCCCCCTCCCCCAGAGCTGAACACCACGAATCAGCTGCTGCAGCCCACTGAAGTGCAGGAGGGCCTCATGTGGCCCACCCACTCTTGGCGGTTGCCCATCCCTGGTTGAGACCCTTCCTTCTGCAGGCAGGGCTAGCTGTGGCCAGGCAGGCCTTGGACACCTGGGGATGGGATCACCACAGCACGCTGTCCTGGGGTTGCCCCAGGCACTGAAGTTAGGGCACAATGCTGGGTCCCCTCCTCATAGTTCTGCCCCTCCAAAGGGGCGCATTACACCTAAGCTTTGTGATCTGCCCTGCCTTCTAGGTCCTCTCCAGTGCTCCGGGAGGCTAGGGGAGCCCCTAAGTGAACAGGGGCTCCAAACACAGAGCAGAGCCTGTTCCCATTTCCTTGTCCCATCAGTCCCTCGCCTGTACCCACTCCTGCTGGCGGGGCTCCCTGAGAAGGGTGGGGCTCTGGCCGCTTACCTCTGAAAGCTGAGCAAGCCAGTCACAGCACAAGAAGACCAAAGGCACAAGTTTGCCTTTTCCTTCGCTGCCTGGCTTGACAGCCTCCTCCCTAGCTCTGGCCCCAGGCTCCGGGTCTCTGCCGAGGATGCTCTCTCTGCCACAGCCCTGTGGAGAAAACATTCTCATTTATGAATGGAGCTAACTCTGTAGGGTTCTCAAGCTTACGGATATCTGCTGCTTTTCCACTATTGCACTTGGCAGGGCCGGAGGAACATGACCATTACTTGCTCAAAATAATAGAAAAGTTGCAGCAGGAAATGCCCAGAGCTGGCCTCCAAACCAATGTAATTTGGGGAAGGATCCAAAGGAGCCAAAAGTGGTAAAAAGCACATGGCTCCTTTAGCTTATTCACCCAGCCTCAGAGGCAGTAGGGGGCAACCTGCAGCCCATGGGCTACATGTGGCCCATCGGGGTTCTGTGTGTGGCCCCTGAGACACTTTGTTACAGTTGCCCACATGCAGGGTTGCTACATTCCATTGGTTTCCGTCCATGTAGGTTTTTTCCTACCGGTATCACTAAAGTGACACACATGTAAAATCAGGACACATGCAGCGACGTGGGTGTGGTTTGCACACAACACTGACTGTGAGAGCCGTGTGCTCCCTCTGCAGCCAATTCCAGAGCTGCTACGATGCAATCAGGTCCCCGCCCGCACATTCTAGGGATGCAAGCGCAGTGAGCAACACTGCCCTGACCCGGGAGCCTGTCTTGGTTATGACAATACTGCAGCCCATTGAGATGGAGGAGAGCCAGTCATATGACCACTCTCTAGCCTTGGTTGCCTATCACTGGCCCCCAAGGGCTTTGCAGGAAGGGCAGAAGCTCACTCCATTTATATGTACATTGAACTGAGGCACAGAGAAGAGCAGTGACTTGGCCTCAGTCACCCCCATCAAATCAATCCCTGTTCCCAGGCCCCACTGGCCAGGCCCTGCGATACGGCAACTAGCCACCTCAGCATGCAAGGTCAGTGCAGAGAAGGCTTGGTGTAGCACTAGTCCCCATGGGGAAACTGGCAGCAGTCACTCCCGGTGCAGATGCTCTCACTCCAGAATAACCTGTGCACTTTGAATTCACACTCTGCCTTACTCTAGAATGACAAAGCCCCTGCCCAGACAAGCTGTCTCAGGGAGTGATGGCCCAGCTGCCCCTGTCCCGGGCTCTCTCGGCATTGCAGCCCAGTGGCACTGGCACTCGGAGCACCTCCTCCCTGCCTTAATGGAAGCCTCTGGGCAGGCCCTGTGGCAAGCTGCTGCCTGTTCTAACCTGCCATGAGATGCCACCAGGCTGGGGCTGAAAGTGCCCCCTAAATGACTGGTGGTGGACACCAGCTGGTCCTTCTGTGTGCATTGGGCCTGTCCAGTGCTGTCAGGATTGGGCCAGATGCCAGGAGCAAGGCACTGGTCACATGTGGAATGCTGAATGTCTCCAGGCTTGGAAGATCCCCCGCAGAGCCGGCCTTAGAACCTGGCAAACTGGGCCAGTGCCCAGGGCACCGCAGCCAGAGGAGGAGGGGCAACTGGCCATGGGTGTTGCTGAGCAAAGGAGGTGGAGCGTGCTGAGCCAGGGGCAGAGTGGCAGGACACGCTGGAAGCACAGGGCTGGGGTTGGGGGCACAGGTGGGAGGAAAGTACAGGGGCTAGGATGAAGGGGGCACTGTGCAGAGGTTAGGGGCAAAGGGGGCACAATCCAGGGGCTAGTGGTAAAGGGGGCACAGGATGGGGGTGCAGGGTTGGGGAGCCCATGGGTGCCAGGGGAAATGGGGGTGCTGTGCCCCCAGGAGTCAGGGGCACCAAAACACAAGTTTGCCCAGGGCGCCATCTTCCCTCAGGTCAGCCTTCATTCCCCATCTCGCCTCCCCAGTTTGCTGCTGCCTTCCCAACACAGCCATCTGAACAGAGCCACTTACGTAGGAGAGCAGACAAAAATATCATTCTTGCTGCAGCTTGTAAACATTTAGGCTACGTCTACACTGCACAGTTATTTCAGAATAAGCTGTTCCGGAATAGTTATTCCAAAATAGCTTATTTCGAAATAGCACGTCGACACTGCAGGGAAGCCTCAAAATTAGTCTGAGACAGGCTTCCCTAATGTAGACGTGCTATCTCAATTTAGAGCCCCTGGAGGAATCATTTAGAATGGCCTTGGTGAGGGGCTATTCTGAAATAGCAGCAGTGGAGTGTCTACACACGCCTTATTTCAAAATAGCTATTTCGGAATAGGCGTTATTCTTCATGGAACTAGCCAATTAGCCCGTCATAAGACGGGATTTTCAGGTCTCTCCTCCACGTCGGTCTTCTCTCCTGAGCCTCCGGTCTCTCGCTCCGTCTCTCTCTCTCTCTTCTCCTCCTACTGCCTCCTCTCTCTCTCTCTCAGCTCTCCTCCGCCTCCTGCCTCTCTCTCTCTGTCTCTCTCTTTCACTTCTCCTCCCCTCCTGCATCTCACTCGGGGACCGCGGAGCCCAAATGGCCGCTTTGGGCTCCGCACTCGCGGCCGCATGGGGAGCGCGAGCAAACAGTTGCTTGCGCCGCTTGCTCCCACACGGCGGCCCGGCTGAGCGGCGCAGAAGTCAGCCGAGCGCCACGGTGGGAGGCGAAGGGGGGCAGGGCGATGATGTTCACGGCCAGGGGCGGACCCTGGAGCCGCTGTCATGCCGCACGTCACCGCCCTGCCCCCCTTCGCCTCTCATCGTGGCACTCGGCTGACTTCTACGCCGCTCAGCCAGGCCGCCGCGGGGAAGCAAGCGGCGCAAGCAGCTGTTTGGGCCCCGCACTCTCCATGCAGCACGGGCCACCCAGAGGGAACAGCCAGCATTTCAGGCAACAGCACCCCCCAGAGGGTACAGCCAGCATTTCGACGTTACAGACTCACAGACACTGGGCTACTATATATATGACTAGCCAATTAGCCCGTCATAAGACGGGATATTCAGGTCTCTCCTCCACGTCGGTCTTCTCTCCTGAGCCTCCGGTCTCTCACTCCGTCTCTCTCTCTCTCTCCGCCTCCTGCCTCTCTCTCTGTCTCTCTCTTTCTCTTCTCCTCCCCCTCCTGCCTCTCACTCGGGGGACCGCGGAGCCCAAACGGCCGTTTGGGCTCCGCACTCACCGTGCTGCATGGGGAGCACGGAGCCCAAATGGTTGCTTGCGCCATTTGCTCCCCCGCGGCGGCCCGGTTGAGCGGCGCAGAAGTCAGCCGAGCGCCACGGCGGGAGGCGAAGGGGGGTGGGGCAGCGATGGTCACGGCCAGGGGGCGGGGCCTGGAGCCGCTGTCATGCCGCATGTCACCGCCCGCCCCCTTCCTCCCGCCGTGGCGCTCGGCTGACTTCTGCGCCGCTCAGCCGGGCCGCGGGGAGCAAGCGGCACAAGCGGCCGCTTTGGGCCCCAAACTCCCCATGCAGCACGGGCCGCCCAGAGGGAACAGCCAGCATTTCAGGCAACAGCGCCCCCCAGAGGGAACAGCCAGCATTTCGGGGTTACAGACTCTCAGACACTGGGCTACTATATATATGATGAGGTTTACAGAAGTTGGAATAAGCCATCCGTTATTTCAAAATTATTTCAAAATAAAGAAATTGCTGTGTAGATGCTCGCATAGCTATTCCGGAATAACCTTGCTGTGTAGACGCACCCTTACAAACATTTCCTTGGTTTTCCTGCCTGACAGTATAGATAACAATCACTCTGCGCTGAGCATCATTTAATTCTGGTAGCAATGACTGACCCTTTTTTTTTTATTGTGTCAGGTTGGGTTATCTGCCTGAAATGGACCCTGGGTTGTTTTTGTTGTTGTTTTAACCACGTGCAGAAGTTCTAACATAGTTCAATTCCAACAAACCTTTCCCGTAGGAAGGTTCTTTTAAAAGTAGATCCAGCCTGTTTTACATGGGTTTAGTGTACTGTAGCAGACTCACCACAATGCTTTTTAAACACACTTTGTGCATTTCTTGCTCTACACTTTTCTTTGGAGTGGTGCTGTGCTGAACAATTGAGCTGACTACTTGTGAAAACATTGTTTCACTAGGAAATAACAGCTCCACCCATGTCTAAGTTTGGCCTATCCTTGGGTCAAACAGCTCATTGAAAAGCATAGCAACTGGGACTGCAGTGGGGACAGTGTCTTTAAGGTGTGGGTTAAAAACTGAGCCTTTCTCGTTTCTATCGTCACCGAAACAAACACCTCAAAGTTTTATCACAGACATAGGTGGAAGGAGGCCCAGTGGGCTTCCAGACAAAGTTTCTGCATGGGAACTGTCCAGTTCCAGGTTGCATGTTTACTGCTTGAATTGTCATAAGAACATAAGAATGGCCGTACTGGGTCAGACCAAAGGTCCATCTTTGTGGAAAAGTTCTCCGAATCCCTTTCTGGGTGCACACAAGGGTTACCCTCCCCAGGGTAACAGCCCCATAGCAGTTTCTTTCCTCCCCCATGGATTACAAGGGATTCCGGGCCAGATATGGTCATCACAGGGGTATTATTTTCCCTTTACATGCCAGCCTAATTGTTCTAGTTCTGAACCATGAACAGGTGAATCCTCTCTCTGAGAGTCCCACAGAAATGTCCTGCAAGTGTAATAGGAAAGTCCAGTATTTCATTTAGGCTATGTCCACACTGCAGTGCTATTTCGGGATACCGGAGGTAGAAATATCTATCTCGCATCTTAACAGCAAGCTCATTATTTCAAAATATAACAGGCTCGCTATTCCGAGGTCCCTATAAACCTCATTCCACCAGGAGTAAGGGACATTTCAGAACAGCATAGCTATTGCGAGCTACAGGTGCAGTTTAGACGCACCCTTTAGAGAATGGCATAGACAGTACACATAGAAGTGTGGATGATCCCAAGTGAAGGGTTTCAAGTGCTTTGGAGGATAGGGTCATAATTCCAAATGATCTGAACACACTATAGAAATCGTCTGAGGTAAATAGGATGAAGTTCAATTAGGACAAATGCAAAGTGTTCCACTTAGGAAGGAACAATCAGTTGCACACATACCAAATGGGAAATGACTACCTAGGAAGGAGTACAGTGGAGAGGGATCTATAGATCACAGTGGATCACAACCTTGACAGGAGTCAACAGTGTAACATTTTTGAAAAAAGCCAACATCATTCTGGGTTGTATTAGCAGTAGTGTTGTGAGCAAGACAAAAGAAGTAATTCTTTCACTCTATTCTGTGTTGGATAGGCTTCAGGTGGAATACTATGTCCAGTTCTGGATGCCACGTTTCAGGAAAGATGTGGACAAATTGGAAAAAGTCCAGAGAAGAACAACAAATATTATTGCAGGTCTAGAAAACATGAGCTATGAAGGAAGATTGAGAAAATTGAGTTTGTTTAGTCTGGAAAAGAAAAGTCTGAGAAGGGGACATGATAGCAGTTTTCAAGTACATATAATTGTTCTCCTTGGCCTCTGAGGATAGGAGAAGAAGCAATGGGCTTAAATTGTAGCAAGGGAGGTTTAGTTTGGACATTAGGAAAAACCTCTTAACTGTCAGAGTGGTTAAACACTGGAATAAATTGCCTAGGGAGGTTGTGGAATCTCCATCCCTGGAGATATTTAAGAGCAGGTTAGACAGACACCTGTCAGGGATGTGTGGGGACTGGACTTGATGACCTCTTGAGGTCTCTTCCGGAACTACAGTTCTATGATTCTAGACAGCCATTATGTTCTTTCAAAGGATAATCAGGTCTGCAATGGTGATTTCCTAAAGGCAAGGGGAAGCCCAATATAAAATGTGTTCCCACAAAACGGATCCATGTGTATTACAAGGAAAAGCTGCAATACTAAGTAGCCAAGCAAGAGCCAGCATTGCTGAGGGTTCAAAGCACAATCCAACTACCAGGCAATGGGGCAGCCAAGGGTGAGAGCAACCTCACAGTGGGGATAGGCTGGACTAACTCCTGAAGTGCAGGAGGATGGAGCCCTTGCAGGACCTGTTCCCACTCCGGCCCTGCCATTTGCTTGTCTTGGCTTCATGCTTGTTTCTCAGGCTGGGGACATGGCGTTAAACAACCAAGCAATTGTAGAAAGTGGCTGCGATCCCTGAACCAATTCCTGGGCCAGTTGTTCACCCAATGCAGATATTTCTTGGCAGCAGGTGCCAATCTCCTGCCTGAAGCCAGGCCTGAATGGTGACCAGACAGCTGGGTTTTCTAGTTACAAGCAGAACTGGGGAATGACAGCCAGACATGCCATGGGCATGACAAGTCTGTGCCTCCGCCGCCAGTCCCATGCAGCTGACTGCTGTGGTCCTGCAAGCTGTGATCCCTATCACTCTTTCCCCAGAATGTTCAACCCAATCAGAGCCTGGTGGGACGGACGAGCCACCTACTTCCCAGGGCAGCTTCCATTGCATGGCAAACACTCTGGAGGACTCTCTTCCACTCTAGACCCCCACTGCAATGAGCAGCCGCAGCCACAGTCTATGGCACTCACTTTGAAAAGCAAAGCTGTAAGGTTCTTACCCTTGCCCAGAGCGGGAGGCATTGGGTGTGGGATGACTGGAGTGACCATGCATTGTCAAATCCAACCCATGGATGAAGAGCAACCATGGCTATAAACTAGCAGCTATTCAGGAGTTTATCTGAAGTAAGATGTCTGTGTCAGTGCGCTTCCTAGTGAATTGCCATTTACCTTGGGATCAGTCGGCAGCACACGTGCTCTGGCTATATAGGTGCCACTGTGTGTATTGGTCAAAATGGACGCAACCCCAGAGCACCAGGAAACTTTTAAAACTCCTCTTGTTGGGTTGGAAATAGCGAAGCTCTAACGTCTGCAGCATTCTGCCATGGAACATAGAAGCTACGCAGCAGGGGTATCAGACACACTCTCTAGTGAGGATGATGTAGGCCCTACAGCACTAATCCAGTCTGGGGAATTTACTACTTGAATGAACCTCAAGGTTTCTGTCCTTTAGCTCTATGTCTGTGCAGCCTCCCACATGTTCTGAAAAGCATGAGCAGCTAAGCGCAGCCATCTTATTCCCCAGAGTGGAATTAGCAGGAGATCAGTACAAACCTGCCCACTCTTGATCAAACCTGTGTACATGGAACTGTTTGAAAAGCAAGGCTCCTGGCAGAACCCACAAGCTAGGAAGGAACCCATGAGCTACCGAGGTGCCTTACTAAACAGGTGCTATTGCAGCTGGTGTGGGAATCCCATTTCAAATACAATCAAACATGCACCAGGAGCTGAGAGGCAGGACACACCTTGAGGGAGAGCAGTGCCCGGCCATGGTCCCTAATGGACATTTGGTGCTGAAAAGCAAGGACTCAGAGAGCTACAGATGCAAACTGCACCTCCGTGCATTTGAGAAGCAGGCAGCCCAAAGTTGCAGGCAGCATGTGCTGTGTGGCCTTGTGCTGCTGACCCACACAGGGGGAGAGGACTCACTGCCAGTCACCAAGGAGGGATTTGATGTAGCAGGATACTCATAATCTAACGTTAAATTGCCCAGCCTACTGCAGCACACCAGGGAGGGCGTTGGCTGAGCAGTTCACCTTAGCGCCGAAGTTTCTTGAGGCCCAGGCTGCTCCTGTCATGCCCGATTTCACCGCCCTTCCCAAGCTCCCTCAGTGATGTTGCAGCGAGGGCCTGCCCCTGGGAGGACAGAGGCTCTGCTCTCCTGTTACGGCTGGGAGTCCTTGCAAATGCCAACCTCTAGCTTGCCCACAAGCCATGGGGCTCAGGGCAGAAGTCACTGGGCAAGATCCTCTGGGCAGATCACGGGCTGACGGCCAGGCCTCGAACTCGATGCTGTAACTAGGAACTCTTCATGTTCCATGCCTGTGCTCGTTCAGCCGGGAAGTGAGCACCAAGGTCCTGCCTTCTAGTCCCCAGGGGACTGTGGGCCAAACATGAACAGGTGGATGTTAAGAGGTGCTGACCACTCAGGCTCCTGCCTACTCCAGTGAAATTAGCAGGTGCTCAGCACCTTGGCAAAATCAAGTCCTGGGAAGCGCTCTGTACTGCCACGTGACCCTCTCTAACCAAATCACACACCCCTGCCCTGCAGGGCTGCTAGGAGGGCGAGTCAGTGTCTGTGTCAGAAGATGAGAAAAGTTCTTTACAAATTGCTACAGAATATTTTTAAGTAAGCAAAGCTAATTTGTGAAGGCGTGGTCTGAGCCAGATTCCACAGGGCCTGAGGATTGGCTTTGATTTGCTGGTACATTTTAAGAAATAAGAAAACAAGGGAGTGAATTTGTGTGTAATCTCTGCCAGGAGATTGTATTTCACTCTTTCTTGTGCTTCCAGACAGGACCAGGTGCCAACCCACCTCAATTTGAGCTGACAAACCTTGATGTACTGGGTTTGTTTATAATATTTATGTCTCTTGCTCATTCCTCTTCTAGCCACTGGCTTGAACTGTGAATGGAAATTGATGATTATAAGGCTCTCGGTGTCAAATAAGCCTCCATTTCAATGGCAGCAGTTGTGGTAGGACGTGTTATATGATGAGCCAATTATGTCTGTAACCAATATGCTTGTTTCTCAGGAGCTCAGCAGCACTTTGGAGCCGCTCCCTGTCTTGTGACTGCCCCAGGGCAGACTGGAACATTTTCCTGCAGGTCAACATGCCTCCTCTTCTAGCTCTCTGCCACTCCTGAAACTACTACTTGGAGCCTCATTTTGTTTGTCTCAGGGGAGGGCCCTGAGTAAAATGGCCAAGCCCTGCTCCCCGGTGTGCAGGTGAGGATCGTGCTCTCTCCTGGCCCAGAGTGGAGAGGTGGCTGAGCAAACCCCCCTTCCCGTACTTGCCCCAAAGCGGTGCTCCTGTCACCTGGGACTGTACCTGGCTCCCCCTCCATCCTGTTGGCTCTTGCTGGTTTCAGAGGTGACAGTAAGGGGATGCGCCCAGGTGCACAGCTCCGGCAAGATCTGGCTGGGCGGCAGCAAAAGCCAGCAGGGAGCGAGTTAAAGAGCTGCAGGGACCCAGGATGCAATAGGACAGGACCCGCAAGACATTGTAAGTTACTTTCACCACTGCCAGTTGCAGAGTTGCTGTGAGGAGCATGCAGGTTGATGCTGGAGGCTTCAGTCAGTGGTGGCAGTGTCTGGCTCCCTCCCCCGCAGCCACCTCCTCCCTCCTGCTGTCTTGCTTGCTCCTTTGATGCTGGCTGCACTTGGGACAGACTCTACCCACAGCTCCATGCCAAGGGCCCATGGATTTGCTGCCCTGCGTGTCCTGCTGCTGCACAGTCAGGTGACTTGGTGCCCAGGTGCCTCCAGACAGGAGGCTTTGCCTGGGGCTGGGCAGGAGGGTGAGCAGACTTTTGGCTCACAGCTGGGGGAGTGACCCTCCCCATATCCTTAGGCACCCCTCACCTCTGCTCCCAGGCACACCAGGCTCTCTGCACAGGTGCGTTGTGTAACTACAACGAGGAGTCCTGTGGCACTTTAAAGACTAACCCGTCTGATGAAGTGGATCTTTGCCCATTAAAGCTTCTGCCCAAATAAATCTATGACCCAGGAGGGAAGACTGAAAGAATTGGGTTTGATTAGTTTGGAAAGGAGAAGACTGAGAGGGGACATGATAGCAGCTTTCAAGAACCTAAAAGGGTGTTACAAGGAGGAGGGAGAAAAATTGTTCTCCTTGGCCTCTGAGGATAGAACAAGAAGCAATGGGCTTAAATTGCAGCAAGGGAGGTTTAGGTTGGACATCAGGAAAAACTTCCTACCTGTCAGGGTGGTTAAACACTGGGATAAGTTGCCTAGGGAGGTTGTGGAATCTCCATCCCTGGAGATATTTAAGAGCAGGTTGGACAGACACCTGTCAGGGATGGTCTAGACGGTGCTGGGTCCTGCCGTGAGGGCAGGGGACTGGACTTAATGACCTCTCAAGGTCCCTTCCAGTTCTAGTGTTTATGATTCTGTGATTCTATGGTTTTATGATGTGTTAATCTCTAAGGGACTCCTTGTTGTTTTTGCAGACAGAGACTAACACGGCCACCCCTCTGGTAGTTGTGTAACTAGTTCCCACAGTGCTGCCAAACTCAGATGCTCAGAAATCAGGAGCCAGGCCCCCAGAAGTTTGAAGGGGCTTTTTAAGGTGACTAGATGGTGGGCTTTGGCCTGTACGAGTTCTGAGCACCCTCTGCCCACCTGCTTGGGAACCACTGCTGCTCTGCCCAATGGATGGTATGATGGGTGGAGACCCCAGACCAAGCTCAGGGCCTCTCTGGCGTGACTATGACCTGGAAGTGGAGATGCTGCTGTAGCACTACGTTCCCCTTATCTTGCTAGCACTGGTAACAGCCACAGGAAAGACGTGGGGGCACTGGCCAGCTGCCGGAATACATACCCTGGCTCCTGCAGACATGTCCTCGGGTGGTGATGCGCTTGTGAGCTGCAGCTGGGAATTACCAAACTCCTCTCCTACAGGTGCTGCCAGACATGCATGAACTAGGAACAGATTTTCACCCCCTTGAGCTGGGAGGGATACATGCAGGGTCCTGTTGGGTGAAAGCCTCTATAACACATTTGCCATATGCTGGGGCATTCCCCCACCCGTAGGTGCTAATGTTACACATCAGGGAATGAGGCTGCCAACTGGAAAGATGCCTTTTTAAAATCGGGGCTGCATTTTTCTTGGAGCTAGCCCAGGCAGATCTCCCAGCCTCTGGACAGCGTGTCTGGAGCCAAAGAATTCAGCAACATCCTGTTCTTAAAGAGACAGTGCCTGTTCACCAATTATAAATAACAAAAAGCAAAAGAAAACCAAGTTTTAGCAGAACATTTCTCTTCACTTCAAATAATTCCAGTAACTACCCCAGGACCTCATACTAACAGACACGCCTGCTGTAACATAGCCACTACCTTTCAACCCTATGGGGAGTGCCAGGGTTTGAACCCACAGCCCTAAGTAGCCACAGCTCTGGGACCAGCTACTGAGCACCTGTGTGCACCAGCCCCTGTGCTACAGGGAAACAGCCCAGTTGCTGACAGGGAGGTGCCTGGCTTTATGAGCCAGAGATGTGATGCTGGTCTCACGATTCCTGGTTCTCCTCCAGCTTCGGGAGCAGCTTGTGGTTTAGTGACCACAGAGGGACAGACGGCATTGTCAAACAGTGCCCATGGCTGGGTCATCTTTGGGGACTGGCTCTGAGCCTGCTGGCTAGGAAACACTAACAGCTGAACTCCAGCATAGAGGCTATTGTGGCCATTCTTCTCTGTAGGTGGCCCAGCTGGCAGGGGGTGACACAGGATCTAAGACTAAGGCACTGCAAGCGCTGTCTCCAGTACTGCTACCTGCCACCCAGGACTGGGTCTGGTTCACTGTCCTTTGGAGTGACACTTAGAGCACGTACAGAAGGAGAGGGAATGAGTTTCTTCTACAGCCTTAGCTGTGATCCAGCTGGCTTTCTGCTCAAGCTACAGAGCAGGGGTGGGGAACCTAAGCCTGGGGACTGGATGCAGCTCCCAGCTTGCCTGGAGCTGGCCCCCAAGGCTTGGGGCTCCACTCTTGTGCATTGGTGAGCCCATGCTGGTGCCATATCCCTGTAGGGCTGGAGTACACAACATCTGCTAACCTGCCCCTCCCCACCCCAGCTCTGGTGTGTGAGGGGAACGTAGGGAGTGTCTTTCTTCTCCTCAGTCAGGGACCACATCAGTGAGGGTTTGTTTTCCTTTTTGCTTCTCACTTGTGTGCAGCCCTGACTGATTTTTCTGTGGGTCAGTGGCCCCCAACCCAAGAAAGGTTTCCTGCCCCTGTTGTAGAGGCTCGTGCACTAACCTCAAGTTGTCCCAGGTTTGGTTCTGCCTGTTGGTGCTACACAAGCGCTTGGCCTGCCCTCAGCTCCAGTCCTGGCGAGCTGTAAGGGTTCTGCCCACACTCCTACTCCCCCAGCACTGGCCAGCTGCAGGCCTGACCTTAGGGCAAGGTGAGCAAGGCAGTTGCCTTGGGCCCTGCGTCCTCAGGGCCCGGCACTGCCAGCACCCACCTGCCCAGCCTCTCACGCGCTGCCCTGGCAGGGAGCTACCCAGCTGCTTGGGCCCTGCAAACTCTTTGGCTGGGTCTGGCCAGCTGCAAGGGCCTCCTGCCCCTGTATTGGATGGCTATGAGTGCTCCCAGCAATCCCTAAGTGAGCACTCTCCAGAATCAGCAAAGAAAACCAAAGCCTCCTAGAGAAATCCAGGCGATTTCTCCTGGCTGTTATGTCTCCTGCTGCCCACAGGCTCTGCCAACACTGGGCTCAGGAGATCACCTGTGGGGAGTCAGGTTCCCCCTCTTCTCAGCATGTTTCCCAGACTGTGCTCAGAGTGCATATCACACAGAGTGCTGGAGCCAGCGAGCACTAGCTGGCCAGACTGCTGCTTTGACACCATGAGGCCTCTCTGAAAAGGGAGATTGTTTCTCAAGAATAAATATTAAATAACTCTGAAATTTCAAATAATTCAGAGCACTGCTATTTTCCATGCATTATGAAAATAAAATTGAGGGGAAAAGGTATGTAATACGTTTCCTATTTCCTGTTTCTGCCGCCCTGCATGTGCCCAGGGGGACTGACACAAGGGGAATTATCTATCCTCTGGCTAGAAGTGTTTGTTTCAGGCCAAAAACACCACAAGAGTATGAACTAATCTCTGCACAATGCTGGGGAAGTGTGGGACGGCCCGCCACATGCTGAAAAATGAGGCAATTTTCCCCATTTCAAGAAGTGACTGAAATTGCTCAGCTGTTCTCAGCACAACTGCATTCTGTTCCATTTCAATCCACGTCATGAGCAGGCTCTCCGGCCCTCGCAGCGTGTGGCAGAGGGGACCCCAGGGCACAAGGCACATATTGTCTCCCACAGACATATCCTGGGATGAGGGTAGCTTCATTTTCTTTGTGATGTTTAGAACAACGGCACCGGCTCCATTAAACTAATACCCACAAAACACCAGCCTGTAGAACTGGATAGTCACCAAACAAATGCTCATTACCGAAAGGGGGATACATTTGGATCGCAAAGGTGCCCCCTGTTTTCAGGCAAGAACTGAAGCTAACAGATCTGAACGTTCCCAAATGACACCTGGGAGACTATAACCAGCTCCCCAGGCTTTTTGAGCAAGCATCTCTAGCAGGAAATAGCTTGTTCCACCTGGACCAATGCATCAGGACAGAAGCAAGTTGGCAGAAACTAGCTCCATCTACAGGTTGAACCTCTTTAGTCTGGCACCCTTGGGACCTAACTGGTTCTGAACCAGATAATTTTCTGGACCATGAGGGGTCAGTATTGTCTAGCAGCATCACCCACACTCCTACGGCTTGCTGGGCTCTTAGAAAACATTTAGGGGAAATTTAGAGCTAAACAACAGCACAGAACACTGAAAGCCAGGACTGGTGGTTGAAAACAAACTTTGTGGGGCCATGGGAAACTTGGCCACACCCATGATCAGTGGACATCCAGCAAAATAAAATAATTCTGCACCGTGGGTGTGGCCAAACCAGAGAGTACCGGACTAGAGAGGTTAAACCTATACCATAGGATTCTGCCTCATACCTTAAAAAATCAATGCCCAGTGCCACCTGCCAAGTACAGGAAGCTGTGCATGGAGGAGAAGGCAGAATCTGCTTGGTACCACAAGTAACTGTACAGCCTGCATGTTCCGTGCCAAAATTACAGGAATGTACCACTCAAGGTACAGAATTAAAATTACGAAAGTCAAGAAATGCAAAAGTAATACATCCCGCCTCAGCAATTGGCCTATGTAGCATCTTCTGAAAAAAAATATTGAGAACCAAACATTTAGGCACATACATTTGCACACTCCAAAATGAAACACACATGCATTGGTTACTGCTAGACACCTAGCTGGCCAAAAGTGTAGGCAAATCCTTTATTTAGCAGTGCATATCTCATGTTTGCAGACAAATGAGGTGCATGCAAGTATGTGTTCTGAATGTCTCGCTCAATTTATTAACCTGCATCTCTAACCAGAAAAATGTGCACCCTTCTGTATTTCTATGAGCAAGCAGCAATGTCTAACTTTTTCCATGTCTTGATTGTAAGTACACCGTTAACACCACATCATTACGATTTCCGAAAGTAACCTTCTTATATAACTCCCCCTCCCCAAATAGAGGACAGAATTTCCAAGCCGCCCGTGCACTGCTTAAAAAAAGCTCTGTGAAATACAGGTAATGTCTTCTTATGTTAATTTTGCTCTCATCACTCTCCAGCTAAGACATTTAAGAGAGATTTTTTTTTTCTAAACTACATTGAATCTCAGCCCTTCCAAAGAGTGCAGCTGAGGCTGTACAAACCATGGCATTTGCTTGCCAGGCTATTCCTGCACTTGGGCCTGAAGTTAAGGTGCTTTGCTGTTGGTTGCAGGGAAAAACTCGCAATAAATCCCCCCATATCCTTCCCCCTCCCCACAAAAAATGTCACTATTTCTTTTGTACAAAACGTCCCTGCATGAGGCTAAGAACTGTGAACATGGCTCTGCCCTGCCTCCATTAGGGTGACACAAAGGGGTGTGAGTTCAGGGGGCAGCACAAAAAACAAAAACAAACTTCATGGGTGCCTACTGAGCATGCTCAAAAGACATTTTTCGTTCTGTGGCTTATACCTATGTCACTTTCAGAGCCATAGATGAGGAAAGAGGGTTTTCAGACACTACTTTTATTTTATTTTATTTTATTTTATTGCCAGAGTCCTGTTTTGGGGTGGGAAGTAGTTTAAAAAGGTTTTCCAGTGGGAAGAATGTATTTTCCCCTCTCCCAGACCTCAGACACAGCTGAAGGAATGTTTCTCAAGCTTCTGAAAACATTTCACCTTCAGGCAAACAACAAGCCTGGAAAATTTCGGCTCAGCAGGTGAATGTTTTGGAAAATTATTGCTGTGCAGAAACTCATATGCCACCCTAATTATAGGGGTCACTGGGTGGCACTTAGTCCATTCTGAGGCTGGGACACCACCATATTTCCCAATGGGAACAAGACAGTTAAATGACATCAGCAGGAGCAGAATAGTTCATGCTCCAAACATCAGACCCTTATGTGTATGGTTTCTGAAATGATTTTGAAATGCTGATTGCTCTGCGCAATCACACTCCGATCACACATGCCATTACAGAACGACGCAGAGGAAAGCCACTAGAAATATGGCTAATGAAGAAGGAGGTGGAGCAGAATAGCCCCATCAGCCAAAATGCTTGGGGCCACATATGAATTCTCAGAGGCCACAGACTCAGCCTGCATGGTAGCTGGGGCTCAGTGTACATACTGAAGTTGTAGCTCATAGAAGCTTATGCCCTAATACCCTAACAAATTTGTTAGTCTTTAAAGTGCTACTGGACTCCTTCTTGTTTCTGCTGAAACAGACAAACTACCCCTCTGACATATTTAAATTAATTAGAAACAACTGAGCCACCAGCAGACAAATTTAATGTTAGGCACTCTGGGGCCATTCTATTGAAAGCTGGGGCATTTCCGTTTAGTCCATCAGATGGGAGCTATTGTCTATATAAATATCTCCTGGGAAAGGTCACTTTGCTAAGTAGCCTTAATAAAGCAATAACTCTAGCTGAGTATCCAGTCCCATCCAGTGCTGGTGTCTCAGTGTCTGCTGCTCCTCTTTGAATAGTATAGACGACAGGTCAGTTGTGAACAAACACGGTATTGTTTCTTCTCCCTGGGCATTTAAGTTTAAAAAGCTGGGCAGCGGGTTCTGGTGTTGCCGTCTTCCACAACTTACCTGCATCTGTCTGTCTGTCTGTTAGTCTGTTTATTCAAGAACTCCTCCTAAGTGGTAAGAACTACAGCCACCTCTTGTCATAGCTTAAAGCAGGGTTTGGTTGTGCCAAAACAATGGGATGTGCCTGGAATTTGATTGTTTCTCATAAAATGGAAAGGGAGGAGTCTGGTAGGAGGGAATTATACTGCAGAATGACCACGGGGGGGAGCAAGAGGCCAGAAAAGGGACTGGGACAGCTATAACCCCATTGGGCCACCAGGGGGCAGGAGTGGAGAAAGGGACAGCTAGCTACTATATATTTGAGAGAGCTTGTCTGATTGTGCCTCTGTCTGTGTGTCTGTCTGTCTCCAGCCAGGGCACATGCACCCCCTCCCCCGGCTGTGCCCACTAGAACTGCAGTGGCCATGGAGAGGCGCTTCTCACCTGGCCCCAAGCTGCTGCGGTGAGAAAGGGTTGGGGTTGCCTCTCTGCCCAGGGCAGCCTGCACCCTGAACCCCTCATAGGATCATAGAATCACAGACTCCCAGGGCTGGCAGAGACTTCAGGAGTCATCAAGTCCAGCCCCTACCCAAAGCAGGACCAACCCCACCTCAATCATTCCAGCCAGGGCTTTGCCAAGCCGGGACTGAAACACCTCTAGGGATGGAGATTCCACCCTCTCCCTAGGGAACCCATTCCAGTGCTTCACCACCCTCCTAGGGAAATAATTTTTCCTAATATCCATCCTAGACTTCTCCCACTGTAACTTGAGACCATTGCTCCTTGTTCTGCCATCTGTCACTACTAAGAACAGCCTCTCTCCAGCCTCTTTGGAACCTCCCTGCAGGAAGTCGAAGGCTGCTATCAAATACTCCCTCACTCTTCTTTTCTGCAGACTAAATAAACCCAAATCTCTCAGTCTCTCCTCTTAGGTCAAGTGCTCCAGCCCCCTCATCATTTTTCTTGCCCTCTGCTGGACCCTCTTCAATGTGTCCACATCCTTTCTATGTTGGGGGGGCCAGAACTAGACAGGATACTCCAGATGTGGCCTCCCCAGTGCCAAATAAAAGGGAATAATCACTTCTCTAGATCTGCTGCTGGCAATGCTCCCCCTAACGCACCCTAATATGCCATTAGCACACTCATGACTTATATCCATCTTCTCATTCACTGTAATCCCAGCCCCACCCCAGAGCAATGATTTAAGTGAAGAAAAACATTATTTCAGTTAAGGACCCAAGTAGCACTGCATCTGCAGGCCCTCTTTATTCTCTCTGCATCTCTGCGACAACCCAGCTGGTCCAGCCCTCCCATGTCTGCACAAGGGAAACCCAGCACTCCGGCGGGCTGTGTGTACTGCGGACGGAGGGTGTTATTTTGAAAACAGTGTAGCTGGTATTTTGTACAACAGTCACATCGTGTATGTGGGAGGCCCTGTTCCATTTTAAAACAGTCACTGAATCACCAGACTTAAACACTGCACAACACCCATTAGTGTGTGAATATTTACAGCCCGCGATTTCCTGCCTTCATGGCGAGTGGGCAGCGGCTCCAAGCTGTGCCTCCAACACTTTTCGGCTCAGGCAGGGAGGGATTTCCATGCCACTGCCAAGGATGCTGACTCCAAAAAGGGGGCTCTCTCAGCTCTCGGTCCATGCCTTTGGCCCTTGCTGGGGATGTCTCCACTGCACATGCTGCCCAGCTTCTGACTCAGGTGCAAGCTGGCCACACACAAAATCAGTCTAGCTCAGGACAGTGATCAGCTGAGTCCTGGGAGACTGAGTCCCACTGTGAGTCGCATCCAATGTGCAGAGCAGACACCACTCCAGCTATGCCCTGGGTCCAGCGGTCTGCATGGTGCAGTGTGGAGATGCAGCACAGCTCTGAGATAAGCCCAAGGTTGCATGGAGCAACACCCATTCAAAAGCCCAGGCCCGCCAGCCCAGCATTCACACTGCCCAGGTCCCTGTCCACATCACAGACAGGAACAGGAGGAAGAGGGGTGAACATGAACCCAGCCAGCATATCCATTTGTACTCACTCAGGGCTTTCCCAGCACTTGGGAAAGCTGGTCCCTGCTTCCATGAGCTTTCTGCCTACGGACAGACAGATGGATAGCTGACAGACGTTAGCCAGGCAGCTTTGCACTGCAGGCAGGACTTCAAGAGAACCAAAAGAGAAGGAGACCTGCTCCGTGCATTCATTTTCCCAGGGGCCTTTTTGGGCTGGGTAGGAAGTGGCCTATCCCAGGGCCTGGACCAAAGCTCTGTGCCAGCGGTGGCCACACAGAGAGGCCGAGCTGCCCACCAGCAGCAAGAGGCTGAGTCCTGCCCCAGAGGCTGTTGTACTGTACGGGGCAAGCAAATGCAAACCAAATGCAAAGATGGCGACTGCTGCAAGCCCAACTGCAGCTCCAGAGACTGAGCTGAGCTTTAATTACAGCTCCTTGCTGATCAGGCGGCAATTACCGATATCTTTCCTGCAGCCCGCAATTGCCTGATCCTGTTATTTGAGAGCCAGGGAGATTTAAGCAGCTGGAGCTTAAATCCAGAGGCTGGCTTGGCCCTGACACTGTTTAATCTGGAACCAGGGTCTGACAATACACGTTAGCTTTGCACGTCCAGTGACTCTGACCCTCAGACAGTCCTTGCAGCCACTGTGCTGTCATTTCTGTCCAGCCAGGCTAGGGGCCGTCCCCTCTCTCTGTCCATGGGCCAGGCCAAGCGCCCACTGCTCATACACAACAGCAGCCTCAGCCCTCCCCATGGGGGGTTCACACCCTGCCCTGCTGCCAGGTCCAGCCCTGGGGAGCTTGACATGCACACCCAAGAGTCCGCACACATTTTCCATACAGCCCCAAACAGCTGTGATGATGACACTCATCCAGGTCTGGGCTGGATTTGGTGGAGTTGAAAGGGGCTATGCCGTGTCCCCAGTCCCTGCAGCCCCTTTTGTATTCACTGTTCGAACATGAGCAAGGAGGAACGTGGCTGTTTTGGCTCATCTACAGCAGATGGGATTCACTCCTTTTACAAGGAGTCTAATTTTGTTATGAATTTTGGCACTGAGATCCTGCAGTCCCACAGGCACTCTGCATGGGGCAGAGCCGTACCGCACAAAAGGGGAAGTCACCCTAGAATCGAGGGGGGAAGGGCTAGCCTTGAGATAAGCAATGCTCAGGCTTGTTAAAAGTTACAGGGTGCAGCAGGAGCTTGTGCATGTGAAAAGGTTCCATTTCCTCCTACATAAAGGGCCAAACCAACCCACAAAGAGGAGATTTGCCTTTCCATTTTCCCAGACGCAAGAGGCTGTTATGTCGTTTTAGGGGCTCAGGTAGCAGATAATCAGATAAGTGGGAAATGCACCCTCAGGCCCATAGAAGAACAGATCTAGCATTCAATTCCAGGAGCCTAGTCCAATTGCTCCAAGTCGGCAGCTTCTGCTATTAAAACAATTCCAGCTGTGCTCACTGGCACTTCAGGGTGGCAGATTAGAAAGCTGTGTAATGTTTGCATTTGCTTCTTTTCAGAACTGAGAAGCTGAAGTAAAACACCATAAATAGGGTACGTGTACACCGCACACTTATTTCAGAGCAAGCTATTCCGGAAGAAATACTCTGAAACAGCTTATTTTGAAACGGCACGTCTACACTACAGGGAAGTAGTCTGAGGCAAGCTCTCTTGCTGTGGATGCACTACCTCAATTTAGAGCCCCAGGAAGCACTGGGGAGTAATTACTTTGAATGGTCTGGGGGAAGGAGCTATTTCGAAATAGCAGCAGTGGAGCGTCCACACAACCGCTATTTTGAAATAGCTATTTCAGAATGGGTGTTATTCCTCATGGAATGAGGTTTACAGAAGTGGGAATAAGCCGTCTGTTATTTCAAAATTATTTCAAAATAACAGAATTGCTGTGTAGACGCTCGCATTGTTATTTCAGAATAATGGCTGTTATTCTGAAATAATGCCGCTGTGTAGACGCACCCATAGTGAACTAGTTTTAAACCCTTAATGTGTAGAGCTCCTTTTGCAGCACTGGAATGGCCTATTGATGCTGTACCACAGGCATGTCAAACTGGTGTTGGGCGGGCCACATGTCTGATCAAAATTTTTTGCGGCCCTCCAGAACATTTTTATAAAAGAATGAAGTGCGGCCCGCTGGCCTCTCAGAGCACATAGCCAAGTGCAGATCACAGCCAGCCGGGCCGCTCTGTGCTGCAGCAACTGCTCACAGCCGGCCAGGCTGCTCTGCACACGCGCTCACGGCTGGCTGGGCACTCCAGCAGGCGCTCACAGCTGGCCGCTGTGCTCACGCCGCCCCAGCACCTCAGGCGGCAACATCGACTCCGGGACTCAGGTATTAGGTTGGGGGGGGGACTGGGAGTGCCTGGCTCTGGGGCAGGGGAGAGGCATTAGCTTGGGAGGGCTGGCTCTGGGGGAGGAGGGAGGCATTAGGTTGGGGGGGCTGGCTCTGGGGAAATGGAAGGAGATTGGGTTAGAACAGGGGTATGGGAGTGCCTGGCTCTGGGGGGAGAGGAAGGGGTTATTTTGTTAATATTTTGATTTTTATGTATTTATTCCCAAATAAAATCACAAAATGTATATTAATTTTACATAAATAAATATGTCAATTTTTTGCAATTGCACGAACAATTATATCTTTATGCAAAATCACAAACTTACAAAGTATCTGGAAGCTTGTCTGAGTTGTTCAAAGAAAACCTCGTCTACCTCATCCACCCGATCCAGCGGTCTATAGCAGACACCAACCATAACATCACCCCTGTTGCTTCCACCTCTAAACTTAACCCATAGACTCTAACAGTCTTTTCTCCCTCTAAATACTGGAGCTCCGAGCAATCGTACTGCTTTCTTACATACAGTGCAACTTCTCCTCCCTTTCTCCCCCGCCTGTTCTTCCTGAACAGTTTATACCCTTCCATGACAGTGCTCCAGTCATGCAAGTCATCCCACCAAGTCTCCATTATTCCAATCAAATCATAGTTCTTTAACTGGGCCAGGGCTTCTAATTCTTCCTGTTTGTTTCCCAGGCTTCTCGCATTGGTGTACAAACACCATAGATAACCAGTTGATCACCCTGCCTTCCCCATCCGAATCAGGGGTCCTCCTTTGTTGCTCGTTCCTCCTTGTGATTGTTCCCGGTATCCGAATTCCTCACTTACCTCAGGGCTTTGGTCACCATCCCCCAATGAACCTAGTTTAAAGCCCTCCTCACTAGGTTTGCAAGCCTGCCTGTGAAGATGCTCTTTCCTCTCTTGGTTGGGTGGCTCCCATCTCTTCCTAACAGTCCTTGTGCCCAGAACAGAGTCTGGAGTATGGACTGGATAAATGGACAGTAAGATGGATAGAAAGCTGGCTAGACTGTCGGGCCCAACGGGTAGTGATCAATGGCTCAATGTCTGGTTGGCGGTCGCTTTCTAGCAGAGTGCCCCAAAGATCAGTTCTTGGGCCAGTTTTGTTCAACATCTTTATTAATGATGTGGATGAGGGGATGGATTGCACCCTCAGCAAGTTTGCAGATGACACTAAGCTAAGGGGAGAGGTAGATACGCTGGAGGGCAGTGATAGGGTCCAGGTTGACCTGGACAGATTAGAGGATTGGGCCAAAAGAAATCTGATGAGGTTCAACAAGGAAAAGTGCAGAGTCCTGCACTTGGGATGGAAGAATCCTAAGCATTGTTACAGGCTGGGGACTGAATGCTTAAGTAGCAGTTCAGCAGAAAAGGACCTGGGGATTACAGTGGATGAGAAGCTGGATATGAGTCAACAGTGTACCCTTGTAGCTAAGAAGGCTAATGGCATATTAGGGTGCATTAGGAGGAGCATTGCCAGCAGATCCAGAAAAGTGATTATTCCCCTTTATTTGGCTCTGGTGAGGCCACATCTGGAATATTGTGTCAGTTCTGGGCCCCCACTGTAGAAAGATGTGGACACATTGGAGAGGGTCCAGTGGAGGCGACCAAAATGATTAGGGGCTGGAGCACATGACCTATGAGGAGAGACTGAGGATTTGGGTTTGTTTAGTCTGCAGAAGAGAAGAGCGAGGGGAGATTTGATAGCAGCCTTCAACTTCCTGAAGGGAGGTTCCAAAGAGGATGGAGAGAGGCTGTTCACAGTAGTGACGGATGGCAGAACAAGGAGCAATGGTCTCAAGTTGCAGTGGGCGAGATCTAGTTTGGATATTAGGAAAAAATATTTCCCTAGGAGGGTGGTGAAGCACTGGAATGGGTTACCTAAGGAGGTGATGGAATCTCCATTCCTAGAGGTGTTTAAGCCCTGGCTTGACAAAGCCCTGGCTGGGATGATTGAGTTGGGATTGGTCCTGCCTTGGGCAGGGGTCTGGACTTGATGACCTCCTGAGGTCTCTTCCAGCTCTATGATTCCATGATTCTAAGCTAGGGACATCATCCCTGCCCATCGTCGCTAATAGCCATTGACAGACCTAACCTCCATGAATGTATCTAGTTCTGGTTTTGAATCCTGTTAAAATCCTGGTCTTCACAACATCCTCTGGCTAGGAGTTCTACAGGTTGAACTGTGTGTTGTGTGAAGAAAAAGTTCTGTTTATTTGTTTGTTTGTTTGTTGTTTTAAACCTGCTACCTATTATTTTCATTTGGTGACCCCTAGTTCTTAGGTTATGGGGACAGGTAAATAACTTTTTCTTACTCACTTTCTCCACACCAGTCATGATTTGATAAACCTCTATCATATTCCCCCTTAGTCTCATATTTTCTAAGATGAAAAGTCCCAGACTTTTTAATCTCTCTTCATATGGGACCCCTTCCAAACTGCTAATCATTACCCCTCTGATACTTCTCATCATTTTTGTTGCCTTCTTCTGAACTTTTTCCAGTGCCAAGATATCATTAAAGTTGTGTCCACTCCATATAAAACAAAGTGCCTTTTACAAGGCTGTGTATTATCAGGGAGATTAGAAAGGCTGCATAGTCAAAAAATACAATAATAATGGGGGATTCAGTTTTCCTCATAATGACCGGGATGCAGAGAGCAAATTTCAAGATACCATAAATTACTGCTTTTTAGAGCAGCTGGACACAATTTTTGACTGACTCCAAAGTGGAGTGCAGAATCTGGTCCAAGAGGTGAATATCAATGAACCACCCAGTATTAGTGACCATCATAAAATTAAATTTAATATTTTAGGGGGGACATTCCAGAGGAACCTAACACAGTAGCATTCCACTTGAAAAAGGGGAACTACCCCAAAATGAGGAGGTTAGTTACACAGAATGTAAAAGGAACAGTCACAAGGATGAAATGCCTGCAAACAGCACAGAGACCACTGGAAAACACTGTAAGAGAGGCTCTAATGAAATGTATTCTCCACATTTAAAAAAAAAAAAAGTTAAATAAAAATTCCATCATGGCTAAACAGCAGAGTGAAATAAGTGGTTAGAGCCATAAAGGCATCCTATATGAATTGGAAGTCAAATACTAATAAGGAAAATAGAAAAGAGCATAAACTCGGGTAAGTCAAATGTAAGTGTCATAAGATGGCCAAGAAAGAATTTGCTGTTAGTTTTTGTGTCCTTAGCTAGTTGTTCTTCAGACATTGGAAACTTAAAACCAAAAGTTTTTCAATGAAAAATATTACTTTTTGGTGAAAAAATATATTTTTGGTTCTGAAAAACTATTCCTATTCCTCCTGTAAATTTGAGGGGAAAGTTAGTTTTCCATTAAAAAAAAAATAAGAAAAAAAAGAAAAGAAAAACATTACTGCGAAGTATCTACAAAAAATTTAAAATCTCCCACAAAAAGTAACTGGCATTTTTCAACTACCTCTTGTTCATAATAGCACTTTCCTATATGCTACTCATTCTTCTCTGCTCCGGAAGTCCCTCCGACACATGAAATTTGTCTTATCACAATTTTAAATCACTAGGTTGGGCCATTTGGAGATGCTGTAAGTGCTCCACACAAAGCAAGGCAGGAACATAAGTTGCTGGTAAAGTAGTTCAGAAGGTGAAAATATCTTTGGGGGTTTTTAAAAATCCAAAATACACACCAAATCCATGAAATCTGGTACCATCCTAGGCATGGACATCAAGGGTTTTAGCTGCATCAGAGGAAAGTAAAAACCAAGCGATATAACTTTAGGAACCAGCTCGTGAACCTCTAACCTTTGCGATTCTAACCAGAATCTTCACCACAAATGGCTGCAGCTCCCCAAAGGACTGGCTGCTCCTTTACGGGCTGATTGATTGACATTGCTAGAATGCCATACATTGAAATCATACTCACAGAAAAGGTCTGCCCATCAATATGTGTAGCTCGACCTTGCTCCCTCCACCACCTTCCTTCATAGCCTGGAAGACTGAAGAAGAGGTGGGGTTAGCAGTGGTCTTGGAAAGTTAACAAAGCCAAGCTCTTGTGGCCCAAGGAGAAAGAGAGACTTCACACCCAAAGACCCATCCTCAGAGCCTGTACACCTCTGCTGGTCTCGTGGTGGTGAGAGGTGTATTTCAATAAGCAGGTCCCAGATCATTTAGGACATTAATGGTTAAATTCACCCCCTTGAATTCTACCCAGAAGCTCACTGGAAGCCAGCGCAGACCACAGAGGCATGTAATGTGCTTAGCTGAAGCTCCCTGCAGGCTCCTCTGCTATAGAGCAGCTGCGGTAGGAAGGGTTTGAGGTGCTCAGCAATAAGAAATACCTGCCTGGTAAGGGTGGAGGTGACCTGCACACGTGGTGATATATACCAAGCTTATGAGCTCCGAGTGTCTTCACAGGAACTGCACGGTACAGGCCTACAGCCTAAGTTAGCTGCATTAATACTGACATTTCCAAATCTTCTCTGCAAAGCTGAGGGATTCTCATTCACGGACTATGAAGCAATAGTCAAAGTCCCTGCCAGAAACAACTGTGATAACGCAAAGGTCAGGATCAATGGGAGTTTTAAGCATAATAACCCCATATGCAAATAGAAAACCAAGGCTTAATCTAAACCCAAATTCCTGGCTTCGGAAGGCAATGAGATTGTGCAAAGCACAGGCCCCGGGGCACCCTATCTACGTGGCAAACTCCCCATGTCCAAAGCCCCAGCCGGTGTCATGCTTTGGACCGGTCTCCCTCTGGAAGTAGAGTGGCAGTCACCCCCTTGCAATGTGACTTGCTTGTGAAAGTGCATGGCCTCTACTCTCCTGCACACAGGGCAGGGGGACAGACACGAAGGGGTCACTGATGAGACCAGAATGTGAGTCCAACTACAAACTATCCTAACAGCTTGGGTCGGGGCAGCATCAGTCAGGGACTCTAGAAGACAGCCATTGCCCTTTGGTTGCCATTCAAGAGGAATGCCTTGGAAGCAAGCTCAGTGAATGGAGACTGTGTCTGCACACTACCCCTCCTGCACAGCTGTGTGACACAGCTCGGGAGCCTGTCGGAGTGTCTGTCTTCAAAGAGAAGTGTGTGCAAAGGAGGGTGTTAATGGTGAACACACTTTGCACTTTCAGTGCATTACTGGCCACAAGTGGCCATGTGACTCTCCTCTGCAGAAGCCCTCTGCGTGTGTGTGGCATGAGAGGGAAGATGTTCCCACAGGTCTGCACTAGTGCCAAAGTGTGAGCTGTCAGCAGTTCTCCAGCATGATGTTCAGAGCTGGGAGACCCCATGTGAGAGGTTGAGCTCGCACCTTGTTCAAACCTAGGCTGGAAGATGCCCCTTGCCTGTGAGAGGTGTTTTACGTGTGCTCTCTTGAGTGCTCCATACAAGGCCTGACAGAGTCTGCCAGGAATCAGCACCACGTGGACCAGGGACTCCACCGGCCACTGTGACCTGGCATGAGAACAAACAACTGGGTGGGAAGGACAGAAAGCTGGAAGGAGCAGCTGATAGCAGAGCACTGGACCAGGAAGAAACCTGGAGAGAGGTTTTTGGATCGGGATGTAGATTGAAACGTGTTCGCTTGGGGCTGTGAGCAGAAGATGCTGCTTCCTGCTATTTGATTCCTTGTGCATTCGGAAATACAGGGTTTTGATGCAGTTTTGTTTATTTGCAGAGAAATATCTGCCTATCAACTCTTGCTGCTCCCAGATGGAACATACCCAGAGATCCAAACTTTGACTAGCTGCTTGGATCAAACAAGGCAATGAGATCATCTATAAGACGGTCCTGCACCAGGGCCAGTTTGATGAGGCATATCTCCTAGGTTGGTTAGCCAGACATCAATCCCAGGCAAAAGAATGGAAAACCAGGTACAGAATTCAAGCGCTCAAGACTTACAATAGGAATTAAATTAATGCCAGTCAGCATAGCTGTATGGTCTCATGAGACAAATCTGGTGTCATTCTTGGAGGAGGTTACCTGAAAAGGTAAGAACATAGATGTAACAGACATAGAATATCTGTGCTACAAAGTCAATGCCTTACAGAAGTCTGATTTAAAAATTAGCATTATACAATATCAATAAAGTGCTACGTTGAATGGGTTGAGAACAGGCCACGTTGAATGGGTTGAGAACAGGCCACGTGACAGACCGCAATAGGGAATCATCAAATGTAGGAGTTTCTAGTCAGGTTCTGGAGGATGGTTCTAAGCCTGCCCTTTTTCCACATTTTTGTCAAGGATCAGGAAGTAAATATCAAATTACTGCTGGTAATGTGTGTGGCTGGCACAAAGATTGGCAGAGTGGCTGGCCAGCCACACAGATTCTGGATTGCTGGATAACCAGGGCTCATTCAAACAAAATGCATTTTAATGCAGCCAAATGCAAAGTTATGCATGTAGGAACAAAGAAAGCATACCAGAAGTATGGAATGAGGCAGTATACCCTGGAAAGCAGTGACTCTGAAAAGCATTTTGGGATCGTAATGAACTAGGCAACTCAACGGGTGCTGGACACAGTATGATTCTGTATCACAAACAATAATGCAAACTTGGGATGTGCACACAAGGAGCCAGCAAATCAGAGCTGGGAGGCAACTGTGTCTCTGTATATAAAATGGTGAGACAGACACTTGAATTTGTTAGAGAAGAAAGAGGTGACTCAGGAGCGGATGAAGTAAATGGACCTTTTCAGGCTGCAAGGATGAAGAGAAAAAATCATGTTCAAAGAACAATGCCTGCTTCAGCCGAACCCCTACCACTAATGTACAGCCATACCAGACTTCTATTAATTTGTGCATATTACAGCGGAATTCTGTGTCCAGGTCTGGTGCCCATATTTTAAAAGGATGTTGAGAAATTGGCGGGGCTGCAGAAAACAGCCACAAAAATGATTTGAGGGGCAGAGAAAATGCCTCACAGGGAGAGACTTAAACACTGTAATCAGGCACCTCTCAATCTCCCTTTTGAGGCAGGAAGCAGATGGAGCTCTGTAAGTACCTTCCTGGGAAGCCACAGAAGGGCTGTTGAATCGAGCGGGGAAAACAGAGCATGACCTAGAGGCTGAGAGCAGAAGGAAAGCCCCATTTCTACCAGTGCGGGTGATTAACTGCCAAGGGAAGTGGTGGTTTCTCCATCCCTTGATGTCTTTGTGTCCAGTCTGGAGACCTTTCTGGGAGCTGCTTTGGCCACACCCAAGTTCTTGGGCTCCACACAGAGATAACGGGGTGAATGCAATGTCTCATGATGTTTGTAGGCCAGATGGCATTAAACTCGGTGGACCGATGTGTCTTGTGACAGCCTAGGTGTGAGTTGCTAATGCACAGGGTGACACAGGGCAACCCTAATATCCAAAGCCCTCCCCAGGAGAATCTGACTTGCCAGCTAGACCGTGACTGCCTGCGCAGTGCTGCCCCCGCCATTCTGCAGTGGAGCTGGGTTGCTGGAGAGCAGCAGCTTCCTGCAGGGATGTCATAGGCCTGCGCTTTCCCAAGCGAACCATCCAATTTCCTTTAGTTTGTCCCCAGCATGGCTCTGCCCCTGAGTTTTTGCCCTGTGATGCATGGAGAGCACTGCCAGCCCTCTTTGCCTTGCTGGAACGCCACAGGCTGCCCCAGGGTGCTTTGCAGTCCACCACCATGGCACATGTGAGTTACAAAGGCATATGACGTTCTGGGCAGGGGGTTGGGTCCAGAGATGACAGTCCAACTCCTGTTTCAGTCTGAGCGCTGTACCTAGTCCCTGCAAGTATCAGAGGAAGAGAGTCATCACCCTCAAGCCTTCCGATCTTTTCCAGATGACGGGGAGAAGCATTTAGGTCTTGGATATTCCTCCTCTTCCCAGGCAAACAAGGACATGATCATTGGAATCGTAATAATCGATTTGCAAGACATATGGGGAATAATACAAATAAAGGCATATGGGAAATAAGCAGAAAGAACTTGAAGTGCTAATAAGCAAACACAGCTATGACATCGTTGGTATCACAGAGACTTGTTGGGATAATACACATGATTGGAATATTGGCGTAGAAGGGGACAGCTTGCTCAGAAAGGATAAGCCGGGGGAAAGGGTGGAGGTGTTGACTTGGATATTAACAATATATACACATGGACTGAGCTGGGGATGGACATAGGAGACAGAATTGTTGAGAGTCTCTGGGCTAGACTGAAAGGGTTAAAAAACAAGGGTGATGTCATGCTAGGGGCAGAAGAGGTAAATGAGGCTTTTTTTAAACAACTCACAAAATCATCCAAAGCACAGGATTTGGTGGTGATGAGGGACTTCAACTATCCAGACATCTGTTGGGAGATTAACACAGCAGGGCACAGACTATCCAATAAGTTCTTGGACTGCATTGGATACATTTTTTTTTTTAATTTCAGAAGGTTGAGAAAGCTACTGGGGGCAAGCTGTTCTAGATTTCATTTTAACAACTAGGGAGGGATGGGTTGAAAATTTGAAAGTAGCAGGCAATTTGGGTGAAAGTGATCATGAAATCATACAGTTCATGATACTAAGGAATGGTGGAAAGGAGAACAGCAAAATAGAGACAATGGATTTCAGGAAGGCAGATTTTACTAAACTCAGAGAGCTGGACATGGGGCTGCAGACAGGGGAGTTTAAGAGGGAGTTTCACAGAGGGAGGCCTACGATGGTCAGGAAGACCATCACTATGCCAGCACTGCTTCTGTCTCCTCCACCTGTGCCTGTAGCCAGACAGACAACCTGACCATGGATGCCTCTACCCAGATCCTGGTGTGGTTTTGCAGGGACTGTGGCTTGCAATTCCCACTTACTGAAATCCAGGCTGGGGGGACCATCCAATGTGAAAGGTGCCTGCTGGTAGAATCTCTCAGGCAGCAGGTGGGAGAGGTACAGGAAGAGGTGGCTAGGCTGAGGAGTATCTGAATCCACGAGCAATTCCTGGACAGTGTTCATGTGGAGACAGCTGAGGTAGCTGTCCCAGTACACAAGACTGCTGATACACCACTGGTGGAGGAGGAGATGGCTCAGGGGGACACTGGCAGCTGGTTACTTCTGGCAGCAGGCACTGCTCCACCCCTGCTCCGAACCCTCCCACCATGGTACTAGGAAACCTTTATGTTCTTCTTGATACAGGAGATAAGGAATCACCCCCTACAGCAGAGGAGGAGAAGCCTCGTACCCCCACAGCTGGGAGGTCTGCTGCCACCACTGTGAATAGGAAACGTAGGGTAGTGGTGGTCAGAGAGGTCTTCTGAGGGGGATGGAGGTGCCCATCTGTCACCCTGACATGTCATCTCAGGAGATATGCTGTCTGCCGGGGGCCCATATCCGAGACGTTATGAAGGCATTGTTGAGGATTATCCGGCCCTCTGACTACTACCCCATGCTACTCATCCATGTCGGCACTAATGATACTGCGAGGTATGACACTGAGCAGACCAAGAGTGACTACAGGGCTCTGGGAGTATGGGTGAAGGAGTTTGGAGCAGAGGTGGTATTCTCTTCAATCCTTCCTGTCAAAGGTAGGGGCCCAGGCAGAGACAGGTGCATCCTGGAGGTGAATGCCTGGCTGCAAAGATGGTGTCACCATGAGGGCTTTGGCTTCCTTGACCACGGGATGCTATTCCAGGAAGGACTGCTAAGCAGGGATGGCGTTCACCTTTCAAGGAAGGGGAAGACCGTATTTGGATACAGACTGGCTAACCTAGTGAGGAGAGCTTTAAACTAGATTTGACAGGGACAGGTGACCAAAGCCCACAGGTAAGTGAAGAACATGGAGACCTGGGAGATTGGTTGGAAATGGGAGGAAGTGTAGGCTATAATAGCAGAGAGAAAGGAGGGACAAGGCAGAACTGGGAGGCAAAATCAAATCAGTATCTTAGTTGCCTATATACAAATGCAAGAAGTATGGGTAATAAGCAGGAAGAACTGAAGTGCTAATAAATAAATACAACTATGACATTGTTGGCATCACAGAGACTTGGTGGGATAATACACACAATTGGAATATTGGTATAGAAAGGTACAGCTTACTCAGGAAGGACAGGCGGGGAAAAAAGGGAGGAGATGTTGCCTTATATATTAAAAATGGACTGAGGTGGAGATGGACATAGGAAACCTGCGTGTTGAAAGTCTCTGGGTTAGGCTAAAAGGGCTAAAAAACAAGGGTGATGTCATGCTAGGGGTCTACTACAGGACACCTACCCAGGCGGAAGAGGTGGATGAGGCTTTTTTTAAACAACTAACAAAATCATCCAAAGCGCAGGATTTGGTGGTGATGGGGGACTTCAACTATCCAGATATATGTTTGGGGAACTAACACAGCGGGGCACAGACTATCCAATAAGTTCTTGGACTGCATTGAAGACAACTTTTTATTTCAGAAGGTTGAAAAGCTACTAGGGGGAAGCTGTTCTAGATTTGATTTTAACAAATAGGGAGGAACTGGTTGAGAATTTGAAAGTGGAAGGCAGCTTGGGTGAAAGTGATCATGAAATCATAGAGTTCATGATTCTAAGGTAAGGTAGAAGGGAGAACGGCAAATTAGAGACATTGGATTTCAGGAAGGCAGATTTTGGTAAGCTCAGAGAGCTGGTAGGTAAGGTCCCATGGGAAGCAAGACTGAGGGGAAAAACAACTGAAGAAAGTTGGCAGTTTTTCAAAGGGACATTGTTAAGGGCCCAAAAACAAGCTATTCCGCTGCATAGGAAAGATAGAAAATATGGCAAAAGATCACCTTGGATCAACCAGGTGATCTTGCATGATCTAAAAATAAAAAAGGAGTCATATAAAAATGGAAACTAGGACAAATTACAAAGGATGAATATAGGCAAACAATACAGGAATGCAGGGGCAAGATTAGAAAGGCAAAGGCACAAAACGAGCTCAAACTAGCTACAGGCATAAAGGGAAACAAGAAGATATTCTATAAATATATTAGAAGCAAGAGGAAGACCAAGGACAGGGTAGGCCCATTGCTCAGTGAGGAGAGGGAAACAGTAACAGGAAACCTAGAAATGGCAGAGATGCTTAATGACTTCTTTGTTTTGGTCTTCACCGAGAAATCTGATGAAGGAATGCCTGACATAGTGCATGCTAGTGGGAAGGGGGTATGTTTAGAAGATAAAATAAAAAAAGAACAAGTTAAAAATCACTTAGAAAAGTTAGATGTCTGCAAGTCACCAGGGCCT
The DNA here is from genome assembly GCA_019425775.1 of Rafetus swinhoei. Lineage (NCBI taxonomy): Eukaryota > Metazoa > Chordata > Testudines > Trionychidae > Rafetus > Rafetus swinhoei. Next base: position 29,868,532 of record CM033425.1, on the reverse strand, counting down.
GATGAAATGCATCCTAGAATACTCAAGGAGCAATAGAGGAGGTATCTGAGCCTTTAGCTATCATCTTTGGAAAATCATGGAAGACAGGAGAGATTCCAGAAGATTGGAAAAGGGCAAATATAGTGCCCATCTATAAAAAGGGAAATAAAAACAACCCAGGAAGAAGCGGTGGACATGCTATACTTAGACTTTAGCAAGGCATTTGACACAGTCTCATGTGACCTTCTTATCAATAAACTAGGGAAATACAACCTAGATGGGGCTACTTTTAAAGTGGGTGCATAACTGGCTGGATAACTGTTCTCGGAGAGTTGCTATTAATGGTTCAGTCATGCTGGAAGGGCATAACAAGGGGGGTTCCACAGGGGTCTGTTTTGCGACAAGTTCTGTTCAACAGCTTCATCAATGATTTAGATGATGGCATAGAGAGTACGCTTATTAAGTTTGCAGATGATACCAAGCTGGGAGGGGCTGCAAGTGCTTTGGAGGACAGGGTCATAATTCAAAATGATCTGGACTAGGGATGTTAAATTTAGATTAATCGGCTAATCAAATAGTTGATGCAATGTGCATCGACTATTCGATTAGTCAGTAAGGGTGCATCTGCCTTTGAAGTTTAGGAACAGCCCTAAGATTGTTGCTACACTTCAAAGTCAAAAGCGCTGTGGGGAGCACAGAGCTAGCAGGGGACTCCCCCGCTAGCCTTATGCTCCCTACAGCATTTCAAAGCGGCTGTTCCACATGGAGCCCACGGTCTGGCCCCAGACTCCATGTGGCGCTGATGCTTTGAAGCACTCCTTCCTCTCCCGTCCCCCCTTGCTGCCTCTTTTTGATAAAAGCAACAAGAAGGGGGAAGCCACTAGTCGACTAGTGGGTCGACTATCCGATACATTTGCTTATCAAATAATCAGTTACTCAGCTAGTGGTTCACATCCCTAATCTGGACACACAGGAGAAATGGTCTGAGGTCAATAGGTTGAAGTTCAAAAAGGAAAAATGCAAAGTGCTCCACTTAGGAAGGAACAATCAGTTTCACACATACAGAATGGGAAGCAACTGTCTAGGAGGGAGTACTGCAGAAAGGGATCTAGGGGTCAGAGTGGACCACAAGCTAAATACGAGTCAACAGTGTGACACTGTGGCAAAAAAAAGCAAACACGATTCTGTGATGCATTAACAGGAGTGTTGTGAGCAAGATGGGAGAAGTCATTCTTCCGCTCTACTCTGCTCTGATTAGGTCTCAGTTGGTGTGTTGTGTCCAGTTCTGGGCACCACATTTCAAGAACGATGAGGAGAAACTGGAGAAGATCCAGAGAAGAGTGACAAAAATGATTAAAGGTCTGGAAAACATGACCTGTCAGGGAAGACTGAAAACATTGGGCTTGTTTAGTTTAGAAAAGAGAAGACTGAAAGGGACACGATAGCAGTTTTCAAATACTTAAAAGGGTGTTACAAGGAGGAGGGAGAAAAATTGTTCTCCTTGGCCTCTGATGATCTAACAAGAAGCAATGGGCTTAAACTTCAGCCAGGGAGGTTTAGGTTGGACATTAGGAAAAACTTCCTACCTGTTAGGGTGGTTAAACACTGGAATAAATTGCCTAGGGAGGTTGTGGAATCTCCATCCCTGGAGATATTTAAAAGCAGGTTAGACAGACACCTGTCAGGGATGATCTGGATGGTGCTTGGTCCATCTGTGAGGGCAGGGGACTGAACTTGATGGCCTCTTGAGGTCCCTTCCAGTTCAAGGATTCTATAATATTATCTTTCCAGCAGAGCCAACAGCCTCCGCTAACCCCTGGGGAATGTGTCGGGGGGCAGCTCTGTGCTTCCAGGAAGGGCAGGACCAAGGGCAGCTAGCCCTTAATACTGCCTGAGCGTGCCCCCCCCCCCCCCCAGCCCTTAGCACTGCCTGATGTGTGGCTTTCCCACAAGCCCTTAGCACTGACTGGAACATGCCCCTCCCCACATACCTTAGTGTTGTCTGGAGCATGCCCCCCAAGCCCTTAGCACAGCTTGGCGCGTGGCCCCCCAAGCCCTTAGTATTGCCTGGAGTTTGGCTTCCCTACAAGCCCTTAGCGCTGACTGGAGCATGCCCCTCCCCCCAGCCCTCAGGGCTGCCTGGAGTGTGGGCCTGCCCCGCAGCCATTAGCACTGCCTGTAGTGTGCCCCTCCAGCACTTAGCGCTGACAAGAGTGTGGCCTCTAGCAGCCCTTAGCGTTGTCTGGATCATGGACCCCACAAGCCCTTAGCACTGCCTGGAGCATGGGCCCACCCCCCTGCCCTTAGTACTGCTGGACCATGCCCCCTTTCCCCCCTCCCCGCCGAGAGCGCTGCTAGGAGTGTGGGCCCTCCCACAGCCCTAAGTGTTGCCTGAAACATGCCCCCCCAAGCCTTTAGCTCTGGCTGGAGTGTGCCCTCCCCAACCGCTGCCTGGAGCATGGGCCTGCCCCCCCAGCCCTTAGCACTGCTAAGAGTGTGTCCGACCCCCCAGGCCTTAGCGTTGTCTGGATTGTGGACCCCCTAACTCCTTAGTGCTGCCTGGAGTGCACCTCCCTCCCCCAGTTCTTAGCGCTGTTTGGAGCATTCCCTTCCCCAAGCCCTTAGGGCTGCTTGGAGCATGCAGCCCAGTGCTCCAGAACCACCACTACTGCTGCTGTTGCTTCTGTGGTAGTGGGGACAGCCAGAGCCCCAGGCCCCCTCTGAATTGCCAGGTCCCAGGGCAATTGCCCCCTCTCCCCCCTCATCAGCAGGCCTGTCTCTTGCCCTGATACATCGCTGTATCCATGTCAATAGAAACACTGTCACTTTGCACAGAGATTGCTGCTGGCACACACAGACTCCATTGGGAAAGCAGCTCTCCAAGCGCTCCCAAAAGGGATTTGACAGCAGCTGGGGCCCAGTCGCTTTAATTTAAAGTCAGTTCAGTTACAGACATCGTGTTGCACCTGTGGGTGTAACCTGTACAGGGGGCGTTAGCAGTGAGGCTGCAGAGAAGGGTTTGGTCCCAGTGCTACAGTGGAGTCTCAGAACCCGCGGAGCTAACTCTGGCAACCGGCCGAGGTGAGCTCCCACACAGGTCTTGGCAACAGCCGGATGTCTGAGAATGTGGGAGTGTGTCTGTCTGGTGAGTACATCATGCACTATCTAGGCATCAGTACATAACATTTTTAACAGCCGCTAAGTCATCCACACAGCACCACAGTGGGCAGGTCATCATTATTAGCTTCAGGATCACAAGCTCTCCCGGCCACCAGGCCCATGAACCAGGGTGAACTTAGCCAGTGGAACAGGAAGATGGAAGAGCCAATGGGAGACCCTCTCCAACAGTGACTTGAAATGTATTGGCTTTGCTGAGTTTTTTTTTTTTTTTTGGCCAAAAAATAAAATTCAGAAAAAAAATCCAAATGTTTTGTCTCAATATTTGTAATTGAAATGTTTCTTTTTTTTAGTTCAAAATGACTTTTCAATTGTTTTAAAATAAAACTAAAGAAAACTTTGAAATTTTGAAAGGTTACAAAAAGGCTCAAAACCAAAGCGAAATGTTTTGTTCAGGTTGAATAAACCATTTCGCTTCACCTGAAATTATTTTTCTTTTTTACTTTTTTATTCACCAGAAACACTTATTTTTTTTTACAAAAAAAATCTGTTTTACTTCAGTCCTCAGCAATTTTTTGGAATTTCCAACAACATCCAAAGCCCATTCGCCACCCACTTTGAAGGCTGAATAACCCCAACCGCCATTTCACTTGAACCCATGCAGGGACAGGAGGAGAAGCCAAAAGCACCAGTCTGGCCTCAGGCCAGGACCTGGGGCAGAACCATTGGGAGCTACAGGAAGGGCAACTACAACAGACACAACCCTTGCTGTGCCAGCAGCCCATGTGTCAATTACATACACTGCTCACTCCTCCATTTGCCATGGGAGGAGCTGCTGGGCTCACACCCACTGTTTAATGCTCATCCCTTTCCTCTGATTCCCCAGGAGAACTGGCACCTCCTGACCCACCAGGAGTTCTGACGTGCAGCATCCCACTGCCTCAGTCCCACTTCCACAGTGACCACTGGTGACATTCAGCTCTGTCTCTTATCCGCCTGCCCAGAAAGTGCTGCCTCCGGTGGCTGCCTGTGCGGGAAGATCAACAGTTGGCTCTCCACTCAACCCAGAGTTGACCAATGTGGCGCTAGCTGGAGCGAGGAAATGGTCCCCGGAGCTAGCCAGCATGGTCCCTGAACCATAGCTACTAAGGCAGTGCACAGCTGTGGCAATGCTGGACTCCTTGCTGCCCTTCAGAACCACAGTAACCCAAGTGACTCCTTCCACCTCTACCTGGCACAGCAGCTGTTGGGCAGCCTCCCCAGGCACTGCAGGTATTCGTCACCTCCTGGCCCAAGTATTCACTCTCTCCACCAGGGCTTGCACCGGGAGTTAACAAAGCAAATCCTCATAAGTGCACCAGCTGTGCAGGCTAATGCAGGCAGTGATGCACAGGAAAGAGAAGGCAAGAGTGGGAAATGCCTTGCATCTCCTCTCAGCCCCCTCCCCTCCATGAAGATACCATTCTCGTTTCTCTGCTGGGCTCTGCTCAGTCAGTGAGGGGTCTGTTCCACTCTCTAGTCATACCTCAGCCAAGGGTGTTTGGGGACAACTAACTGGTTTTATTCACTCCGCTCTACAGGCAACAATAGCAGCAGCCGGTTGGATTGTTCTATAATTGAAGTTGACATGTATGGACAATTGGAGTTGGCAATCCTGGGCTTAATTCACTCGGGACTGTCTGTACCATTGGGTGGCACACAGCTCTCCAGCACTAGACAACGGGGACAGCCACACTCTCCTCCTTAGTTTGCTGATCTGTGAAACAGACTTGGCATGAAACCACCGGGAACAGATGGAGGTAACCTACTGTACCGTAGGAAGGGCAGCTGCTGGGCGGGGTTGGGAGCTCCGCCTGGATGCTAGCAAAGTCCAGAGCCTGGGGCTGTTACTACACAATCAGAGCATCATAGAAATTAGAGAGGAAGGAAGCGAGAAAGCCAAGGGAAAGGCCGGGAACCCTCTCACTGAGCAATTGAAAGAAAAGAGCCACATTACCGGAAGCCCCGCGGTTTTAAGCCAACGTGCCAAGAGTGATTGCTGCCCTGGCTGGGGGATTTGTGCACTTTCTCCTCCTGTAATCTGTTGATTATAGCTTGTATAACTGGATTATTTAAGATTAAGGAACAGCAGCAAGCATGTTCCAAATCACCCAGTGAAACAGAAGAGGAACCTGGAAGAATGTCTAGCACAGTAAGAGTGCAAATATGTCCTCAGAAGATTGCATTATATTTTAATATCCAATTCTCTCTAATGCAGAACATATTTGTGGCCCAGCTCCCTCGCTGGGCAAGCACTGGTTGTCAGCTTGGAGGATTTGGCAAGGTCTTTTCACCAGGTGAAATAAATAGAGTGCTGGACCCCAGATAGGATTACAGTTTGTTTTCTTTAGGTGTATAGAATCAGCAGGAAAGCTGAGCCCAAACGGAAACTCAACTCCTAAAGAATTTGGCCTCTACTGGCCAGCTTCTGTCTGCCTGCCAGGCATGCTCTGGCTCAGCTTGCATTTCACTCTTTATCTTTTAAGAGGCTTTGTTAGTAGCCTATCAAACCATTCTTTGTGTGCTGGGGACGGGTCATCTCTGTAAATTATTTAGGATGATGAAGTTACAAGGTATTACCTGAAGAATTCTGAGAAAGAAATTCATGCAGGTGCTTTCAAGAGCTCCCCACTGGCAAAACTTTCACCAACTCCAATTCTCAGCCTCTTTACCCCCAACAGGGGTAAGAACTGGGCTCAGCCTCTGAGAGAGAAGCAGGACCTGGCAGAACCTCGCCTCTGCCTGACTCCCATTTTCTGTCACTAACCTGTTTCCTTTCTCGCTGATTGTATCTGTGGTCCCAAAAGGCTTATGAAAAGCCTGCAGCATCACATGTGGGGGAAAGAAATGTCTGAGGTGCATATTGCCCAGTGGCTTCAACCCAGCATTGGAAGCCATCGCGGCCTGACAGAGAGCTGTGATGGAAGGGCATGGGGCTGGGAGAGCGGCTCAAATGCACACTGGTACTAAAGCATCAAATCACCTCTGGGACAATGCGGTTTGGGGCATTGGCTGTGGACTCTATAGGGAGCAGCGTTTGGAGCATGGATCTGGGCTAGGAGCCTGCCAGCCTTGCTCAGAACATGGCAGCGCCTAGAGGCTTGATGGCTTCTGCTCCCAACACAGCTCCTGCTCTATGAAGAGTGCTACAGCCCACATCTGGCCCTGAGAGCACAGATGCTACACAGGGCGTATGTCCACACTGCTCCTCAAAATTTGCAGCTGGCCCTGGGCTGGGTCCCAGAGCTGAGGCTCCACCACAAACCCAATTGCCTCTGCTACAATTACATAGCTCCTCAGCTCACACCCCACAAGCCTGAGAGTGCTGGCCTGCAATGAGGGGTTACAACTGCAGTTCACACATACCCACGAGGCCCCACTGAATGTCCCCTGATGTCACTGAAAGTTCTCCATGGACTTGGATGGGAGATTAATCAAGCCCTCCATTTCTCTGGACTTTAGGGCTGTGTCTACATTGGCACCCTTTTCCGGAAAAGGGATGCTAATGACACAAGTCGGAATTGCAAATGCCGCTGAGGATCTAAATTTTCCTCGCAGCATTTGCATGAAACACCGCTTTTTCGGCTCGGGGCTTTGTGGAAAAAGCGCCAGTTCAAACCAGCGGCTCTTGCGGAAAATAAAGCCTTTTTCGGAAGATCCTTATTCCTGATTTTAAGAGGAATAAGGATCTTCCAGAAAAGGCTTTATTTTCCGCAAGAGCGCGCCTAGACTGGCGCTTTCGTCAAAGCCCCGAGCCGAAAAATATGTTCATGCAAATGCTGCGGGAAAATTTAAATCCCGCAGCATTTGCAATTCCGACTTGTCTCATTAGCATCCTTTTCGAGAAAACAATGTAGACACAGCCCTTTGTTTCCCCTATCAAACAAGAGCAGTAACATTTGCAGAGAGGTGAGGCCTCTGACTGTGAAGGGCAGATGTTTTTAAGACAGCTGGTGGAGCAGGAGCTGCTGGAACTCTCCCTGTGCATCTGTGTGACCAGAACCTGGGTTTTGCCAAACTTTTGGAAAGCGACACAGGAGTGAGGTGATTCATTCACTGCCAGACTACATTCCATCAAAGTACATGTACATTTTCCCTGAGCTGTGCCCTTAACAAGCTTTTTTTAAAAACCCTCAGCTAAGCATACAATATGTTAGCTTCGAAGGCTCTGAGACCAGCTAAATCCAAGCCTTTTTCCCCTCCCCAAGGCCAAGTCCAGCTGCTCCCTGAGGACAGCTCCATGTCGCATTGTGACCTCCAAGTACCAGATGTTTGGGCTATTAAATTATTGGGGGGATAAAGAGTGGCAACAATACTTTTGTAACAGGAACGTAAATGTTGCTGTTCTTCTTTCCCCTAAAAGCCGCTGAACTGGTTTTGCTCAAAATTTCATAAAGATCTGATCAAGACGAAGCAGGAAAAATATCAACCCAGGTGTCCGTTTCACAGTGTTACGACCAGCTGAAATCAGCAGATTATAATGGGAACAAGTTTTGGACTCCCAGGCATCCAGTGCAGTAACAAAGGAAGACACGATGGCATACATTCTGAATGTCCTGAGTTACCAACTCCAATACGCGGAGCGGGGGAGTTCTTTATAAAATGAAAAGACCAATATGCATTTGAAGTTCAGAGGATTCTTCCAGCCTCCTCTTGCTGCAGTTACCTATCTGTTAGGAGCCTTCCCATGCTCTGCTTCCTACTTCCTCAAGCCAGCTGTTTGTTAATATTTAGGTGCTATGTGATCACATTTCCAATATTAGCAGAGAAAATACCAGGTCGGCTGGCTGATAATTGAGAACATACCATGGCAGACCAGGTTGTCGCGGCCTCCTTTGTAAATGTGGCTCCTGTCTGCAATGATCCTAGGAGTGAAAGTCTGGTGCCTGAGCAGTATGGAAACGTGCTGTGCATAACAACCTCCAGGAAAAGAGCCCTCCTTGGGCTTGCCCATGAATATGTCCCCCTGCAGCATTCATTCGTTCCACTGTGCCGCACCCATATGCCTTGGAAAAGCCTGGGCCTCATTGCAGTGTGTCATACCTCACAGAACGGAGCCGCAAGAGCTGCATGGCTTTCATTGCCGTAGTGCATCAAAGCCACAAAGAAATGATCCGATTATGATGTCACAGAGAGAGCTCTGGCCAAGCCAGCTGAACTCACCCAAGCATTCAGAGAGTGCTTAGGAGAGGAAAAACCCTCTGCTCCCATGCAGTTCCACTGAAGGCAATTTGTAATCTAAACAGCCCTTGCAAACCAGGGTTTACAGGGCCCCATTCTGAGATGCAGAGGGTGGAGCGGGAGGTGGGTACTTAGTCGCTGCCTAGGCATTTGAACTGCATTGAACAGCATGCTGCGTAGGTGCCTAGCAAGGATCTCCTCAGGCAGACTCCCAGGGTCACAGTCAGAAGCACCGTGTTTGCTCTGAATCTGGTGAGAGAACACATGTCCCACCTTGGACAACACCTGGGCCAGTCCCCAGGAGCCAGCACAGGCACACAATACCCCCGCACCTTTGTAGCCAAGGCAGCGGGATTAGTAGGCAGCGGAGCTGACAGCAGAGCCTGGACCCCTGCCATGCTACAGATCACGTCTCCATGGCCACAGCCCCTGGTTCTGCTCTGGTTGCCCCAGAGCCCCGTGCAATGGATGTCAAGGGCTGCAGTTGCTGTTCTGGTCCATTGTGCGGCCTAGCTGCTGAGCAGGGAGGCTGTGCAGCTCTGCCTTGTGTAGGGATGAACGTCACCTTCCTCCCCAAATGGGGCTGAATGCCGGGGGGCAGGCAGACAAAGAGGCCCGCACCCTCTGAGAACAGGGTGGCAGCAAGATCTCCTTGCTAAAGTCCAGGCCCAGATACTCACGGAGCCTGTGGTTTTACAAAATATCCTCTGCTTTTTCTGGCTCCCAGGCTGCCAGCCCTGGGCTGGGACCTGCCAGGGCAAACTGGCTGAGGCTTTGTAGTGGAGCTGGAGCTTGGCCCCTGCCAGCCTGGTGCCACAGTGCCCTGGGGCTGTGAAAGGCCCCTGCCCTGGCACAGAATGAGGAGATCCTGACCAGCTCCACCCCCCACAGGCTGCTATGCTGCTCCTCCCTAGAGCTTATCCTCTCCGGGCCCTCTCCCCTGTTCTCTGGCCCCTGCAGAGGGCCAGTGAGTCCCAGTGCAGCCAGTGCAGGCAACAGGGCGATCCGAGGGGCCACAGCCCAAAGGAGGGCAGCACAGAGCGAGGGCAGGGGAAACTCCACAAACTGAGCATGGCCAGAGCCGGAACCCAGCCTGGGCTGTGAGCAGCTCCAGAGACACCAAACGCCAGCCCAAGGTGACCAGGTGTCTGGGTTTCGACCAAAACGCCTGGCCTGGCCGTTCACTGTGCAGTTGGCAGCACTGCGCCATGGGACAGACAGGCTCCCTGTTGGTTTATGTGCCGTGTGGCCCCCAGGAAACAGCTGGCATGTTCTCCCTCTGGCTCCTATGTATAGAGGCAGTGCGGGGGCTCCACACGCTGCCCGGGCCCTAAGCGCTGCTCCCATAAGCTGGGAATGGCAGCCAATGGGAGCTGCAGGGGCAGCGCCTGCAGACGGATCAGCACATAGACCTGACTGCCAGAGGAGGCACATACTATCACTTGTGGGATCTCCGTGGGGTATGCACTGCCTGTAGCCAGCATCCCTGAGGCAGGCCATGCCCCTGCCTCAGCCCTAATCCCCCCTCCCTCAGTCTAAGCCCAGCACCTCTCCGGCACCCCAAACCTCTCATCTCCAGCCCCACCGCAGAGCCGCACCGCCAGTCGGAGCCCTCAGCCCTCCCACACCCCAGTCCCCTGAGTCAGCCTGGAGGAAATGAGCAAGTGAGTGAGTATGGGAAAGCAAGCTGTGAAAGGAGAGGTGAAGTGAGTAGGGTCAGAGTCCTGAAGAAGGAGCAGATCATGGCCAGAGCCTGGGAGGAGAGGGGCCAGGAGCACAAGAACATAAGAACGGCCATACTGGGTCAGACCAAAGGTCCATCTAGCCCAGTGTCCTGTCTGCTGACAGTGGCCAATACTATGCCCCAGAGGGAGGGAACACAACAGGTAAACCTCAGGTGATCTTTCCCCTGTCACCCATTTCCAAAGAAACAGAGGCTAGGGTCACCATTCCTTCCCATCCTGGCTAATAGCCATTGATGGACGTAACTTCCATGAATTTATCTAGCTCTTTTCTGAACCCTGTTAAAGTTCTAGCCTCCACCACATCCTCTGGCAAGGAGTTCTACAGGCTGACTGTGAGCTGAGTGAAGAAGAACTTCCTTTTGTTTGTTTTAAACCTGCTGCCCATTAATTTAATTGGGTGACCTCTCGTTCTTATATTGTGGGAATAAATAAATAACTTTTCCTTATTCCCTTTTTCCACACCAGTCATGATTTTATAGACCTCTGTCCTATCCCCCCTTAGTCTCCTCTTTTCTAAACTGAAAAGTCCAAATCTTTTTAATCTCTCTTCATATGGAACCTGTTCCAAACCCCTAATCATTGTTGTTGCCTTTTTCCAAACCTTTTCCAATGACAATATATATTTTTTGAGATGAGGCGACCACATCTGTATGAAGTATTCAAGATGTGGGAGTACTATGGATTTATATAGAAGCATTAAGATAGTTTCTGTCTTATTCGCTATCCCTTTTTTAATGACTCCTAATCTATTTGCTTTTTTGACGGCTGCTACACATTGAGTGGATGTTTTCAGAGAACTATCCACTATGACTCCAAGATCTCTCTCTCTTGAGTGGTTGTAGCCAAATTAGTCCCCATCATTTTATGTATATGTAGTTGGGATTATTTTTTCCAATGTGCATTACTTTACATTTATCAACATTAAATTTCATTTGCCATTTTGTTACCCAATCACTTAGTTTGGTAAGATCTTTTGGAAGCTTTGGTTGTAACTATCTTGAGCAGTTTGCTATCATTTGCAAATTTTGCCACCTCACTCTTTACCCCTTTCTCTAGATAAGTTGAATAGAATGGGTCCCAGGACAGACCCTGTGGGGACACCACTAGTTACCTCTCTCCACATGGAAAACTTACTATTTATTCCTCCCGTTTGTTTCCTGTCTTGTAACCAGTTATCAATCCATGAGAGGACCTTTCCTTTTATCCCATGACAACTGACTTTACTTAAGAGCCTTTGGTGAGGGACCTTGTCAAAGGCTTTCTGGAAATCTAAGTACACTATATACCCTGGATCCCCCTTGTCCACATGTTTGTTGACCCCCTCAAAGAACTCAAGCAGATTTTGGGCAGGGCAAGGGTGCTCATTTTTGTGCAGGTAGAAATTTGGCTGCCCTACACTCCAGGCCCTAAGAGAGTCTGGTGCACTGCTGAGGGACTCCCCATATGCAGTATGCACAGACATTGCCCTTCCTTAGCCTCCCCTCTGGTAGCAGACTGCTGGCCAAGCAAGCCCTCCCCTATGGGGAGTCACACTCCTCAATCCTGGCCACACTGGAGTTCTGAGACCCCTCCGAGCCTCTTCCTCCCAGACAGCACTGGGAGCTCCCATGGCCAGGACAGCCTCCTCTGTTCCCCTCTGGAACAGTCCCTGCTGGCGGCTTATCCCCCCAGTTCACATGCATTCCCTCCCAGGCCTATGCTTCTGGCTGGTGGTATACACAGAGCCCTTTCTGTGAACCCCTTCCTGCCCTGGGACAGTGGCAATGTGCATCCAGCCAGACATCGACAAAGGCTTCAACGGCTCCATTTTTGTTTATTTTTAACAGAAATCAGATAAACTGGAAAGAGCATTTCCATGGCCCAAATGCAGAGTCCTGAACAGTAACGAAGACAGAACTCTGCTGTTGCAGCGTGTCCTATTTGGCTTGTACATTTCAGTATCTAAAAACTGCAACCAGCTACCAAGTTTGATTTAGAAATCCCAGGGGTGCAATCTGTGCTGACAAATTGTATCAGTTTGTGCTTACACACATTTTGCTTTAGCTAAAAGAGGAAAGAGGATTAGCTTCTTGTGCTTTCACTATGGCTAGTGACCAAGTACTACCAAGCACACTGTCCTGGGAGCAAGATCGCACACCCTTCAGCTGTCAGGCTGCCACAGCCAGGAACAAGGATATGCATGGCAGAAATGCAGAAGGTGCAGTAGCCTGTACAAAGAGCAACTTTAACCCACTCCAATACCTACTGATGAGAGATGAAGTGAACCGTCCTGCTCGACAGAGCTGCAATGGAGCTGAGTCACCCCAGCAACACTGAGCAGTAGTTTGCAATGGGTAACACAGTGACTCGGCTGGCAGACTTTGGGAACAGCAGCTAGGTGACAATCTTCATGGACATAAAACTGGTGTTAGATGGAGGTCCATTCTGCTTCTACCCGGAAAAGTACGATATCTAAACATCACCTGCTTCTGATTAACTGAGTCCTGATGAAGCAGGGGACATGATTCAGGATCAGTTTGGCAAGCTCAAAAACAAATTTCAGTTTGCTACATCTACCCCCTCTGCCATTCATTTCTCACAAAGGCCTGTTTGTACCAATGCTCACAAACTGCAGGACCCTAGTAAAGGTTCATTTCCTAGTTGAATATTCATATTTGAATAGAATAAGCTCTGGAGATGGAGGGGAAAGACTCTCTGTTTTTCCCTGATGAATACAACTGTTGTGTAATCAAATGCATCAACAGAACTAGGGAGAGAGAAACAGTCCCAGTATGTTCACCGGCATGAGGACTAGGGATCTGCCAGCAAGTGCCCACTCCTGGGTTCAGAACTCTCCAAGTCTCTGGTTCCTCGAGGTAACAAGAACGTCAAGACTTTGCATAACTGGCTGCTCCTGGTTGCCCCTAATGCCAGCTGCTGGAACCATACATAGAGATACCGAGTTATCCTGCTGGGTCCCATTAGCTCCAAATAAGAATTTGAGAAGGGATTAGGGTTTCTCTGTGGCAGAGGAGATGAGGATCCCACAGAGAATATCTCACTGGAAGCTCCCTAGCAACACTAGGTTGAGGAAGGTGGCAAGGGATTATTGAGGCATTCTTTCATGACGCACTCTTTCCCAAAATATGGTGTGTGGCAAGAGTGTCCCTCACCTTTGATCATAGACATCCCCCAACTTTGCTCTGCCAGTTGGTTGCCCCACATTGAGTTTTCCTAGCTTTGTAGGAAGGTACCTAAAGCAAAAAGCTCTAAAAATGCCCCCAAATCTATCTGGCACCTGAATAAATAAAGTACTAATAAACCAAGACACAGCCTCCGGGGCAGCCGCAAACAAGCAAAATCAGAAAGTGTTCATGTATTGCTACAAAAGCATCATAAATACTCTCCCCTGCCAAAAGACCTCCTCAGCCTTTTACTAAATCTCATCACGAGAACAATTTATAAGCCAATAATACTGAACAATATATTCCAAACTCTGTGCTAAGCTTTATTTCAGGCTTTCCAGGCCTGTGCACAGGGATTTCTGGGGGTACCTAAAGCAAAAAGGGGGTGTGTGCTTTTTGTAGTAAATGTGGACCATGAGGGTGTGAATGAACCTCCATGGTCCCCCAGGTAAGCAGGGAAATCAGCCCCAGCATTCCCCCAGCCGACCAGAGCATGCTGCATGGAGAGCGCGGAGCCCAAACAGTCGCTTGCGCCGCTTGCTCCCCCGCGGCGGCCCAGCTGAGCGGTGCAGAAGTCAGCCAAGTGCCACTGTGGGAGGCGAAGGAGGGCAGGGCGGTGACGTTCATGGCCAGGGGGCAGGGCCTGGAGCCGCTGTCACACCATACTTCATCACCCCACCCCCCTTTGCATCCTGCCGTAGCACTCAGCTGACTTCTGCGCCACTCAGCCGGGCTGCCGCAAGGGAGCAAGCAGAGCAAGCGGCCGTTTGTGCCCTGCACTCCCCATGCAGCACGGGCCGCCCAGAGGGAACAGTCAGCATTTCAGCAACTGCGCCGCTCAGAGGGAACAGCCAGCATTTCAGCATTACAGACTCACAGACACTGGGCTACTATATATATGGTGTCTGTTGATAGAGACTGTTGCCCAAGGAAAATCTATAGTGGTAATTTTAGGTAATATAACAATCTTGTATTTTCACTTTTGATAGTAATGGAACGACTACAAAACTGGTCATATATCAGGCCATCTTCTGGGATGAGCTAGCACCGATGCAGGAGAGAAACACCTGAGCAGAAGTCTTATCCACAAGTTATGCAGGAAGAAGACTTTGATGGAGGAGAGGAGTCCCACACACAGCCAAATATGAGTTCTGTGGTGAGGGTACTGTGATAGATTTAGGAATAGGTCTAAGGAATTTCATTGAAGTTGATGAGTATCATCTGCATTCTGTACCTAACTCTCCTTTGTGACCTGTGATTAGAGTCTGTTGAACTGGTTTATGACCTGCTGAGATGTAAAACAGGCTGAAGCAGGTTCAGAGGAGTGTTTCTCACCTTGGGAAGAACTAACATTGGAAGACTCATCCAGCCTGCTCTGGAGGACTATGGACTTGCTTAGGACTGTTATCGTCTTTTCCATCCTCTGTCCAATAAGGGTGCTGGACACATGAACCTAGCCTTGGTAGAACATAGGTCAAGCTCTGGGGGTCAGTACATGTCTGTGTTTATAAGAAAGAGGGAGTCTGTGGGGATGAAGCTAACCAGCCCTAGCAGCAAGAAGAGCATAAGGTCACCTAGACTAGAACTGGAACAGTGGCTGAGGTCAATGGAAGGTTGAAAGGTGGGTCCAGGTATTTGTTGTAGTTGCATGGATTTGTAACTGCCCTGGGCTAGTAAATTGCACGTTCATGAGGTGTTTCTTTGCAAAAATTTTGTGTTCCCTGCTTGCATGTCACATGGTCTCTGAAGGGCACAACTAGGAAAAAGAGGGGTCACCCAGTCAGCTGGACTCTAGAAAGAACAGGTATAAGCACCCTGGCAACTCAAGAGGGCTGAGACACTGGTTCCAAGGTCTAGGCAGCAAACTAAGGGGTGTCAGACAGTGTTTCCTCTAAGGGTGCATCTATAGTGCACCCTTAGCTCAAAATAAACTACGCAATTTGAGCTACACAAATTGTGTAGCATTTTTCAAGTGTATTTTTGAAATTGCTTATTTTGTAATTTGGTGCTGTCTACACAGTGCCAAATTTCAAAATAACCTACTATTCCAAAATGTCCCTTAACCCTCGTGGAATGAGGTTTACAGAGACGTCAGAATAGCGTGCCCGTTATTGTGAAAGATATTTTGAAATGGCGGGCATGCTGTCAAGATGCAGAATAGCCATTTCAGGATACCGGAAGTATCCTGAAATAGCGCTGCAGTGTAGACGTGCCCTTATAATTGTGTGTGTTCATGTGCAGAATGGCTTTCGTTGTGTTTAGAGGTGATGTATCACATAACAAAATTCATTCCACACACTCTCTGCACCTAAGTGACCCAGAACTATGTAACCCCAAAGAGATGACCTAGATTCCTGGGGCTCTGTCTGCTGGCAGCTCAGGGAGAGGCACACTGTCCCTGTTAGGGAGGGGGGAGCCAAGGCAAACTCAGAGTCTGCCCGGCAACCATAGGGAGTGAGATGCCCCTCCTGGGGAGTTCAGGAGAGGGGAGAAGCCATTTTTTTGGAGGAGTCTGGAGCCAGCCAAGGCAAGGGCTGGGCTGGCTGTGTGGGGAGCTGGTAAGCCCCAGGCCTGCATGCAGGGTTCCTCCTGAGAACTGGCCTCAAGGGACCTGAAAGCAAGATCCCTCAGCTGGGCTTTTCCTTTCTCCACTCCTGATTCCCAGTTTGTAGAGTTTGGCTGGGAAACTTCCCCAGCCAGGCTGCATTAGCCCTCTAGCTCCCTCTGTGAGACCAGGCACCACATGGTCAGCTCTGCTCTGTCTGCTAGTTCAGGGCTGCTGCCTGCTGTGTGTGTGTCTGGGCTAGGAGACTACAGTTTGGATTTTAGTACAGTTGTGTAATCTGCCCCTTGAGCCCTGCACCCCTTTGTGGTGAGGGGAAATCCTGGGACAGAAGCCGCCTGATTCCTGCCTGAAGAGGATCCCTACCAGCAGAGATCAGCCCCTCTGCAGTGACTATGGAGTCCAGAGTCATCTCTGAGCCGGAGGATCATTCATGGAGTTTGTGAGTGCACCATCTTTTAGTCAGTCAGGGAATTTGTTTTGGGAACCCCCTACTCCCAGTACTGTGTCCTCAAGCCAGGGAGTAAGGGTTTGGGGATTTTATAACCTGCTGCATATTAAACCTGTGGAGGGATTTACCACCTTCTCCTACTTGTGAGTCCTTTGGGCTGTACTGGACCCAGTCAGCCACACTGCTAAACCACTACAGAGAAGAATTTTGTGGTCATAGGTCATCAAGGACCCCAACAAAGTACGTGTACCAATGGGACACTGATCTTACATTTGCTACATCAAGTCACGTGAGTGGGGCAAGTCACAGGTATTAGCGGCGTGGGCACCGGTGAACCTAAAAATAGTGTTTTACCCTGTTATGTTATATTTGTCTCCTGTTTAATATCATTATTGTGTTGAACATATTGTATGTGTTTGTGTTATTTCTTGGAAGTCTCCAACTATCTGGCAAGTAAGTGGGGATTACTCTGTGATTAGAATTTTCCTCCCAAGCTGCCTTAGTGACCCTGCCAGGAAGGAGTGAGGGGGGTGGAGGCACCGCCAAATAGCTTCATAGGGAAAAATAAAGAGGCTACACCCTGCTGAGTGGGCGGTAGGATCCAGAAGAACCCAGACCTGTCCATCAAAACCTGTAAGCAGATTGGCATTAAAGAAGGTAACCGGGTGGAGAGGGGGCGCTACAAGTAGAAGCTGTGACTAGTTACCACCTAGTCCAAGCCGCTGAGGGGCATGCAGGGTCCCATCACAACAGACCACTGTCTGTTCCAAGAGTGGGTCAAGACCAGTCTATGGCTGGTCTGATAACCCCTGTTTCTGTGACAGGAAGCACTTCTCTTCCCAACTCACGAACCAGACAGGGTTAGATTCTCAGCAGGTGCTAGCTGGCATAGATGCACTGAAGAAAACAGGGATACAGCCGCTGCACCAGTGCAGGATCTGTCCCACATTTCTTACAGTGAATGTTATGTCCCATAAGGACTATTTGGCCAAACAGGTGTTTTCAACCTTTACTATCTATGGGTATGTCTACACTAGCCCCCTAGTTCGAACTAGGAGGCTAGTGTAGACATACCCTATGGTTCTCTACAGTCTTAGCTGGAAATCCTGCACTCCACATTTCCCATGAACCACGACACATAGGTATCATTGTGTGCTGCTAGAGCTGCTCCAACCTTACCTGTAAGATCAATTGTGTTACCCTGACAAGGGGGTTCCCATCTACATATTTATCTGTATTTTTATCAAAAGCCAGTCATTGGCCAAGGAGCTTGAGAAAGCCTCAGGTAATTGAGACGTTATGGACCATGGAAACAGGCCCAGTTTGAGAAAGAAAGTTAATGTAATTATCTTAAATTAATTAATAAGAGGGAAACATTCCACTTAAGAGGTCAACTCCATTAACTAATGCAATCTCATTCTGTTGTAGTGTAATTGCGTAGGCAATGCGCTTTCCAGCCGAGATCTGAGGCTCATTACAAGGAGAACAATACAACTGGGTTCCTTTCTATGGCATGGCATCCGCACGTTTCTTACCTTACATGCTGATACCTAATAATTGGAGTACACTGCTTGCACATTTTCGGTAAATATTAAATGAGATGTAAAAGGAGATGCCTCTTTGATGAGCATTTTGAAGGCACTGGAAGGTTCTTTCTATACATCTACAAGTTCACCGTACACTTTGCTTTACCATTGTCATTTTCTTAATGCCAACTGCTCCCTCGTCTTCCCCGTAATCAAAACACAGACAGATTTTGCTAGTCCTCCGCAGTTCCCTGTTTTATATTATATTTCATGACTGCTGACATACAACAAATATACACAGCAATCACAGTAGCTTGCCCTGAGAAACCACGTTACCAACAGCTGCTTAATTCAAATTGCAGCTTCTTTAGAAAATACTTTTACAAACATTGACACTCCAAAAAAAGAGGTCTTTTTAGCCTTTTATGAAGCTAGGCGTTTATATTGTTAATATTTTTCTGCATGACGTGATACAAATAAGAACATTCTGAAAGTAAATTGGCAGAGTATTTATTGCTGTTTATTTTTAAGCAGCTATAAGCCAATAATAATAGAGAATACTCTTCAAGTGAAGGCTAAATTCCTTTTAGTTAGAAAGATCAACTGGGAGTCGGAAGCTGTGTTTTGTCAAACAGATGCACAGTGTCACCTTATAACGCCTGTGCTAATAGAATAATGGGGCTGGAACTGTGGCTAGCTCAGCAGATCATTACAATAATCCTGGCCTAGGGAAAACAATTCTGTATTAAGCATTAGAGCTCTGGAGACAGTCCATTCCCTGGCAGGTCCATCCACGTGTGCAACACACACACACACACCCCTCATGTTAGCACTTAATCCTCTAACTGCCCACAAATGCCACAAGAATTTAGCCAAACAGAGGCCTGGGTTGTCCAGTGGAGCTGGGACTCCTCTCTGAAAGCTCAGACGCAATTCAGCCCTTTTGCTCCTTGCTAACGCAAGATGTAAGATATTGATGCACATACACTGAAGTCACACCTCCCTTGCATCAAACACACATGTACTCAACACATGTATGACAGCGCTGGGCTCTCCATGGGATGCATTGTATTTATCATGCGTATTTGACCCCCTCCTGGCCTCCAGTCTGCCCTCTATTCCCTTTCCACGGGGCCTGCTTCTAACAACACCAGCCCCCTGGGCAGCTTCACACAGCAAAAACTGGGGGATATAGGGAAATGTTCCCTTCTTCCTCATCAAATAAGGAATTTCTCCCAAAACACTGCACTGACCCCGAGGCCTAAAACAAATACTGTTTAATCCTGCAGCAGCACTAGCATCGAGAGCCAATATGTTCTAATGCTTCTGAGTTAGAAAGGGGGGATTCCTAGCCTCTCCAAGGAGACACTCAGGTCAGGTTCCCATCCCCTGGGGCCCAACACACCACACATGAACATTGCAGCATTACTAGTGAAGATTATAAGACATTGTTGTTATCTTCTTTTCAAATTGCGCTTCTCTCCCTCCAGGGCTGTCCCTAGGGGGTGCAGGGTCTGACACACCACCCCTGCTGCAGAATCTGCCTTACCTCTGCTCCACCCCCGTCCCACCCCAGCTCTGCCCCCATTGCACCCCTTGTCCAAAGACTCCCTACCCCGAGTAATATGTGGTGGGGGATTACCGGGGTCTTGGCACAGGGTAGCATCAGAGGTCACACTCACTGCAGTGGCAGGAGCCAGAGCGACCCAGCAGCCTTCTCTACTCTGCCCTGCTGCCCATCTCTCAGCCTGCTGCGCTTCGCTTCACTGCCATGTCAGGGGGCTCCATTTCCTGGCACCATGCTGAGTTTGGGGGGAAGGCAAGCCCTGCTGCTACCCCACACCAAGCCCCCCAGGTAATCTGCCAGGCCACCCTAGGCGTCACGGGTCCTGTGCATAGGATAGTTGAGGCAGCTGCCGTGGCCTCTCCACTCCCCCGCAAAGTGCCAGGTTTGGAGCGGCCACCCTGAACCATCCTATGGATGGGATTGCTCTGCATCGCTTCAAGCTTGTACAGGTGGTCTGATGGTCACTGAAGCCACCACTTTCATTGGCAGCAATGGAAAAGTATTAGAGCGATATTTTCTCAGGACTAACAGAGTTTATGAGCTGTCAGGTCATTCCTGCCTCATGGTGACTTGGCCTCAGTGCTACAGCTGGCCAACACACAGAACTCCTGTCCCATGGAAATTCCAAGTGTTGTTTTGTCCTGGATCAGAACGGAGAGTTAACATTTTGGAATTTTTTTGCTGTCTGATCTCTGCCAAAATACTTATTTCATTTTCACCTTCCCAAAGCCATGTCACATGATAATACAGCAGACTCAGGAACATTGAATTCAAACTCTGGGATAATTTCCTTTCAAAACTGTCTGGAATTGTCCCATTCCTACAAACTGTTTTGATGTTGCCTCAGCATTTTCTGTGGGGGATTGTTCCACCAGAATGTCATCAACCAACTCTCCGTGATTCCTCTCCAGACTGCCATGTGGTCCCTCTCTCAGGCTTTGTCTCCTGGCCTAGCACCCAGCATCTAGCCATCAGTGCCTCTCTGGGAAATCATTGCCCCATGCAATGTTATGACTACTGCCGTCAAACAATGCTCAATGACCTCCAAGTGTTCAGCGCAACAATTCTAGTTGTATAACAGCCCTGGACAGAGCCAAGCAAAACCTCCAGACTTAGCCATTTCCTTGAAAAAGGATAGCGGTTGTTCCACAGCTACCGCAGCCATACATAGAAGACTGCCTCATGCCCTTTCCAAACAAGACTATGTAAGGTTGCCAGGTGTCTGGTTTTAAACCAAACAGTCCAGTATTTGAGCTTTCTGTTTGGGAAACAAATTGAGAAAATAGAAATGAGAAAATACAAATATCTGGTATTTTCTAAATAAGACGTAATGTAGATTGTGAGTTAATGTCAAGCATGTCCAGTGTTTTTGCTGAAACCATCTGGCAACCCTAAGACTATGACTGGGAAAATACAACACCTCTGCTCCCTTGTGTTGTGGGCAGAGTCTCACGATACCTCTCCCCAGTACTATCTCCTCCCCAGATAATTATCTACCAGCAGATTAAAGTCAGGTCCCACTATGAGTTTCAGGGCTTTATGGCAGCGCATTCTCCCCATTATTGCACTTGCCTTTTCACCCAATGCATGGCTGAGAGGGCTCCACTAGTGCTGCTGTTCAGGTTTTTCTCACCAAATAAGGAGTGCAATGCAGTGAGCCCTTCACGCCAGCCTGCTGTCAAGCTGCCCCACATGGAGGGAAATCACAGCCTAGCATGTGAAGAGTGGTAACACCTTCCCAGCCACTCAGCATTACCTCAGCTGGCAGCCAAACCACAGCTTTCAGCTATGTCTGACCTGCAGCGATTAAGAGCAGGCTGGGGAGGGTGGTTTTCAATGTCGTTGTGTTCTCATTGTAATCACCATCCAGGGGAAGGTATCAGGAGACTGTGGACAGGAACCTGTTTGCTGTAATGTGGTGTTCAGTGTGTTTCCTGTCCTGCAGGCAGTGCTTAATTTCTGTGAGGGCCTGACAGCGCTAAGCGCTGGCACCTCCAGGTTTGGCAATTCAGAGCCCAGCACCTTCGGGCCTGGCAGCTCAGAGCCCCAGCACTGTCAGCCAGGACGTCTCCCAGGCCTCGTCTGATGCTGGGGAAGGATCTTTAGGTGAGTGCTCTTGGTTTGCCACACACTCAGGGCGGGAGAGGCAGGTGCAGAGGGGGCGGGGTGCAAGCACTGCTCGGGCTGGACATCGTGCTGCAGTCCATGCATGTGAAAACACATGCAGCGTTATTGTGCGCCACGCAGACTCAGCAGGCAGCCCCGAGAACGGGTGGGATCCTACTGCCAGGCTCAGGGGAGGCCACACACACGTCCGGCCCCGGGAGGTGGGGGAAGCCTGCCCCCCCAGCACCTGCCACAGCTGGAAGCAGGCTAGCCACAAGGGCAAATGCACAACGCCAGATACACCGAGGAGTGCCACACACAGCACATGGGCTGCGAGCCACAGATGTGTGTGCAGACACCAGGGAGGACCAGGCTGCTCCCGGCTCCTCTGTCACCCATGAGGAAATCCCACTGTGGCTGGACACTTCCCTTGCCTGCTTGGCTGGGACGGGGGGAGAGAAGTGGGCAGCATTGTCCCCTGGGTACCTTGGGGCCTCTGTGAGGCAGGGTGTGCTGTGCAGGCCACACATGGCCTTGCTCCCGGGACATCCCCCTCCTCTGGGCTGCAGACTGTTGGTCGCTGCTCACAGAGGAGGGCACGGCCTCAGGGTCAGTGTCTGCCTGGATGACTGACCGCCTCTCCCTCTTTGTGTTCTCCACAGCCGGACCAGCCGGGACTGAGGGGCGAGCCACACCACCCAAGCCAGCTGCCACAGCCTGGGGGACCTGTAAGCATGCCGGGGTCCAGGAAGACTTGATGCGGCAGCATGTCAGTGTCCTGCACGACATGCAGCAGATTTTGGCACAGAAAATGTGCAAAGATGCAGAGTGGCGGAACTGCGTGTGGGACCAGCTCATGCAGCAGTGCGATAGCATGTGTGCCATCATGCGCGACATGATGGCACACCTGCCTGCTGTTGCTGCTCCTGCCTACCACCCTCCTACCCCCACTGCTATTCCCATTCCCCCTCTGGCTGCCCCCAGGCAATTCTTCAGCTCCCTCCTCAAGCAATGTCTCTGTTCCTTCCCCAAGCAATGCCCATGCCCCCTCCCCAAGTGAGGCCCATGCCCGCTCCCCAAGCGATGCCTATGCCCCTCCCCTTGCCATCCCTGACCCTGCTCCAGCCCGCCTTCCTGCCCACTCGCCTGTGGACCCCGGACTCACCTAACCTCAAGTCCAACAAGGTTCTTGCACCCAAGGTGGCACATCCAGCTGCCCCTCACGCCACTCGCAGCCCCCCTCCCCGCCAGGTTATGAGCCGCCTTTCCCCTCCAGGTTATGAGCCCTCCTCCCCTCCAGGTTATGAGCCCCCCCTCCACCTCCCTAGCTGTTTTTTCTGAAAGATCAAGACAGAGTTCATTTTGTTCAAAACCAAAAAGGTGTCTTTATGGAGAGGTCAGGGAAGGGGCAAAGGGAGGGGTTGTGGTGGGGAAGGGATAGGGCAACAGACCAGAGGCTCCTGGGGGGAGGCTCTGGGAAGAGTTATTGGGGTCCTTCAGAGAACCTCTCCTTCAGGGCCTCCTGGATGCAGCATGATGGGCATGGTGGATGGCAGCTGTCCACAGCTGCTCAAAGGGTCTCCCCTTGCAGCTGGACTCTGCCCCTCATTCTGGGAGGAAGGCCTCCCCCTTCCTCTCCACAATGTTGTGGAGGACACAATACGCCGTGACCACCTCGGGGATGTTGTGCTCCCCGATGTTGAGATGGGTCAGGAGGCTCCTGAACCACGCCTTGAGGTGGCCAAAGGTGCACTCCATCTGAATCCTGGCCCGGTCCAGGTGGGCATTAAATTGGTCCCTGCTAGGGTCCAGGTGGCTGGTGTACAGCTTCATTAACCACAGCATCAGGGGATAGGCCACGTCCCCACAATGCACAGTGGCATCTGCACATCCCCAATGGCAAAGTCACGGCGGGAGAAGAATGTGCCCACCTCCAGCTTCCTGTACAGGCTAGAGTTCTGAAAGACGTGGGCGTAATGTGCCCTGCCCGACCACCTGACAAAAATGTGCATGAAGTGTCCACGGTGGTCAACCAGGGCCTGCAGCACCATGGAGAAGTAGCTCTTCCTATTAATATACTGGGCAGCTCAATGCTCAGGTGCATGGATCAGTATATGGGTCCCATCAATCGCTCCCCCGCAGTTTGGAAACCCCAGGGCGGCAAATCTGGCCATGATCGGGTCCAGGTTTCCCAGGTGGATGACCCTCCACAGTAGGATCAAGTTGATGGCCCTCACAACCAGCAGAAGGAGATAAACAAACACACAAAACAGAGAATAAGAGAGGGAGTGCCTGAGCCCTTGGGAGGTGCCTGCCCCCCCTCTTATTCCCTCCCTCCAAAACATCCCAGGAGCCACCCCCTATGAGACTACCCCGCCCCCCCTCCAGCAGCAGAGCTGTGTGAGGGCGGGACGGCACAAACCCCTGGGGATGGAGCTTCTGCCCCACCCCCACTCCACCCCCACAACCTCCAAACCCCTTTTCCTGATGGTCCCCCTTTTCCAGGACTCCTCCTTCCTCCTCCTCCTCCTCCTCCTCCCCTCCCCCGCCCCCCGTGCAGGGACTGCAGCCCGAGAGTGACTTATCTCCATGAGGAGAACTGGTTGCCCACCGACCAGTAGCTGTCGGGAGTGGTGAGCTTCCAGAGGGCTAATGCGATCTGCTTCTCCAGGGGGATGGCAGGCTGCAGGTGGGTGTCGCATCTCTGGAGCCTGGGGGTGAGCCAGGCACATAGCTCCATGAAGGTGGCTTTCCACATGCGGAAGTTTTGGAGACACTGCTGGTCATCCCACCGCTCCATGACCAGCCAGTCCCACCAGTTGGAACTGGTGTTGAGCCTCCAAAAACGCCTCTCCACTGTGGGGTGCGGTTGCCGAGGGAGAGGCTCCTAAGAATGAGCTTGGGGTTGAGCTTGTGCAGGACCAGGAAGGCAGCTGGCACAAAGTGCTGCAAAAACTGCAGCATGGCCGTGTGGGGCCATCACATGCCCAGGGGCAGCTCTGGCTCCATGGCACAAAGGAAAAAGCTGTGGTGTCCAAAGAAACAGGGCAACCACAGCAGGCACTGTGGGTACATCTAGACTACAAGTCTCTTTCAAAAGAGGCTTTTCCGAAAGAGAGCTCACAGGCAGTCTGGATGCTCTTTCGAAAAAGCCCTGTTTGCATTCAAGAACACCTTTTTTCAAAAGAGCACTTTTGAAAAAAGGCGTTCTTCCTCGTAAAATGAGGTTTACTGCGGTCAAAAAAACCGCTGCGTTCTTTCGATTTAATTTCGAAAGAACGCGGCAGCAGTCTAGACACAGGGGAAGTTTTTTTGAATAAAGGCCACTTTTTTCGAAAAAGCCCTGTAGTCAAGACACACCCCATGAGAGCTTTGCTGTCCCTCAAAGAGGTAGCAAGCACGCAGCAGACGCAGAGAAACAGCTGTCCAGGGGGGTCCCTTTAAGCGCGTGTCTCTCTGCAAGGCTCCGGCACTAGCACTTGGAAGCAACTGGTGGCCCAAAGCCCTGGCTGAAGTGGTTACGGGTGGCCTTATATGCGAGAGAGCGTCCAATTAGCCTGGACACTATCTTTCGAAAAAGCAGATGGCTTTCTCAATGCTCTTTGGCAGTGTGGACACTCTCTTTCACAAGAAGTTTTTTCGGAAGATCTCCTCCAGAAAAGCTTCTTCCAAAAGAAGCCTGCAGTCTAGACGAAGCCTGAATTATTTTACCAATTAAAAATAGAAACAATCCATTTCCGGGTGGCAGGTGAACTCTTGCAGTGGTTGTGAGCTGAATGCTACAACTGCACTTTCTGTCAGGCTGCTCCCAACACGATGAGGTCTGTGCCCCTTGCAGCTCCTACCTGGCTTCATTCCATGGCCCGAAAGGGCTTCTTATTCCAGAGAGAGAAAACAACCTGGCCGCCAGTGTGGAACTCTCAGAGGACTTACTGCAATAAAAGTTTAGAATTTGCTGTCTGATCCTTTTAATTTGCCACAGACTCAGTCACTTTACAGTCTAAGAGCCACATGAATCAGCCACAATAGGCTCAGGAGTTACACTATGTGGGTCACATTTGCTTCCAGAGAGGAGATCAAATCAGTTGGACTAACATCTAGGGATGCCATGGAGGGGGCTGCCTGGAGGATCCAGGAATCATGTGTAGCCAACACCACATTTAATACCTGGCTTCCACCTTGCCAGGCTAGGTCTATGCTAAAAAGTTTGGTTGACCTCACTACATCGCTCATGTAGGGCTATGAAAAATCCACGCCCTGGAGCAACGCAGTTATACTGACCTAACCCTCAGTGTAGACCGTGCCAGACACTCTTCATCAACACAGCTACCACCTCTCATGAAGGTGGATTAGCTATGCCGACGGGAGAAGCTGTGCCGTCAGCTGCAGCACTACATCTGCGCAGCAGTATTGGTGCAGCGTTTAAGGACAGACCTGCCCTAACTTTGCCAATCTATGCTGCTCTCTGTTCGGCTCCCATTTCCTAAACCACGGGCTTTTCATTTCCTTACTGCTAGAGGGCAATAACTGGAGGAGAAATCCTTTTATCTAGAAGTCAGTGCTCAGTTAATCTGATTACTTGTTAATTGCTCTAATTAAAGTGGAACACATGGAACTCTTTAGAGTTTAACCTTAAATATACTGATGCTTAGTGGATGAATTATTTTGCTGAAAGGTTCACTCAGTTCCCCCAAAGGCTATCCTCCCCGCCCTCTCTCCACACCCTCCCTGCCCCAGAAAGGCTGCAGCTCTTCACCCAACCAATCCTGAGACAGCTACCTCTGTGGGACTTCCAAGCCTAGCTCACAGTCTGTGCCTGGCTGGGCTCCAGGGACATGGATTTTAGGAATGGAATTACACTGGGCTTTTTGTGCAAGTCTCTTTTTTTTTTGGGGGGGGGGGGTAGGGTCCATGACTAATAGGAATGACAGCCACCCCAGGCCCCAGAGCAAGGGGTGGGGGGAGCGGCTCAGGGCCTCAGATAGAAGTGGCGGGGTAGAGGGCAGTCAGCCCTCAGCACCACCCAGACCACAGAGCGCATCCCTTCCCCGCCCTCAGAACTGCTTGGAGCGGCGCTCCAGCTGCGATTGAAAGGGCCTGGGGCTCCAGCTGCTCCCCCTTTGAATCACTGGGCCCTGGGGCAACTGCCCCTTTTGCTACCCGTCCCCTGTCAGCCAGCCTGTCCATGACAAATCTGTTCCAGCTGCTGATCAGCATCAAACACAATAGCTATTACTAAAAGCAGGGTCTCTATATTTAGCATGTCTCTGCTGCTTCTATGCGGGGTGAGATTAATTTATTTTTACCAGTGGCATTACAGTCCCTGAGAGCTTTCCCCATTCCCACCATACTGGCAAGTTTCTAATTTGAAATGTCCAGAGTTATTCCCAAGTTTGAGGCACAGACGTCTGCAGTTCTTAAGTGAGCAATACCATATGGAGGTGGGGGGGAGTTTCCACCAAATTTGGCCCAAAGTTCTGTGCTAACTGGAATTCCAGTGGAAACAGCTTCCAGGGATAGCAAACACTGCTCAAAATGGAGTAATGTGGAAATGCATCCCTGCTCCAATCCACAACAAAAACCAATTCCAACTGGAAACTAATGTTCAGTGCCAGGGCCAGACTCTGCTTCAGGTGCCCCCCTGGAACCACACAATGAGTTCATTACTGGCTTCTGGCTTCACTGTGGCACCCATAGCTAAAAAGCAAGATATTCAGTGCTGCTCTGTAGGAGACTGAGTCTAGCTTTTCCTCCCCTGCCAACAGGCTACAAGATAGCCCTGGTCACTGTGCAGGGCTGTCAGGCTCTGCCAGCCCCATTCATTATCACTGGATTGCCGCTCTAGTCAACATGCAGCCCTGCATTTATTTATTTATTTATTTATTTATGTATTTAAATATTTTTACCCCGCCTCTCTATTTAAAATATTCGAGGCGGCTTACAAAAATGTTTAAACACAATACAAATATATATAAAAATTTAAAATACAAGCCTCCAAAGGGACATAAAACCTGCTAAAAACATATAGGGTGCATCTAGACTGGCAAGATTTGCGCAAAATCAGCTGCTTTTGTGCAAAATCTTGCCGCTGTCTACACTGATCGTGAATATTTGCAAGAACACTGACTTTGTACTGTACAAAATCAGTGGTTCTTAAAAGAATACTTTGACGCCCCGCTCAGGATAAGCCCTGCGCAAGTATTCTTGCGCAATAGGCCAGTGTAGACAGGCAAGGTTTCTTAAGAAGAGAAAGCCCGATGGCTAAAATGGCCATCGGAGCTTATAAGAGAGCATCTACACTGGGCACGGATGCTTTTGGCGCAAAAGCAAATCTTTGCGCAACGGCACATGCTAGTATAGATGCTCTCTTATAAATACTTTTAACGGAAAACTTTTCCGTTAAAAGTATTTGCGCAAAATCATGCCAGTCTAGACGCAGCCATAGAGAAGAGGAACATACACATACAAACTCAGACATTAATAAAAGCACGAGTAAAAAGGGTGGCTTTAGCCTGACACCGAAACAATGCTAGCGCTGGCGCCAGGCGAATATCCCGAAGAAGAGAATTCCACAGCCTGGGAGAAAAAGCTGAGAAGGCCCTGTTCCACGTAGATGTTAATCTTATTTCCACAAGTGGGGGAACACGAAGCAAAGCCTCCCCAGCTGACCTCAATCCCCGGGCAGGTTCATATGGGAGGAGACAGTTCTTCAGATACCCTGGGTCCAACACGTTTAAGGCTTTATAGGTCATAACTAAAATCTTAAATTGTGCCTGGAAACATACTGGAAGCCAGTGCAGCTGCCGAAGCACTGGCATAATGTGCTCCGTATAACTAGTATTAGTTAAGACTCGAGCAGACGCATTTTGGACCAGTTGAAGTTTCCAAAGGCTCTTTAGAGGCAGCCCCACATAAAGTGCATTACAGTAATCCAGTCGGGATGTAACAAGAGCATGGATCACTGTGGCCAAGTCATGCTTGTTCAGGAAGGGTCGCAGCTGGCGGATCAGACAAAGCTGCCCGAAAGCACTCCTGGCCACCGAAGGAATCTGGTTTTCAAATGTTAAAAAAGGGTCCAGGAGGACTCCCAAGCTGCATACCTGTTCTTACAGGGGGACAGTAACCTCGTCTAGAACAGGTGTCATGCCACATTCCTGAACAGATGGCCTCCTGATCTACAGGACCTCAATCTTATCTGGATTCAACTTCAGCTTGTTTGACTTCATCCAAACCATCACCGCCTCCAGACATCAGTTTAGATCAGTCACCGCTACACCTGATTCTGATGTCACAGGGAAATAGAGTTGGGTGTCATCTGCATATTGATGGCACCATCCTCCAAAACTCCTTATGACCTCTCCCAGTGGCTTCATGTAGATGTTAAACAGCATAGGGGACAAAATGGAACTTTGTGGAACCCCATAGCACAATAGTCACGGGGTCAAATAGCAGCCCCCTAGCTCCAACTTCTGAAAGCGTCCTGACAGGTAGGACCGGAACCACTGCAAAACAGTGCCTCCAATACCCAACTCCACCAGGCATCCCAGAAGGATATCATGGTCGATGGTATCAAAAGCCACTGAGAGTCCTGGAGAATCAATAGGGATGCACTACCCCTGTCTATCTCCTGGCGTAAGTCATCTACCAGGGCAACCAAGGCGATTTCCAACAAGCCAGGAAAGTCCCAACTCCCCAGATGAGCCCTGTGCCCTGCACAGTCCGGTGCTGCCAGCTCTCATGATTGTGTCATGTATCTCATGGTAATTATTGTTTTCCTTACAGCCCCAGCTCCTGGAGTCAGGTGGAGCGGTGAGGATTTCACCTTTACTTTTTCTTTAAGAATGAGGGTTTTGGTCCTCGTGTCTGTGAAGAAAGCTTCCAAACGTGGCCCCACTACACCTGAACAACTCAAAAGAATGGAAGGCCAATAAAAAAGAGTCCTGATTATTTTTACATACTCCCCTAGTTTTAAAGCCAATCTCATGGGTTTTGGTGAACCTGACTAACGGTTATTGAACATTTCAAGTTGGCAATACTGCAGACCAGCCTCCAAACACCTTGCAACACTCAGCATGGTGCTGGAGACACTTACTGGGCATGTAGAGATGTGAGTTTGTGGCACAAATATGCGTCTGATGCTTTGAAAGAGCTGATCTTAAATCATTCTCTGCTGGACTCTGGGTGGGAGACCAGTCAGCAGCCCAAGTGAAGGAGTCCTTGGGCCTGCGGAACATCAAACCTCATGTAAAACACTTCCATGTGCAGCTTGGCCGCTCCATACATGGCAGTCAGGTTTTATTAATCCATTGGCCAGCATGAATGCTGCTGTCCCCACAAGTGTTCTTTCATGTTTGCCTGCAATCTCAATGTCATCGCACAAAATCAAGAATAATTGTGAACAGATACTGGCCCCCTCGCTTCACCCTCCCCCTCTCCACTGCTCCTCCACATCTGGTTTCCACAACATCTCTCGGGGGCTCTCTGACCTGCAGAGAGCACAGCCGCAGCCTTGGCAAGCAGGCCCTCTCTGCCGAACACTGCTTAAAATTAACCTCAGCCTTCCCTCCTTCCCTCCCCACCTCTTCTAGCTTTTCATGTCGGTTGGTGACCAGAATCGACCTGGTTTTCATTCCCCACTCCAAGATTTGTAACCGGTTTGTTCTGGGCACGTCTGCAGAATGAAGAGACATGTCTCAGCCCCTTGAATAGGCAAATTCTCCTCAGTCCAGCAGCCTGCAGTCACATCTCCTCTTCTGACCTTCTTTCCTCATACCCACCACTTTTTCATTTGTAACATGTCATGTCACAGGCCAATAATACCCCCTCACCTACCAGCAGGTTTCTATCCTTGTGGAAGAAAATGCAGGAAAATGTAAGCTTCCCAAAGCTCCAGGGCTGAGGACCGTAATTCAGCGCAAAGAAAGTGTCTGCTTTCCAGTCCTCCGGGACCAAAACAAGCTCCTTCACCATGTGTCAGTTTTCTGTAGCCATCTTGCGATTTCCTTCTTTACTAGCAGCAGAGTCATCCCAGGATGAACGACTCCCTGAAACGCTGGTTGTGAGGCAGGGTAGCCTGGGTCCGTGGCTGGGGTGTACAATGCACCGCCCACACACCCACATGAGCATATGCCCATGAGAGGAGGACAACGCTTGGGAAGGGTTGGGGGGTGACTATGGGCCCAATCCAGACCTGCTGAAATCAATGGAAAGCTGCCCTGGACATCCAGGGGTGTTGAATCAGGCCCTAAGAGAAAACAGGGCATTCGCTCTGTGGAGAAGAGGTGATTCTAGGGTGTGAGTTATGCACCTAGTCCTAGCAGCAAGGCCTGGTCAGGACAGGAAGCCACCTTCCTCCTCAATGCCTCATTTTCCCTGCCTTACCCTCTAAGACAGTAGTGCTACTATGCTGGGCTAGTCAGTTCCCACAGAGCACGGGTGGGCAAAAGCCTCTCAATGGGCTGGATCTGGCCCACCAAGGGCTTTGATCTGGCCCACGAGGCAGTTCCAGGCCCTGCCCCCTAGCGTGTTGCCTCAGAGCAGGAGAGGGGCATGAGCCCATCTAACTGCTTCTATTCAGAGCGCTCAGGGCATCTTCCCCAGCCTTGCCTAGCAGCCCTGGGAAAGGCCAAGCCCTTTTAATAGAGGCAGTTGAAAGGGCTGGCGTCTCTGGTTCCCTAGCAATGCACTAGCAGCGCCGGAGCTTCGAGCCCTTTTAAATGCTTCTATTTAAAGGGCTGGTGCCTTCCCTGCGCCTGTCAGGCAGAGTTGCCTGGCAGCCGTAGAAAACACAAGAGCCCTTCAAATAGAAACAGCTGAAAGGGCTCGCAGCTCCCCCCGCCTCTAGAGTGTTGCTGGAGACCCACGATGCCTTTCAGCTGCTCGACAACGGGCTGCCGGACAGGCACAGGGAAGGCACCAGCCCCTTAAACAGAAGCAACTTAAAGGGCTCGCAGCTCCCCGCGCCTCTAGCGCGTTGCTAGGGAGCCAGAGACGCCTGCCCTTTAACTGGGGCCAGGAGCTGCCAGGCCTGTGATGTGACTTCTAAGCCTCCCCAGACAGCTCTGGGAGCAGGCTAGCCCCAGCATCCTCCCCTCTGCTCCAGGCCCTTCCACTCCGTGGGCAGGGACCCCAGGCCAAGCAAAGCTCCTAGTTAGGTAGCTCTCAACCTCCACCCCTTCTGCCCGAGGCCCCGCCCCTTCCATATTGGCCCACAGCCACTTCCGAAATTTGTGAAGTGGACCCCTTCAAAAATTATTGCCCACCCCTGCCACAGAGACTGGGACAGGAGATTGGGAGGAAGCAGCACAGCTGGAAATTGTCTCTGGAAAGCCCCTGTCTGCAGGGCTGAGGCGTACCTACCAGAGGGGCACGGACTCAGGGACAGCTTTAGGAAGTGCGGGGCCCAATTCGAACCAAATTTTGGTTAAGCAAAAAAAAAAAAAAAACCCAGCACACAAATAAACAATTCACAGCCCCCTTTAAATTCCCAGCTACAAGGCAGAGCCCCGCCTTCCAGCCAAACCCATGGGCCGACTCCCCCTCCCGCGGCGCGCAGAAGCCGCCACGCTCCTCCTCCGGGGCCGACACCCCCTCCCACAGCGTGCCCAGCACACTTCCGGGTTTGTGCGGGGCCCTCTGGCTTTAGAGCATGGGGCCCTTTTAGGCGCAGGGCTCGATTCAGGGGAATCGGGCGAATCGGCCTAAAGCCGGCCCTGCACCAACTGTACCCAACAATGAGACCAATGGATGGGGGACATGCTGAGCTGAGATAATCAAGGCAGAAGGTGTTACCCAGTGTGAGGCACCTCACTGGGGGGGCTCTACAGTACAGCAGGAGACCCTGACACTGGCAGCACGAGGGGGCGGGCTTCTCCCGCATGGCTCATGTGAGGCCAATGAATGAAGGAGCGATGAGGCATTGGACTAGGACACAGGAGTCCTGTGTTTCATCCCAGCTTTGCGGGGCCTTTGCAAGACCCTTCCTCTCTCTCTCCCTCCCCCACCCATTACAGCTGTTGACTTTCAGGACATGGTCTGGTGGGTGTTCTGTACTAAGCCCATGGGTGATCTTCTGGGACCTTAGCCCCTCCACCCCCTGACAGGCTTCTCTCACAAGGATTGTGCTTCAATGGAGCCTCTCCCCAGGCTGAGGTTTTCAAATATAGTGCCTCTGCTTCCTGAGTCACCTGTTCAGTGGTGCAGTCAAGGTAGCTCA
Source organism: Rafetus swinhoei (assembly GCA_019425775.1). Classification (NCBI taxonomy): domain Eukaryota; kingdom Metazoa; phylum Chordata; order Testudines; family Trionychidae; genus Rafetus; species Rafetus swinhoei. The sequence continues at coordinate 29,835,879 of CM033425.1, read as the reverse complement.
TGCCATGTGCTGTAAAGTGTGGCCTTTGCCATACCACCATGACATGGCCCTGAACTCAGGTGTGTGTGAAGGGGACCAGTGTCAAGCAGAAATACACTATCCCAAGCTTTGACTTTGTCTCCTTGTGCATTACCATCTCTCACATTCAAATCAGCACCCATGAATGCACTTGTGGCAGACTGGGTCCCAGGCTTGGCACACATGTTGTGGGGGACAGGGGAAACAAACACCAGACAAGGTAAAATCCATAAGTCTCCCAATGACAACTGTGTGGCGCCCTTCGTGAGGCTCAGGATATTCTCTTTGGAAGTAAGATTTCCTCATGTAAATACCGCTGTCATTTCCCTTCAGCAAAGCTGCCTGTAATTGAGCTCAAGCTAATCTGAAATTGTTTTCTTAGCATGTTTGTCTGGCCAGGTCACTGCAGGGCTCTGGATAAAATAAATATTGCTGTGATTGCATGCTCAGGGTTACCCAGAGCACAACCCCAGAGACTGCCTGCCCCCATTTTATCTTCTTTACCTGCTCAGCAATAGGGGGTGTTCAGTGGTTCATGCTCATGCCCTGTGCTCATGCCCTGTGCCCATGGCCAACAATTCGTGAAAGGCTGCTGGAAAGTATGTGCCTAAGCAGTGCTGCCTGTATGCTTCGGGTTCGTTAGGGAGCATAGCAAGACAGGGTCAGTCTTAGTTCCATATTTCAGGCTTGCCATGTCTCTCTTTCCCTGCCCCCCAGTTATTGAAATCCAAATTGGAAAAAATGCCAAATGCATTAAATACTCTTTGAATTGTGTGAAAGCACTTGTGTTTACATTTGCAATAAAAAACAAACAGGTTCTGGCAATTTAACTAATCAGGGACCATCTTAATCTCCTCTAAATTGATTCCTTTACAATGCATTCTAATGGCTTCTTGGCCATCTCACAGCCTGCAATTATGCAAACTTCACCAGATTCACATGATACTTATTACTGGCACAAGATGTGCGGCAATCCTGTAACCTCACTGAGGCCTGGGACTTGCCACATCGGGTTGTGAGGCCCCACTGTGCTGATGACATCAGACACAGGTTCCTGTGGTTGCTCAGGCGAGCCCGGCAGGCCAAGAGGCTAAGGCTGCAGGAAGAGGACAGGTGGGAATGGGGAATTCAGAAGTGCACAATGGAATATTGTTGATAGTGCTGCCCAGTGAGATTTGAGCACTGCCCATGTCACACAGCTCTAAACTGGGTGCAGTGTGGGTCCCCATTTCTGTCCCTACTCCCCAGGGAAAGGCCATGACCTCCATCCTAGGGGTCCATGACCTCTGTTTGTCCTGGACTGGGCCCACATCACTGAGGGAAATCTTTCTTCACTCCCCATATGGTCATTAGCCCTGCTGCAGTCGGTGCCGCTGTGTGCCTTACTCTGCATGGAAAGCAGAGACCCATTGCCACACCTTGTCTGAGTGTCACAGGGAGTCAGGAGGCCGAAGGCCACTGCTGAACTAGGATCCTGTCACCCAGCTCTGCAGCTTGCTCCTGGACGCAAGAGAAGGTGATGCCAAGCTGGAGACATCTGCTCTAAGGCCAGACAGCCACTCACTGGGTCACCATCCCCCTCCCTTGCTGGCTGACTGCTCACTAGTGAAATGCAGTTTGCTTGCCCTCATGGCAGTGACACAGTCTTTTTCCATATAGATCTTAAAGCTTTGGCCAGGGCTACTCAAACATGCTGCACATGCTCGGGGGGTACATGTGTCCTGGTGAACTAGCTCTTCTGCCACAGCTAAGCCTTGAAGGATGCATGAGATAAGTGTATAGCATGAGATCCCCCGCACACCATCAATGTGAGGAGAGAATGAAACCTCTGGGGAAGGAAACAAACCAGGGCTCCGGCGTGGTGGAGCCATGGGCCCATGTGTACTAGCAAAAGGGTCACGTTTCTATTTCACTGATAAACATTTCCACATTTCCCCCTATTCACTGCCCACGGTTTGCCTTGCCCAGGCCAAGCTTGCAGAAGATAGAACTACTGCTGCAGAGTCCAGGCAATAAGTAATGACTTGCCCTGCATCTGACTCCACTGGCAAGATTCCTCCCTTCACCACTGGATGTTGAAAACAGAGGTTAAATAAACCCTTAGACATTACCCATTTTACCGATTTTGACTTGAGCAGAGTCCAATCAGATGCAGTTCATACAACATTTTTATTGCTAATTGGGTTGACTGTTAAATTTTAAATGCATGAAGTTACTTTAATGACAGGCAGAGGGGACCTTGTTAACCTTTAAAAGGGCCTTAATTCATTTATATACCTCTTAAAATGTGTTGCACTTCTCCCTGTGGTGAGTGCCCAAGGCTGTACTGGCAGTTCCACTGCCCACCCTCCTGGGAGTGTTGCCTAGTGGATGTGTCATGACAGCAGCCTGTGACATCGCTTGTAAGGCATACGAGATCATGATACTAGAGCAGTGGCAATATAAGCTAGTGAGAGGTGTCACAGCTGTTCTGTTAGTGGCTTGGAGAGGAAATAGTGGGGCCATACTATATAGAAACAAAAGAGAGAATGTGAAATTAATTATACATCAAAACATAAAGAAGCTGGGCTGATGCACACAGGCCATTTCCTGTCAGTCACCTCTCATTCCCAGGCCAGGTTAGTGACCCATAGTCAGGGCCATCCATAGGCTGTTGAGTGGGCTATGAGAAAAGATTGGCTGGTTCACAGTCTAGTTACTAATGAACTTAATGAACCACCTCAGCTCTCTTTCATTGGCCCCCGGCTCGCAGCCCCAGCTGGAGGCTGCATGGGCCGTGGAGACTCTGAACCCTGCTCTCTGCTGGGGGAGATAGGAAAAAACAGAGCTCAGGCTTCCCCTGCTGATAGGTGGATTTTACTCTCCCTGGCTCTCATCCAGCTCCATCCACCACCATGAAAATCACTGGAAGCAGGAGAATGTGAAACACCCTAGCACGGGGCTGGCAATGGCAGCTGCTCTGGAACCTGTTCCTGCCTGGTGCCTGATGACTGCTATGCTCCACTGTCTAGATCTGTGGTGTCCAACATGCTAGCCACTAGCCACAGATGGCTATTTGGCTGGTTGAGTGTGGCTCATTCACTATAACAGTAGCCACTAGAGTGGCTACTGCTTCAGAACTCGCTGGACACCCCAGGTCTAGGAAAGTCTTGCAATCCAGCATACACACCTATATATCAGCACAGCCTCTCGCTGCCTGCTTTTTAACACAAATACAAGCATTTATTGTTCTGTTTCACCCCAAAACACTGTCATTAGGTCATGGAAATGGGGCAAGGACATCACAGCATCACGGCCAGTGAGCTGTGGATTTTAAGACAGCTCTGTCATCTCCAGCCCATCCCCCATTAGGTCAGTCCATACAGCACTAAGCCCAGTCCTCTGTGCAGGCATAGTAATATATGGATCATGGTCAGGTCTCTGCAGCACAAAGTGCAATTACCCGCGAAAGGCCCAGAATACGGGACACAGTTTAAAAACCCTCAGAACAGTCAACGGTCAAGCATGCTTTCTGCTTCCCGCAGAGCCCACATCCGCTGTGTCACCTGGGTTCTGGATCAATAGTGTCATAGTCGCTGGCATGTCCACCAAGTTCCGAGGACCCTCGCAGCACACAGAGACCTGTATGCAACAGGCTGCCCAGTGGGGCCTATTTAAATTCTAACTTTTGACACATCAGCATGAGACAGTTTTTCACACTGGAGTGAGGGGCACACTCATAATTTATCCACAGGCCTCTTTCTGTTTGTACAAGGAAAGTGTTTGTATTTCCACAGTTGAGAGAAGTCTCCTTCTGCAGTGCTGAATGGTGATGGATTGGGGGGGGGCACCACTTATGTCAGCACGGGGCTGTGTTTGTTACTTCTGCAAGATCTAAATACATGTCATTGGGGAAAGGATGATGTGATCTGCAGGCCTTGAATCACTAAAACATGCCCTGTTTGATGTGTCCATCACGCCCTCAAAACTTCACTGCCAGGCAACCCTGTGGATTCAACACAGCTGGGAGAAGGATGCTGCTTGTTAGCCCCACAGGAAGGTACATGCACTCTCGCTGTGGTAGGGGACTGATCCATCATACAGGGATACACCTGCCCCAAACAGAGTTATGTCACCTCAGGTGCTCAGAATCTATGCCAACTCTTCTGTCAATAATTCCTTACAGTACCACTGGAACACAACGTGGCATCATGTGGTTTTTACTCCAGCACCGAGGAGACCCTGGCAGGTTGGGGTTTGATGGATGAGAACACCCCAGGAAGGGGTAAGCTGATGGAAACCCAGGGCTCACAAGCTGCTAGCTAGCTGTGTGCTAGCTCCGTTGATGTGGAGAGGGCCCCCCCAGCTCACAGCAAAGGGCCTAAGCAGCTCACACACATCCCAGAAGACCTGCCAGGTGAGACTCAAACAGCCCCTGCACACAGAAACACAGAACCCATCACCTTAGCTAGCTGACTGGGTGTCACCCCCTGCGGGCAGCAGCCCCAGCTTTCTCTTACCATGGCTAGGAATGAAGCTGCCACAGCCACAGTTCAGAACCCTGGAGGACAGAACTAGAAAAGCCCTTTTTGGTCCCATCAAACCCTTTCCTTGGTGGCAGCCAGCGTAGCAGCCCAGTCAGTTTCAAATGCTGCACCGCTAGCAGGTCAGACCGCACGGCACTTAACCCCTCCTGGGCACTGGGTCCTGCGCTGTGCCCAGAAATAAGCTTCCTGTGTTACCAAGCCCAAAAGGCCAATTTATAACCAGTGCAGAAAGCTGGGAATCATGGAACTGTGCTCTGGGCACATTTGGTCCTGAGATTACCTGGCTCCAGTCTTTCCACCCCTCTGCTAAAATGGAACCGAGTGCAAACCCTGTTGGCTTTCAGACTCTCCATCCATGCCTGAGATACAGGCTCACCATGCATCCCCACATGGCTGCAGGGAGCAGCTCCCCCCAGGTTCAGATCTGTTACAGCCAGAGCATGTGGGTAAGTGGCTCAGACTCACACTGAGCTTTCAGCTTCTCAATGACAGGAGCCAAGGCAGGGGGTGACAAAAGTTGTTGTCACTTCTCTGCCACAGTTGTGGGTGGTATGATCCCAGAGCAGCTTCTGACCACCACCCCCATGTCTGAGTCACAGCCTTCCTGGCTGGTAAAATATAGGTACTCTCAGTGACTTCCCACAGGTGGGTAGGGTACCAGCTTCCAAGGGAGATCCCATTCCTATTCCCTTTTAGAAGAAAACACCTTTGGACAGTCACAAACTTGCCAGTTACTGCTCAGTCTCTAATCTTCCTTGTTTTGCGAAGGCTACCAACAAAGTGAAATTGAGGCACCACTGGCATTCCAGGGGCACTGAAATTTCCTGGGGTTTGTCCCGTCCAATTATTATTCCTATGATTTATTTGTGATATGGTAAGGCCTAGGAGCCCCAGGCATGAGCCAGGACTCCAAAGTGTCTTAGCTGGCCATGGTACAGAGACTCTGTGGGTTCACTGCCTGCTGTCCTGCTGGTAATGAACAAGAGCCAAGCATCTGTCTGCTCATTCTTTTAGATCTAACAGTGGGGCCATTAGCCATGAGGCGCTGCTCATAGATGCAGGAATCAATGCAGCCTCCGAGAGTAGTGCAGGGCCACCACACACCTGCCCCACAGGCCCCCTTCTCTGGACTAGTGCAAGGTTCTGTTCCGTCCCCTCTTCTGTTCTGCGTGCCGGTGCAGTGAGTGGGGAGGTGAAAACAATTGTGTGCTTCTGGTCTGTGGGCCTCACACCCGAACCTCCTGCACACAAATTTATAAAGCAGCTGGCATTCTAAGAGGCACACATTATGCTACGGTCCTTATCTTTAGCAACCAGAAAGTATAATAAAAGAACATTATAAAGGTTGCGAAGTCAAACGTTCAGAAGTTAGGAAATACCAGAAGTTAGGTTGTCCGTACAACCTTAATTCAACCCCCTTGTGAATCTGTTTTATGCATTATAATACTGCCTTTAACTACATGGTCCCATGCTATTTTTCCACAGTCACATTTTTTCCATAGGACCCTTTTCACAGTCAATGCACAGGATGGATGGTGCTCATGTATTGAGCAGCTATTCAATATTTTGTTTTCTTCTTGTTTAGTGTCTAGCCCTTGGCTTTATTTGCGGCACACTATTCAAACCCTGCTCTGAAGATGGTATTGTTAATATTCTCAGGGGCTGTTCTGTGGTGTGCATCATTGCAGTCTCCGAGTGTTTCACAACTATTAATTTCTACAACACCTCTGTAAGATGAGGGGTGTTTTTATCCCCATTTTGGAGATGGGAAACGGAGGCACATACAGGTCCAATGTTTCTATTAATTATCGCACACACATACCCATAGGAGACCTGGCTTGTCTGAGGATTTAGCATTAGAGACACTCCACGTATTTATGCATTCAAAGCACAGCACATCAGCCCCCAAAGTATCAAAGCAAGCACCCAGAAAACAGGGAGTACACAATCAGTAACACCTATGAAAGCTTTGCTTTAAATTACTTTGCCCAGCATCACATAGAACTGCTGGGGCAGAGACAAGGACAATATCCTCTTCTCCAGGCAGCATTCAACAGCTTTAACCATTGGACTATCCTGTGTTTTCCTGCAAGCCCCTGTCTCATTCATTACACACCTTCCAGCCTACAGTCAGTGAAGCAGGAGTCGTAGGAGACCCTCCTTCACTATGTAACCCTAAGAGTGCCCAGGGTCCTTAGGAAAAACTAGTATGTGATCAGATAAGGATGTTATCATAATGCATGTGCACAAGGTGGCCAAGCTAAGGATGCACAAGCAGGAAAAAATAGCACCCTGAAAAAAAAGAAATTCCATCATGTAATATCATATAGATACCTGTGTGGGTCATCAGCAGGGTTAGTGCCTGTAATAAATAATACATAAAATAATAAAGTATTATAGCTCATATATGCACTGCACAGACCTCTGCTGTTTGAGCTAATGGAGTTACTGTTGGCAGTAGTAGGTTGTTAGCCTCTCCGTGGACCAGCACTGGAAGAGAATGGAACACTGTGCCAGTGGGTTTCACAGAGGAGGCGTGGTGAGATTCAGGCACTTTGGATTCCATTCCAGGCTCTGGAGAGGACTGTGCTCCCATTGGAACAGACTCCTGTGCTCATTTCCACCAACCAGTCCCTGTCCTGCCTCTTCTCCAGCCCCTGACAGATCATCCCAGTCCCCAGATCCTCCCTGAGCCAGTCCCAGGCTCTGTACCTCATGCTTCTCAGCTCAGCCCAGCCTCTTTGCCCAGCCAGACCTTCATTTTCATTGTCCAAGTCCCAAATTCCCCTCCCACTCCAGTATCTCCCATTTCTGTCTCACTTTTACCAGCCTCCTTGGCCAAATCTACCTCTTGCCCTCCCCCTAGCCCTCCTGTCCCCTCGGCATACAAATTAAAAGGACACTGAGAGCACAGGTCCCCACTGCACATCCCAAACAGCTGGGAGCAGATGATACAGGGAAAATCCAGTTTTGCCCCTGCAGTCCCTGACCTGGTGGCCCCACAATCAACCTGCGGGTGCAAGCTGGTCTGCACCAGGACCTGTGAGAGGCTGGAGTATGCTCAGTAAGGACAGAATCTCTGGTGACTTCAGCTGCTAAAATAAAAGGAGCCTCTACTGAGCATGTGCAGCATGCACTTTTTCATGGCAGTTACAAAAGGCACCTCCCTAACACAAATGCCACCACCTGCTAAATTTCAGGCTCCTGCTCCACAGCATCGAGTGGCTGGACCCCATTTTCAACATGTGCATTTTTCCCAGGACTCCATTTTGGAAATGGCTGAATCATTTGGGCAGAAATTTTCCTAAACATTCAAGCTAAGGCTGACACCAACAAGAAAAATTTCAGGCAAAAAGCTTAAATTTGGCAAAGTTTTAAGCAACTGACCACCGGGTCATTTAATGGGTGGTGCTACCAGCTCTGCCTGTAATAATTCAAAAAGCAACAGCAATGGAGTTGAGGGCCAGAATTTCCGATCTGAGCTCTGACACAAATTCTGAACAAGCGACTAGTCTCATCTGTCTCAATTTTCCACTTGTTTCCCTGCCCCTTTCTGGGGGAGGGTGGTGTCAGGATTTATTTCAGCCCCTTGGAAAGAAGTTCTGCACATGTCCTGCCATTCTTGCATTTCCAATAGCTCTGTCCAGAGGATGGCTTGCAAGTCAGGACAGTGCATGGAGCAACTGGTACACCAGAGGCAGGTATGATGTACAGTAAGTATTTGACTCCACCCTCTGGAAAGCTGTAAAAATGGGGTCACTAGAACCCTGTGTTATATTTTCCAGGGATTGCCGCTTGCAGTCATGTGTCATATAATGCAAACTCCCCGGCTGTCTCCCTAAACTACCAGCACATGAAATACACCGCTCCCAAGTAAAGCAAGAACAGCCTAAAAGGAATCAGGAGTGGAGGTCACATCCTTTTTCTAATGTGAATTAATCTGAGCACTAAATGAGTTCAGACTTAATTGTGAGCATTTTCTGTTAACTAAGCAAGAAATCTTATAATAACACAATAAGGTGCCATTTCACAGCATCCAAATGGAGCAATAAGCCAGTGCCTCATTTGAATGTATTTTTTCACAGTGATTGCTGACACTGCTGCTTTTAATATATTCACATTGGCACAGCCATTTGCATTCAGATGCAATTATGAGTTAGAAACTCCCTCTTCTCTGTGAGCTCCAGAAAGGGAGACTTTCAGCCCAGAGACATGTTACTGTTCATTTTGTGGGGCCTAATTAAGGAGTCTGCCCTGGAGAGAATTGAATCCCTATTGTTACCAAAGGGAAAACGTCCTGCAAAGAAACAGATTACATCAAACCACCCTTTACAATTGATTTCCCACAAAACCTTATTGATCAGGAACAGAAACGATTATTTCCTGTGGAAATAGTGATCGTTGTGGTGAGTGTCTGCACAGGAGTGTATTCGAGAATAAGAAACCTCTTGGCCATTCAGACCACAGGGGGCCTGTGTGTGCCTGGTGACCTTCTAGGAGTCAGGAGTGGCCACACCATAGATGGAGATGAAGTGGGGGAAGTAATATCTTTTACTGGACCTGCTTCTGTTAGTGAGAGAGACAAGTATCAGAAGCATGCAGAGCTCTGCTTCAGGTCTGCAAAATGTACGCAGAGTGTCACAGCCAACTACAGGCTGGAACAGATAGCTTAGCATAAATAATTAGCACATATTTCAAGGGATCATTCAAGGTGAAGTAGATAGTTAATATCAGAGGATCTGACAGCCCTGCTGGGCCCCTGGGCAAGGCCAGGGGAGAGCTTGCTTCACGCTCCTGGAATGGGTGGAAGGAACAGGGCCAGGGGCCCAAACCACAATGCACACACACACCCCTCAGTTCTCAGTGCTGCCTGGAGCGCACTGCACAGAGCTTCAGTGGCAATCTAAAGGGCAAATGGCTCTGGGAGCCCCAGGCCCTTTTGAATCACTGGGCCTCGGGGCAGTTGCCCCGTTTACCCCCCTGTTGGTGGGCCTGCTTAATATTAACACTGCCCAGCTTCCATTTTTTCCTCTTCCCCCCATGAGGACAGGTGTTAAGTGGGTTATTGTTTCTTGTAATAGTCTCTGTGCAGTCCAGGGTTTTTTAGTACAGGGGTGATCAGCACCTGGCTCTAGCATTTCAGTTGACCGAGCCTGGGCTGATCAGCCACACTCCCTGCTGCTGCATTCTGCGTGTGTGTTGCTAGGACTTCTGGGGGCGTCTCTTCTTGTGGTTCTCTGATCTGCAGTAAATTGAACCACTCTATGTTCTTCCACCATACATTGGAAAAGAACCATAGAGTCATAAAGCTTAAGGCTGGAGACCACTAGATCATCTCATCTGACATCAGTCTATCACCGGCCACCCACAGCCCCCAGTCACCCATATTCCAAACGTTGCACCCAGATTTAGCAGACAGTATTGCCACCTTAGGAGACTGAACTATGACACTAGACAAGCAGAGGCCTAGAGGGCCCATGGTTTACCAGTGCCTGAGGCAACGCATTCTCAGGGTTCTGACTGAGATATGCCCAGATGTCCTTTGGGGCACATTGTGGGAAGCCACTGGACAACTGTCAGTGATCAGCCTGTCTCCTCACTGCACACTGGACAGTCACCAGCCAAGTGAAATAGCACCCAGCCAATAACCCAGAGCCTCAGAAGTGCCAACAAGCCTGGATTTCAAGTACCACCAGACTCAGGTGACAGGATTTTATGTGTGGATGGGACTTGGGAGGGAAGTTGGGGGCAACTCCTAGCTTAGGGACCAGGTTAAGGCTGCAGTAGAGACACAAAAGCACATAAGAACATACGAGCGGTTACACTGTGTCAGACCAAAGGTCCATCTAGCCCAGTGTCCTGTCTGCCGACAGTGGCCAGTGCCAGGTGCTCCCAGAGGGAATGAACAGAACAGGGAATCCTGAATGATCCCTCCCCTGTCACCCATTTCCAGACAAACAGAGGCTAGGGACACCATTCCTACCCCTCCTGGCTAACAGCCATTGATGGACCTTTCCTCCATGAATCTATCTAGTTCTTTTTTGAATCCTGTTAAAGTCCTGGTCTTCACAGCATCCTCTGGCAAGGAGTTCCACAGGTTGACAGTGCACTATGAGTACGGCTAGACTACAAGTTTTTGTTGGAAGAGGCTTTTCTGACATTTGGCCCATCTAGACTGGGCCAAATGTTGGGGAAAAAAACCTCTTTTGGAAGCCCTCTTCTTCCTCATAGAACAAGGAATACAGGGGTTTGGAAAGAGCGCGTTTGCATTTCCACAAAAAAAGCGGACACATTCCCTGGAAAGTGCAAACACATTCCCTGGACACAGCATAGTTTTTTCGGGATACTTCCCGAAAAAAACCCTCAGTCTAGCCTTACCCTATGTGAAGAAATACTTCCTTTTGTTTGTTTTAAACCTGCTACCTATTCATTTCATTTGGGCTATGTCTAGACTGCAGGCTTCTTTTGGAAGAATCTTTCTTAGGAAGAGATCTTCTGAAAAAACTTCTTCCGAAAGAGAGTGTCCACACTGCCAAAGCACATCGAAAAAGCGATCTGCTTTTTCAAAAGATAGCATCCATACTGAATGGATGCTATCGCGCATGTAAATCTGATTACTATGGATGGAATGGCCACCAGGGCACCTGTGCTTTTTCCTCTTTCCTCTTCTTCCAAAAAAACTCCCTCTTCCCCATCCACACACACCTTTTTTCGAAAGAGCTCTTTCAGAAAAAGTCTTCTTCCTCGTAGAAAGAGGTTTACCAATGTCAGAAAAAAACCTCTGTTCTTTCTATTTTCTTTCAAAAGAATGCGATTGCAGTGTGGACAAAAGTGAAGGTTTTTTTCGGAAAAACGGCTGTTTTTCAAAAAAAACCTCTGTAGTGTAGACATACCCTTTAACCTCTTATGTTATGGGAACAAGTAAATAACTTTTCCTTACTCACTTTCTCTACATTGGTCATTTTATAGTCCTCTGTCATAGCCCCCTTCGTCTCCTCTTTTTTAAGCTGAAAAGTCCCAGTCTTTTTAATTTCTATTCATATGGCAGCCGTTCCAAACCGCTAATCGTTTTGTTGCCCTTTTCTAAACTTTTTCCAGTGCTAAGATATCTGTTTTGAGATGACATGCCCTTAGAGTCTATCACATGCACAGTGGTCTGGAGGCACAAGGCCCTCCTTTCTCTAGTAGCTAACATCAGAGTAAGACACTGAACTGAAGATGCCACTGAAGAGCCATGAGGCCAGCAGGGATGGATACAGGTTAGTCAGACAGCCTCCAGACACAGGATGTTGAAGAGTAAAAGGGCAGGTAGGAATGCTGATGATGGCACTTTTAATATATGCCCATTGGAGGGCTGTTTCATTGCGGGGGGGGGGATTCTACATTAGCTTTCATCTTGATGGATACAGAGGAACTGACAACAGAACATGTGATCACAACTGATTACACTTAAACTGAACAAACAGAATAAACTCCAAACCAGTCATATACATACTTAGCACTTTAAAAGGGCCAGTTTCCCAAAGCTGAAAACAGTCATGAGCAAAATCAGTTAAGAGTAAGTATTAAAACAGAAAAAAATGTGACTAAAAACTAGAAATTGTTTTAAAACATTTTACTAGATGCCCAAAAAAACCACAATCCCACAACAGAGAAAAAAGGCCACATTGGCTACAACACCTACCTGGCTTAGAGAGGGAGGCTATATCTACACTACAGAGCTTTTCCAGGATACCAGAGGTATCCCAGAAAAGCTCTACTGCATCCAAGGAACACGTCTGCTTTTCAGAAAAAAATTTCAGAAAAGCAGATGCGTTTTTTTGGCATCCCTGTAAATCTCATTCTACAAGGAAGAATGGATGTTCTTAAAGAGGGTTTTTTTCTGACATTTGGCCCTGTGTAGATGGGCAAATGTCGGAAAAGCCTCTTTCGGAAGAAAAGCAAAAGAAGATATGCAAATTGTGGTTCGCAATTTGCATATCTTTTTCTGACTTTTCTTTGTAGCGTAGACATAGCCAAAGTGAAGGCAGCTATAAAAAATTAAAGAATATACATATGAAACTGAAGAAAGGAGAATTTGTTAATAAGGCCCATGGATCAGAACCTAGGAATTGTAGAAGGAATGGATAAAAGGAAGCAAAAGATGAGAAGGAAGACTCTCTGGTCAACAGAGCTAAGGAATATAAGTTTTTAAAAGAATGTTAGGAACAAAAAGACTTTTAACAGTGTTCTTGATTAAATGGTATACTTGTCAATAATAATGCAGAAAAGACAGAAGTATTCAATAAATATTTCTGGTCTTTGGGAAAAAGATGGGTGACAAAGTCATATCACATCATGATGATGAAATGTTTGCCATTTCAACAGTAACTCAGAAGGATGTTAAACAGTAGTTAATAACGTTAGACATTTTCAAATGCGGAGGTCTGGATAACTTGCAACCAAGAGTTTTCAAAGAACTGGCTAAAACACTCTCTAGGCCAGTGGTTCCCAAACTTTTCGGCATCACGCCCCCTTTTTGATTTTTGAGAAACCCTCAGGCTCCCCCTTCCCCCCAGCAACAAAACTTGTTGGGCAAAAAAAAAAGGAACTGACCGGGGCCGAAAAACAAAAATAGCAAGGGGATTGGCGGGCGGGGGGCCTGGGTCACCTTGTGCTCCCCCTGGAATTCTGGCACACACCCCAGTTTGGGAACCCATGCTCTAGGCCATTAATGCTGATGGGTCTTCGAGGACTGGAGAAGTCCCAGAGGACTGGAAAACAGCTCCTGTTGTTCCAATAATTTGAAAGGGTAAATTGGCTAACCTGTGCAATTGTAAGCCTGTCAGCCTAGCATCAATTCCAGGCAAAATAATGATATGAGTGATACAGATTTAAATTAATAAAAAATAAAGACTATAGTCCATGCTATTCAAAATGTGTCTATGGAAAATAGAGCCTGTCATGCTAATTTTACAGTACAATTTTTTGCAATTAGTTTCAGTCAACTGGAAATTGCAATTTTTGGTGAATGAGATTTTTGTCCAAAATATTTTACCACATTCTAGTCTCCACTGCTAATTAAACTCATTCCTATTTGGGGGCAAATAAAGTTTTAAGTCGGTGTTATCTGAGAGGCCTTGTGTTAGAAGGAACAGCAGAGTCACTTCCTCTGGCTCTTTTGAGGGGCAGCTGGACTAGGTGGCATCTCTTTCTGTGTGCTGTCCTAGGAGCAATCACAAAGGAAATAATGCCTGATAAAGTGTTTGCATTTGGAAAAACCTGCTATTAATGTCTCACAACATAAACCATTCCCATCACTGCCTTCATCACGGAGTTTTATTTATTTGCTTTAATTTACAAAGGTGTTCCAGGAACTTCTACAACTTGTAAGGAAAACTGCAAACAACAATTTGAATCTGCTGCTCAGAAACTAGAACTCTCCCCATATCCAACCATCTCCTTCCTCTCATCCTATGCCCTAAATGAGTACAATAAAGGCCCAGCAACTGCAAGAAAAGGTCACCGCTGCTGTTTAAAATGAATAGTCAGATAGTGATAGCTTTCTAGGCAAGATGAGTCCAATCCCACACTGGCAGAGGTATTCTGGTACTTGCACGTTCAGGGTGACACTAAACTGGGAGGGGTTGCAAGCACCTTGGTATATAGGATTAAAATACAAGTTTGATAAACTGGAGAATTAGTCTGAAAACAACAAGATGAAATTCAATAAAGGCAAGTGCAAAGCACTTTCATTAGGAAGGAAAAAACCAATGCACAGCTACAAAATGAAGTGTTCCTGTCTAGGCAGTAGTACTTCAGAGAAGGATTTAAGGGTTATAATAGAGCATAAACATTGAATGTAAGTCAACAATGCAGTTACGAAAAACAGGAATAAAATTCGGAGTGTATTAAGAGGAGTGATGTATCTAAGACAGGTGAGGCACTGTAATTGTAGCATTGTAGCCAAACTTTAAGAAAAATGTGGATAAATTGGAGAAAGGCCAGAGGAGAGCAGCAAAAATGAGCACAGGTTTGGAAACCCTAGCCTGTGAGGAAAGGTTAACAACACAATGCCTGTTAATTCTGAGAAAAGAAGATAGAGAGGGGACCCATGTACATTCTTCCAATATGGTATAAGGGCTCTTGTAAAGAGCACTGGGATCAGCTGTTCTCCATGTCCACTGAAAGTAGGACAAGAAGTTGTGGGCTTAATCTGCAGCAACGGAGATTTAGGTTTGATAGTAGGAAAAGTTTTCTCAGGCTAACGGTAGTTAACTACTGGAACAGGCTTCTAAGGGAGGTTGTGGAATCCCTATCACTGGAGGGTTTTCAGAACAGGCTGGACAAACACCTATCAGGGATGGCCTACACTTACTTGATCCTGCCTTTGCACAGGGGCTGGACTTGGTGACCTCTCAAGGGCCCTTCCGGCACCACTGAACTCCCATTTAAAGGGAAGATTCCTCAGCCAACATGTGAGGAACAAGGCTTTGTCCGACACTCTGAGCAAGGGGTAACTTTCACCCTGAGCACTTCAAGCTGCCCCGTTCTGTGCGCTGTCTATTTGCCTGTGCGAGTCACCTCCTTGACTAGATGGGAGAGGCCATGGCAAGGGAAGGGAGAGAAGACAGTAATTACTACAGCCCCAGAGCTCTAATAAAGAGTTACATGTAGATTCCCTCCTTCTGAGGGGCGGGAGCTTTGGGTCACAGTTTACACCAGCGTATATCGAATTAACCTCAGAGGAAAAGGTTAAACTATCAATCACGAATAGTAGTTTAAAGTACTGCATTCGCCGTGATGTATGGCAGTAGCAGGCACATCAGAAACTAGGCAAAAGGCAGCTTAAAAGTAACTGGAGATAATGGCTTGGCTTCTTATGGAGATGGATGGGCAGCATGTTACCTTTAATATGCTGCGTAAATGAGAGCCCGGCGTGGAAAGACGGCGTCCCAATGTAAAGCAATTTCCCCTGTTCAAACAACCTTTAAGTGGGAGCCTCCTGTTTAAGATTCGTCAGCAGGTGCTGCTCTGGCAGGGCTGCCCTTGGCAAGTAGCATGGTGCTGACAGGGGAGGGGGAGGGGACATGCAGGCGACAGGCCTGCCAGACACACATGTTGTAGAGGGCATAACAAACCAGAGTTTGGGATACACTGCGGGGGCTGGCGCGAGCACAGGGCAGTCCGTGGTGCTGGCCCTGAAAGGAGGCCGCTCTCACGCAGAGCTTCCATGAACTGCGCGTGTGGAGGGCAGCAGTGCTGCAATTTGAAGCCACGTAGCCCAGACTGTTTACATGGCAATCCTGCGCTGCATTTCCCTGCTGGAAAGGAAGTGGCGCAAGGAGGGGGATGCGGGAAAGCAGCAGGGCATCTCCCCTCAGGAGCACAGAGGAAGCCTCACATTTGGGACCAGAGACAGGCGGGAAGGGGAGGTGTAAGAGGGGCAGATGCTAAGGGGACCAGCAATTCAAAGGGGCCCAGGCCTCCAGCTGCTGCTATGGCAGGGGTGGCAGTCGGAGCCCCAGGCTCCTTGAATCGCCACTGAAAAGCCTCATGTGGCGCACTCCATGAGGCTCTGAGGACTGGGAGGGGGCACGCGTCCCTGACCCCTCTGCCTCAGGCCCCGCCTCTTCCCGGAGCACAGAGCTGGCCCCCCCCCTTCCGCCCTTCCCTAGGAGCCCACAAAGGCTGTTGGCTCCCCTGGGCAGCGAACCCAGACTGATGGGTGTCTTCCCTTTGAACTCAGAATGAATGGCAGACCCTCCGGCCGGGGGCTAGAAGCTATGTACCCCACATGTTCAAATCTCCTGGTAGTTGGAACTGACATACTCCCAAGCACCCCTTGTGGTCATTGGCCATTGAAGTCAAATCATTGTGCTTCTGCCATCCGGACACGCTGCCCGCTGCCTTCCTCTCCCACGGTCGCTGCACAGCAAAGGTGTCTCACTAGTTCCTCGACAAAGCACGCACACACACTCACTTCCGATGCTGTGACTCCTGCAGATGCACAGAGATGGAAGAGCCCAGTCCAGACTCTGGGATCTTTTATGGCCACTGTGGCACCACTGTGGTTAGCAAGGGTGGCCAGAAACCAGAGGTGTAGCGAGGGTGTTATGCGCCCAGGGGCAAAAGCAAAATTTGTGCGCCCCCCTCCTCCTCCACCACATGACAGGGCCCCAAACCTGGTGCACAGCTGAGCCCAACCCTGGGTGGATGGGGGAGCTTGTACCGTGTCTTCCCCCGCCCCCTCCAGTTTGGGGCAGGCAGTATCCAGCTGTTGAAGAGAGAGAAGGGTGGGGCTTGGGGCTCAGAGGCAGGGAGGAGGCTTCAGCAGGCGCTGGTGGGCGGAGGAGGAGCAGGCGAGCCGAGGTATGATAGGGGGAGCAGAGGGGCAATCACCCCACCACCTCCTTTGCTACGTCAGTGAATGTAAGAGATGAACTTACCTGTTAAAATAACACTCAGAAAAAACTTTTAAATAAAACTAACACACAACACAAGAATCACCCTCATTTTCTGGAAGGCACTTGAAGCAATAAGTAGCCTAAGGCTGAGGATACCCTGCAAGAGCAGTTTTCTGTTTGCCACGAGGACTTTTTCCTTCAGGCTGCTATGAGATTCTATCCTTAAGTAAAGGAGAGAGGTGTCTCTGAGCTGCTCTTCCAAATTTCACACAAGCCATTAACTGAAGCTATAGATGCCAAGATTCAAGGCCAGCCTTGCCTTTGGCAGACTCCCTCGCCAGATATTCACAATCACAATATCCAAACATGTATAAGACTTTTAGTTGAGAAAGCCATGTTTAATCCCAAGTCTCTGCTATGACTGGGAGATGTGGGTGACCTATAGAAAACACCAGCATTTTCTTTGGAAAATCCACAACAAAACATGGGGGGATCGATCACCTTGGTAATGCCAACTCCTTTAGAATTGAGGCCCTGATTATCCAGCACCAGCTGAAGTAGAACAGGCACTGTGTGCACATGTCTGATACGTTTTTACCAAAACTGCTACCTGCCCAACTCATCAAAGGAGAAAGGAAACAGGGAGGCCAAAAGGAATGGTTTAGAGCAGTGTTTCTCAACCTTTTTTTATAAAGTACCCCTTTTAAAAAAAAATTATAAGTACCCCCAGTACCTACAGTTTTCAGACACACAATTTTTTCTACCATTGCAACATATTTGTTTAAACAACTTCATCATATCCCCATCACTCCTTACAAGATACACTGCCCATGGAGGTCAATGGGGCTGGGCTACTTTATATGTAAAGGTACTGAGAAATGTATATGTCAATACCATGATGTAAATAATACGGAATAATAATTGCCAAATGAGACCACTTCCCAACCTGCTTACAAAGGGCCTGATACAATTTAAATTATAAGATAGGATTGAGCCCAAAACAATCTGTTGATATGACCCAAAAAGATCCAGGTAACATTTAGTCACCCTTCAAACATGTAAGGGACCAATCAGTAAAAGCCCCACTGCCTGGTAGAGGTGATCTTTGAAGAAAATTGGGAGAGACTTTGAATTTACTTTTTCTGACAGCAGCGCTTTCTCTCACTGAATGTGGGGTCTTCCGCACACAGTTTCATTTGATGTGTCAGAATAACTCAGAAATGCGTTGTCACAGCTAACTCCATTCAGGTCAAAGCAACGTGCACCCCAAAGACAGAAGAACAAATCTGTCTAAACTGGAAGTCAAAATATCTCACCTCTTCACAGAACTCACAAAGAGTCTTGTTCACCCAGAGACACAAGTCATGACAACGCCCTCTGGAGAGAGACAAAACGTTCTGCCTCTCTGTGGATGCACCAAGTGTTTTCATGTGGCATCTTACCATGCTGCTTAAATCAACTGCTTGGATGAAGAAGACTCACAAAGAGTCTGTCCATCATCCACACTGGAGCAACATGGTGATTTCACCTCAGTGGTAACAGACCTGATCTCTCTGTGGGCTCTTGTGGAGCAGCAGGGAGCCTGCAACGGTCTCTTGGGGAGAGAGGCCAGGGGTGTCTCTATTGCAGTGGTTCTCAAGCTTTTTGGCCCATGGACCACATGTCTCAATGTAAACCTTTCCGCAGACTGCCAGTTGCTAATGGAAACTCACCTGTGACTACACAATTATGCCCAAGCCATTTTGCTAGTGCTGCAGCTGGGGAGAATGGTTTAATTTTAATTATTAAACAAATTAAATGTTTTAACTTTCTCATGTTAGTTTATCAAACTTCATTTTAAATAAAGTAAAATATTAATGTATGTCCAATACAAAAGGTTTCAATGTTTTCTTTACTTATGGCAGGGGTAGGCAACCTTTTTTGGATCAAGGGCCACTGACCCACAGAAAAATCAGATGGGGACCGCACAAGTGAGAAACAAAAACACTCCTCCCAAAACCCAACCCTCACTTTGGTGGCCCCAACTGAGACACCTCACTCCTCTGGCATTCCAGCCCCAAGGGGCGAGGGGAAGGGATGGGGAGGACTGAGATTCAGGGCTTTCCATAGGCTAGGGGGTTCAGTGTGTGTGAGATGGCTGCCAATGGGTGGGATGGAGTGCAGGATCTGGGAGGGAGGTGAGGGGCGGAAGGGGGAAAAGTTGTGAGGCTGGGTGGGAGGTAGGGTGCAGAAGCAGGCTGGATGTAGGATGTCTGGCCAGAGGGAGGGGGCAGGAGCAGATTGGGGGTAGGGTGTCTGGCTAGGATGGAGGGTGCAAGGAGGGGAGTTGGGTAGGAGTTGGACCTCCCTGGTCTGGCACCCTCTGGACCTGACTGGTCCCAGATGAGGGATTTTTTGGACCAGGGGAGGTCATTTCAGGGCTCCTGGTGCTGTCCCCTCCCCACTAGGCTTCTTTGCACTTCCATCCCCTGCAACCTAGCTGAGCTGCCCACCCCTGCTGGTTCCCTGAGCCTACCGCAAAACCATCTCTCACACTCCAAGGGAGTGCAGCCCACCAGTTCCCTGCAGCCCCTCACAGCCCAGCTGAGCTGCCTGTCTGTTCCCTATGCCTTCCACCATCCACCTCAGCCCAGTTGAGCCCCGCACTGGTTCCCTGCATGCCTCCCCCACAGCACAGCTGAGCCCCGTTTCCCTGCACCTCCCCCCAAGCCCCACAAAACTGCTGAGCCCAACGCTGATTTCCTGCCTCTCCTTTCCTCTCTCCGTCCCCTTGAGTCCAGCCCCGCGTTTCCGGCACCTCCCTCCTCCTGCAGCCCAGCTGAGCCCAGCACCCCACATCTCCCCACTCCCGCAGCTCAGCACCCCGCACCTCTTCACTCCTGCAGCCCAGCCCGGTGCCCCCCTAGCATGGCGCCCGGGGGCAACTGCCTCCTCCTGCTCCCCCCTCACTATGCCTCTGCCAGAAACCATCCCCTTTTCAAGTGAGTGTCAATCACTAGCTCTGAGTGACCCACCTCACATTCAGAGGGGTAGCCATGTTAGCCTGTAGGCCTGTCAGTGCCCGGCTAGTCCTGTAGCCTACTGTAGTGCAGTGCTGCCTTCTAGATCGCAATGGCCAGAGTCTCTTTTAATAGAGCTCCAGTCAATCATTGTCCCCCACCTGGTAAGTCATTCAGTTAGCCCAAAACTAGTCCCTCAGTGTCAGTCGAGGCTGTAATGCACGGAACATACCCCTTGGAGCACGTGCTGAATGAATTAGCAATGCCCTTCCCCTGGGCTAGGCCTCCTGGAGCTCTACAGCCCTCATGTGTCACCCCCTGGGTTCACATAGAGAGCAAGAGTCTGAGGCGAAGGGATTGGCCCTGGTCAGACAGCGCGAGAATGCAAGAGCCCATTCAAATCACTAACAGACTGTACTGAGTCAGACCCTTTCCAGACCAGTTCTCAAGGGGGGAACACAACCCACAGTGGGGCCTGTGGGCCGACAGCAATGGGAGTAACAGTGATCATCATACATCGGTGCAAAGCAAGTGCACAACACTGCCCCGTGAGAACGCCCCATACACACGGCTGGCTGTGTGCCACGTTCACTTTGCACAGCTGAGAATGAGGTCCCAGAGAATCCAGCCCTAAAACAGCCGTAGTTCCAATTTATGGTGCCCTCGTCTTCACTGCGGAAGGAGAAGTCTCCTGTGGTCTCTGAGTGGAGCAGTCCAACTTGCTGTGGACTCACAACTGCTTTGGCAGGAGCTCCCATCAGGCTGGTGCAATGCTAAGGGAAGCTGGTTTTTTGTGTAGCATCTGGCTCACCTGCGTTTGCAGCCATGACTGGGTCAGTACGAGTGTCTCCTGCACCTCTCCAGAGAGAAAGCAGCAGCTGGCACATCTGGCAGAAGCTCAATCCTGGGGCCATTACAAAGTCATCTGGGCAACTCCCTTTAAACTTCATTCTCTGGGTTACTGCTGAAACAAAGGGCAGGAAGAGCAACCAGGAAAGGGGAATGTAAGTTGTTTGGAAAGCCTCAAAGAGGCCAAGGAACGTCCAGAGCTAGGCACTGTGTTCACTTACTGTGATGCTATATCCAGCACAGTGCACCCAGACCTCCCCCCAGTTTCCTTCAGTACTGCAGGAATCAGCCCAAAAGAAAAGCAGCCTGGGACTGACCCAGCCTGGCTTTGGCTGGTTTGAATGGATCTATTTGTGCTCTTTCAGTGTTGTGTCACATGCGTTTGTTCTTTGGTCATTTTATGCCCCCCCCCCCCCCAAAGCTTTACAGCATATGGGGAAAGAAGTGCTCCTGGATTATCTGTTTAGATCTGGGCTTATTTTCAGCTGAGCTGGGATCAGATCCACACCCTGTGTGCTTTGAGTCTAAAAAACCTTGACTGAGGCTACCTAGCTTGCTATGCTTCTGGAACAGCAGAAAAGGTCAGAGAGAGACTTCTGAAATAAAAATGTCTCCATCTCAGCTGAGAAAAAGCGCAGATGGGTGAGCAAAGTTTAGAAAAGGGGAAAGAATTGAGCAAGCAAGCAATACTGTGAGAGGCTGATAAGAGGAGCTCTAGCAGGAGAATAGGGGAGCCTTGTCTATCTCCCTATTAAAGGCTATTCTTACAAGGTTTTTTTTTTCCTTTTCATTAATACGCAGGGTGAATAGAACATTGAATAAAAATCAGTACTTACTGCACAATTGTAGGATTGAAAGGTAACTGTCAACAGAAGGATTGGGGTGACAAAAGGGGCCATTTCAGTGCTTAGCAAATGATTTTCGGCTTGTCATTTCAATAGGCCGTGTTTTTCAGAGATTGTGTTTTTTTGAATAGCGTTTATTACCATGCTTTTTAAAAATTTCATGTTGTCTCTTTGCAGGCACCATTCATTTGCAGATGCAGTATTCCTTTTTGGTTGTCAGAGGGATACTGCTTTAGAAAAATAAAGTACACTCGTCCGATTAGAAAAGGGATTCTCTTGTGAAGCTAATGGCCAAAAGGGAAACAATTTGGGGCAGCTCCCACCTTCGTGCCAGGCTGACCCAGTTTCTCCCACTGTTCTTTATTCATGATCACAGGGGCCATCAGTTCCCTCACTTTCCAAACCTGGTGTGATTTTGAGTTAGATAAACTTTTTGTTAACATAAAGATCATTTTCCTGATAGCATGAAATTTGCAACACAAGATGCTCCACCCAAATATCAGATAGAACCTCTTGTGTGTAGGAAAGAGACAGGAGATATATCCAGCAGTCTTCACTCAGGAAAACCCTACTGACCTCTGGGGGAGGGGGAAGGTGCCTGCAGGAATGGACAATTAGTGCTCAGTCTTTTCCTATGGGGGGAGGAGGGGTATTACCAGAGCGTGTGTTGCCCACACAAGTGGATGAGCAAAGTAACACAATTTTACAGTTATGTAGGCTAATGAAAATCTTTGAAAATCTGTTCTGGTTTAATGGATTTGTTGATGTTCATTGGTACATAATTGCTCAGAGTTTCAGTACTTGCAGGGGTGGTTAAAAGGCTTGCATTCAGATTTCATCTCAATTCAGCAAAACCCTCTGTGCCTGGCACCCGGGGTTCCTAAGCAGAGAGTAATATAGAATTAGTGAGAAATAGATTTCATGGCTTTAAGTCACTTTATAGTGGGCAGGTCTTGAACTCTGATCCTTTGTAAATCGAACCACTTGTGAAAAAAAGAAAGGGCTGTAATCCTTTTAAACTGCCATCGCACATCACTAGCCAGGGCCCTGGAGAAGTGATTTAAATGGCATTGAATAAGGTCGTTCAAAACAGCCCGAAATCTGTTAAGAGGCTGGTGTCTACGAAGGGAATGGAAGCAGGGAAAAAAGTTAATTAAAAATATTGATGAGTCTGCCAAAGAGAATCATTGCCTCCAAGCCCCTGGAAATCACCCGGAGTCAGCCCAGGGCTCCTCCGCTAGCCGCAGCAGTAGTGAGGGAGACAGACCCAAGGCCAGTCAGGTGGCTGGGGGGGGGGGAGGTGTGAGGGAGGCAAAAGGCTTTTATGGAATTTTTTCTGGGTGCCAGCAGACAAAGGTGGGCTAGACAGATGGCTCCATTGGCCAGCAAACCCACCAGCAGCAGCGTGCCCAGCTTGGCCTGAGGCCCAGCACAGCTCCCTGTCACACCCCTGGCCATGCCCCCAGAGTGAGAGCTGCCCGTATTTGGAATGCCAAAGCACCTCACCTCCCCACTGCTCCTTTCCGTGACCTCTGAAGGGCTTCTACCCACGACAAGAAATGGCTTGCGATTCACCGGGGAAAGTGGGTGCCTCCTAGCTTCCTGGGCAGCTGCTAGGAAAGATGGCGCTCATTCTGTGGGTTAGATTGCATACAGGTGTATGGGTTACAGCTGGGCAGCCAGTTTATGTCTTTCTTTCTGGTTTTGCTTCCCTCTCCTCCCCTCCCCCCGCCAATATAGTTTGCTTAACCGTACTTTCTTAAGCCAGCATCTCGTTTATTTTAAATTCCTCCTCTCTAGTCTCTAGCCTCCCCCAGCCTATTCTGCCTTGCCTTGCTAGTCTAGTCTGTATAGATTCCTCTACTGTGCTGCTCATCATGGTATCTTCTCACACCCCGAAGGCTGCTCTCCCTAGCTGCTCATCTTGCTCTATGGATGGAAGTTGATATATATCTCTGCCTTGGTGCCCTCTTTTTATTCAGTGGAGAGTTATAACCAGGCTGCATGTGGTGGTCTGGATTGGTTTTTCCAAGCCTCCCCAGCACACCAAGCCAGATTTCTTCTTGCTCCGTTACCGGCTGCTGATGCTGCGCTCTCTGCATGCAGAGCTGCATTTGATTAGAAGTGAAGAGTGCCAAAGCTGTTTGGAAAAAATACAACCCCTCAGAGTCTTAGTTAATCCGAGCCAAAGAAAACGTGCTGGACTTTCGGTGTCTGGTCAGTTTCTCCTCACAGATCATTGGAATTAGGACTGCATATTAGTAAAATCAGGTGTAAATAGGAAAATGTCAGTAGGCTGCGTTCTGCCAGAAAGGAGCTTTCCTACATCTGTCTGCAGGACTCAGGGATTCCGGATGATGTGCAGACTTCAGAGCAACTGGGGATCTCTAATGATGGGTTTAACTGTGTGTTTCAAGGTGTTTTCCCTTGATTCTGCAGCATTTGGAGAGTTCGATTTGTCTTTCATCTTCTCCCAGGTGAGCTCAGCAATGGACAAGCAAGCTACAGAAAACTACTTTCAAGATAATATTAAACTGAGGGGGGAAATGCCCCTCACCAGGCTGGCCTGCTTTCAGGACTGGGTACTACTGCAAGACCTGCCTCTCATATGACTGTAACCTAAGGCTCACTTTCCTCAGGCTCATGGATCTGAATATCATTCCTGCTGACCAGGGGACAGGTGTCAATTCTGGCAGTTACTTTCATAGTGTTGTAGCTCTTGGTTAGATTAGATAGCCCCATGCAGTGATGGGGGGACTGCATCATGTGAGTCTGTGGCGCTGGTTCTAGCCCTAGGTTTGCGCATTTACCCATGCTAGGTAATAATTACTCAGGCGGGTGGTTCTGCTGACTTCCGACAGTTCTGGGGAGCGGAATATAGAAATATGTACATTCTGTAAGTGCCACCCGGCAGAATTGGGTTCCCCACACATTGGTGCATTCCAGAGGCCGGGGAGGCATTCATGAATGCTAGAGCCTTATAGCCCCCCCCCCTTAGTTACAGGAGTAACTGCCCGGCACATGCACAGCAGCTGCTTTTTAAAACCTGGTGTCCTGCTGGAAGCATGGCCATCTCCAAGCAACGTGTAAAATGTCAAATGCCAAACTAAAGCCTCCTGGTTCATGGGCACCCAGCCCACTAGGAGCTGGTCAGATACCTTTGGAGAGTTCAAAGGTTTGATCTAAACAAGCTCCAACAGGCAGATGCTTTTCTGTCCTTTCCCTGATTTTACTAATATGCAGCAACAAATGAAACTAGTGGGGGAGAAATTACACCTATCTTTTTCCAACTTCAGAAATGATCTTGGTCAAATTGTAGGCAAAGGTTCAGCTTAACTGGGAGCTCAGGGACCGCTCATCCGTCCAGCTTTAGCTGGAGTTAAATGAGTCTTCCTAAGCCTGAATCCTGTTTCCGTTTTAGCTGGTTCACTTTCCATGGAGAGAAGGTTATTTGGTCTCTGCTGGCCAGAGAGAAACCAGCCAAAGAGCTAGGGTTATTGGGGAAAGATCTTGCTCAATGGATTTGCTGCACTCTGCTTGGCTGAGAATACAAAGGAAAAGAGAAGGAAAGGGCCTCTCTTATCTCAAGGGGACAGAGGAAATCTGAACGGCTTCTCCACATCCCAGAAGGGTCAAAAGTACATTCAGTGACCCTTTGACTTAACGTATGTTTGTGTCCAGAGCACAACCAGCAAGCACATTCTGGGAGCAGGAGCTTGAGAGAGAGAGAGATGACTGAGGACTGGACGATGCTTAAAATGTATGTGGACATGGCATCATTGCTCAGGGCTGTGTAAAATTCCCAGCCTGAGCGACATAGCAAGGCTGAGAACCCACAGCATAGATGCAGCTCGGTCACCAGAAAACTGCTTCTGTCACCCTGCTCAGGGAGGTAAGGTTCCCACACTGATGCAAATGCCCCTTCCATCCAGGGAGGCTGCATCAGTATTAGGAGGCCCGGGTGGTATAAGGTGTGGTCCCATGGCGTAGATAAGGCTGAATCTGGGAAGTAGGCGACTCCCTGGAGGGCCTGAGAGAAGTTTGCTGCAGGCAGTGTGAGGGTGGGAAGGCAGGTTTGCCAGCACAGTTGAAGGGCCTGGCCAGGAAGCGACACTCACTGCCAGAGATTTCTTTTTCACATACTTTCCTTTTAAAAATGATCCAACTCTGAGGGGAAATCAGAGAAAGTGCTGGATGTTGCCAGGCACCCAGCAGCTGCATGTGCCACACATTGCAAGCCAGCACTGACAAGCCCCAGCACTCAGTCAGCCAGGCTCTGGCCCTTGGCGGGTCCCACAGACACGCCTGGTCTGAGTCTATATAGCAAAGGGTGCAGAACTAGGCCTTCCCAAACTAAACCGTGCAGCCCACAGGCCTTAATAGCCCCAGGCAAACATGGAACCAGTCTTTTGTCCCCAAGGGCAGGCCAGTTCCAGGCTAGGACAGAGGCCTCTTCAGGTGACTGCTTCTACTCCCATGCAAACTCCAGCTGCCTCCTGAGTCGGGTCTCCCGCATATCTGTGCTCTGGAGGCGATGGAGTCCCCCGCTGGCTGGGTGTCATGATCCAGCTGCCCAGCAACGGGCTCGTTATGGTATCACTGGTCCTTCTCCTCGGTCCTAGCAGGAAGGTCCCAGACCAAAGTCACAGGTGATGGCAGCTGAGTGAAAGGGAAAGTGCCTCTCAAATGTGCTGTTCTAAAAGGAGAGTGTGTGTGGTATTGGGATTTGCACACAGCCTCTGCCTCCAGTTTGCACAGCCCTAGCGAATGGGAAGAGCTGAGACAGAAATTCAAAGACCTTGTTCAGAAAGGTCATTGGCAGCTTGGTTCCCCGCTCGCCTGTGGGCTCCATACCCGTGCAGAGGGTTCACCCTTCGACAAAAAGCACCACCCTGAAAAAGTCCTGGCCCTCCCTGGATTTGATATCTTAGGCTTCTTGGCTGAACGTTTTGTTCATTCAAAGGCACTTTTCTTGTCAATAGGCAGAATGAAACTGAACTGCTCTCCCCATGGGAGGCTGAGCAATAAGGAGCCCTTCCTGCCCTAAGATACCGCGGGTAGCTGAGGAGGTGGTGCTTGTATTTCAGACAAGCTCCACCCACAGCACCACGGCAAAGGCTTTGTTAACTCCTTGCATTGCAATAGTGCCTACCAGTCCTACTGGGCTCTGGCACCCCATTGGGCTGGTCTGCTCAGAGCATCTCCTGATCCCAACTGAGCAGACAGACAAAGGGTTCAGCAGAACCCTTCAGTGCCCTTCCCCATGGGAGCTGGAAATTCCACCCAGCTCTCCTGAGTCACCCTCAGACCAGCCTTCCCCTCCGCCGCTCATGCCTGCTCCCCTCACTCAGGCAAACCCCCCTGATGTCAGTGGGAGTTTGCCCCAAGTCGTAGGTGCACACGCCAGCATCTCCTCTGTGCCCACAAGGTCGGGCAAGGTGGGGGAGGGGGCTCTTCCCCTGTACTCACAAGGCTCACTTTAAAATTCTTCCATTTTTTAAACAGTTTGGATTCCATGCAGCGAGCTGAGTTCAGGGCTCTGTTTCCTACCAGGGTTGCTGACCAGCTAGGGCTGAGTTCGCACAGGGCAATCTGCCTCTCCCCACACTGCAAAAGGGGAGCCAAGGAGGAAGCAAGGATTAGCCTGTTAGTATCCTTGGCAACAATAGGTTGATTTTTTTTAATCTGTTGTATACATTTCCTGTTTCTCTGCTTATTGCCTCAGAAGAGGCCTGCTCCCTCCTGCAGGAAAGCCTCAGGAGAGGAAGGTCTTTCCACTGGAAATGCCTGAGTCAGTGTTTAAGATGCCCACCTTAGCCCCACAGCGATGGCTGTCTGGAGGATAACAGATCTCACAGATATTTAAAAGCCAGATCACTTGCTTGGGTGTGAAGCCTTAAACAGCCCTGGAAGCAGGTGGCAGAAAATCTTCACCAACAACATCTCAATCTTTACCGTATTTCTACTGTATTTGCCTCAAGTTGTGAGCTTTGCAGTGGGGAAGCAGCAACCACACAGGGTGGCTTGCCATGCCTACTCTTTATTGTTTGTGTGGGGGTACTGCCTGGGAGCCCAGCCATGGACTGGGACCCTACAGAACCACAGAAACACGGAGCTGGAAGACCACTTGTGAGGTCTCCAAGTCCAGCTCTCTGCTGCTGAGACAGGACCAAATGACTCTACAGCATCCCTGACAGGTGTTTGTCCAGCCTGTTCTTAAAAATCACCAATGATGGCTGGGGATTCCTCAGCCAGAGACGCCAACTCCATGGGAGTTCTGGGGCTGAAGCACCCACACAGAAAAATAGCAGGTGCTCATCACCTCCCTTCTTCCCCCGTGCCTCTCACCCGCCAGTGGCCCCTCTGATCAACTCCTCCCCTTCCCTGCCAGTGCATTCTCCTGCCTGCAAACAGTGGGTTCATGGTATGCAAGACAGCCTGGGAGAGAAGGGACTATGCACACACAGGGGAGGGGTTGGAAATGGGGGGTAGAGGACACGATTGTTCTAAGACCTGTACAAACACAAGGCCAAAATATTGCCTGGGCCCAAAGGAGGTCAGGTGAGATGTAAGAAGGCTACAGCTAGGCTGCTAGAGTGGGGAGACCTTGCCGGTTGGAGTGACCTCCAGTGTCTCGTGGGCTCCTGGCACACCCCATCGAAGTGCTGCCAAGTGTGTTGTGGGCATCACCGCACCGGAGAGCTTTCTGGAGGGTTCTGAAGTTGGGTAAAAGGGGGTGCAACATCACTGGTGCCATGAAGTGTGACTCTCACTCGTGCATCGGCAAGCAGCCTCCCAAAGCGAAGCATGGCACACACTCAGCTGCACAGCCAACAGGGCAGGACATCCCTCTGGAACATCATCTGCTTGCTCCCTTTGGAAGGGACAGATGGGCCCTTTGGAGGCCAGAGGCTATCAGATCACAGACCAATGACCAGGATGTCTGGGAGCCACTATGAGGGAGGCAGGTTCCTCTGAGACACTGCAGAACACAGATCCATCATCTGGAGGCTGAACAAAGGATTTCACCTCCCAACTTAGCATCTTTCTCTAGACACAATTCTTGGGATTGTTTTCAGCTATTGACAGTCACATTCCTGAAGAGATCTGCCCCTTCGCTGCCTACCAGCCCTGTGACAGCTGCACAGCTGCTGCAGCTGGGCCCCTGAAGAGGTGGCTTCCCCTTCAACTGCAGTGTAAATACTTATGGAGAAGCAGAAAAAGGCCAGCCTGCCTAGTCTTGTGTGGCTTGGGGGCCACCTGGGCAGGAGACTTTTAAAACGAAAGCAATGCCTCGTACCCATGTGGAGATGCCACCATGTGAATTAGAGAGATGTTAGAGGAAGAGACAAAGCATCACCCAGGATTGATGCATTTGTCTGTGCTCTACACCAGCCTTCACTGCTAGTTTATGCTGCAGCAGGGAAAACAGAAACCTCCTGGCACCTTTGGATGATACTCAAAAGCTCCCATAGTAATGTTGTGATTACAAACTCCCTGGAGCCAGCAATGCGCGCAAACCTCAGGGAAGAGCTGGGTATCGCTGTTCCCCCCGGAGCACGGCTTTATTGGAGAACACAGCAAGGCTCCACAGGCAGGGAGGTGCTGCTGCCCCAGCACAAAGGGTCTGTGCCTTCCACCCTTCCTCTTCCTTCCTTCCTCCCCCCTCCCTCCCTCCTTCCCTTCCTTCCTTCCCTCCTTCCTTCCTTCCTCCAGCCCTCCCTTCCCTCCCTTCCTTCCCTCCTTCCTTCCTTCCTCCTCTCTCCCTTCCTCCTTCCTCCCTCCCCCCTCCCTCCTTCCTTCCTTCCTCCAGCCCTCCCTTCCCTCCTTCCCCTCCTTCCTTCCTTCCTCTCTCTCCTTCCCACCTTCCTCCCTCCCTCCCTTCCTCCCTGCTTCCTTCCTCCCTCCTCCCTTCCTTTCTCCCTCCCTCCTTCCTTCCTTCTTTCCTTCCTACCTCTCTCGCTACCTTCCTTCCTCCCCCCTCCTTCCCTCCCTTCCTTCGTTTCTTCCTTTCTCCTCCTTCCTCCTTCCTTCTCTCCCTTCCTTCCTTCCCTCTCTCTCTCTTCCTTCCTTCCTCCTCCCTCTCTACCTCCCTACCTCTCGCTTCATTCCTTCTTTCCTTCCTTCCTCCCTCCTCCGTCCTTCCCTCCTTCATTCCTTCCTCCCTCCTTCCCTTCATTCCTCCCTCCCTCCTTCCTTCCTCCATCCCTCTTTCCCTCCTCCTCCCTTCCTTCCTCCCTCCCTCCTTCCTTCCTTCATTCCTCCCTACCTCTCTCCCTCCCTCTCTCTACCTTCCTTCCTTCCTTCCCTCTCCCTCCTTTCCTTCCTCCTCCTACCTCCCTACCTCTCACTTCCTTCCTTCTTTCCTTCCTTCCTCCCTCCCCTCCCGCCTCTGTCCTTCCCTCCCTTCATTCCTCCCTCCTCCTTCCCTCCTTCCCTTCATTCCTCCGTCCCTCCTGCCCTCCCTCCTTTCCTTCCTTCCCTCCTTTCTCCCTGCCTCCGTTCGTTCGTTCATTCCTTCCTTCCTCCCTCCCTTCCTACCTTCCTTCCTTCCTCCCTCCTTCCCTACATCCCTCCCTCTCTCCCTCCCTCCCTTCCTTCCTTCCTTCAGAATATCCCATTTATCTCACAGCAAAATTCTTCCTCTGACAAGTCACCAGCACTGAATGCACTTCCCTGCCCTGAGTCCTCTGAGGGCTTCTGCACATCACAGTGTAGCTGGGGGATGAAATGGGTGGGCTGAGGGCTGCAGCAGGAAAGCAGAAAAATTGTTCAGAATATAATGAGGAGGTCCTGATCTGGCCCAAGGATGGCTGACAAGAGGAACTGGAAAGCTAGAAACTTGAAGTAGCAGCGTCCAGGAGTTGAGAAATCTAGTTTATGGGAGCAGTCAGTTTAGTGCATAAACAGCCACAATTCCTGCTTTAGCCTAGACCCAGTCCCAAAAGAACACTCTGGATCCAAATAACAAAAAGTTCAGCAAGTTCTGATCCAAGTCTGTTCCCTAGCCTTGGCCCAAGCCTTAGTACGGAGATTGCAGTAATGAAATGGTGATGCCTTGAATGTGATCTGAGCACTTCCTCTCACAAGCAGGCAGAGGTCTGGGCTTGGGAGTGAGTGGATAGGAACAACTGATTGCATTTTAATTGCAGGCTCAATCTAAGTCTGGAAGGAGAAACAAGGTGTAGGCCAGAGGCTACGACAGCAGGTGAGGAGCCAAGAAGGGTTTGGTGCCAGAGTTAGACATTCTGGCAAACTACCCAGTAAAGTTCTAATTATAAGACTCTCTTCTACCATTGTCTCTCAACATTGGCTCCTGACAGCCTTAGCTCATGCCAAATTGTTGTCACCCTTATTCTACTATGGGTCACGCTAGTTGGCACCCCAACATAACAGAATAATTGCTAAGGAGATCCTCCCCAGCACTGCATGACACAGTACACATGCAATCGCAACCTAAGTCACTGTGCTGTAATTACTTCCTGGGAACAGGAAAACCAGGCTTTCCTATTTCAGGTTTATAAAATGACCATAGATGTAAAGACACTTTGCAGCTTTCCCATGAGAAGAAGGTCACACACTAATCCTTCTAGTCAGCTATTTCTCAGCCCCTTGCAATGAAAAGGTACTGACAATAGAGCATCGCTCTTCTGAATGTTTGAGGAAGCTCTTCACACCATAATAAGACCTGATTTATCATAATTAAAAAACTAGAATGAACTTAGAAAAGATGCCATGAACAGAAAGAAAATGCAACTTGCTGGAGTGTGACGTGGCTTGTAGGGATTTTATAGCTCTTATACAAAATAGGAAACAAAGAAATAGATCTTGTCACTTAGCTAAAGAAATCATACAGCTCAATCCATCTCTCCTGCATGTCCAGACTCAGCAGGTAAATTAAGAGTGCGGCTTTTACAAGTTTGTCCCTAGATCAAACCTGTTACGTTATTATCTGGTGCTACAGTACTCGTCACACCAGGAAGAGGCCTCCAACTGAAATATAGACCACGACCCTGGAATGATGCTCCAGGATCCAGGACAGACCCTTCTGGTTGGGGCCATCCCACACAAAACAAGAGGTGGTGAGCCTCGCTCAGATCCAACCCACTGAGAACAGGTTGTAAATGTAATTGAAGGAAGGACAGGAAAGCAGGACCAGCGGTGGAGGAGAAGGAGGGGCCTCAGGCAAAATTTATGTCTGTCAACTGGTGGTCTATTTCCCTGATACTATTTCCTTGTATACAGATAAGGAGTTATCTTAAATGACCATGTCTTTTTCAATTTGTACTTAACAGTCAGTCCCATTTTCCTTATACGATACTATCACTGCAGGATGAAAAATGTATTACAATAATCCCTGAGGATCTTCATATATCAATATCAAATGGTCTGAAATTGACCTGTTATAAAAACCAGCCTTTCAAGTCAGAAAAAAACTTATATAAAAAATAGCAAATTTTAGTGCTTGCTGTATACTACGTAACCCAAATGCTCTGGCACAAAAAACAACCTCTCCAGCATACGAGATGAAAACAAATGTTCAACAGCTATTAGAAAAAGGTACCTGTATTATTGATACATCTGCTTAATGTCTGCTACCCCTCAGCTGTGGGAACTTCAGAGGAATACTAATCCACAGGGCTGGATTAATGTGTTAGCAGCCAAATTAAGTAGATCTACCTGCTTCTCTAGCTTATGGTTTAGCTGTCTGGCAAGCCCTGCACTGCAAAAGTGGTCCACAAAGGGGATTTCTTGGCCTTTATGTGCCAGGACAGTGGCAGTGGGTCCACTGCCAGTTGGCATGAGGCCATGGTGGGAGTTGTGGCTAAGCAGACTGGCCATAAAGAGAAGGCAACTGTGGGTGTAATCATGAGATTTATGCAGGCTCTACGGGGCCAGCAGAAGAGAAAAAATGGTTCGCTTTTACAGAAGGCTATTTGTGCCTTTCACAGTGAATATGAGAGGGTCTGCAGAGACTTGAGCCTTCCTTACATTGCCCTGTCTCTGTCCCAGCATCCATGAGACATAGTGACCCCACACAGGGAGAAAATCCAGCAAGGGGAAGAGGTAGGAATAAGCAGGCTGGCCTGGATTTTACCCACCAAGCCCCTCATTGTTGGAGGTGGATTGTGTACTGAAAAGATGGAGAGAAAACTGCAACCCCCTTAGCGTTTTCCGAAACTCTGCAAAAAAAAAAATACACAAGCACCCATGTGGTTTGTTCGACACAATGGGAACCTCTGGGGGTTGCTGTGTTCACTGGAGTCCAGCTGGCCAGACGTCTCTCTCTCATCCATTACCCGTAGCCATACAAGGAAAAGATGGGCCTGCGCCTGGTTGTGTTTCATATGTTTGCAGATTATAAAGCCAGACGGGACCATTGCGATCAGTTAGTCTGACCTGCAGAATAACACAAATCATGGGACTTCCTCAATGAATTCCTATCTGAACTAGGGCAGATCTTTCAGATCAACGTCCCATGTTAATTCTAAAATCCCCAGTGAAGTGGAATCCATCCTTAGTCCTGGGTAAATTGTTCCGGTGGTTAATTACGCTCACACCGAGACACTGCCGCCACAAAGCACATGTTTTCAATCAGTCTAAACACAGTAGCATCCGATCACTTTACTCTGCCTAATTGTTTGTACAAATTTCCGTCTCCCCTCCCCACCCCGAACCAACTTTGACAGCCAGTCAGAAACTGAGCCACACAGATTAGATCTGAAGATGCAAAAATACCTGGCCAGCGCTTGACCAGGATATGATGTTCTTTGTTTAAAAGTCTCAGAGGGGAAGCCGTGTTAGTCTGTAACTTTAAAAACAACAAGTCATCCTGTGACACCTTAGGGTATGTCTATACTACAGAGTTTTGTCAGAAAAACAGTCATTTTTCCGGCAAAACCTGAGTTATGACCATACTGCAATCGTGTTCTTCCGCTAGAAAATCAAAAGATTAGAGGGGTTTTTCCAGTGTTGGTAATCCTTATTCTACGAGGAAGAAGCCTTTTTGCGAAAGAGCTCTTTTGGAAAAAGGCGTGTGTGGGCAGGGAAGAGGGAATTCTTTCACTAGAAGAGGAAAGAGGAAAAATCACAAGTGCCCTGATGGCCATTCCGCCCATAGTAATCACAGTTTACATGTGAGATAGTGTCCATTCAGAGTGGACACTATCTTTCTAAAAAGCACATTGCTTTTTCAATGCACTTTGGCAGTGTGGACTCGTTCTTTCGGAAAAAGTTTTTTTCGGAAGATCTCTTCCTAAGAAAGATTCTTCCGAAAGAAGCCTGCAGTTTAGACATAGCCTTAGAGACTGACAAAAATATGTAGATGGTATCATGAGCTTTCTTCAGCACAAACCACTTCTTCAAATGAGATGAGCTTGAGTGGAGAAAAAAAAAGGGAGAGGAGAGGGGGGGAAGTACCTGTCAATTGTAATCCTCGTTCTAATGAGGCTAATTGAGTGGACTGGAAGTGCTTTTGATGTCACTAGGGTGTTGAATGTAACGAAAACTGTTTTATAATATTGTCAACGAGTTCAAGTATTTGTTTAGGACAAGGGGAGACAGGATCAAATTTGCATTTTGTTGTGTGTTACCTGCCCCCATGAGCGAATGGTTTGGAACTTGAGTGCAAAGGTGAAGGAAAAGAGCATGTCTAGATGGATCGTAGCTGCAGCAACAAAGCAGCCTGCACCAGAGATGGGTCTCAGTCCAAGCCCAGAATCCAAATGAGCCTACCCTTTGAAGAAATTTGGACCTGGGTGTGGTACATCATGGTACCTTGCTCCACAATGGTCTAAACCAGGAAGGGGAATCTGCGGCCCCCAGCTTGCCTGGATCGGCCTCCAAGGCTCCACCCCATCATTGGGGAGCTTGTGCTGGCACTCCAGCCACACACACACACACACACACTGCTATCCCACCATGGGGCTCAAGTACACAAAAATCTATTTGCCTGGGGGTCAGCAGCCCCCAGCCCAAAAAAGGTTCTCCACTCCTTGTCTAAACCAAAACTCCAGAGCTCAACCCTCCCCAAACCTTCAGCAAGTGCAAATCTGGATTTAGACTTTTTAGCTTCATCTACCCCCAAGGCTGCCTGAGTTTGCACAGAGTGCTGAGTATTTACAATAGACAGGTCACCATTAAAAGTCTGCATTTGCCAAGAGTTACTGCCCTGTTATCCCCAGTAGCCCAGTTACTCCCTAGTCTCAGAGTATTTCTGTTTGTAGGAAATGCAACAAGAGTTAAGATTTTAACAGACCGCTCCGCATTTACAGCAGAGCCTCAGCCAATCAGGTCAGATTGAACCTCTCTAGTCTGGCACCCTCTGGTCTGGCAACATCGTGATTTCAGTTAGCCAGATGTGCACTGATCATAGGCAAGTTTCCCATGGTCCCACAAAGTTTGTTTACAGCCACCAGTCCTGGCTCTCAGTGTTCTGTGCTGTTATTTACCCCTAATTTACCCCTCAATGTCTTCTAACAGCCCAGCAATCAGTGGGAGTGTTAGTAATGTTGCTACACAATATTGACCTCCTGGGGTCTGGCAAATTCTCTGGTTTGGCACCGTTCAGGTTCTGGGGGTGCCAGACTAGAGAGGTTCAACCTATACTTGGGGAACAGGGACAGGTGCAGATTGGTAATGAAATCAAATATCAAAATAATAATATTAAGCCCAGCAGGAACTATGGAACACTTTGCCCAGAATTCTGAGGGTACTCTTTCTTTCTTCCTTTTAATTAAACCCTTGTATTCCTTATGCTCTCCTGTGCAGCAGGATAAACTGGGAGAATCACTCTCATGATGATGTTCATGCAACAAGAACCTCAATGAATCCTGTCCCTAGCAATGTTCTTGCCCCTGCTAATTCTGATCCCAGGACACCTGCTGAATTCTCACTCTCTGCTTCAAGTTTCTTTTCCCCTTTCTTGGCAAACATGCCACTCTCCAGATGGTCACACAATTCCAGTTACCAATCTTGACCCTCCCATCCTTCTGGGAAAACATAGCCACCCTGCATGACAGGAGAAACAGCTCCTAGGAATGACTGCAGTATCACTTCCAGCAGAACAAACCCCCACATGAAAGTGCTCTGTTAGTACAAAGTGTTTTTACTTTCTAGTGTGTGTCCAGTGGGGCTATGCCCTTCCCCATCCTATGCCAGCTGATATCGATTGTGAAGGAGAGTCTGCCAAAGAGGAGGCCTAGGTTTGAATCCCTGGCATGTTACTAGAGAAAAGATTACCAGCTTTAAGTGGATTTCATGAAAGAAGTGTACCAGGCCACTTCATCATTTTAAATGAGGCCAGAATCCGACATGGAGGAGGACATAAGTAATGCCAGAACAGAGCCCTTCATTAATTAATCAATGGGAGTATGAGCTGCAGGCTTTACATTTGCCACCATTAAATGCGTGTTTAAAATTCCTATAATTACCTGGATTCACAATATATTCAGAGCATTTTGCCTTGCTCTGGAGCACGTCAGATGTGACACCTGCTGCAACATGCAACTAAAATTAAGAAGCGGTTCAGTGTGTGATGAATATGAAGTGCAATGTGGAACAGCAATATCACCTGGCGGATCAATCTAATTGTTGTTGTGGCATCTGCAATGCCAGAGTTCAGGCTGAATGTGTGTGTTCATTACAGATCCTAGGTTTACTAGGATTTCTTCCTGGGTGCTCTGTTCTCATTCACTCTGGCTGATGTTTGACAGCACAAGAGATGGCTCTCAGCATCGCTCTTTTGTTCAATAATACTTAACATTGGCTGTGCCATTTTTCAATCAAGAAATATTCTGATGTTTTGGTTTTTCTTTTGCTTTCATAAAGATCAAGCCATGGTCCATAATCAAGTATGCACATGCATTTATATACACGATAGTAGCCTACATGAGCATGCAAACTCATGCACAAATGGCCACTTAGATACCATATGCAAATACCCAGTCTGCCTGTAAAATGAATCTTTCAAAAAGAGGACCTCTAAGCTTAGGTTACTAGACATGTACCACAGCTCCCTGTGATGATGGGTTTGCCATTACTGAATACAGCTGTAGTAAAGAATATCATTGTTGGGGTCCACTGATGAAAAGCACTATGTAATGTGAGATATCACTGGGCTTGTTTATTATTAACAGTTATATAGCAACATTCATGTTCATAGCATTCATTAGCATCAATTACTCCTTGCAAGAACATCCCCCTGGGTTGGTCAAGTTTTGGCCCAGTTTCCCATCTGTAAACTAAGGGTAAGCAATGAGCCCAAAACCACAGAGGAAGTGATCTTTAGAGGTCTCAGGAATTCCTGACTCCCATGCTACTGTTCCAAGCACTGGCCCTCCCCATACACAAAACATACTCAACCATGAGTGTGGGCATCCAAGGGGCATTTCAGTGGGTACCCATCTCTGACACTCATTTCCCAAGAGTCTAAAAAGTATCCAGTAAGTTCAGTGCTTGGCAAATGTCACTCACCCGTCAGGGCTCCTCACCTCCTTACAGATGCTGCCAGCAGGTCCTGATGGTGAATTTGTCACATGCATGACAACATTCTGTTACCATGGAAATGGTTCTGGTGTCACAACTATGTCTTCACTGCAGGATCATGTGGGAGGAGAAGTTGGGCTGGGGGGTGAGTGCCTCTTAAAAAGAAATCCAGTGAAAACAGAGAAAGAAGACAATCCAGAGCACTGCAGATTGTTCTTTATCACCATGATCTGATGGAAGACCATTGAAGCCAATGGGAATCTTTCCTTTGATATAGAATCATAGAATCCTAGGGCTAGAAGAGATCTCAGGAGGTCATCGAGTCCAGCCCCCTGCCCAAAGCAGGACCAATCCCAACTAAATCATCCCAGCCAGGGCTTTGTCAAGCCAGGACTTAAATGACTCTAAGGATCATGATTCTACCCCTTCCCTGGGGAACACATCCCAGGTTATGTCTAGACTACGGAGTTTTATCTCAAAAAGGTACACAAATTGCAGAGTGCATACTGTACCTTTTTCTGATAGCTTTGTCAGAAGAGGCTTTTCTGAAATTTGGCCCATCTACACTGGGCCAAATTTTGGAAAAACCTCCTCTTTTGGAAGAGCCCTTCTTCCTCGTGGCATGAGGAAGACAGGGCTTTAGAAAGAGCGTGTCTGCTCTTCTGCAAAAAATGTCAGAAGAGCAGACGTGTTCCCTGGATGCGACGGAGTTTTTCCGGGATACCTCCGGTATGTAGACCTCCAGTAGTCTAGACATAGCCCCATGCCTCCCCACCCTCCTAATATGCAACCTAGACCTCCCACACTGTAACTTGAGACCATTGCTCCTTGTTTTGCCATCTGTCACCACTGAGAACAGCCTCTCTCCAGCCTCTTTGGAACCCTCTTCAGGAAGTGGAAGGCTGCTATCAAATCCCCCCTCACTCTTCTCTT
This sequence comes from Rafetus swinhoei, assembly GCA_019425775.1. Lineage (NCBI taxonomy): Eukaryota > Metazoa > Chordata > Testudines > Trionychidae > Rafetus > Rafetus swinhoei. The sequence continues at coordinate 29,797,837 of CM033425.1, read as the reverse complement.
CTGCAGACTAAACAAGCCCAAATCCCTCAGCCTCTCCTCATAGGTCATGCGCTCCAGCCCCCTAATCATTTTGGTTGCCCCCCGCTGGACCCTCTCCAATACGTCCACATCCTTTCTGCAATGGGGGGCCCAGAATTGGACATAATAGTCCAGATGTGGCCTCACCAGGTCCGAATAAAGTGAAACAATCACTTCTCTAGATGTGCTGACAATGCTCCTCCTAATGCACCCTAATATGCCATTAGCATTCTTGGCTACAAGGGTGCCCTGTTGACTCATATCCAGCTTCTCATCCACTATAATCCCAGGTCATTTTCTGCCAAACTGCTACATAGCCAGTTGGTCTCCAGCCTGTAACAGTGCTTGGGATTCTTCCATCCCAAATATAGGACTTTGCACTTGTACTTGTTGAATTTCATCAGATTTCTTTTGGCCCAAACCTCCAATTTCTATCAGGTCACTCTGGACCCTATCCCTGCCCTCTGAGGGTATGTCTACACTAGCTCGTTAGTTTGAGCTAGGTAGGCAGATGAGGGCAAACGGAGTTGCAAATGAAGCCCGGGATTTAAATATCCTGGGCTTCATTTACATGTTCGGCGCCGCCATTTTAAATCCCCCTTAGTCCGAACTCTGTTCACGCGGCTGCGCGTGAAGGCAGTAGTTTGAATTAGAGATCCTAATTCGAACTACCGTTGCTCCTCATTCCACGTTCCACGAGGAGCAACGAAGTTCAATTAGGATCTCTAATTTGAACTACCTACTCCCTGCAGCGTGTAAGCAGCAGCACGGAGTTCGGACTAAGGGGATTTAAAAATGGCGGCGCTCGGGAACATTCAAATAAAGCCGGGATATTTCGTCCCGGGCTTCATTTGCAACTCCGGTTGCCCTCATTTGCCTACCTAGCTCGAACTAACAAGCTAGTGTAGACATACCCCAATATATCTACCTCTCGTCCCAGTTTAGTGTCATCCACAAACTTGCTGAGGGTGCAATCCATCCCCTCATCCAGGTCTTTAATAAAGATGTTGAACAAAAACGGCCCTAAAATCAATCCTCGGGGCACTGTGCTTGAAACCGACCACCAACCAGACATTGAGCCGTTGATCACTACCCGTTGGGCCCAACAGTCTAGCCAGCTTTCTACCCACCTTATAGTCCATTTATCCAATCCATACTTCCTTAACTTGCTGGCAAGAATATTGTGGGAGACCGTATCAAAAGCTTTGCTAAAGTCAGGGTATATCACAACCACTGACTTCCCCATATCCACAGAGCCAGTTACCTCATCAGGTTGGTCAGGAGTGACTTGCCCTGGGTGAATCCATGTTGACTATTCCTGATCACTTTCCCCTCTTCCAAGTGCTTCAAAATGGATATCAACAGGTGGTTTGTATGTCATCCACCTTCCTCAAACAGGCCTCCTTAAAGTTACAGTTTCCATTTTCTGAAGCTTTGTGTGTGCTCAGCTGGCAGTTTCTCAGCCTATTGAATATATTTTTTCTCTTTAACCCTTTGGCATCCTGATAAATGCAGACTCATTCAGCAGTTGCTACCTCACTAGGAAGTCATGCTCCAAAATCCCAGCTTCCACCATCTGCTAAGTTTTATGGCAAAAAGTGATCCCACTTTCATGCAGATTTACACTAATGAGTAAAGATTTAGCAACCATATGCTGCCCACATCACCTCTCCTGCTTACTGCTTGTTCCTTCCACTCCCTTCACCAGAATGGGAAAGAAGCATAATAAATCTCTGGACTGTTTCAATATTACATTAGGCCTAGTCAGTTGGCCCATGTTAAATAAATAAATTTAAAATCAAACTTAATAACTTCTTTAAAATGGTGCTCTCTAGTATAGTGGGCCAACCTCCTAGACATTAGAGATGGAGACCCAGATCACTCTGCACCAGTGACCTGTCCCCTTCGTTATTTACCACTCCCGCAATTACTGTATCATCTGCAAACTGTGTCAGTGATGATTTTATGTTTTCTTCCACATCACTGATAAAAATGTGAAATATCAGAGTCCAAGAATGCAGGAAACACACTTCCAGATGACAATTCCCCATTTACAGTTACATTTTGAGACCTATTAGGCAGTTTTAAATCCATTTAACGTGTGCCGTGTTCATTTTATATAAATCTAGTCTTTTTAATTAAAGTGTCCTGTGGTACCAAGTTAAACACTTGCAGAAGTCTAAGTTTATTATATCAGCACTATTACTTTTATCAACCAAACTTGTAATCTCATCAGAAAAAAATATCAAGTTATTTTAATGGGATCTATTTTCCATAAACCCATGTTGATTATTATTAATTACACTACTCTCTTGTTCGTTCTTTATTAATCAAATCCTGTATAAGCCAGTCCATTATTTCCTGAGAATCAATATCAGGAAGACTGACCTATGATTACCCAGATCATCCATTTTTAAAAATAGGGACAACATTAGCTTTCTTCCAGTCTTCTGGAATTTCCCTAGTTCTCCAAGACTTATTGAAAATTAACATGAACGATCCACAGAGCTCCCCAGACAGCTCTTTTAAAACTCTTGGATCAAAGTTGTTTGGACCTGCTGACTACAAAATGTCTAACTTCAGTATCTTCTATTTTTAGTGGAATGAAAAGAGTGTTATTATCACCATATGATAAAACTATATCATCTGTTTTTCCCCAAATACAGAACAGAAATATTTATTGAAAACCGCCTGCCTTCTCTGAATTATTATTGATAATTCTACATTTTCATCCTGTCATGGAGCACTAACAGTGTTAGGTTTCTGTTTGTCGCTAAAATATTTTTGTTAAACTCTATCTTATTGTTCATAACTCTGCTGGGCATAGATCTCACCTTGTGTCCTTTTGCTTACATTATCAGTTTTCTATAATTCCTAACTTCTGTGAGCTAACTATTGCTATCAACTTCCCCCTTCTTCCAGTTTTGTGTGTATTTGTGAGTGTATAATTTTTACAGCTGCCTCCACTTCCCTGCTAACTAGATCAGTGTTTAAACCAACAACTGCCTTCTTCTTTGGTTGTGGTATTGTGCCTTTTTCTGGGCATCAAATAAGGAGTCTTAAATTATTCCCAATTATTATTACATTTGACCTGATTAAAATCTTCCTCCTAGCTGATTTGACTGATAATTGTTTTCAGCTTTGTGAAATTGGCCCTATTAAATCACCAACTATATATATTACTAGTCTGGATTTTATTCTGTTTGCACCTTGTAAATGTGATCAAGTGTGATTTACACCTTGTACCTAGCTACCATTAACTTTTAGCTCTCTGATCAGTTCATTTTTATCTTTTAAGTCAAGTACTAATAAATAATTTCCTTATGCAAACAGTGTTGCAGTTAAGATTGGGCAATTGTCATCTACAGCTTGTGGAAAGATGTTTAGTCCTGGCAGCTTGGGACTTCCAGCATATGTCAAGTCAAACTGAAGTCTCCCATGATCATGCATTTTGCCCTAACGTTGTACATAAAGAGACAGTCATACTATTCCTTAGTGTGATTTGGTGGCCTGTAGTAGACACCAACTGCTACCCCATCTTGTGTTTTATCTGCCAGAATGTAGATCCATACACATTCAAGATCATTTTCTTCTGAGTTATCAGTGATTTGGAAAGAGATAATGCCATTTTTGACATAGAGTACCACTACCCCTCTCTTTTTGCCTACTCAATCCTTCCGAAATAGGTTAGAACCATTGATTTTATGTGAATCATCCCAATAGTGATACCAGCTAGACTGAATTCATGCTCATAAGTGAGCAATTCCAATTCCTCTTGTTTGTTACCCTGGCTCCTAGGACGGGTGTCTAGGCAATTAAACAATTTCTGCTCCTCGTGCCCTATGATTCCTTGAGTAATTCTGTTCTCATCATCTCTATTTTGTGCTCAGCGCTTGTATACTCTCTCTTTTACTCTTCCCTTTTTTTATCTTCTGTTATTGGTTTTACTCAAACAGCCCATCCCTAAAAAGATCGTTCCCCCTTCTGGCGAGGTAGAGGCCACCCAAACACTACAGCCCCCTTTTCTGCATAGAAGGTGGACCGATTCTCCACAAACTCTTCACTCCGTGCCACGTACCTTACCAGCAACTCACTTCAACAAACTTCTGCCTGCCGACTCTCTGTGCTCATGGGACAGGAAAGGTTGCAGAGAAGGTTGCTTGGATATTCATCTTCAGCACACTTCCCCGGGAGTCACCTGCTCTCAGTGAGATATCTCATGACACAGTGTTATTTGTGCTGATATGAACCATCAAATACTTATACCTACAGGCCACCCCAATGGACCCTTTCCCATCAACTTCTACCTAGCTCGTCTTAGAGTGACATCTTGAGTCCTGGCTCCAGAAAGGTAGCTCTCTGTCCTGTTGTCTGTCTGCCCCTTGAAGAACAACAAGGATTGTCCATCTTCCTATCAGAGTTGGAGACCTTTTAGTGGGTAAAGTCGGGTTTTCTGGAAAGCTGGGCCAACCTGCCAGCCACATGTGTCCCTCACTCTTTTCCCTTGGTCCTGCTGCCTTGTGACAGTTTGTACACTGGGGACCTTGTATTGATTGGAAACTCCTAGTTGTGTGGAATCCTTCATGGTCCTCGTTCCTCAGTCCACCCATTCTCATGGGTCTACAACCATATAGAATCCTGCCACAGCCTAGTGGTTAGAAACCAACAAGCCTTCTCCTCTTCCTCTGTCTCCAACTCCTTTGTGGCTAGCTCCTTTCTTCCTTGAACCTGGGGTACTGGTGTTTCCCGGGTGTGGCTGTCTAGGAACTCCTCAGCTTCTCATCTCAACTTGCTCCTCCAATTCACAGATCATTTCCTTCAGTGTCGTCTCTAATTTCCACTTCATGTACAGGAAATCCCTTCTGTCTACAAGCAGGAAAGCAAGCTTGGCAAATCTGTTGCTGCTCACCTCCACTGTTCCATCGCTTGCCATCTTGATATCACAAGTATGGCTGCACCTGGAAGGAAAACATCTAACACTCCCTTGCTGAACTCCACTGAGTATTGCCTCTGCTTGTGGCTCTCAAGATCACCCAGCAAGTGACGTTTTATACCAAGTCTCCACTACTTAACTCAGCTCCGCTGCAACCCTCAGTTCCAGAGATATCAAACAGCTGAGCCGATCAAAGCTCCCGTAAGAGCCTATATATAATAATATAATTTTTGGATGGAGACAATACATTTTGATATTCAGGATTAGTGTCTTTATTTTATATAAGAAATGTGTAAGGCTTGCAGAAGGTTGCTACTACGTGGGGGGGGGTGCATATGTATACGTACATTTAATTATTTATCATATTAAAAGGAGCTAATGAGACAAGTAACTCCCACTGCCTTGCAGTGCTTGTCTATATAGCATATTCTGCTCTTCTGGTTTCTTCCAATTGTGAGCTCTTCAGGCGAGGGTTGTGCCTTCCTTTATGCCAGTACATTCTGGGTGCTACTGCAGAATTACCAACCATCCTCCGCAGGAAGTGTTTTCCAAAAGGAAGCGTTTTGTTTTGTGCTGCAGTAGCTTGGTTCCTCGTCCCGTGCTCCCTTGTCTGTCACACAGACATGTTGGATTGGGTGAGTTTCAAAGTTGCATTCTCTTTTTCAGCAGCTGCTGCTCCCTTGGACTCCAAGCTGTGAACCCCAGCATCTGGCTGGTTTCCATGAGAAAAAATAACCCCAGAAGCAGAGTCTGTGAGCTCAGTCCAGCAGGCAGGTTCACATGTGTGCCGGGTGGAGCCGAGCTAGCACAGTGTCTACACATGAGAAAAGAGGAATGTTTGCAGTGGCATTTGTAAGCCAAAGAATGTCCATTCACTTTGTATAACCCTTATGGCCAATGAAAAGCCTGAGAAAAGGCTTGCAAGCAGTATGAAATAAGAGTGTGTTATTCAAATAATGATATCAGAAACCAGTAAGTGCTGACAATAATTCCATGCTCACCACAAAACGCCCTTGTGCAATGCTTCTTAGTCACCAGGCTGCAGCTGCGCATCATGTGGAAAGGGTTAAAAGAAAATGTTTTACTAAAAGAAGTCTTTCTACACATATAAAAAAAGCAAAATGATTGTAAATTCCACCAGGGGAATTCTGCCATGAATATGCTTCACCTTTCGCAGAATCTCCCGCCCTGCCTCAGAGGATAACTGACCTTTGGAGAAAAATAATGAAAAGAAGAAATTCCTTGGAGAAAATAATGTGGCCAGGCCTCAGTAATGAGATCTGCTCCCTTTATGTTGCTATGACAACCACAGTCATTTTATAATACAAAATACATGAATGGGAAAGAGGGCCATCTCCTCTAACCGGACTCAGCTGTTCAGCCTCTTGCACGCTGTCCATAGGATGGTAACACATTTGATTGGATTTGTGTTCTGCTTCGTTTCACGTTAGTTCACATCTGATCAAGGGATGCTCCTTGCTGGAAGGACTTAATTACGGCCCAATTACTTGCTTTGGGAAAGCTCTGGGCTTTGGGAACTTTGGAGAAGGGAATCTGCCCTTGTGCCTGAGCAAAGGCTGTTTTGGGCAGCCTCCCTTCACACATCTTGTCTGAGCTGGGCCAGCAACTAAAGGTCCTGTCCTGCTTCCTACACCTACCTTCTTTGTCTTCACCCATGTAGCTGTTCGTTACTGCACCTCCTCTAACATTTAAGCTGCAGGGTGTTTAGGGTACGACCTTGTCTTTTCATAGCTCGTGGCTTCTAAGACCACAAAGGAGTCCTGTGATCTGACCTGACCTGGATATCGCAGGCTGTAGAATTCACCCTCTGGGTCCTGAGTCATGCATGCCCATCCATTCTCGCTGACTTCATGTGGATCCTAGGACAACCCCAATCCCAATATAAAGACTACACATGAAGGAGACTCCGCCACGCCCCTGGTTACATCACTCCGTCCTTCCTCCACATTGGAAATGTGTGCTGTGTTTCAATCTGAATTTGTCTCGCTCCCCCCTTCCATCTAATGAACTTTGATCTGCCTTTGTCTGCTAGACTAAGGAGCCTTCTGCTATCAGAAATCTCTCCCCTGCGGCATTACATACAATTTGGTGTGATGCCACAGCTTTGCCTTCCTTTGGCTCAGAGAAATACCTCAAATCGCTCCAGCATCTCACTGGCCCTGCCAGGCACCTGGCACATTTTTGATTAAAATCATCAGTGCCAGAAGGTGGCAAGAAGGTGCTGTCTGAGCCTGGCAGAGGGATCTGCCCAAAGTCCAGCCCTCTTCTGGCTGAATGCCTGCAGCTGGCCTGCTGTGGGGTGAAGATTTCTCATACGTGTATCATGCCGGTGACAGCCTATTTGTCCCCTTTGGAGATGAGATCAGTAAGGGACCCTTCAGTTCCACCCAACAGCATCCCCACCCCAGGGAGAACCAGGCAGCATTGCTTCAGGCAGGATTGCTTCACAACCACAGCCCCTCTGGCTCTGCACAATGAGCAAACAGTCAGGAGTATGAGGGAGACAGAGGGTACCCAGGCCTCTTGTGAATAAGAAAAGCACGAAAACTAGGGCACTGAGCACATGGATCAGAGTTAGGGTTCTTTAGCCCAGGTAGCTACAGTTTGCTTCTGGGGCTGCTTCCCAACGGGATTCTCCTGGCTCAAGCTTTGTCTGTGGAATATGGGAGCCATGCGCTTGCAAAGGATACCAGGAGAAGCCTGTTGCAGGGCTGGCCTTACCATGAGGTGAACTGAGGCGGCCGCCTCAGGTGCCAGACTGAGGGGGCGCCACTAGGACCCAGAGTGTATAAAATTGTGTCTGCTGCTGGTGCTTATGTATTCTCTCTGCTCTAGATGCACAGAGATGGTGGAGTGCCATGAGAGGAGTAGAACAGGATGAAGGCAGAATTGAGAGCTTTCAAAGTTCTGGCCCAAGCAAGGTGGCCTGGGGGCATCCTTTGAGCTCCCCGCCTCAGGTGCCAAAAGGCAGTGTGCCAGCCCTGGCCTGTTGACACCGAGTCGTGGGCGGGAGATGACAAGCTAAGGCAAGCAGACCGAGGGTAACACTCTGGCCACTTTGCCACTGACTCCACATGAAGCCAAGATTCCTCCTGTTGTCTCTGCCATGCCGCTGTCTCCCCCTGTCCCTGCCTGGTCCCCTCTATACACCCTGTGTTCCCTGGTGGATTAGGTGTCTATATTTGCACACAACTCCTGGCAGTCACGAGCTCTCTCCCCAGAAGCACAAGGGGACAGCTACAGGAGGCAACCAGACCAGCAATGCCACAGAATACGGAACTCTATTCAAGGGGAAAGCTCTCCATATTATGTGGCGGCCATTTTTACCCCTGCTAAACAGCCCCTTCCCCATCTCAGCTGCAGGGCTGAAAGAGGCTTTGGCCTGGATTTCCCAGCCTTTCCCAATACTGCCGGACAGACATTAACTGTGAGGACAGACTGCCTGGGAGCAATGGAATTCAAGGTGGCAGCTGCCCCACCTCAGTTGACAGGACCAGTAGTCAGAATTCTGCACCACCCTATACATTTCCATTTTCCCCTGGCCTGCAACAGGCAATGTTTGCACTTGCCTTTGATGAGTGAATGTAGCAAATCCCCAAACAATATGTAGAAGGCTGAGGTAACATTATCTACCTAGCTACTGCCAAGCTAGAAAGATTTCTAGGACCATCTGGATCTGGACCATCTGCACACAGAAGGCCCAGGAACAACTAATTCCAGTGCTGGTGCTGAATTTAAGCTTCTCTCTCATTCTGATATAAGGCACATCTTGCTGTTGCAAGGTCTGCACTAAGAGAAGGCATCAAATTCCAATGCAAAGGCTAATGCAAAGGCTAATGTCACTCCTTTTTATGCAAATGCTCAGTATTATGAAGGAGTAATAAATCTGGGAAACCACTGGAAAGAGGTTTAAAAGGGCATACAAATTCTGGTCACACATCAGCAATTAGGAATCCCACAAAGGGAAGAAAGCACCTGTCTTGGCCTTTATTGAATATTATTCTCAATTAGATTATTCATCATACACACAAGACAATTTCTCCATTCAAGCTTCCTGAGACATGTTCAAATTACATCATATCTTCAAAACAGAGAGATGGAAGTTATCACAACCTGTCTGTGAATAAAGCATTATTCAGCCTATGAATGGTGCTCTCTGAAACCTGCTAACATGCAAGGGCCTGACAGATACTGCACATAGCTGACTTCTGCAGACGTGTGACTGGCCGGATGATGTCTTCCTAAGCAGCCTGCATAAAAATGAATCACATTCACATCCAACTTGTGATTCCAAGGCTTTCTGAAGAGTCACCATGAATATGGATTGGGAGGCGGCTGCTGCCTGTCGCAGACATGTGAGGGTATCACCTCAGAGCCTCTGGGAGTGAGCCTCAGAATGTTTCTTGCTTCTGCCTGCATGGGAACTGGCAATCTTGCGTGGAAATCTGCCTTTCCCATGATGGTGCCAGCCCACTATCCAGATAAGCCTCAAAAAACATCCTGATCTTTGGATGATGACCTGTACTGAACCTTGAGAGGTGAGCTTGTAGCTGGTCCTTCTTGGAGAGAGGCAGTATCACAGATCACTCTCATGGCTAGATGCTGAGGTGAATTAATGACAATATCTTCATCAACTATATAGATGATGGCATAGAGAGGACGCTTATTAAGTTTGCAGATGACACCAAGCTGGGAGGGGTTGTAAGTGCTTTGAAGGACAGGGTCATAATTCAAAATGATCTGGACAAACTGGAGAAATGGTCTGAAATAGGATGAAGTTTAATAAGGACAAATGAAAAATACTTCACTTAGGAAAGAACAATCTGTTTCACACATACAGAATGGGAAGGAGTACAGCTGAAAAGGGTCTAGGGATCATAGTGGACCACAAGCTAAATATGAATCAACATTGTGACGCAGTTGCAAAAAACAGCCAACATGATTCTGGGATGCATTAACAGGAGTCTTGTGAGCAAGACACGAGAAGTCATTCTTCCGCTCTACTCTGCGCTGGTTAGGCCTCATTTGGAGTATTGCGTCCAGTTCTGGGCACCACATTTCATGAAAGATGTGGAGAAATTGGAAAAGATCCAGAAAAGAGCTACAAAAATTATTCAAGGTCTAGAAAAGATGAGCTATGAGGGAAGAATGAAAGAAATGGGCTTGTTTAGCTTAGAAAAGAGAAGACAGAGGGGACATGAGAGCAGTTTTCAGATATCTAAAAGGGTGTCGCAAGGAGGAGGGAGAAAAATTGTTCTCCGTGGCCTTTGAGGATAGGACAAGAAGCAATGGGCTTAAACTGCTGCAAGGGAGGGTTAGATTGGATATTAGGAAAAACTTCCTGCCTCTCAGGGTGGTTACATGCTGGGATAAATTGGCTAGGGGGTCTGTGGAATCTCTGTCACCAGAGATATTTAAGAGCAGGTTGGATAAATGTCTATCAGGGATGGTCTAACTCTAGACGGTGCTTGGTCCTGCAGTTCTGATTCTATGATTCTAGTGTGTCCTCCTGCTTATTCTTGGGGCGATGCCAGGCACAGCTTGGGCAGAGGGCTGCTTGCTTATAGCACCGGCATTTTGAGGCTCTCCCGTTCTCTCTAAAGCTGCCCAACTGGAGCAGTGCAAGCCTATAGAGTCCTTCTCCCCATTGTCCCACCGGGGAGGCGAAGGCACTGGCAGCTCACACGGTGATGGTTTGAGGCTTATTTACACGAATGACGTAAAAGTTTCTGCTTGAGTCCCTTTCACTGAGGCCCATCAGAGCAGGCCCTGGCAGGGCCAGGTACTTCCTAAGGAGTCATGGTTTGGCAAAGGAGTCAGAAGGAAACAACCCCAAAGTCGTCCATCATCTTGGGGACTGTTTAGCAGTTTTCTTTAGTAATAAAAGGAAGGAAAGCATCTAATTTCACCTGCAATTTGGAAAGGAAGAGACCTGAGCCAGACAGCCTGCCTGGGATATGTGCCCTTCGGGGCAGTGCCGCACCCACAGATCAGGCCATTCAGGCCTACAGAGGACTGTGGAAGTGATACCCCTACTAGAGTATGTTCCATGGAGGCAGCCGGGGGCCTGCTCATGTTGGGCGAAAGCCAGTCAGTGACTCTCTATGCAGGAATGGCTGATCAGTTTGGATGAATCTGTAGATGATCCCTCAAATTGTGAACTGATTTGAATGTTAAATCTTAGTAAGGAAGTTTCTTCTCCAGGCTTCTTGGTATTGGTCATGGCACAAATATACAGCTCATCAAAACTAGATAAAGCTTCAGTTTCCATAGGTGACCCATGGCTTTGAGTGCCTCAGCTTTTGCCTGCCCACCCTCTCAAGGAATCTGATTTCCAGACTTCCAGAATGTCAGGCCTCTGCAAGGCATCTCAGCCGTCATTCTAGATGGAAAAGACTGCATCAGGGAGGGCACTGTACTCTAGTGTCATTGCTACACATCAGCCTAGCAAGGAAATCCAATCTATTGATGACATATCCCCTATACAAATCACATAATGTGGTTCAGTGTATTTATACCCCTTAATCTAGCTAGGTTTTTACATGGCACCTCTGTTCCTGGTGTCTATGCCTAGCACAAAAGGCTCCAGAGTCAACTGCATATAATTCAAGCAGACTACATGAACTACATGTTAGACAAGATCGTTCCCCAAAACTACAATACACCACTTGGTTCATTAGTAGAGCTCCTTCTGCCTTATTGCATGCCGAGAGCCTGGGAATCATCTTCAGCTCAGCCTTTCTCTAGATCTTTGACAATTCAAAATCTTGCCACTTCTTCCTGTGCAGAATCTCTAAGAATTGGTCTTTCCTTTCCACCCACACAGCTAAACTCTTGCCTGAGCCCTCCTCATCTCATGTCTCTATTTCTGCAACATCCTCTCCTCTGTCTTAGAAAAATGCCATCTTCTCCATTCAGGAGTGCTGCCGCAGAGATAGTTCTTTGCTTTGACTACGTCACCCCTCTCTTTGCATCCCTCGCTGGCTTCCCCTTCACCATTTCCTCAAACTCAAATTTCTTGCCCTTACGTGCAAGGCCCTTTGTAGCTAATCGCCACCTGAGTGGTCACATGCTCTCACGATGTCGACTTCCACTTCTGATCATTCCATGAGGCCAGCCTCTATTGCCCATGTGGACACCTGTCAAACGTGTCCCTTCGTGATTTATCCCTTCCTTTCCCTCACGCTTGAGAGGCAAGCCCTGTAAGCACTAGCAAAGCTCCCTCTTGATGCTCCTTCCAATGCCCCCTTAAAACTATCCTTCAATGGGATGCCCACAGAGAACCTGAGACGAGCTAGACAGGTAGTGTGCTGTGACCACTACCTAGCATACTGACCGGTAACACGTCTGTGTTTCCTTGTGCCCCCTTGCTCCATCTGTTGCGTCTTGTCTTTAGACTATAAACTCTTTCAGACAGAGACCATCTCTTTGCTCTGGGTTGTACTGCACCTAGAATCATGGGGCTCTACTCCATGGCAGGGGTTCCTAGGCACTACCTCAATTAACATAAATATTGTTCCAGATACTAACGATAATAAATGGTGTAGCCTGAAGCCCTACCTATCAGTGGCCTATCTCCATTCAGTGTTCTGGGATAAACTCTCCCTCACCACTGGAAGAAATCAGAAGAAATAGTAAATTTCCAGGAAAAGGCCATAAAATGGGGTATGGAGTCTCTGAAATTATCCAGGCCTCTTCCTGGATCTTCTTAAATCAACTTGGTCAAAATGAAAGAGGTAGAAAACTGACCAGTAAAAAGGCATTAGAAGAACATGGCTGTAATAAGAAGTCATGTTGACAGCCACCAAAGAGACTTTCTGAATCACTCATGCTCTCTGTCAATCTGCCCTGTTGAATTTCCCAAAGCTGTTCATTTCTGAGATTAAAGTAAAGTAAAAAATGTCCAGCTGGTAACAATGACCAAGTCTCAACAGAGAACCAGTCTTGGACTTGCCCTTCCACCACAACTCTGCCTGGGAAAAGATGCAGTGAGAAATGACCATGAGATCAGAGCATGTTTTTGGTTAAGAAGAGCCACCTCTTTCTGGCAGTTGTTCATCCTGCCAACCCATTTCCTGCACTGCCATTGGGATGCATTGTCTCCATGTCTGCAATATGTAAAATACTTTCTGTGTCTTCAGACTATTTCTTCTTTTACCAGGGGCTTCAGCTGCCATTTTTTTGTGCTGCTCACTCAGAGATGTACCTTTCCCCTTGTAACTTGTGATCAGTCCAATCCCATATCTCAGCCTGTCTCTGTCATCTCCTGCTGACATATCGCCATCAGCTCAAATGAATATCCAAATTTCCATCTCAAGCTCTCCCCGCTTATCCTATTCCTCCTCATCTCGTGTCTTGATTCTGCAGACTTCCCATTCTCTGAGCCTTCCTGCCCTCCCCTGGCATAGGCTCTCTCACAGTCCATACAAAACAGCTGCCAAGACTGTCTTTGAGGGCTGCCTCTCTGACCGTGCCGTCTCCTCCTTTGCATCGCCCCATTTCCCTCGGTATCAAGTTCAGGTTTCTTGGTCTCCGCTTCCAGGCTCAGAGCATCTCCCTTACCTCTACTCTGCAATGATGGCAATTTACCTGCTTTCCCCACAAATGAGTCTGGAATGTGCTTTATTGACCCCCACCAAATCCCTCCCCAAAACCCACCCAGCTGCTGCCTGGGACCATCCATGTCACGAGATGGTGAGTTCTTCGGGGCAGACTTGTCTATTCCTAGGCATCTGCACAGCAGCTCACCCTGTGGAGCTCCAATCCAAAATCCACACAGGGGCCTTTCTGCATGACTGCAATACAAATAATACAGAAATAGTTCTGTAGCATGGCCTGTAGAAAAGAGCCTATAAAACCAGAGTCATAGCCCCTCTTTTCACCCAGAATGGGCTCCAAAACAGCGTGCATGCTATCAGCTATGTGGAGACTCTGCAAGGAAGCTTAGTCTTCCATAGACTGGCTTTCTGCCCTAAGTCTTCAGGGGAGTGTAATTCTGTGTGGAGACTTTGTAAAACCCAAAGGGTTATCTGGGCTTCAGTTTCAGACCAAGAGCTTTGTGCGTGGCTGCTAATCGCATAGACACGCTCTTCTGACTTCTTCCACTAAAAGGATTTTTATTTTTAATTGTGACCATTGTGGTTCATAGCCTAATTATCATATTTCTTGCCTCTCTAGTGATCATTTCACCCTCTGCCAACTCTTCAACCATCTTCAGAACTAAGTGGCCAAGGTTCCTGGGAAACAGCAGCTTAGGTTCATCTGAGCACAGAGGAGTTTATAGAGCACAGACTATGTCCTCTGTCTCTCATACACTGCCAGACTTCCCAAGAAAAGGCACAGCTCCACAAGCTCAGGGATATCATCTGACTCCTCTAGTGAGAGCGGGGGACCGGAAGGTAGATAAAATGTTAAAAGTAATCTCTTCCTCTACTGGATGCTGACCCAGGAAAAGGATACAAGTGACTATCCCAAATGGGGAGTAGGGCTGGGATCAAAAACATCTCACACTTTAAAAATGTCAATGGGAAACTTTTAGAACCCTGGTTTTCACAGTTCTTGGAGCCGGTTTAAAATTTTTCAGAAACAAGAAATACTTAGAATCCTAGAATCCTAATAGGCTATGTTGTGACACAGACGTGTACATAATAAACACCCCCTCATCCCTTTCCATTGCCTCTACTGGCCTGTTATAACCACTGAGCTGTAGGTACACAAACTCTTATAAAGCAGGCTCTCAATGCAGAGATGGGATCTGATCCATGAATCCATTTGAAAGCTGACTGAATTTAGGTGGATTTCAAAAATCAATTTTATTTTTACTTCAGGGGAAGGAAGGAAGGAAGGAAAGGAGGAAGGGAGGAAGGATTCATTTCTCGGTTACTTTCTGGTTAGAACAATTATAGCCACTTGAGACTTGAATTAACTCTTTGTTTATTTTTTTAAAGTTAAATCATTTCTTCAGCAAAATAGCAGGACAAGTTTCTCCAGCCTACTCCAGCACTGCGCATCATTGCTTCCCTTGCAACGCAGGGAAGCCAGTCACCAGGTCTGTGCAGACCCAACCTCACTGTGGAGACGGACAGAACAAAGATGCCAGCTCAGAAGAGCCGTCCCTCTGAAACTGCTGGGCCCATGAAGGTGCCAGATAACTGCAGGTGGGGTAGTCTGAGACTCTGCTCCCTGTTGGCAGGTGCTAACCCCGTCTGAGAAGAATGACGGGGTCCTGCTGACTCTGTCAGGTGTCTCATTAACTCACTGGCACAGAAAGGTGATAGGAGTGGTGCTGCAGTGAGAAAGGCACTTGGAGTAGATGGAAGAAGCTGGAGGGTAGAATCCTAATGCAGAGAAGCCTGGGAGAAAGTCTGAGATACGAATTTGTTGCTGTGGCAGCACAGTTCCTTTCTGTGTTAATCAAACCAAATCCCAGGGAGCCAGTGAGTTTGGACTTTATGGAGCCTGTGGCCTTTGTCTGAGAGCAGCTTGTGCCTGGCACCCGCTCACAAGCCACTGAACAATCAGACATCCTGTGGGAATGAATTTCAATCACAGCCAGCCTAGACTACATTAAAAACTGGATACCGAGGGTGAAAGGCCTAGTTGCCTCTTTCTAATGCCATGACCCAAAGAATCCTCTAACTTTCCTTTGTTGAATGAACATCAATTGAAGAAGATGCCAAAAAACATCCTGGCAGATGAGGTTCAAAAATGTAATGCTGAAATTAATTTCCATCTGATTCTTGACTATGACTGGAATGCAAGAACAGCCATACTGGATCAGACCAATGGTCCATATAGCCCAATATGCTCTATGGCAGTGATGTGTGCCAGCTGCTCCAGTGGGAATAGCAGTCATTGAATTGGCAGTTGTAGGGCTGGATCATTGGGATGGGAGGTGGGTATCATAGGCAAGGGAGGGCATTGCCTTCCCAAAACTGCCTACACTGTCCAGCTGCCCAGGCGTGGCTGGGGCCACACCACACAGCAGCCCAGCTAGGCCTTCATCCACAGTCCATGGTCATTGGACACATGGGGTTTCCTCTTTGGCCATCTTGGCTAATAGCCATTGATGAATCTGTCCTCCATGAACTTGCCTAATTCTTTTCTGAACCCAGTTATATCACAATGTTCCCTAGCAATGAGTCTCACAGGCAGACTGTGTTGTGTGAAAAAAATATTTCCTTATCTTTGTTTTTAACTTGCTACACCTTCCTTTCATCTGCTGAGCCCTGGTTTGTGTCTTATGTGAAGGGCTAAATAACACTTTTTTATTAATTTTCTCCACACCAGTCTGATTGTATAGACCTTTATCATATTTCCTCTTCCCCTTAGTCATCTCTTTTCTAAACTGAACAGTCCGGAGGCTACGTCTAGACTGGCCAGTTTTTCCGGAAAATCAGCCGCTTTTCCGCAAAAACTTGCCAGCTGTCTACACTGGCCGCTTGATTTTCTGCAAAAGCACTGACGTTCTCATGTACGAAATCAGTGCTTCTTGCGGAAAAGCTTTGACGCTCCCATTCGGGCAAAAGTCCTTTTTGCGAAAAACTGTTGCGCAAAAGGGCCAGTGTAGACAGCTAGCTAAGACTTTTGCGCAAAAGCAGGCTAAACGGAAAAAAGCGGTTTGGACGCCGGGAGACCCCGTAGGAGCCCCGGACTTCCTGGTAACTCAAGCTCTTAAAGCACATGCAGGCTGCTGAGCACACGTGGCAGGAGCGTGCCTCAGACCTCTGGGCCTGAGGTCTGCCACCTTGCCCCTGCCATGCCCAGCAGCCACATCACACGCAGCCCAGCATGGCAGCTCCAGCCGATGAGCCACTTGCACCCCCAGCGCAGGAGGCCCCCAGGGGCCGCAAAAGGAGAGCCCCCTCCTGGTCGTCGGGGGAGCTGGAGACCCTCCTGGACCTGTGGGAGGAGGAGGAGGGCCTCCACAAGACCCGGTCCCGGCGCCGCAATGCCAACATCTTCGGCCGCGTGGCCCAGGCGCTAGCCCAGCAGGGACATCCAGCCCGGATCCTCGAACAAGTCTGGGCTAAGGTGAAGGAGCTGCGCCTGGGCTATGTGCGGGCCAGCGAGGGCGGGGGGGCAGGACCAGACACCTGCCCCCACTATGACCGGCTCCACCGGATCCTGAGACAGCCAGCTCCAGAAGCCCCGGACGTCACGGTGGACACCTGCGCACGCCCCCCGATCACCAGGACCACCACGAAGGGGGAGGGAGACAGCAGCAGCAGTGCGTTGGAGGACGAGGCCAGCAGTGTCACCCAGCAGGCCCCCTCCGGCAGCCCCGACGTCTCCCGCGCGTCCTCGGAGGCCGGGGAAGGATCCACCGGTAAGTGTTGCACTTTGCACTCACAAGGGCGGGCGGGAAGCCAGGCATCCAGAGGGGGGACGGGGAGAGTATGTCACTCGGGTCACGTGAGCTGCACGCTGTGTAGCATTAGGCAGCAAGCAGCACGTGCAACCACGTGCAGCCTGGTGACCGAGCGGCACGTGGCCGCGGCAGGCAGCTCCAGGGCATGCCTGGGACCGTGCTGCTCACACACATCCAGCAGGACTGGGGCGGGGGAAGGGTGGATGCTGGCTGGAACCAGCCAGGGCCCCAGGGACTCAGGCCAGAGCCCGCACCTCCGCAAGGGTGTAGCAGGCAAACGGCACACTGTCCCCATGCCTGGCTGTGAGGCACAGCCAGCTGCTCCTGGGAAAACCGAGCATCACAGCCCTGTGAGCGTGGCCCGCCCCTGAGCCCCTCGCCTGCTCCCGGTGCCTTGGCTGGCTCCCCGAGGGAAGTCCCCACTGCAGCCACACACGTCCCTGGGCTACCGTGTGTGAGGGATAGTGGGAGGAGAAGGGGAAGCGCTCGGCCGCCCCTAGGGCCGCCTGAGTTTTGCTGCAAGGATGGGACACTCCCCAGTCACTCTCCTGGTTCCATCCAGGAGATATCCCACGCGATGGGGATCTGAGAGCCCAGACCACGTCTGCCAGACGTGCTCCCAGGCACTGTGTGGGGATTCATCTTGCTTTCCCTGTCAAATACCATTGATTAGCCCAAAGCCTCACAGCCTCCACCGGCAGGGAGTTCCACAGGTTAATGCAACACAAGCGCCCTCCTGCCCTCCACGGGGCCAGGACACAGACCGGGGGTTCCAATACATGGAGGAGGACCCTACTCCAGGGGCGGTCCTCTATGCAAACATGCAACACGGGAGGGGGCAGGGGGGGAAACCGAGGGGGCCCAAGCCACACCACCCCTGTGGTGTCACCTGGGTTCAGGGGTGGGGTGGAAGGCATGAGGTGTGGGGACAGTGGCCAGGCTGCCTGACTGACCCATCCTTTCTTCTGTTCCCTGCAGCGGGACCAACCAGGAGCGGGGGACCCTCCGGTCCGGCAGCAGCAGCACCCCCCAGCCGCCCAACCACCGAGGCAGCGCATCCGACACCGGGACCAGCTCCTGTGGTGCCACGTGCAGGCCGTCGAGCGGGTAGAGGCTGCCATCCAGGGGCAAACAGAGGCGGACCTGCAGTGGCGCCAGGAGGCCTGGGCCACCTTCCAGGGACACTGGGCGCTGATGGAGAACTCCGTTGCCAGCCTCTCCACACACATTGCCCATGCCATACATTATGGCATGGCCGTGCCCCATGTCCCCGGCATCCCTCCCCTAGCAGTGCCCCGCCCCTCCTGCCCCTCCTGCCCCTCCTCCAATGGCCCCTCCTGTTCCTGCTCCTGCCCCTCCTGCTCCTGCCCCTGCTCCTGCCCCTGCTTCTGCTCCTGCCCCTGCTCCTGCCCCTCCTGCTCCTGCCCCTCCTGCCCACCTCCCGCTCAGCCTGCCCCAATGCGGTCTGCCCCATGTCCAGGTCCGCCTCGCAGGAGCGGTCGCAGGGGCCACCCCTCCCAGGAGTAGCTCCTCCCAGTTCAAGGTCTCCTCCCTCCAAGTTCAAGGTCTCCTCCTCCCAGTTCAAGGTCTCCCCTCTCCCCTTTGTAAATAAAAACCGACAAGTTTTTTTGGTGAAACCAAACTGTGTTGTTGTGTGTTGGTAGGTAAGGGAAGGGGAGGGGAGGGAGAAGAGGAGGAGAGGGAGTTGTCCAGGGAAACTGAGGCGACCCTACTCCGGGGCCTGTGAGAACATGTCCGTGAGGGCCTCCTGGATGCGCACCCCATCGTGGTGCACCTGCCCCCACCCCCTCCTGCAATGGCCCCTCCTGCTCCTGCTCCTGCTCCTGCTCCTGCTCCTGCTGCCCACCTCCCCGTTCAGCCTGCCCCCCATGTCCAGGTCCGCCCCCGCAGGAGCGGTCGCAGGGGCCACCCCTCCCAGGAGTAGCTCCCCTTCCCCTCCCAGTTCAAGGTCTCTCCTGTTACGTGAGGTAACGTGAATAATTAATTTAGAATGCCGATCAACCTAATAAAATCATGAAGATGACAAATGCGGACTCCAAATTCCATATCTATCACAGGTTTTCTAAAAAAAAAGGGAAATAATTTTGAAGGGTTATGAGTTTGTGATGCATAAATGAATACCAACTCTGAAGATAAAATTTAACCACAGGACTATATTTGACATGCAGAAAATCCCAATCAAGCAAGGGATAGATTACAAAAGAGTAAACACAACACAAAAGACATTAAACACAGTCTAGGCGCGGAGGGCGATTGCGGTGACTTTGGCGACCTCCATCCTTTGGTCCTTCCAGGCCTCAGGAGAGGAACTGCCAGGAGATCCCTCGATGGAAGAAGCTGTGGCTGGCGACCTCCATCCTTTGGTCCTTCCGGGCCTCAGGAGAGGAACTGCCAGGAGATCCCTCGAAGATGACTGGAATCGGGTGCGCTGACTCGAGCCTTCCACACGAACCTCGACTCCTCTTCCTGTTCTTCGGGACAGCTCGAACAGACGATGGTGGCCTAGAATATCCCTACACCTAACCCTGAACTCAAAGAAAACCCTAGCTACGGCTGACGCGCCCGATGAACAAACTCGACGACGGCCGAAATGCTTTGAACCGATGACGATAGCTAATCTAACTAAACCTAAATCTAAACCTAATCCTAATTGGTAGGTACAAGCCTTCCGCTTGACCTGACCAAACCCTTAACAGAACCAAGAGTACTGTGCTCTGAACTAGACTGCTCAAACATATTTCACATAACAATAATGAACATTCTGCACAACATCCCCTCTCCCCAAACAGTGTGTTGTTGTGTATTGGGAGGTAAGGGGGGGAGGGAGTTGTCCAGGGAAACCGAGGTGACCCTACTCCGGGGCCTGTGAGAACATGTCCGTGAGGGCCTCCCGGACGCGCACCCCATCCTGGTGCGCCTGGTGGCTAGCAGCTGTGTGGGGCTGTTCGTAGGCCTGGCCCTCCGCTGCCATCCATGCGGGAAGGAAGGCCTCCCGCTCCACTCCACAATATTGTGGAGCACACAGCACGCGGCCACTACCTCCGTTGCATTCCGCTCACCCATCTCGAGACGGGTGAGCAAACACCGGAAGCGGGCTTTTAATCGGCCAAAGGCGAGCTCCACTTGATTGCGGGCCCGGTTGAGGCGGTCATTGAACCGGCCCGGTTCTGGTCCGCCGCCTGCAGGGCCGCATTAGCCAGGGCTGCAGGGGGTAGGCCACGTCCCCGACGACGCAGATGGGCATAGGCACATCCCCGACAGTCAACTCCCGCCGGGGGAAGTAGGTGCCCGCCTCCAGCCTGCGAAACAGTCTGGAGTTGCGGAGGATGCGGGCATCGTGTGCCCTGCCGGACCAGCCCGTGTACACGTCCAGGAAGCGGCCCTGGTGGTCCACGATGGCCTGCAGAACAATGGAGCAGTACCCCTTTCTGTTCATGAAGTGGGCTGCTCGATGCCCGGGCCCGGACGGGATGTGGGTTGCATCCAGTGCTCCCCGCAGTTGGGGAACCTGAGGGCAGCGGCCGGGCGACGGAAGGCCCACGCCCCGCAGGCGGATCACTCTGGGGAGCAGGACGTCGTTGATGGCGCGGACGACCTGCAGAAGGGTGCAGAGAAACACAGGGGAACACATCACATAAGGCAGGGGTGGGTGTGCGCTCCTTGGCCCCTCCCCGTGATTCCCTCTGTCCTCACGCACACACACCACAGCCCCTCGCCTACACACACACACCCCAGCAGGCCTGTGCAAGGGAGGAACGGCCCGAACCCTGGGTGACCCAGCGTGGAGTCTTGGCTGCCCCTGGGCATGGAGTGCAGCACCCTCCCCACCCCACTCCCCACTCCCCTGGGACTTACCTCCATCACGACGGCGCCGACGGTGGATCTGCCCACCCGAATTGGTGTGCCACCGATCGGTAGCTGTCCGGGTGGCCAGCTTCCAGACTGCGATGGCGACCCTCTTCTTGACGGGGATGGGTGCCCGCAGCCGGGTGGTGGCTCTCTGGAGCGCGGGGTGAGCCAGGCACAGAGCTCCATGAACATCCGCTGCATGCGGAAGTTCCGGAGCCATTGCTGGTCGTCCCATTGCCCTAGGACCAGCCGGTCCCACCAGTCGGTGCTGGTGTCCAGTCTCCACACTCGCTCTGCACTCCTGGGGTGGGGGTGCCACAGGGACACCATGGCCTCACTGGTGAGGGGGTCCAAACCGATGTGCCCTCCTGGTCCTGGAAGAGGAGGGCACCAACCTGGAGCAGCAGCTGCAGGCACTCAAAATGTCCGACAGGGGCCAGAGCAGGCACATGGCCACCCGTGGTTCCATGGCACAAGACAGAGGGCAAGGAAAAACCCTGGCAAAAGCAGTAGGTGGCCAAAGGCAGCGGTGTCCCAAAGTCAGAGGGCAACCACCAAACCTGCTTATGGCTGTCAGTCCCTGCAAGAGGCCTCTAGCACGGAGCGCAGAGAAACGGCTGTCCGGGAGATCCTTTAAGCACGTGTCTGAAATGGCCTGCCAGCCCCGCCCCGGAAAGGGCTGGTGCCCTTGTGCCCTCCGCAAAATGGTTCCGGGCTTCTGCTTTTGCGAAAAGCGCATCGCCAATGTAGACACGCTTTTCCGCAAAAGCGCATCGTTATAACGCGAACTCCGCGCCAATCTAGACGCTCTTTTCAGCAAATACTTTTAACAGAAAAACTTTTCTGTTAAAAGCATTTGCAGAAAATCATGCCAGTCTAGACGTAGCCTCCCTGTCTTTTTAATCTCTCCTTTAATGGAAATTGTTCCATCCCCTTAAAATTTTTTGTTGCCCTTCTCTGAATCTTGTCCAGTTCTAAGGTTCTGTTTTTAAAATGAGGTGATCAGAGTTGCATGCAATGTATAAGGTTTGGGCGTACTAGGGATTTATATAGTGGCATTAGGATATTTTATGTCTTATTATGTATCCCTTTCCTTAGGGTTCCCAACATTCTGTTTGCTTTTTTGACTGCCGCTGAACACTGAGTGGATGTTTCAGGGAAGTATCCACATTGACTCCAAGATGTCTCTCTTGAGAGAGAACAGCTAATTTATTCCTCATCATTTTATATGTATAATTGGGAGGATGTTTTCCAATGTGCATTACTTTGCTTTTATTAACATAGCATTTTATCTTCCATTTTGTCAATTTGGGTACATCTAGCCAGCGGCACTATTTTGAGATACTTCCAGTATCCAGAAATAGCATTTTCCACGTCTTGACAGCAAGCGCGTTATTTCAAAATATAACGGGCTCACTATTCCAACATCCCTGTAAAACGTGTTCCATAAGGATTAAGGGACATTTCAGGATAGCGGTTTATTTTGAAATACACTCGAAATAAGCTATGCAATTTGCATAGCTCAAATTGTGTAGCTTATTTCAAGCTACAAGTGCAGTGTAGATGCACCCTTAGTCACCCTGTTTTGTGAGATCCCTGTGCCTTTGTAACTCTTTGCAGTCTCCCTTGGACTTCACTATCTTGGGTCATTTTCTATCAACTGCAGATTTTGCCACCTCACTGCCCCTCCCCGCCCCCTTCCCAGATCAATTATGAACATGTTGAATGGCAATGGGTCCAGCACAGATCCTTGCAGGAACCCTGCTATTTACTTCTTTCCATTCTAAAAACTGACCATGTATTCCTATCCCCTGTTTCCTGTTTTTAACCAGCTGCTGATCCAGGAGAGGACCTTCCCTCTTATCCCATAACACCTTAATTTGTTTGAGAGCCTTTGATGAGGCACCTTGGCAAAAGCAGAGGCCAGCAAAACCAGCATGCTAATGCAAGGAGACCAGCTCAGTTCACTGGGGTGTCTGTAGCCCTATCTGAGGGATGGTGGCTTAGGAAACCCATTCCCTGCAGGTGGCAAGGATGGGGTGGCCCCCACCACAGTTGCTCTCTTTTTGCCATTTTCTGTCTTCCACCTTCTTGGTTTTTTCCTACCCTGTGTGTGTGATTTTACTAGCTACTGTTTTGCAGCTCCCTTTCCTGGCTCTACACTCACAAGGGCTAGGTTAATATGGAGATATACCTATCTCATAGAACTGCAAGGGACCCAGAGAGGTCATCAAGTCTAGCTCCCTACCCTCATAGCAGGACCGAGTACCATCCCCAACAGTTTTGCCCCACATCCCTAAATGGCCCCCTGAGGGATTGAACTCACAACCCTGGTTTTAGCAGGCCAAGGCACAAACTGCTGAGCTACCCCTAGCGTAATGGGTTTAATTACAAGCCTCCTTAGAGATAAAGCAAATTAAAGGGCCCTTCTTAAATGATGAGAAACCAGTTCTCATCCCACACCCCTTGTGCATAGCTGAAGGGAGGGAAAAGGCACTTGGTGGAAGCCTCTTACTTCTACCACTAACCTTTGTCACTTGCATGGATTGGAACCCCGGGTGCAAGTCACTCCGGGAACATCTGGCTGGGTTCCTAAAAGCACACAAGACCCTGGACTGGGAGTAGCGAAGACAGGACGCTGCGGAGCACACACAGATCTTTGCCAATCTGGACCATGACACAAGGGGCAGTGATTCTGTGAGTGATACCTACAGAGTCTGGCATGCAGCTTAGGGAAGCAGGAGGCCGCTGCATGAGCTTTGGCCAAGTGCTGTGGGTGCATTTTGCGGTTGAAGGCGGCCCAGTGGTGGGAGGCCTGTTTCCGCAGGCAGCTTGAGGTTCTGTGTAAGCTGAGTGAGTGACGAAGCGGTGTTTTTCTGTGGCCTAGTGAAGCTGAGCCAGGGATCAACTGTTGTCTTTCTGAGTGCAGTGAAAACCAAAACTATGTGGGCTGGCAATTACTGCCTCAAGAGGGGGAGTGTGTTGTCATGGAAACAGGCGGACAATAGCCTAACAAACAGAGCCCTGCAGAGGCTAATCCACATCTCAGCCAGGCAGGTGTGACTTTCCCAGGGCGGGGGCAGAGGCCATGCAGTCGCAGAGGACACTGCAGCCCCAGGGAGGGAGGCCAGAAGGACATTTGGCTGATACCTCACAAAAGAAGGCTGAGGAAGGCAGTCTGCGTGACTGACTTTCGGGGGCTTTTGAGAAGCTAGCCTGCCTGCCTCTGCTTGGCTGTGCTGGCTACCCAGTCTCGCTTTACGGTCCCTTTTGAAGTTTCCTGCCTTGATTCCTTCCCCTTATCCTGCTGAAGCAGGGGAAGGGCAGATGGGCCTGGTGCTAACACCCTCCTTTTTGTTGATCTCTGCAGCTCTAAGGCAGATGGAGCTTTGGAGAACAGCCATCCCCAAACACTCTCATTCCAGAAACCTAGTAGCCGGCCTGCTCTTAACATGAAGAGGGAGGAAGCACATTCTAGTAGCTATAGTAATTGAGAAGGGGTCAAGGGTGCTGGCCAATGTTCCCTCTAATTTTTTCCATCCATGTGCAGAATAGTTTGTTTAGCTCTGGTAACCAGCTGGGCAGCATTGGACGCTCTCCTGGGTGGCCACTCAGCTTCCAGGGAACTCTGCTGCTGGCTCCGTGTCTGGGTCCACTGCCTCATGGTAGGGCCTCAGGGATAGACGAGCTCTCTGCACATCACACCCCTGACCACCTGAGGCAGTGGTAATAAATAGGGTGAACACTCAACATTTTAAGATTGGGGAGGGGAGGAGTTAAATCTCATACAAAGGTGGTGGGACATTGTGGCTTCAGCGACAGCTGCTTTGACCACAAATAGCAGTAACAACAATAACGCACCGACCAGCATTTCCAGGGGTTTCCCAAGGTCTGGTAGGACATACCGTGCGTCTCTTAAGAAAGAAATTCCATATAGAACAGCAGGGGCCATTTGGATGGGTTCCTGTCCATTGCCTCAATCACATGCTGTAAAAAATTAATAAATACGTATGTGACTGGTAGAGCAGAGTGGCTGAGAGACTGAGTCAGTCCTAACTGTCCATTCCATAATGTGCACTTTAAAAGCCACCCAAGTATATAGTTCAGGGGCGGCCCGTGACTATAGGCCGCCTAGGGCGCCGCCTTCAACGGCACCCGATGATGACATCACGGGGTGCCCAGGGTGCCCGATGATGACACTACCCCATTGACGGCCGTGCAGGCGGGGGTGCCGATCGTGCGTTCCACCTGGGGCACCAGCTGCCGCAGCCCACCTCAGGCCACTCCTGATATAGTTACTCAAGAGACTGGGAGCTTAAGTCTGTGCTCAGCCGTGCTGGGGTAAACCTGGAGTAGAAACTTCATCTTCAGCAGAGTGCCGCAGGGACTGGAACAGGGCATCTCTTCAATAAATAGCATCAACCAGCTGACACTCACGGATCACGGTTTAGCGACATTTTAATTTGAATGTAAAAGAAAAAATCATTTAAAAATTAGATTTGGGTATAAAGATCATTTTGACCAGGTGATTTAAACCAAGAAACACACTGCAATTTTCAGCAGGAGGGGGTGGGACCCAGTCACTTAAACAGAGAAACAAATCCTGCATACTGTGAGCTCCAGTTATGAACCATCTTTCACTTCCTTCTCAGGCCTGTGGGACAAGAAACCAGGAGTTTTATCCCAGAATTCCCGGTGCCTTTGGCTGTCCTTCAGCTACTTAACCAGATTTTTTATTTGGCCATGTGTCCAGTTCAGACAAGAAGTGACACTCTAGCCAGTGTTGGACACTGGCCCCCGGAGTTAGCAGGGGCCAGTTTGCTGTGTGCTCTTTCAGTGAATGTGACTATTTTGCAGAATACCTGGGATCCAGCTTGCACTCACCCTGGGCCTGCAAATGCACCATGAGAATCAGCAGGAGTTGTGCAAGGTGGGAATATGCTCTCTGGACCCAGCTCTTTGGAGTCTACTCCCTGAGTGTCAGGATGGCAGTGAGGCAGGAAGGAGGGAGATTCAGATCAACCAACCTCACATCCAGGATATTTCATGAGGAGAGGTTCCAACAGGGGAACCAAAGACACGTCGCTGTTTACCAGCCCTGTTCATGCTACCACATCAGGGCCAAATCTCCCGACATAGCAGAGGCAGGAAACACATCCTCTCTCAATTCCTGGCTGAAATCAGCACCTGGACAAAAGGCAGCTGACCAGTCTGAGGTGTGGCAAAACTGAACTGAAGCTGGCGAGAAAAGAGATGCACCTGAAGAATTTGCTTCCTCTGCACCATCTGCACTATCTGAGGCATCCAGGTGTTTGGACTCGTCACTACTACTGGTGCATAACTAGCCATCGAGACAAAAAACACTCTCCTCCATCCACAACCAGCTGGAAACCGCCTCCCATTTCCTAGCAGGCCACTGCATATGCAACTGCCCCGCCGTGATCACTGCAACTCCTCGTGCCCAGCCATGATGCTACACACCCTGCAAGAACTCTGGTTGGTGAGAAATGGGGCCACCTCTCCAGCTGCAGCCCAGGTCCTGCCAGCGCACCGCTCACTGTGCCAGAACCCCATCTTGCAGGTCTCTGCAGGCATGTACAGACTTTCCTGGAACAGGCCTTAGCACCCTGAGAGATGTGTCTTTCCCTTGGCAGCTAGGACCTCCCACACCCACCACATTGCTCATGAGTGTATCTCACAGGGCATTCACAGGGCTGCTGGGCAGAGGTTACAAGCAGTAATCAACCACAGTCCTCCAGCTGCCCTTAGAACCCTGTGCAAGGCTCATTTCTTCACCCTAACACAGGCTGAGAAGGGGTTTTTAGTCTATCTGTAAATACTCACTAGGGTGGTGAGGGGCCATGTTAGCATATACACAGAGAGGGCCTGTTTCACTAAGGTACTCTGGGAACAAAACTCCAGGCCCAGATGCCTAAGTCTGGGGTTTAAGCCCTGAGTCCCAGGGCTGGCTCCTCCATGAGTCACAAAACTCCTGCCAACCATGGTCAGTGATGAAACTCACTCAAGTCCTGTATTTTCAGGCTATACATTCCCTGGGTACCTACATCCCTGTCCTGAATGTGTCTGCTGCTGCCTCCTGCTAGGCATCCAGGTGCTTGTCTCCCACTGGGACCCAGCATGGTTCCCAAACTGCTGGCTCAGTGGTTAGCACACTCAGATAGGGTGTGGAAGACGCAGGGTCAATCCCCCATTTCCCACGGTGTGCCCTGACCACTGAGCTATAAAGTGTCTCTCTCTCTCTGGGCTAGTGACTCTTTAGTTATCCACAGTGGAGCAGTTTCAACTGGCCATGTGGAAGGAGCCCCATGTCAGACTTACTGAGTGGTCAGAGCACCCTCCTGAGAGACAGGAGACCGGCTTCCAATCCCCCCTCTAGCCCAGCCTGCCTGGCTCCCACTGCTTTGTGTGGCACAAAGAAGAGCTGAACTCTGTCTCTCCAAAAGCTGTCGAAGGGGGAGGTGCCTGTTTGCTGGTCATTAGCATGAATAGGTGCCTCACTGCAGCTTGGATATAGGAGTCTCTCCAGGAGAGGGGTGGCCTTAGGACTCATCTCTCCTGTCAACCCTTCCCCACCTCACACACTGGCTTTTTGGGGATCCCATTCGTAGGCGTTCGTCCATCCCGATTCATTGTCCCAGGTGCCTGGGCAGCTAGCTCAGGAGCTCTCAGCCCACTGGCATAACCACAACACCATTGATCCCAGCCCACCTCATACATCTTCTGGGGTTGAACTACCCCCTCTCATCGCCATTTATCTGACTTCTGCAGAAATGAGAGGTACTGAAAAAAAATCAATGATAATTCATTGCATCCCATGATTTTTAATAGCAATTAAAGCTAGGACAAGGTAAGAGGTTAGCAAAATCTCTCATTCTTTAATATGTTGTATTTTATCATTAATTCTTTAATCTCGTGATAAATTCCCCTGGGCATCCAGCCAGCTTCCTGCTCACTTGCACTCTCTCTGAGTTATGAATGAAGCAGGTAACACCTCAGCCTGTTCTGCAATGGTGCAAGCTAATGAATGGCACCTGCTGTGCTGCTCTCTGCTTGCTGTGTATTTCCACCTCACTGAGGGTCAGCACTGGGCCATTGTAGGGCCACATACTGGGATGTCTCTTAAACAGAGGGAAGTGTTACCCCGTCGGCAGTTTTTCCTTCTGACCCTTCATAAACTGCCTCTGCCTTTGCTGTGCGGGTGTGGGCGAGTTGTTCACAAGCCGCCACTCTTGGATTTCTCAATGGTTTCAGGGGGAGCTTTCCTGAGATGTCAGGCCCCAAGGCCTGCTCCAGTCAGTGCCAGGTGCCCAGCCAGCCCAGCAGGGAGATGTAATGCCTGTCCCCTCTGCTCCTGCACCAGGCTTAGCAAGGGAATATAGTGACAGGGTGACTGGCCCTTTGAAATGAAGCAGATCCAGTACTCCCAGACTGGTCAGTTAAGAGGCTGGGGCAACATCTGGGGTTACCCAGGGCAGCAGAGAAAGAGGAAATCTGAATGCTGGTAGGGATAGCTGGCAACCCAGTGGCAGATGACACCGTTAAAAAAAATGTTATTGAGCACACACAAGTGGACTTAGGTACACACATTGGGGTTTAAACATTTAATGAAACGTGAGTTAAGGAATGAAAGGCAGAAATTATGGAAGCATGAAACAAAGGGAAAGAAAGTCCATGAAGTCTGGCCAGCAGTTGAAAATGGTGCTGTAAGCCCAGGTTTTGAGAGACCAAGCGAGTGGCTTTATTCAGAATTTCACTGTGGATTAAATGGTGATCTATGTCTAACAAACACACATGCAGATACGCTATGTGAAACATAAGGTACAAGAAAACCTACATCACCTCCTATGGAATTATACACAGTATACCTGTGAAAGGAGATATGTATCTGGAAAACTCAGAAGTCTTAGAGTAACAAAATGTACTTTGCATCTTACAGAATAGGAGGCAAATTAGGCCTAATAGCAAAGCTACTCTGTAGTTCTTTAAGAACCCTGGGAAAGGTTCAGAGGGGTAGCTGAGTTAGTCTGTAACTGAAAAAAATTAAAAAACAACGAATAGTCTAGCAGCACCTTGAAGATTAACAAAACATGTATCTGGCATCCTGAGTATTCATGGGCACAACCCATTTCTTCAGATGACTGGAGTATTAAAAGTCCAGTTCCAAAATAAATAGGAGATGCAAGGTAAGAAGGAAGGGGAAAATAGTGAATTAGAGTGTTTGTGT
Source organism: Rafetus swinhoei (assembly GCA_019425775.1). Classification (NCBI taxonomy): domain Eukaryota; kingdom Metazoa; phylum Chordata; order Testudines; family Trionychidae; genus Rafetus; species Rafetus swinhoei. The sequence goes on along the minus strand of CM033425.1, from coordinate 29,768,380 downwards.
TACATGAAACTGATCGAGACGATGCAAATTGTTCTTAAGTACCCATTGTTTGGTTTTTTACATTATTACGATGTGGAAGGCAGTGTGCTATCCAGACCATGTCTTTGTTTATACCTTTGTGATGGGTCCCAAACTTGTAAATGAAGTTAAGCCTGTTTTGGAGTCCTCGGGCACCAGGGAGATGGGAAACATGCGGGTAAATCTGCTTGTGACTGTGAGTGCCTCATGCCAGCTGAGAATGGGTTAACATGGCTTGTGAGGCCAGTCCCTAGGAAGTGGTAAGGGGGAAAATTCAGCGAGATGGATAAGCCCTGGGATCCTAGTCCTGGAAGATGGCTCAACCCAGCAATGTTATGTGGGGAAAAGTGAATAGGAAGAAGCCCAGGGAAACAGCAGCAAAAGCTGAGACCGTGTGGATCTTGGCAGCTGATTTTAGAGTTCCAGGACTGGAACCAGGGCCATCCTTACCCATACACAGAACATGCAGCTGCATAGGGCACCTGAAAATTTGGGGCACCACTGGGTCTTAATGTCCACCCACCCGCCTCTTCCTGTCCCTGTTCTGTGGCTCTGTGCCTCCGGAGAGGATCTCGTTAGCTTAAAACTGAAAAGGCTGGACAGAGCTATGAGCAAAGCACTGCGCCTGAGAAAGAGCCATTCAAGAGGTAATGAAGCCATTTAACAGGCATTTGCCAATTCCAGGTACGTACTGTCCATTTTTTAATTGCCCATGTTAGTCACATCTCTAAAAACTCACCATCCTCTCCCGGGCTGCCATCAGGCATGGGGCACCAGTTAAACAGTACTGCATAGGGCTCCATAAACCCTAAGGACAGCCCTGGCTGAAACCCACTGTAGCAGGAGGAATTGGTTTCTCCTACCAGCCATTGGCAAAGTGGCATGAGCCCAGAGTGGGGACAGAAATCTGACACATTCATAGAGTGATCTGGCCAGAGGGCCAAGCTACAGAAGAGAGACCACTGCAGGGAACAAGCCACTGTCAGCTGGGGGCTCCTGGACAGACAGCTGCTATGCCAGGCCTGGCCATCAGGAGTTGCACTTGTCACGAACAAACCTCTTTCCTTCGGGGATGAGGTGTCTAGCTGCAAGGGGGCAGCATTCACCGAGGCAGTCTCTCCAAGGACTGTCTGACTGTAGCAAACTCCAGCAGGATTGCACTGCTGGAGAATGGCACGTGATAGGCATTTAGCAAAAGGTGCCATTTAAAGTCTGGCTTAAGTGTACTGCTGACATTGCTGGGGGAAGAGAAGCCATGGAATCCCACTGGGGCAGGGAGGAAGCCACGGAGGTCCAGGAACCCCAACATAGAACAGCCATGAAGTTGCACGTCTGCAGGCCAGGTGTGTGTGAAGGGATAGAGATGGTACAGCTGCTCATTGCAGCATCTGTTGCTTCTGAGTGGTAGAAATGCTGCTGGAAAACCCACACCTGGAGTCAATGCTGCAACAGGCAGGTGGAACTCCCACACTGCACCACGTCCCCAGGCTGTGCCAGGGGTGGCCTTACCAGCTGTAGTCTGTGTGGAGTTGAAGGTTCCCGGGCCCCAGGGTCACTCTTCATGCTGTTCTGCCTGAAGGGGGGCAGGGAAACTCCTGGGCCAGCTTGTGTCTGTCCCCTCAGGTGGGGTGACTTGGCCCCAGGTTGGGAGGTAAAAGCACACAAAAGGAATCCCCCAACAAATCTTTGCTCTCATCACAACCCACACGTGCAGAACTGGTGAGGTTGGGGGGTAAGAAATTCCGAGTGAGAAGGAAACCAATACGCAATATTCCTAGCTTCATCCATTTATACCAGAGAGATAATAACTTAATTGCTATTAATTAGGGCCTTTGCAAACATGAACACGTCATGATTCTGTAAATTACCAACACTTCTGCCTAATGAATGGAAAATCAAAATTATTTATGACGTTTTAATTTAGTTTGGAATTCAAAGTTTAAATCCACAAATTCTGGGAAAGTGCATCTGGTTTGCCAACCAGAAGTCTTTAATGGTGAACTAATTAGAAACCATTGATTCAAAGAGAGCCGTAGAAGTTCACTTCTCAATGAGAGAATGTGGAACAGTGTAGTTGTGAGTTTTTTCTGTGCAGATGGTACAAATAGAAAGGAGCAAAATGTAGGACAAAAATGAGAAAGATGAGTCTTGTACTACAGGTGTGTGTGTGTGTGAGAGAGAGAAAGAGAATGTATAAGTGTGTAATGTAGATATGGGTACTGAGATAAGCATGATATCACAAATTCAGATATACAACATTTTAAGGCAATGAAATGATTGGCACCACCCTCATTTGTTAGTTTAGGGGACTCCCCAGAGATAATTAAGTTTTATTTTTAAAAAGAATAGCAACACAGGCACCTGGGTGAAACAGCACTTTTCATTTCAGGACCTTCCTGTTTTTCCGAGGCAATTGTTGTCCTCTGAACTCATCACTTGTGACACTGCTATTTGGAAAATGCACATATAATTGATGGGGCTGGTCACTGGGAACCTGCACTGGGCTCTGAAACTGCAGGGTCTGGTGCTTGCCTCCCTGCCCTGGGCAGTATGCTACCCACTCTGTGGTATGGGATAGCTGTATCCTTTGCTTTTTATTTCTTCAGCTCTCCTGCCCCCATTACACCTCCTTCTGCTGCACTTCTCTGAACAGCTTCTGTCTGTTTTTCCCATACAGAGCTTACAACATTTACAATCATATATATAGTAGCCCAGTGTCTGTGAGTCTGTAACGCTGACGTACACGGCCACGCCCCCTGGCCGTGTGCGTCAGCGCTCTGCCCCCCTTCCCCTCCCTCCGTGGTGACTCGGCCGAGCGCTGCGCCGCTCAGCTGGGCCCCGGCTAGGGTTGCCAGGTAGACCCCGCTAAAAAACCGGACAAGCTTATCCGGGGGGGGGGAACAGCCGGGAGGGGGTCGGGGCTGGCCGGAAGGGGGTGGGAAGCAGAACTGGGGAAGGGATCGGGGGCTGTGGGGCTGGAGGAGGATGGGGGCCCGGAGGAAGGGGCGGGAAGTTGGGCTGGGGTGTCCGGGGCCGCAGGGCTGTCCGGCAGGAAGAGTGGGCGGAAGCAGAGCTGGGGGAATTGGGGACTGTGGGGATGGATGGGAGGAGGGGAGGACAGAGGAAGGGGGGCAGGAAGCAGACCTGGCGAGGGGAGGGTGCAGCCACTGGCCGCAGCCGGAGTCCTTCCGGCTGCGCCCCCAGCAGGCACTCCCTTTGCTTGCCAGCAGAAGTCTGGAAGGGGCAGGGGCGGGGCTGGGAGCCACTCCCCCCGCCCAGCTTCTGCTTGCAACCAGAGGCTCCCAGCTGGGAGACGGGCCACAATTGGCACTGGGAGCCTCTGGTCCTGTGCAAAAGCCGGGCGGGGGAGGTGGCTGGGAGTCCCAGCCCCCGCCCTGCCCCGCCCCACCCCACCTGGCTTTTGCGCAGGACCACAGGGCTCCCAAAGCCAATCGCGCTCCGCCTCCCAGTCACTCCCCTGCCCCCGCCAGGCTTCCCTCTGGCGGCCAGCCGGAAATTCACAATATACCGGTGTAACCCTTCTGCCGGGTAGGCCTGGCAGTAACCAGGGCTGGGTTGAATATCTTGGGGCCATCTCACATAGAACCGGCTCGAGCCCCCACCCAGTAATCTGGGAAATTCACACACCCCTGGGCGCCTCTGAGAGGCAATGCTTCCCCACTCGCAAGCACTGAGTCTGAGTGTAGGAAAGAAACATTTAATGAAACAGAAAGAGAAGTCATACGGCATGAACTTGGGGGAAAACACCACAGACTGAGTTCATAACCCCAAACATGAGCTAAGCCCCCACCCCAGCCAAGAATCGCCCGAAGTCCAAAAAGTCCAACACCCCAAAAGTCTCTGTCCCTGGTCCGTGCCACCCAGAGTCCCAAAGTTCACCCGCAGGGTTTCACCTCCCAACCTGGGTAGAAATGGGGGTTGGGGGATAGATAGGGGGCACCTTATACAAAACTCTGCCACGCTCCACCAGCTGACTCATTCCACGCCTCTGGATGCTCCACTGGGCACCTGCCGCCGCTCCACGCCACGCCACGCCACGCCGCCTGCCGCCGCTCCACGCCATGGGTCGCCGCCACTTCACTGGTGCAACAGGTCTGGCACTCAGCCAAACCAGTGATTTCAGCTCTCAGTGATTTCAACTCTTTAGCCACCAGCTGGACTGGCAAATGAATCTAGCTTTCACTGGACTAGCAAAAGAAAAGACTCCTCAGGGAGTCTGCTTTAGGTCTGTCCTTAAAACAAAGGGGGAAAGGCACAGGCTGGGCCAGTCTTATAGCTCACACCTGGCAGGTGTAAAGCAGGCTGACTCAAACCCTTTAACCCTTTCCCCCAGCTCTGTTCACTCAACTCTGGAAGGGGGGAGGCTTGTTCTTCCGAGACCTCTTACCATGATGGTGGTGTCTCTCCTGCAAGCACTGGTGGCATGTTTTACAGTTCCCACATTTAGGGTAGCATGATTAGTTACCCCACAACAGTCCCAAATTATATACAATTCTCCACATTCCATTCCAACACTGACCTTCCATCAGCCCTGGCTGAATGGGATTTACATAGCCACACCTCAGATTCTCTTCTGAGCAGTATTTACATGTCAACAGTTAACAGTTAATTACCTTGCAGAGCTAAACAACTGTAGTGGGCACACCCACCCCTCCTTTTAGCTGGCTGACAGCAAGCAGCAGTTCAGCCCCTGCTTACATCGGACATTGCTCATGTACGGTATTTTCTGATTTTTTTCTACCAGACAGACAGTGCAAATACCAGACTGTCCGGTAGAAAACCGGACACCTGACAACCCTAGCCCTGGCGGGAGCGTCACTCATCTGGGCCCCAGGCAGCAAGCAGCCATTTGGGGTCCGCGCTCCCCATGCATGGGGAGTGCGGATCCCAAACAGCCACTTGCTGCCGCTTGGTCCCCCGCCATGGCCCAGCTGAGTGGCGCTGGCACTGCGCCGCTCAGCTGAGCCCCAGTGGGAGGGGAAGGGGGGCTGGGCGCTGACGTACATGGCCAGGGGTTGGGGCCGTGTACGTCCACCGCCCCCCCTTCCTCCTCCCGCCGTGGCGCTGAGTGGTGCACCCCTCAGCCAGGCCGTCATGGGAGAGGGAAAGGGGGGGCAGTGACGTAGACAGCCCCACCCCCGGCCGTGTACGTCCTCGCCTCGCCCCTCTTCCCTCGCGGCGGCCTGTCTGAGCGCACAACACTCAGCCGAGCTGCCACGGAGGGAGGGGAAGGGGGCGGGTGGTGACGTACACGGCCAGGGGGTGGGGCCGTGTACGTCACCACCACCCCTTCCCCTCCCGCTGTGGCACACAGCTGAGTGCTGTGCCCCTCAGCCTGGCCGCCGGGGGAGCCAGCAGCGCAAGGGGCCATTTGGGCTCCCCCGTGGTGGGAGGAGGAGGAAGGGCGGTGACGTACACGGCCCCACCCCCTCGCCATGTACGGCACGGCCCTGCCCCCTTCCCTCGCGGCATCCCGGCTGAGCAGGCAGCACTCAGCCAAGTGCCACAGCGGGAGGGAAGGGGAATGGGAAGGGGGCCGGGGAGAGACGGAGGGGAGAGAGAGGCAAGAGGAGGAGGAGAAGAGAAAGGGAGAGTGAGAGGCAGGAGGGGGAGAAGAAAAAGAAAGAGACGGAGAAAGAGGCAGGAGGCGGAGGAGAGCTGAGGGGGGGAGGCAGTAGGAGGAGAGAGAGAGAGAGAGAGGAGCTCAGGAGAGAAGACCTGAAAATCCCATCTTATGACGGGCTAATTGGCTAGTTTGCAATATTCGTGAAAGCTCCCTCTTGCTGTTATCTAACTCAAAACTTCAGCCCTCGTGGCCGGGCCCTTCCTCTAAGGTTATGTTTGCATGAGAGATGGCTTAATTCACCCTGGCAGACATTCAGATAAAATATTCTCTGGATGACGTGTGACTTGCCTCATGAGGTCTCCCCTTGGAAATGCTGTGAGATTTCTTTTTTCAGGGCTAGCATTTTACACTTTTCTAAGGCAGATACAGCATTAACATCCTGAATATTCACCTGCTTCATTTTGTTTCCCTCTTCTTAGTAATACTTTTTGCCTCTTTCCTTAACTAGGCATAGCTTTCCTGTAAAACTGCAAGTACTACAGCCTTTGAATCTACAGAAATAAATGATTACTACACAATGAAAATGCTACTGTGTTCCAAACACTGGCAAGAAAGCAAAGAGGCTCATGTCCTGCCAGTTCTTAATAGGACACATATTTAAACTGCATGTTGCTTGCAAGTTGCATGTTTATTTAAACAAGGGTTTCAAAGTAGTCGGGGACAGAGGTTGCTACAACAAGTTCTTATCATCAGAAACAATGGTGCTGAAACTATCCGGAAGGAGGATTATAAGCAGAGTTACGTTTTGCAGAATAAATCACTGGAAAAACTTGCAGTGCAACTCATTTTAACCAGTGAAGAAGTATTTCTGGATTCCCTCCACTAGGGAATCAGTAGATTCCCTCCACTCGGAGGGAGAGGCATTTCTCCCTCCTCCTGGATGTGCACATAATCCCAAGATGGTTTGGAACTATTATAAATGAAATTATTTATTTTGGATTTCAAACAATTTAAATAAATCTCACTTTTACTCTCTGGTAATTATTTATTTTTTCCAGCAGACCCTGTGATACGACATTGTGCGTAACTATTTTCACAAGGAATCCAAGAAAACTAGTCAACTCTTTCCATTCCCCAACTGTAAAAGGGTTTTTTTGACGTCCAAAAACTTGAGACATAGCAGGTAGTGAGGCTCCCACCAGGAAGGGTTCCAGCTGCAAAGTGCGCAAACTGGACCCCCAACTGGTTTTCATTTTATGAACAGTCCCACATTGTGCCTGAAATCTCCCAACTCCTGCAATGCGAGGTCCACCCCCTTTGGACCATGTCCCACCGGCCTTCATTGTTTACTGCTCATGCTGACATCACTAGCAGTAAACTTTCATGGAACAAGGACTGCAGGATCTGGCCTACTTTCATAGCAATTCAAGCTACAAGAAGCTGAGAGTGAAGAAAGTCTTGCAACCCAGAGCAGGAAAAAGTAGTATACCTCATCTATACTATGGACATGGCTGGCATCATGTGCATACACATAAAGGAGAGAATTAAAATTGTGTGGGAAAACAGTAAACCTGGCAATTCTGAAGTTGTGAGTGCTCAACTTTTCACACTAAGTAACAGTCTTTTGATATTTTTTAAATATAACTGGGGGGGGGAGGGTGGCATTGAAGGGAAAAAAATCCAGAGATTAGCAACCAGTGGGAGCTAGTGATCAGAGTACCGCAAAAAGGTGGAGTTTGAGAGGAAGCGAAAGAGATCCCACCACCGAATGAAAACGGTGGGAGTACAAAGTCTGGGGTCAGTGAGTTTGCTTAACTGTTTGTTTGCATTTTCTTCTGTTTCCAATGATTTCAATTATTTCAGTTCCTGTGACATTTGGGATTGTATGCCTGGGAATGTTTGATCCTTTGTTTCCTTGATCACCTTGGATCATCTTTGGTCAGCCCTGTGATCACCCTTCCCCTGTGTGGTTAATGAGAGGGTAGGGCTGACCTAGGAGAGAAGGCCTTAAAAGGCAGAGGCAGAGCAACCAGGTAGAGGACAGGGCAGTTTGAGAGGGAGTTTGTAAAAGGGAGTCCTAGTACAACCAGGATGGTTAGGAATAGCTGCATCACCTGGCCGTGGATGTCTCTACCCAGAGCCAAATGCAGCCTTGCAGAGATTGTGGCTTGCATGTCCCACTTGCAGAAATCCAGGCTGGAGGGACCATCCAATGTGTAAGGGCCTGTCTACACTGGGGAGTTATTTTGAAATAACGAGCGCCCGCACTACCAACCCCATTATTTTGAAATAATAACTCCTGCTTGTGAAGAGGAATAAGCTTATTTCGAGAGTTATTATTTCAAAACAACCTGGTAGTGTAGTCATTGCCAAAGGTGCCTGCTGGTGGAATCTCTCAGGAAGCAGGTGGAAGAGCTACAGGAGGAGGTGGCTGGGCTGAGGAGCATCTGAGCCCACGAGGAATTCCTTGAGAGTATCCATGTGGATACACAGAAGGCTGAGGAAGCTCTCCAGCTACACAAGACTGCTGACACACCACTGGTGGAGGAGGAGATGGCTCAGGAGTGGGGGGGAGCAGTGGCAGCTGGTCACTTCTGGCAGCAGGCAGTGCTCCACCCCTGCTCCCAACCCTCCCACGGTGGTACTAGAGAAGCGTAATGCTGTTCTGAATACAGGACACAAGGAATCATCCTCTCAGGCAGAAGAGGAGAAGCCTGGTGCCCCCAAGGTGGGAGGTCTGCAGCCAGCCCTACATGAGGAGGAAACGTAGGGTAGTGGTGGTCGGAGACTCCCTTCTGAGGGGGATGGAGGCGCCCATCTGTCGCCCTGACATGTCATCTCGGGAGGTGCTGCCTGCTGGGGGCCCGTATCCGAGATGTCACGGAGGCATTGTTGAGGAATATCCAGCCCTCTGACTACTACCCCATGCTACTCATCCATGTCGGCACTAATGATACTGCGAGGTGTGACCCTGAGCAGATGAAACGTGACTTCAAGGCTCTCAGAGTGAGGGTGAAGGAGTTTGGAGCGCAGGTGGTATTCTCTTCAGTCCTTCCTGTCAAAGGCAGGGGCCCAGGCAGAGACAAGTACATCTTGGAGGTGAATGCCTGGTGCAAAGATGGTGTCGCCAGGAGGGCTTTGGCTTCCTCGACCACGAGACGCTGTTCCAAGAATGACTGCTAAGCAGGATGGGGTTCACTTTGAAGGAAGAGAGTATTTGGACACAGACTGGCTAACCTAGTGAGGAGGCTTTAAACTAGGTTCGACGGGGACAGGTGACCAAAGCCCACAGGTAAGTGAAGAACATGGAGACCTGGGAGATGGGTCAGAAATGGGAGGGAGCATGGGCTATAATAGCAGAGATGAAGGAGGGACAAGGCAGAACAGGGGGGCCAAAATCAAATGAGTATCTTAGATGCCAATGTATAAATGCAAGAAGTATGGGGAGTACGTAGGAAGAACTGGACGTGCTAATAAATAAATACAACTATGACATCACTGGTATCACAGAGACTTGGTGAGATAATACACATGACAGGAATATTGGTATAGAAGGGTACAGCCTGCTCAGAAATTATAGGCAGGAGAAAAAGGGAGGAAGTGTTGTCTTATATACTAAAACATATACACTTGAACTGAGGTTGAGATGGACGAAGGAGAGACTTGTTGAGAGTCTCTGGGTAAGGTTAAAAGGAGTTAAAAATCCAAATGTTATGTTAGGGGTCTACTACAGGCCACCTAACCAGGAAGAAGAAGTGGATGAGGCTTTTTTTAAACAACTAACAAAATCATCCAACGTGCTGGATGGGGGACTTCAAGTATCCAGATATCTGTTGGGAAAATAACACAGCAGGTCACAGATTGTCCACCAAGTTTTTGGAATGCATTGGAGACTATTTTTTTTTTATTTCAGAAAGTGGAGAAAGCTATGGGGAAGGCTGTTCATCATTTGGTTTTAACAAATAGGGAAGAACTAGTTGAGACTCTGAAAGCAGAAGGCAGCTTGGTGACAGTGATCATGAAATGATACAGTTCACAATTCTAAGGAAGGGTAGAAGGGAGAACAGCAAAACAGGGACAATGGATTTCAGGAAGGCAGATTTTAGCAAACTCAGAGAGGTGGTCGGTAAGGTCCCATGGGAGGTAAGACTAAGAGGAAAAACAACTGAAGACAGTTGGCAGTTTTTCAAAGGGACATTATTAAGGGTGCAAGAGCAAACTATTCCACTGCGTAGGAAAGATAGAAAGTATGGCAAGACGCCACCCTGGCTTAACCAGGAGATCCTGAATTCTCTAAAAATCAAAAAGAAGTCATATAAAAAGTGGAAACTAGGGCTAAGTACAAAGGATGAATATAAGGAAATAACGCAGGTATGCAGGGGCAAGTTTAGAAAAGTGAAGGCACAAAACAAGCTCAAACTAGCTAGAGACACAAAGGTTAACAAGAAGGCATTCTACAAATATATTAGAAGCAAGAGGAAGACCAAGGACAAGGTAGCCCACTGCTCAGTGAAGAGGAAAAACCAATAACAGAAAATATGGAAATGGCAGTGGTGCAAGTGACTTCTTTGTTTCGGTTTTTACCAAGAAGGTTGGCGGTGATTGGATGCCTACAGCAGTAAATACTGGAGAAAAGGATATAGGTTCAGAAGTTAAAATAGGGGAAAAAACAAGTTAAAATTACTTGGAAAAGTTAGATGTCTCCAAGTCACAAGGACCTGATGCATTGCATCAAGGAGCTGATAGAGCAGGTATCTGAGCCATAAGCCATTGTTTTTGAAAAGTCATGGAAGATGAGAAAGATTCCAGAAGTTTGGAAAAGGGCAAATATAGTGCCCATCTATATAAAGGGAAATAAGGACAATCCAAGAAACTATATACCAGTCATCTTAATTTCTGTTCTAGGAAAAATAATGGAGCAAATAATTAATGAATCCATCTGCAAAAATCTGGAAGATAATAAGGTGATAAGTAACAGACAGCGTGAATTTTTAAAGAACGAATCATGTCAAACCAATCTGATAGCTTTCTTTGATAGGATATCAAGCCTTGTGAATAAGGGGGAAGTGCAGGATATGGTATACCTAGACTTTAGTAAAGCATTTGATGCAGTCTTGCTAATCTTCTTATCAATAAACTAGGGAAATACAACCTAGATGGGGCTACTATAAGATGTGCGCATAATTGGTTGGATAATCATTCTCAGAGAGTAGATATCAGTGGTTCACAGTCATGCTGGAAGGGCATAACTAGTGGGTTCCACAGAGATCAATTTTGGAACCAGTTATGTTCAATATCTTAATCAATGATTTAGATATTGGCCTAAAGAGAAGTTTATAAAGTTTGCAGATGACACCGAGCTGGGAGGGGTTGCAAGTGCTTTGGACGACAGAGTCATAATTCAAAATGGTCTGGACAAACTGGAGAAATGGCCTGAGGTAAATAGGATAAAGTTTAATAAGGACAAATGCAAAGTGCTCCACTTAGGAAGGAAAAATCCATTTCACACATACAGAATGGGAAGCGACTGTCTAGGAAGGAGTACCACTGAAATGGATTTAGGGGTCAGAGTGGACCATAATCTAAATATGAGTCAATAGTGTGACACTGTTGCAAAAAAAACAAACATGATTCTGGGATGCATTAACAGGAGTGTTTTTGAGCAAGACATGAGATGTCATTCTTCTGCTTTACTCTGCACTGATTAGGCCTTAGTTGGAGTATTGTGTCCACTTCTGGGCACTACAGTTGAAGAAAGATGTGGAGAAATTGGAGAAGGTCCAGAGAAGAGCAACACGATAGATTAACAGTCTAGAAAAAATGAACTATGAGGCAAGGCTGAAAGAATTGGGCTTGTTTAGTTTGGAAAGGAGAAGACTGCGAGGGGATATGATAGCGGCTTTCAGGTATCTAAAAGGGTGTCAAAGGAGGAGGGAGAAAAATTGTTCTCCCTGGCGTCTGAGGATAGGATAAGAAGCAATGGGCTTAAACTGTAGCAAGGGAGGTTTAGGCTGGACCTTAGAAAAACTTCCTACATGTCAGGATGGTTAAACACTGGAATAAATTGCCTAGGGAGGTTGTGGAATCTCCATCATTGCAGATATTTAAGAGCAGGTTAGACAGACATCTATAAGGGATGGTCTAGATGGTGCCTGGTCCTGCCGCGAGAGCAGGGGACTGGACCCGATGACCTCTCAAGGTCCCTTCCAGTCCTAGTGTTCTAGGATTCTGTGATTCTATGAAAATGGCAGAACCTCTGTTATTCTGTGCCATGTACCAGCCTTGTCATCATGCATCAGTGGTTAAAGTCAGGCTGTCAGCAGGGGGAAGAGCTGCTGGGTTTGGGAAGACAGTTTGGAGAACTCTCTGCTATCCAATATTCCCACCCTGGCACAGCTACTCTGGCAGTGCCCAGGCATTTCCAGCGCGGTGTCTGCTGCTGCTATGGCCCCGGGGAGCCTGTTTCCTGGGAAAGCTCATGTTCAGTTATTGCGAGGAGGGAAATGGTGTTCTCTTTGTTGTGTCCTCTGTTAGCTGTGCGTGTCTCAGACATACCAGGGCAGAAGCCGATGGGAGGGGCGAAAGGTACTTCTCCAGCCGCAGGCCTTTGTCCCCCCACCGTCTGAAAGCCCTGCTCTCAGCAACGGAGGGGTGTGGCTTCCCAAAGGAAAGCGCATATGAATCTTTTCTAAAGGAAAGTTTCAGATGCGCTAAATGCAGGAGCCACGGCCAGGTCCCTGAGAAATACCATATGCAGAAGACTTGCCCCTATTGTAACAGGGTCATGGACCCAGGGCTAAAGCCTCCTATGGTTGTTAGGCCCTGTATTAGTCTTGCAGCACCAGCACGTGGCCCCTAATGCTGGTGCTGCACAGATGCCTAGCAGGAGATAGTCCTGGCCCCATCACTGACACTCCTAGGGGAGACGGCAACAGAGGCAGAGAGAGGCCCAAGCTCATATAGCAGGTCATGGGCAGGGCTAGCACACAGGTCTCGCGGTGCCGGAGCCTCTCGGTCTGGCTGCTTCCTGACAAAGCCACTGGACAGCTAGAAGCCGAGACCATGTTCCCCAACGCTGGTGCTTGTGTGGCGTGGCCGGGCTCCCTGGTTGCTGGCTGAGCAGATTTGGACCAGCTCCCCGCCACCGACAATGTACAGCTCCACCATTGCAGAGAGCATTGCCAGGGATGCCGCAGCTCACAGGAAGCGCTGCAGAGGGTGAGGGCAAGTGTCAGGGTATTTGATATTTAAGCTTCATCATAAAGCTGCAGCAACCCAGACCTGCAATAATTGCTCAGGCGCTGGCCCAGCATGGTGGGTGGCTAGCCCTAGCCTTGGGAGCCAGGTCTGCAGACTGCTGAGAAGAACACAATGCAGAGGAAATGGGAAGAGAGGCAGCTAGTCTGTGTCAGGGAATGCAGCTTCTTCTGTACTGCCAATGTGGGGGATTCCTGCTTCTCTCCAGATGTAATTTGTGGGACTGGTACAGTCGATGGCAGGATAGCACCTTAGGGAGACAGGATTGAGCAGTATCAAGTGGCCAAGTCCCAGGCTCAGAGGCCGGGTGCCTGGGAAAAGGGGCTTTGCTAGTAAGCCCCATTTTCCCAAGGTACAGTAATGAGTTCAGTGTGAGAAGCCGGGTCTGAGCGGAGATCTAATCGATTTTATTTATGAAGATATTTTTTGTGCCTCTATTTTGTAAAGCTGCAGTCTAACTCAGTGCTAGGGCCACTTGCTGGGAGGAAGCCACCTGTGTTCTTAATTACAACAGGCCCTGCTAAACTAGGCCTGAATTATTTACAAGCAATAAAGCCCAGGGCCTCCTCAGCAGACTCCCACGTGAGAGCATATGTTCAAGATGAGAAGCTGGCCTGGGGCAGCACCATGGGGCTCAGAAGTGGGTGAGCCTGAGCACGTGGCAGCAAAGGGCCATGAGCCCCCTGGATTTAAAATTCAAACTCTGCTGGAGGAGCGGGTCTGAACCAGCCATTAAAGGGCTTCCCCCACTCGAGCAGCTGAGCATCTCCCCTCTTTATCATATATTTATTTACCCACCTTGCTTCCTCCTCACCCCAGAGTGGAGTGAAGGGATGGTTTCCCAGTTCACTGGCTGTACCAAAAAAGTCAACAAGATCATTGGGGGTCAAACAAAAAGCTTCATTTGACCTGAATGGAAACATTTTGTTTTCAATGATCATCATATATATAGTAGCCCAGTGTCTGTGAGTCTGTAATGCTGAAATGCTGGCTGTTCCCTCTGGGGGGCGCTGTTGCCTGAAATGCTGGCTGTTCCCTCTGGGCGGCCCGTGCTGCATGGGGAGTGCGGGGCCCAAACGGCCGCTTGCTCCCCTGCGGCAGCCTGGCTGAGCAGCGCAGAAGTCAGCCGAGTGCCACAGTAGGAGGCGAAGGGGGGCGGGGTGGTAACATGAGGTGTGACAGTGGCTCCAGGCCCCGCCCCCGGCCGTGAACGTCACCGCCCTCCCCCCTTCGCCTCCCGCCATGGTGCTTGTCTGACTTCTGTGCTGCTCAGCCAGGCCGTCGCATGGGAGCAAGTGGCGCAAGCAACCGTTTGGGCTCCATGCCCCCATACAGCACGGGAGTGCAGAGCCCAAACGGCCATTTGGGCTCCGCAGTCCCCCGAGTGAGAGGCAGGAGGGGAGGAGAAGTGAAAGAGAGAGCCAGAGAGAGAGGCAGGAGGTGTAGGAGAGCTGAGAGAGAGGGGGAGGCAGTAGGAGGAAGACAGAGAGAGAGAGAGAGATGGAGCGAGACCGGAGGCTCAGGAGAGAAGACCGACGTGGATGAGAGACCTGAAAATCCCGTATTATGACGGACTAATTGGCTAGTTTTTAAATAAAAGTGGAGTACTTTTTTTTTTTAAGTTGTTTTGAAGCCAAACGTTCCCTTTAGAAAACATCAAAGTGAAATGTTTTGGGGCATTCTCACAAGTTTGTTTGTTTGTTTCTTTGTTTGTTTGTGAAAAAGCCAACAAATAAATTTGGCAAATGTGTACGATGTTTCAGGTGACCCTAATGTGCCTTTTTCAGGAAAAAGAAATGTTGAATGAAAACTTTCTCCCAGATCTCATCAATAGCTCAGCTGCCCCTCATGAGCCTCCCTGTCAGCCATTCCAGAGACCACTGGGCTGTGCTGAGGTGGCTCTACCGTCACTCCCACCGCAGCACCATGGCTTTCAGCTCAGTCAGCCACATGTCACACGGGGGTTCATCGTTAGACCCTTGTCCCCCAGCACTGAGAGGGGCTTGGGGGCTGGCTCCGAAAAGGAAATGGGCCCGGGATACCCTGCTTGGAATTAGATTCAGTTCCTCAAAGTCTGAGCAGACTGATAGGCTGACTGAGGCCCATCTCTAGCACCAGACTCAATGTCATGCCTGGTTCCTGTCTACATCTTGCTCTCCACAGCTTGCTCAGATGGTATTTGGCATGCAGAGGGTTAATGCTTTGCAAAGTGATCTCCGCTGGGTGTAGACTCCATGGGCTCCATGTCACAGACCCTGTGGCTAAGGGGCAGGCCAGGCTCAGAGAGCCTTTATAAATCCCATCCTCCCGTAGACAGCATTTGCCAGAGATCTCACAGTGAGCCTCCCCCTGCGCACTGAGACGGCTCTTCCCGAGTGCGGGAGTGTAACCCCATGCAGCCCCTAACAAGTGCTGTCTATGGGGCCAGGCCCCTCCGACTGCAGCAGGGGCTAGGAAGCATCTGGTTTAATGAGCTCTGAAAACTGCCAGAGCCTTGCACTGGACGTGTGGGATCACAGACCGACCGGGCTGCTGTGCAGGAAATTGGCAACATTGTCACAGACAATTGTCTCTGCACCAATTTGTAGTCAGAAAAGAGCTTTGCAGGCATGAATCCTTTGAGTTTATAGCTCTGTAGTCTAAATGCACCCATATGCCTTCCTACTCTAAATTATTGTCAGTCCCCAACCAAATCAGAGGGGAAGGATAAAGGCCTTTCTCTCCTGACCTACAGACGCTAACCCCATCACTGCCGCTCATGACAGAGAGTGAGGGTGAATTGTTTTAATTCACTTTGGTCTTATTAATCTTGATCGGGCTCCGAGTGCGATGGGCACATCCAGCATTCAAACAGGCTGCAGGACTGCTCCTGCTGGTCTCTGTACAAATATCTTCACGAGGCACCGGCCTGTCAGCTCAGTCCCCAAGTAAACAACCACTCCTGCAAAATGAGAAGCACGGCACGAAAGAGCTGCCAGACAGGGGAATGGCTGTCGAGAAATGTCACCCCCGCAGCTCTGCCCCTGTGACAACTGCAAGCAAGCAAGAAATAGGGCTGCCGGCTCGAGTTTGACGGTTCTCAGCATGCGGAGGAAGCCAGAGTCCCCTGCGTCAGTGAGCTGTAGATTTAATTTTGGAGGCTGCAGGGGCGTGGAGCACACAGGAGTCACTAATGCGCTACTCCATGTTCGGGGATGGGGCGCTGAGTTACATCAAGAGCAATCCAGCCCCTGAATGTCTGGAAGTTTATAACACCCTGTACTTCTCCCCCTCCCGCTTTTGCAGGCAAGGCTCCTCAGGACCTTCTGCATCAGTGAATTTAGCCGCACACTGCCCTGCACCTTCTCTAGAGCAGCTCTGCCAGCCCTTCCCCCATTTACAGGGGGAGAAACTTGGACACAGGATGTTGAAGTGACTTGCCTCAGGTCTGCAGCAGCACCAGGACTTGTCTGACCCCCAGGGCAGAGGCCTGCTGGAGGTTACCCTTCCTTTCTTTTGTGTGCAGGAGAATCCTGGGTAGTCAGGGAGATAGAAAGAGCCTGCTCAGAAAGCCAGGGGAGAGTTTTCAGCAAAACTTTTTTTGGGGGGGGGTCTGGAAAATGGAGATTTAGG
Source organism: Rafetus swinhoei (assembly GCA_019425775.1). Taxonomy (NCBI): domain Eukaryota; kingdom Metazoa; phylum Chordata; order Testudines; family Trionychidae; genus Rafetus; species Rafetus swinhoei. The sequence goes on along the minus strand of CM033425.1, from coordinate 29,751,906 downwards.
GCAATTGAAACATTTTGTGAAGTTATGTTGATTTCAACTAATTAATTTAGTTGGGGGGGAAATCCAGCAGGTCTGAAAGGGTGAATTTTGGCATTCCTGAAATGAAATGTTTTGCTTGCTTGGGCTTTGAGTCACAAGGTGGCAGGTGCCATTCACAAAACCATGCAAATCCACCAAAGGGTCCACTGGCTAGAGTACTCAACTAGGATATGGGGTACCCAAGGTTAAATCCCCATGCTGGGGCAGTGCACAGTCAACCTGTGGAACTCCTTGCTGGAGGACATTATGAAGACCCAGGACTTCAAAAAGAACTAGATACAACAGAACCTCTCATGGAGGACAGGTCCTATTAGCCAGGATGGGCAGGGATGGTGTCCCTAGCCTCTGTTTGTCAGAGACTAGGAATGGGTGACAGGAGTGGGATCACTTGATGATTCCCTGTTGTTTTCCCTCCCTCTGGGGCATCAGGCATTGGCCACTGTCGGCAGACAGGACACTGGGCAAGATGGATCTTTGCTCTGACCCCAGTCTGGCCATTCTCATGCTCGTATGTAAACTTGGTGCCAGGTGAATGCCTTTCCCATTGGGTGGTGGACTATTCTGGCTGGTCCCTTCTATTGAAGCTGTTCTGCTTTGAACAAATAATTAAACAGACATTGAGCCAACATGAGAGAGAATGAGTCTCCAGGCTGGTGGTCAGGGCACTGACAAGTTCCCAGTGCCTGAGCCAATTAATATTGAGCTCTTTGATAGGAAGTGCTGTGCTCACAAGCCAGACATGAGCAGGGGGGCTGCCTCATTATCACTGCACTTTGCTTATTTTCTTTATCCATTTCACTAAAGTTTCTGGCGTGCTCCAGTTGGAGCCACGTACAGTGACTGCTACCAAATCGGCCTACACTAGAAGTGGGTAGCAAGATAAGTTGCACACTCCTGCTGCGCCTACAGAAAACTGCCGGAGATCAGTAAATAAAAGGAGACGCTAAATATTATTGTTGGTAGGGACTTCCAGGGAAAAAAGTAGAACTCCATAAATCAGGCCCAAAGCTACAATCAGCACATGCTTGTGAATAAATACCTCCTGTAACACGTCTCAATGTAAATTATATCCCCTTGATTTGAGCTTTGCGGAGAGAAGCCATAGTATTTAAATTCAACCAGAGCTGAGTCCACCCACATCGCTACCCATTAATAAAACATAGTCATGCTTGTTGTCACAAACTCCTGAGAACTGACAGTTGAGTTATTTTGCCACATCATCAGCTATATTAAACAAGACGTCCTAGGCATTCCGTTTTCCTTTCCTGACAATCTGCTACAAATGCTGTGCAGAATGAATGCCATTTCATAACCCGCACGTGGGAGCTAATACCCATACCCAGGGCAGCAGTGATACTGGACAGTGCTGCAGCACATCGTGGGCTTTTGCTCCTGGTTTGCAAGAGGGGAGGAAAGGCTACGTTAGCTCTTGGGATTCTAACTTCAGTACCTGGCAAATTAGTCGAAACAATAGTAAAGAATAAAATTGTGAAGCATGTAGAAGAACATAATTTGTTGGACAAAAGTCAACATGGTTTCTGTAAAGGGAAATCCTGTCTTACTAATCTATTAGAGTTCTTTGAAGGGGTTAACAAACATGCGGACAAGGGGGATCCAGTAGATATAGTATACTTAGATTTCCAGAAAGCCTTTGACAAGGTCCTCACCAAAGGCTCTTGTGTAAATTACATGGCCATGGGATAAGAGGGAAGGTCCTTTCTTGGATTGAGAACTGGTTAAAAGACAGGAAACAAAGGGTAGGAATAAATGGTAAATTTTCAGAATGGAGAGGGGTAACTAGTGGTGTCCCCAAGGGTCAGTCCTAGGACCAATCCTGTTCAACTTATTCATAAATGATCTGGAGAAAGGGGTAAGCAGTGAGGTGGTAAAGTTTGCGGATGATACCAAACTGTTTAGGATAGTCAAGACAGAAGCAGACTGTAAGGGACTCCAAGAAGATCTCACCAAACTGAGTGACTGGGCAACAAAATGGCAAATGAAATTTAATGTGGATAAGTGTAAAGTAATGCACATCGGGAAAAATAACCCCAACTATACGTACAGTATGATGGGGGCTAATTTGGCTACGACAAATCAGGAAAGAGATCTTGGAGTTATCGTGGACAGTTCTCTGAAAACTTCCACACAGTGTGCAGCGGCGGTCAAAAAGGCAAATAGGATGCTAGGAATTATTAAGAAAGGGATAGAAAATAAGACCCAGAATATCTTACTGCCCCTGTATAAAACTATGGTACGCCCACATCTTGAATACTGTGTACAGATGTGGTCTCCTCACCTCAAAAAAGATATTTTGGCCTTGGAAAGGGTTCAGAAAAGGGCAACTAAAATGATTAGGGGTTTGGAACGGGTCCCATATGAGGAGAGGTTAAAGCGACTGGGACTTTTCAGTTTAGAAAAGAGGAGACTGAGGGGGGATATGATAGAGGCGTATAAAATCATGAGTGGTGTGGAGAGGGCCGATAAAGAAAAGTTATTTATTAGTTCCTAAATAGAAGAACTAGAGGACACCAAATGAAATTAATGGGTAGCAGGTTTAAAACTAATAAAAGAAAGTTCTTCTTCACACAGCGTGTAGTCAGCATGTGGAACTGCTTGCCAGAGAAGGCTGTGAAGGCTAGGAATATAACAGAGTTTAAAGAGAAGCTAGATAATTTCATGGAGGTTAGGTCCATAAAAGGCTATTAGCCAGGGATAAAATGGTGTCCTTGGCCTCTGTTTGACAGAGGCTGGAGAGGGATGGCAGGAGACAAATCGCTTGATCATTGTCTTCGGTCCACCCCTCTGGGGCACCTGGTGCTGGCCACTGTCAGCAGACAGGATACTGGGCTAGATGGACCTTTGGTCTGACCCGCTACGGCCGTTCTTATGTTCTTATGTTCTTATGATTAGCCCTGCACCCCCACCATTAGACTGTATGCAGTGGGCAGAACCCAACAGGCCTTATGCACAAGCAAACACTGGCTGGGCTCTTCAATTTTTTCCATCTGTGTGTGTAATAAATTTTATTTTGTGCACCGAGGCATGTGCAGCTGTGCATCACCAATAGAAATACACGCTGCAAGCTCTGGGCCCTATGGGCACTCTGCTAATCAGCTGGGCAGCATTGGCCACCCAAGCACTCTGCCTACAGGGAACCCTGTGCAGAAACCCCAGGGATTTCACTGGGAGTGACTTACTGACGGATTGCAGAGTTGGGCAGAGAACACATGAGCAGACAGAAGCAGACAAAGTCGAACTTCCTCGGCACCACAACAGTATAGCAGTGTTGCTCTAGCTGGGCATGGCTGCACGGCAGTGTGGCTGCTTCCTATAGAGACAGAAAGAGCTTTTCCACTTCTAGGTCATTCACCTCCCCAGGTAACAGAGCCCGGTCAATGGAAGTGTTCTTCTGGCAGCCCAGCCAAATCCACCCTGTGGGCTAGGCCAGTCTCGCGCCTGAGGGCCACAGCTACATCATCCTAAGATCAGGTGCAGAACCTGCCTGAAAGAGGCCAAGATGGGGCAACCCCCACAGGCTGTGGGACTCTGCCCAAACACCTTGCCCCAGGGGGACTAGCGCCCCCCTCCTGCTTTGTCTCCCCCATAATCACTTCCTTGATCAAAATAATCAGCACTCTTGTTTTGTCACCTTCATGAACCCAAGGGGGGGAGAAGACCTGCATTTAGTCCCCTCAAGTTCTGTTCCCTATAGCAAAGCCCCACAAACACAGCTACCCCTCTGTGAGTGAGCAGCCAAGTGACAGGAGTGTAATGCACAAATGATCCACATCACACGTGTACCTTCACCTCCTCCGCTTCACATCTGCTTCTCCAGCCCCAGCACAAGGGGGTCTCAGCATCTCACAACCACCCACAGCTCCTGTGCAGGCAGGAAACATTCGCCTTGTTTTGTACACGGGAGACACTGAGCCAAGGTCTCCGGATGGTCTAGTCCAGTGCCTCAGCCAGGGCACCAGCCTCCCCTAAGGCTCGGTATCGTCCTGGAACGTTACCTGCGTTCTGCAGCCCCACCTCAGTTTGCAACACGCACTCACAGTCAAACCTACCACCTCTTTGATAAAGGGAGTAGCTCCAACACTGGGAAGCCAGCAGAAGCAAGGAGATGGGTGAATGTAAGCACCTGAATGCCCCACATTAGTATGTCCCGCTCTCTTTCTCTGTCATACACACATGCACATCTCAGAGACAAAATTGGGATAAAAGGTGTGATCCTCTCAGTGCAGGGCTCGTGAGAGGTTTCCCATGGCTACACCTTAACCCTCTGACCTCCCACCCAGGCCCACCAGACAGAGCATGTGGTTCAGAGAAGGCAGGTGGCTAGAACTCCATAGATGCTGCAGTTATGGGAAGGCATTTTATCTCTTTTGTCACTTAGCATCTACATGGAAACCACCATTTCTGATTTATGAATAATGTGTGTTCTCCAAGGGTACATCTAGACAGCGGCGCTATTTTGGTATCCTGAAATAGTGTTTTCCGCTTCTCAACAGCATGCCTATTATTTCAAAATGCCATCGAAATAACGGGCTTACTAGTTCAACCTTCCAGTAAACCTCGTTCCATGAGTATTAAGGGACTTGTTGGAATAGCAGTCCATTTCAAAATTTAATGCTGTGTAGATGCGCCAAATTTCAAAATAAGTTATTTCAAAACACATTCAAAATAAGCTACGCAACTTGTGTACCTCAGATTGCATAGCTTATTTCGAGCTATGGGTACAGTGAAGACGCACCCCAAGAGTTCAAAAGTAAGGGGAATGAGCAGGTACCATGGATCCAATGGTGGGATGTGAAATATTCTGTCATTTTAAAATATTTTAGGCTCACTGAAGGCAGCAGTGAAGTACCTGGCCTGAATAATAAAACTCCCCCAATTATAAAACTATCCTCCCTGCTGAGAGTGTGATGTGCGTATTACTCCACTGACCTGCAACTGTTTGTCGGTTATTGGCTTGCTTGTCTAACTAAATTAATGTTTTACATTTCTCCTTCAGTTTGCAAACTTTTTAAAAATTAATCCCCATCATTTCAACAAGTGTAACAACTAAATTATCATCTTTACATGATTAAAGTCTCTCTTGTGTCTTTTCTTGGCAAACATTACATGCACATAATTTTACTAAATGTAATAAACCAACCATAGAACTATTAATTGTACCATGTTATTCGGAACAATTAGAAACGCATGAACCTTAAAATGATAAAAACTGAACGGAATACTAAAATAGCATGGAACGCAAGAATCCTGCTTCTCAACCCAGTGAAAATGACACGACTGTGGAATGTCACAATATACATTTCAAAAGACAGGAGCTCACAGCACACCACACAGGATCTATGCATCCCTGTTCGCTTTGATAGTTTCCAAATATCCCCATTATACACACAAGGAACAAACCACCAGTAGCTCAGGGCTGATAGCCTAAGCTCTTCCATTCTCAGCACAACAAGCACAGAGATCTTTTGTCACAAACGCACACAGGACTCTTCTTCATGGCATATGATGGAAATAAGTCAGCCCAGCTGACTGGCCACCAAACACTGAATGGAGAAGTGGGATAAAATAAAACCCTGCTCCTCCTCCCTGCCCCAGACCACTGTGGGTACCTCTAGACTGCAGCGCTATTTCGGAACATCAGAGATACCCTGAAATAGCTATTCCACATCTTTTAAACCAGCCCGTTATTTTGAAACAGATTTCAAAATAACGGGCTCACTATTCCAACAGCCCTGTAACTCTCATTCCACAAGGGCTAAGGGATGTTTTGGAATAGCAGTTTATTTCGAAATTTGGTGCTGTGTATACTGTTTTGAAATAAGCTATTTTAAAATTAGAAAGAAATAAGATACGCTATTTGCGTTGCTCAATAGCGTATCTTATTTCAACCCACAGGTGCAGTGTAGATGCACCTTCTCAGACCTTGAACAGAACAACTGAGAGGTTTAAAAAACTTGGTTTATTCATGAGGGGGCAGTCGTGTTAGTCTGTAACTTTAAAAACAAGTAGTCCTCTTTCACCTTAGAGACTAACATATATTTGTGTTAGTCCCTCAGGTGCCACAGAACTACTCTGTTCGCTTGCTTGGTTTGTTTGTTTTCCTTTTGGCTCATAGTTGTTTCCCATCCGTAGCTAGGCCTGAAAGCAGAGAACTGGTTCTCCTGAGTTTTTTTTAGCGCCGTTTTGCATACCCAGATGTTTCAGAAAAAGTCCCAAACTTTTGGGTCCAAACAAATTCAGTCGCTGCTCTCTAATGTCAAGCGTTGCCTGGTCTGACGTAGCAAGCTCCAGACAGGTGGGGCCCAGGGTCTGTGACTGTTAACTGACCCCCCCAGCGTCCACCAGGTCTGGGCACTGAGGGACAGGATGCCTGGATCTCATGATTAGAGCTTTGTGGCTTTAGGGAAATGGCTAGAGAGCTGGGAATCTTGGTGTGGATGTGAGCAGGGGGCTGCTGGCATGCCACTTGGCAACTTCACGCCTGCCTGGAGGTATTGGCCTGTGAGGTTGGAATAATTGTTTGCTGGGGACTCAAACTATGGAAACGATGAAGTGCCGAACATCCCAGGTCTCAAGTGGATGGACAGACATCGTAGGCTCCACCTGGCCTGTGAAATAGACTCTGTCCTCATTCAGAACACAAAGGGAAATGACATTACTCCCTCCGGGCTGCCACAGCTCAGAGGAATCCATGGCCCCTTGGGAGAAGGGGCCCTCCCCTAAGACAGGCACAGGGTGCTGGGTGCTGTGAGCTACCACCCCAGAAACGCTCAGGATGTTTTGAAGGACGCACTGAAATGATTCCCGTTTCATGGTAAGAGGGAGAGAAACCCCCTACCCCCTGTTGACTTTGCTTTATTTTTATCATTTTGAGCAACTGATCTCTTTTTGAGAAGCTAGCCATGAAATACTTGACCAAGAGCCAAAAACAACCTTTGGTATCAAGGCATTCTTGAGCTGCTTTGTTTATAGATACCAAAATACACACACCATCCCACACTGCTGTAACCACTTAGCATAAAACACTTCCATAAAGAGCAGCCTGTTATTACAAATCACACACTGCCGCCTTTCCTATGTAATAAATAATAGCAGGCGAGGCTGTAGCAAGCCCTTCCAGGAGACAGAATGAACCGTGCAAAAGCTGTTGTTGATGGGAATGGGGATGATCTAGCAGAGTCCTGCCATGCTCTTACTCATATTTTAAAGCGTCCTCATTTAGAGAATCCCTGGGACTTTTCTTTCCCATTTCCTTTCCCATTGTTGCTGATTGCCAAAATATTTGCACAGGGATGGAATTTGCCTGGCTGAACTAGAGCCGGAGGTGGGAGCTTTCCTTTAGTCTGACCTCAAGTCATGGGAGCAGAGACAACCCATGCTTGCTGATAGTGGGGGCATAGTGAGGGCAGCTGGCTTCAGCAGCATCACTGAGCATGCTCAGTACAAACCATGGTGCAAATGTGGAGAAGGGGACATGACCCCGCATGCCTTCCCCATGCACTGCCCCAGCCCAAGAGATTCTGAGTCTCCCTCTTGAACTACTATGCAGAGCAACGTTACAAGGAAGTGCAGTTCCAGGTGCATTAGCAGAGGCATCGCATGGGAGGTGATGGTACCACTCTGCTCGGCACTCCTTAGACCCCAGCTGGAGAACTGTGTCCAGTGTTGGTCACCAACATATAGATAGGAGGTGGAGAAACTGGAAAGGATCCAAAGGCGAGCGACAAAAAGGTAAGCCATGTGCGCAAGGGCTGAAGAACAGGGTGGCTGTGTCTACATTGGCACCCTTTTTGAAAAAGGGATGCTAATGAGACCAGTCGCACTGCAAATTGCTGGGATTTAAATATCCCCGGTATTTCTACATGGCTGCCGCTTTTTCGGCTCGGGCTTTGCCGAAAGCGCCAGTCTAGGACGGATCTTGCGGAAAATAAAACCCTTTTCCGCGAAGATCTCTTATTCCTACTTGCAAGTAGGAATAAGAGATCTTGCGGAAAAGGGTTTATTTTCCGCAAGATCCCCGTTTGACTGGCGCTTTTTCCGCAAAGCCCCGAGCCGGAAAAAAGCGCAGTTATGTAATGGAAATACTGCTGGGGATATTTAAACTTGATTTTAATTGGTCTCATTAGCATCCCTTTTTCAAAAGGTGCCAATGTAGACACAGCCGGTATGTTTAGTTTGGAAAAGAGGAGATTGAGGGAAGACACAGCTGTGGTCTGCAAAAACTTGAAAGGCTTCCACAAAAAAAAAAAACAGAGAAAATTGTTCTCTCTTGCCACAGAGGGCAGGATGAGAGGCAATGGGTTCAAACTACAGCACCGAAGGGTTTCAAAACGAGTCTGGAGCCATCTCGCTGGGATTGTTTCACACAACAAACCCTGCACCTTGGCAGTGGGTGACTCTAGATCAGGGGTTGGCAAGAGGCGGCCAGCAGGCCAGATCTGGCCTATGCTGCTGGATCCAGCCTGTGGCTGCCTCACCAGAACCATTAGCACAGAGCAGCAAATGGCTTGCTGCTCTCTACTCTGGATGCTGGGAAGGGAGGAAGGAGGCTTTGTGTGCTGCCCCTTCCCCCCCCCCCCAAAATCTCTCAACTCCCATTGTCCAGTTTCCCCTGCTTGGAGCAGAGCCACATGGAGCAGCCTGGGACTGCAGCAGATAGGCATGGAGCCTGCCTCAGATTCCTGCAGGACTGCTGGCTGGGAGCCACCTAGGTAAGTGCCTCCCACTAAAAGCCTGCCACTGGCACCCTACCCCATCTCTCCTGCCAACTACCTGCCTCAGGTCACGACCCCCTCCTGCACCAGGTCACCAAACCCTCTGTACCTCCTTTCCCCACCTCCTCCAGGTCACAACTCCCTCCTAGATCCTGCATCCCCTTCTACACCCCTCCCTCAGGCCAGAATCCTCTCCTGCACCACATTCCCCTGCCCCAGGCCACAACCCTCTCCTTCACCTAAACTCCCTCTAGGTATGTCTACACTAGCCCCCTAGATCGAACTAGGGAGGCTAATGTAGGCATTCGGCAAATGAAGCCCGGGATTTAAATATCCCAGGCTTCATTTGCATCTTCCCGGCGCCGCCATTTTTAAATCCCCTTAGTCCGAACTCCGTGCCCGCGCTGCGCGCACGGAGTAGGTAGTTCAATTAGGATCTACTGGTACTCCGTGGAATGAGGTGTACTGGTAGTTCAAATTAGAGATCCTAATTCACCTACTCCGTGCGTGCGCAGCCGCAGGCACGGAGTTCGACTAAGGGGATTTAAAATGGCGGTGCCTGGAACATGCAAATGAAGCCCGGGATATTTAAATCCCGGGCATCATTTGCAACTTCGAATGCCTACATTATCCTCCCGAGTTCGAACTAGGGGGCTAGTGTAGACATACCCTCTCAGACCCCTCACCCTCTCTTGCACCCCAGTCCCCTAGCCCAAGCTCCCTTCTGCACCCAACCTCCATCCCAGACTCTGCACCTCTTCCAGAAAAGTGCAGCCCTTGACCACTTACCAAAATCCTGGAGTGCTCCCCCCACATCAAAAATGATTGCTCACCCCTGAACTAGATGGCTCTTGCAGCTGCTTCTAACCCCATAGTTCTATGATTCTAATAGGACTAAGCACAGCCTTGTTGCCTAACAAGAATCACCCGTTGTGTCCTCCCTCGCCCAGCAATACCCCGAGCCTAGAGGGAATGTAGAAAAGGCTCCCTTATTTACTATAGTCTGAAGGGGATTGGAATGAAACCATAAGTAGGTTTCTACAGTGCTTGAGCATAGCAGAAAACTTTTGGAGACAGGCTATTTTAGCAAAAAATTCTTGATGTCTGTAGTTCGAACAAAGCAAATAACTTTGCTACGGTGAACACACCATGGGCATGGAAGAGTCCAGTCTCCAATGGGACAAAGAGGAAAGACATGGACATTGCTAGGTATTGTTTGCAACTCTGTTCAACTTTACCTGATTTGCTGCTACTCTTCCCTTTTAAAACATTCTGGGCTGTTACAGACACGCTGGAGAGTGATTCAGAGACGGGTGTGCCCAGGGCTCTGGCTGGCTGGATCACTTCAGTCATTGCTGAGCTGTGATTGTGTCCTCTAAACAGATGTGGGAGCTCGCTCCCTGGGCTTCCCCTTCACTCAAGGACTCACCCACAGGAACATGGTGGCTCCCACATCCTTGCGCTAAAAGTTTGTGGCTCTCGTGGCTTGCTCCCAAATTCACACTGAGCTGTAAGCTGATTCTGAGCAGCATGTTACATTCACCATGTTCGGTGAATACGCTAGGCTAGAGCCACTGTGCTAACATGGGGGCCTTGTGAGCACCCCCAATTAAATAATGATCCCTTTTCCATAGAGAAGTTACACATTTTGCTGTCACTGGACGGCAACACCTGCTGTGTTATGATCCAGCGCCCACTTGCGTGCCCAGTGGAAGGCGGTCCAGCCACAGAGGGGAAGCTTTGAAGGCAATGTGGAGTATCCCCCGTCTGTGCAGAGCGGCGTGCATCCATCCGGGTGTGTGGCCTTGTCACTGATGTCTCCTGTTAACTGATGGGTCTGAGTCTCCACCACGCTCCACCAGGCTCCTTGTGGTATCATAGAAAGCCCCTTGGACAAGGGTTGTAATGAACTGGAGCTGGGAACACCTTTGAACATCCCCTCTCGTGTGAGTGTAACATCCAAACATCGAAACTTGAGAACCTTCATACCCATCTCACCATACTGTTTCCAAGCTGGCCCTTCCCACACACAACATGCCGATGGCTGAGCAGTGTCCAGCAACCTCTCCTGTGCCCACATTCAGTATTGCCTACAGCTTGGCTCCTTTTCCAGGGGGGTCTCTCCTCTCCCAGAGACTGTTCTACCCCTGTTGGGCAGGCACAACTTGCTCCTGTTCCACTGTGAAAGTGGAAGGCCCCGAGATTTCATCAGGAGCCTTCAGAACTGAGGCCATCCTCGGTCAAGACACGTGGCCAGGACGGTGGTGATGATCTTGGCAGTGGTAGTTAGTACCTAAATGTTTGCTCCAGAGCAACATGGGTCTTTGCCTGCAATGCACAGAGAGACTCTTCTTTTGCATCTGTTCGTGTGTGTTCTTTTGTTCCTGCCTCTTAGAATCACAGAATCATGGAATCCTAGAACTGGAAGGGACCTTGTGCGATCTTCAACTCCAGTCCCCTGCCCTCGCGGCAGGACCAAGCACCATATATAGACCAAGCACCAGCTTCAGAGTCTAAACCACATCCTTCCAGAACAGAGGGCATTTCAATTGACTGGGCTGGATGCATTTACTGACACTCAGCACTTGCATTAGGTTTTACATTATGCATTTAGCATGCACTTACCTAATGCTCCCTCCTTGCATGGCGTTGCTTTTATTTGGCATATATGACATTGCTCATCTTGACGCTGGTTTTACACATCTGGCTCCAGTTGCATGTCCCCTCTCACACCGCAGACTGGACAATGCTTCTTCAGATTTGGGGATCCATGGCTGCAGACCCAGAATAGAAACACATTTCACCCCCCTTACTCCATACAAGGAGGAAAAATAATCGTCTGGGATGAGAGATGCTACAGAACAGACCCAATGTGCAAGCAGAGACCCCGGGAACAGCCTCATGTTTCCTGCCTTACAATAGTAATACAAACTTTATTCTCCCATTATGTGGCTGTGGAGAATCCAGCCTTCCACTCTTTGAATGAATGGGCTGGTCCCTTGGATTAGACATTGGAAATGCCAGCCTGTGTGGTTACCCAGCAGCCAGCCAGCCAGAACAGCAGCTTTCTGCAGCAAGAGGGGTATACACAGATTGTGTTTGCACATCTACTTAGGGATTATTTTTCTCTAGATCATAAAACTATCCAAGCAGATCTTCTGACTTGTCAAATTACAGAATCCTCTCACAATTAAACCTTTTGGAGCAAGGGCACAATTTTGGTAGGGTAGCAGGGACAGCAACCTTGTGCTCTGAGACACAGCTAGATTTTCATCCCATTCCCCAAACTATCAGGGAGTAAGGGGAAAGTGCTTGCATTCCATGCATGCCTCTCACACCTGGCTAATGAGCTCTCTTCTCCAGCCTTGAAAAGCAAGCTACATCCCGAAGCACACAGCTGCTTCTTCCCCCACTCTCCCCCCTCCTCCCCCACACACACACCCTCCAGAAACTCTGCCCTTGCCTGTTGCTATTCCTGAGGCTATGCAGACATCCAGCCAGGAGCTCAATTTCTGCCTTCAGTGAGAAGATCACTGAGGGCAGCTTGAATTGCAGGAAGGATCCTAGGAAGGCAGAACACACAGTCACAACCCAGTTAGAATTTGGCCACAACATGGTGAGTCTCCCATGAAGCCTACAATGGACTTTCGCAGCTGCCTAGCCCCTAGCTTTACTGCTGCTCTTGTGGTGCACATCCCATTCCCCACATGAAGAGTCTCCTCAAACGAGTGCTGAAGTGGGAGGAAATGATGGGGATGGACTGATTGTTTGGAACGTTTGCCTTGTGAAAGACATCAGGTGTAAGGCACGGAGAGGCAGGTAACGGGGAGGATCTGTGCCTCTGCAGGGTGTAGCACCTCTTATCCGCATCTATGTCTTGTTCTCCAGGTGTTTGTGACATGCATCTGTTTGTCAGTGAGAAAACAATTTGCAAATACAAGTCCTGGCAAGGAGGCATCAGAGGACTAAAAAGATAGCAAAAGACGACATGGCCTCTTTGCAGAGTTCTCCTCTCCCTGAAATGGAATCGTGTCTCCACTGACAGCTTGGGCTGCTAACAGAATGAGACCCAAGTTTCAACTCCCAGGAAAATATTGTGTGAAACTTCCATAGCTCAGGTGTTCCACATAAAGAGCAATTGTGGGGGACATCCCCCCAAAGCACCTGCAGCCCATTTTCAGAAGAGCTTCAGGCATGTGGGAGCCTAAGTCAGCTAGGAACTTTAGATAACGTCAGCCTGAACCTCTGAATAAGGGGCAGATTGGCCTCTTAGCTTTTCCCGCGGTCAGCTGAAGATATCCTCTTCCTCTGTCCCGTATTTCCCTCACAAAAGAGGGCTTTGCAAGCATGACGTGGGTTTCTGCTCAGATCTGATGGAGACCTCCCACCTGGGTGCAGGGCTAATGCTGAGAGACAACTGGAAAAGCATATCACACAGGCCTCGGTGTTGCAAGGAAAACTCAGTCCTGGGGCCACATTCTTCAGTCTCTGCTCTGAGATGCTGGGATGCTGGCTGCAGGGGGACTCCTGGCCCTGGAGGTTTCACTCCCCTTTGTGGAGATACAGCACACTCCCCAAGGACTGGGCACGTGTGTGCTTAGATCAGTGGCACAGAGGGATAAATGCTCCGGCCTGCCCATTTCACCAATTTCTACTGGGTGAGGGAGGAGGGGGCACGGGGAAGCCACACAGAGAGCTTCTCACAGCTCCTGGATTCTCAGTGTGACTCTGCCCCTACTGCTCAAAGCCATTCTACCCTGTGCCAGCCGGGAACAGCCTCCAAGGAGCCAGCATCTGCTCCTGCCCCCACCCACTTCCTGTGCCAGGGCTGCAGGCATGCGAGAGTGGTATAAGAGCCACCAGCTGAGGGCTCCCCAAGCCTACATGATTCTTATCTGGCCAGATCCTGCTAGTGTCCAGCCCCTTTGCAATGTCAGTGCAGTGCTGGGTGAGGGAGAGGGTCCTGGCTCAGTATATTGAACTGTGGAGCTAACATGCTGTGGGCTAACACTCCCCCTTGCTTCCCCTGCCTGTCTCCTTTCCCCTCCCTCTGCCTGTTCAGGCAGTGAGCTCCTTGGTGCGCTGCCTTTGTACAGCACCCAGGGCACGGGAGCCTGGCCCACATGGGTCCTTGGGGCACTACTGCAATTAAATGATGCTGACAGCCCGGATAAGCCTGGCCATTTGGTGTGGGGTTTAAAATGGGCACTACGGCAGAGGCGGAGTGTCTCCTTCTCTCCTGTGCTGTGCCATGGAACTCTGCCAGGACTATCGTAACGCAGCCATATTGTAAGGAACCTAGTGAAAGGGTCTTGGCTGACACCGCATGGGGTTTAGGCGAGAATATGTCACTTGTGTGTAGGCAAGTCCCCCGACGCGTGGTCGATGGGCAGGTGGCTGCAGGCAAGGGGCTGGGTGGTGCTGGGAAGATGGGGATACAGCCACTACATGAAACCCGCTCTCTGACTTCAGTGGAGTTTTTGGAAAAGTTAAAACCCTCATCTCAATCGAGACACAATTTCTCAGGGTTCGGGGTTACATAGCACAGAGCTAACCAGTGTCTGCTCGGCCCCCCGGGAGATGCGGGCTGCTGGAATACTCCCATGTAATTGGTTAACTGGTTAAACCTATTATTTAACTGGTTAGCCAATTAAAAAGAGGGGAGGATTGCTCCAGCCTGGCCGGTGCAGCCCCTGCCTGTGGTTCTTGCCTGCGGGGCACCCAGCCCCACCGGTTAACTTTAACCACCAAGCCTCACTTGGTTAAACATTTACACCCCTATTGTTTACTGGCACCTGGTGTGCTCCCAGCCTATTGCTACTGCAGCCCTGGGTCCCCCGCAGCTCGACCATGGCTTCTTATTTCTGACCTCTGGCAACCTGTCTCTTGCTATTCTGGGCTTCGGCCTCTCGTGCAGACCCTGACTGACAGCCCTGATGAACAGTAAATGTCACGGAGCGACCGAGCGGTGCCCTGGGCACTGGCAGGGGAGATGTCCTGCTGAGCGGGAGGCCAGGCCTGCAGAGGCAAACACTGCAGCACTGCTTCCCCAGCCCATGCACACGCGGGTGCTCCCAACGATGGGACGTAGGCTGAGCAGTCACTACAGCTTAACAGATGGTTTTTGAGCTAGCAAAGGCTTTTTTAATTAGCGCTCGGCCGTTCAGTTCCGATTCCTGATGAGCTCAGCACCGCGTCCGTGTGGGGAAGGAAGCTCCTGAAAAGCAGATAAAACAAGCACGCTGTCTGCCAGAGCTGCGTCATGGCCGGGCCTTCCCTCTATCGCAGCCCTCCAGAGAGCTCTGCAGGCCAAGCGCAGCCATAGACTTCGCCAAAAATGGGGCCTTGCCTGCTCCTGCTAGTCAGTCACAGGTATTCAGAAAGGAGAGCAGTGAAGAGAAGGGGGGCCCAATCTGGCAGCCAGCAGAAGAGCTCAGCCCTTGAGACCAACAGTGCTTGTGCCCCACTCAGCTGCTGTGAGACTTGCAGCTATGGCCACTCCCCTTCCCCCAGTGATCTACAGCCCTGACTCTTCTGGCTCTGCATCAGCCCCCCCGGACCTCCGGCCTCATGACAGTAATGGGAGACAACCAGGGCACCTCCTGCGTGGCCTAGGGAGGCTCGCCCCAAGCATGGGCCACCATAGAGTGTCACGGGCCTCAGCTGGGAGCTAGTTCTCCACAGAAGATTGGTAGCAGTCTTCGACTTCCTGAAGGGAGGTTCCAAAGAGGCTGGAGAGAGGCTGTTCTCAGTAGTGACAGATGACAGAACAAGGAGCAATGGTCTCAAGTTGCAGTGGGGGAGGTCTAGGTTGGATATTAGGAGAAACTATTTCCCTAGGAAGGTGGTGCAGCACTGGAATGGGTTACCTAGGGAGGTGCAAAGCCCTGGCTGGGATGATTTAGTTGGGGTTGGTCCTGCTTTGGGCAGGGGGGTTGAACCTGATGATTCCTGAGGTCTCTTCCACCGTGCCCACGGGGCGCAACCTGTGTCTGGGTGGCTAAGGCAGACCCTGCTCTGGGCATAGGGAACAGTGGAATAGAAAGGATCACTTTTATAACAGTGCCCAAGCCTCATCTCTGGGGTCCCATATCACAAAGCGGGTGCGGGGCTCAGCGTGCTGCAGGAGTCTGCCTGGGATACCCCAAGACACTGACACGTCTGCTCTTACCCTCCCCGAGAACGAGACTCTGCTGGCAAGAGTTTTTTCCATGGTGGTTTAGGTGGAAATGTTGGGGCCAAGGGTGAATTTTGCAGCATCCCTCAGTGGGCACCAAAAGCTGGCTCAACCCACGCTCTCCAAGCACTGGCTACACGAACACACACACACCCACACCTCCCCCCTGCACCAGGAGCTCCGTTTTCTCTCTGGCTCTCGCACACTTGACTGGGGGCTCTGCGAGCGCACTTGTAACCCACACACTTAGTGGCTCTATAGCTCCCTTGTTCTTCTCTCTGGCTGTGAGTGGTCTAAGTGCTCTGCATGGGACAGGGGCCCACACTAGGGGTGTGGGTTACACGCTGTCTGTGCAGACAGTACATAGAGGGGCATTCCTGGTCCCCACCAACAGTAAGGGGAGTTCATGAGCTTTTTATTCTCAATCTGCCATGGTTACATGAATGTCTATTCCAGGCAGGACCTCTCTTGGCAGCATGTGTCCCCCAAGGCCGGGCTGAGGACTGAGGCAGTGGCTGCCCTCGGAGAGATGGGGCACTAGCTGCAGAGAGCCCCCAGTTAATGGTGATCTGATCACTGTGCTTGCCTGGCTCTGGACATCTCGCTGAGCCTAGTTTGTCCCCGTGGCTTTGTGTGCAGTGCACGGGAGGTGAGCTGGCAAGATCTCCACGCATGGGAAAGGAAGATGAGGATGCCAGAGGTCCCTCATGCCAGGACAGGCACAGAAGGGTGGCGGTTGGATCTCACCCCGGGGAGAAGGACCGGAGCGACTGGGACGTAATGGCACTGGTGGGAAGCAGCTGCCCTCATCCCTGTCCCACATGGAGCGCTTTCCTCGCGAGACAGTCTGCTCATCCCCTTTCTCTGTCTGAGGACATCCTGTACCCTCACCCCTTCTCCAGAAGGGAAGCTCCTGGGCAGGGCAGACACAGCCCTGGCAGCTCCTGAGAAGGTGAGGTTCCACGGCCCAGCCCTAGCCCAGGCCCGGCACTGGCCTCAGCCGCTCCTCTGGTGTGGGGTGGGCTGCACTGGAAGGCCCTGGTGGAGCTCCTGGGGGGGCTGCTGTGGCAGGGCAGGGCTTCCTTCCCCATTTGGCATTGGGTCTGAGGACAGGGAGAGGGGTTGAGGCAGGGGGGTCATTTACCTGTGGCCAGTGGCCAGCAATATGGAGAGCTCTGGCCCTGACTGGCCACTCTCTTCTGGGTACAACCACCACCACCACCCCCATGGTCAGTCTGCAGTACAGGTGTCCCTGGCACTTGCTGCCCCTAGTGGTCATTGCAGAGCATAGCTGTCCCTGCTCTGAGCCCCCTCCCCTTCTGTGTTATGGAAAACAACCCCATTCTAGGCACACCCTATTTTCCTGGCACAACCCAACCCTGCCCTTGCCTGAAGTTATGATAAGAGGCAGCTGCCTTCCAAATTTGGTGGCGCTAGCTCTTACCATTTAGGAAGAGTTTTTGAACAAACAGGCTCACAGACAGGCAGACCAACTCATAGACAGACAGAAGCACAAACTCTCTAAAATACATAGAGAGATTATAACTATCTGTTCTTGTTACTCGTGGAAACAGCTGATCTGTTTGTAATATGTTTCAGTGCAGGCACCGGCACTGCCACCTTTCATGGTTGCATAAGGAAGCTCAGGATGGAATTTGCCCAAATTATGCCATTTGACCTGGGAGCATGAGCCAATTGGCCGCCCCTCAGGATTAAGGCCTGAGATGTCCCTTGCTGAAAGGACTTTGCTATATTCACTCACCCATGAGTCCTTCACAGCACCACAAAAACCAGCACCCAGAAACTCTCTTCTCTGGAGAGGCTAGGACCCCAGAGCACGCAGAGTCTGTTCCTGGGCCTCTCCTTTTTGAAATACTCTGAATCTCCCCAAGGCATCGAGGTTCAGCAGAAATCCCCATCTGCACCTCCAGAATCTCTTCAAAGAACTCATGTCCGGTTCCTCATGCTTCTTTCCTTGAGGTCGGTTCCTGATCCCACCTGGGTGACCCTGGGTAGGAGGAACCCAGGTGTTCTGGGTGACTTGGCATGGTCTGTCTCCTTGCCCTCTCAGGGATCTAAGGCATTAACTCCAGGGTTATTTATTTTGTCTCCCCAAAGTTCTCCAGGGGTTGAGGGTGCCAGTAGCCAGGATGCCAGCCTGAGCTCACGTTGTTGCCACAGTCTTTTGGCCCACCTCCCTGCTGCTTCTTTCTCCTGTTTGACAGACAGAAAAAGCCCTTGGGTTTTATTTTTCATCCCATGATTGCACCACTATCTCATGGCCACACTAGTTGCCTGTTCGTGGGGTACATTATGTTAGCTGTGCCTCATGTAACTTCCCAACCTGGGCTTTCCTGAGAGAACAGCCAGGAGCTCCTGGCCAGATCCAGGGTGGCACATGATACTGACATGTCTTTCGTGCCTGTGCATGAGACTCAGTTGGAGCAGCCATTTCCAGCATGGGGACGAGTCTCCAGGAGCAAGTGCTCACTGAGATGGACACGGGATGGCAGGAGCATGCCTAGAGCAAGGTGCCCTTATGGCTCTGGCATTTCTGTGTTTCAGGACCAGCACAAGAGC
This sequence comes from Rafetus swinhoei, assembly GCA_019425775.1. Lineage (NCBI taxonomy): Eukaryota > Metazoa > Chordata > Testudines > Trionychidae > Rafetus > Rafetus swinhoei. Next base: position 29,733,378 of record CM033425.1, on the reverse strand, counting down.
TCCTCCCCAGTCAGGCCTGTGTGCCCACAGGAAGAAGGACGGGGCTACATTCACTGAAGAATCAGAAAGAAAATCAATGAGAACGGTACATTCCAAATAGTTTCCAAAGGAGCCTGCGCCATCCCAAAGTGCATAGTACGTGGGACTAACTTGTTTTCCTTATCTAGCCGTTTGTTGTAAGGAGTCAGTCTTAGCCTCCCAGCGAACCCAATAAGTCTTCCAGTCTGACTGGAAACTCCACATTTTTCCTTTTAGAAGAATGTCACAGGCATTCCTCCAGTTCATTCCCTCTTTGTTGCTTCTCCTCTCCCTCCTGTGAGAGTGTGAGCGGGAGGAGGGTCATTACTCCAGCACTTTCGGGGGCAGGAGCGCCTGCCCAGAGCTGGACACAGGCCCAGATGTCTGGACATCGCTCAGCAGTGGAAAGACCTATTGTTTTGCTTGGCAGGCTACTGGGATTTTTCCTTATGCCCAGAAAGGCTACACCACTTGACAGCCAGTGACCCAGGAAGGGGGAGGAAGGGACAGACTTCGTTCCACCCTTTCCCCTGCAGTAAGCGTAATCAGTCGGCGGTGCTTGCCCTCACCCTTACAGTGGGGCGTATCGCCTCGAAAATTAACCACTCCTGTTTCCTGAGGAGTAGCTCCCTCCCCCCATTCCCCATTCATATACACTCTTTGTCTGTCCCTGATTGACTCTTTAATATAACCAACAGAAAGGGTTATGAGCCAGCCACATAACCACGTATCCTAACAGAACCCATGGCGATGTCTCCTCTACAGCACCTTAGCTACTGTCATGCAGGCAAAGCTCGGCCAGTCCTGCCCACACTCGCAGGGATCCTGTATGAGCCTCTGCACTGTCTGGTCAGGTCGCTAGCACGGCTCTGTTCTGCCCAGGGCAGGAATCCCACCAGCCGCCTCTCTGATTCTATCTTGACACTCCCACTGCCAGGGAGCCCCAGAAGTTCAGGGCTGTGGGAAAACCACACAGGGAAGTTGGCCAAAGTTTCTCACACCACAAAGTAGGCTTGGTTCATGCTCCATTCAAGTGAAGAGCACAAGTTCAGGTCGGGTCTTGTCTCAGATTGTTTCTCCCTGAACTTGAAATCCTCCTGTGCTTTCACGGGCCAGCTCTTGCAGCTGCTCCAGCCTATTGACTGCAGCAGGCGTCACATGCCCAGAGCAGCTGCAATGTCAGAGCCATGGGGTCTAGCTTTGTGCATGGGCAGGGTCTAATTGACCAGAACTGGCCCCTCTGGAGCCCCTTTTACACAAGACTGCATGAACCCCATTTCTCACCCTGGTTACATGTGGTGCTATCGGGGGGGATCTGCAAACAAGCTCTTTCTGTCGTAGCCTCTTGAACTGGTGCCATGAGCCTTCCTGGCTGATAGCCAAAGGCGGGAATTTGCAGAGCATAAGCCTCACGCCATCTCCAGCAGCCGCTTAAATTGCAACATCCTGCAGCTCCCAGAGACCCTAGCTCGGGTACAGCTCTAAGCCAACGCACCTTGTGGTAACCAGCCTGGGTTGCCATGGCCATGGTGCTCCAAGTTCCACACGAAGCTTAACCCCAGACAGTCCTGTGGTGGGGCAGCAGGGTCCCTGTAGCCCTTGGATCAGGCAGAACCCGAACCAAGCCCGTGTCAATCCATTCATTTTCTTTGTATCTGGCTGAATACATTTTGCTATTTTGTTCTCTAGTTCTAGTCACCTCCAAGAGCCAAAGTAACGGCAGCCTGGCATTGTGGCTCTAAATGAGGAAATGTCTGGGGGTCTCATGCTCTAGACCATGGGTGGTTGATGAAGGCACAGCTGGGGGAGGCAAGCCCCCAGCCCCATCTCCAGCCCGGCCCCTTATTCTGAGGCCCCTCCCCTGCCCTGCCCCCACAGGGAGGTAGAGCAGCATTCTGTGTACACTCTCCCCCTCCCAACCATAGGGAGAAAAGGGTAGCAGGCGGGTGCGCCTGCCCCAGCCTCTCCAGGACCCGGTGCAGCCCAGTCTCCCCAGACTTGGAGCACTGGGGGAGAAAGGAGGGTGCCGCGCGGCCGCGGTGGCCTCTGCAGCCCCAGGAAGGTAGGAGGGAGGAGACCATGTGGCATGGCCCCAGCCTCCCCAGCCCTGGAGGGTGGCGCACTGCATGACCTGGCCCAGTCCTGCCTCTCAGCCCCAGAGAATGGGGAAATCGGTGCTGGGGACAGGAACACTCCACCCCAGAACTCCTACAGCAGGTGTTCAGGGGAGGAGCATGGGTGGGGCCATGCCTGGTGGTTTGGGAAGCCAGAGCCTTCCCCTGCCTTACATACCCGACGCCCATGCTTCAGACCTTATGAGATCGCTCCAGCCCGGATTCCTAACTCATCTGTTTTCTTGCTTGAAAATCCCAGGGCTGGTTCTGTAGTTGCAGAACCTCACCTGCTTGGTGACAACAGCAGCTCCCTGGTGTGGCTGGAGTTTCTAATGCTGCTTCTGTATCCGTCCCCCAGAGGTGCCGTCAGTGAATGGTTTAGCTCACTCACCCAGCCAGCATTTCACATTCATTAGTTCATCCCCCATCCAAACTTTGTTGAGACCCTTTAAACTGCAGACCAGGGTCTCCTACAGTGGGCAGAGTGAGAGGCAGCACAAATTAAGAACCCCGCTCACTGGAGCAGCCAGTCTCTGTGGCAGGGGTGGGCAATAATTTTTGAAGGGGTCCACTTCACAAATTTCGGAAGTGGCTGTGGGCCAATATGGAAGGGGTGGGGCCTCGGACAGAAGGGGTGGAGGTTGAGAGCTACCTAACTAGGAGCTTTGCTTGGCCTGGGGTCCCTGCCCACGGCGAGTGGAAGGGGCCTGGAGCAGAGGGGAGGATGCTGGGAGCTAGCCTGCTCCCAGAGCTGTCTGGGGGGAGGCTTAGAAGTCACATCACAGGCCTGGCAGCTCCTGGCCCCACTGCTAACCTGTTGCCTGGCAACCGCCCGGCAGGCCAAGCCCTTTGGACAGAAGCAGTTAAAGGGCGGGCGCTTCCTGGCAGCTCCTAGGCAACCGGCCAGTGGGACCGAGAGCTGCGAGCCCTTCCAATTGCTCCTGTTTAAAGGGCCTGGCCTGCCGGGTGGCTGCCAGGCAACACAGATGCGCAGCAGGCACAAGCCCTTTCCATAGAAACAGTTGAACGGGCTCATGCATCTCCAGCTCCCTAGCAATGCGCTAGAGGCGCGGGGAGCTGCAACCCCTCTTAGTGCTTCTGTTTAAAGGGATGGTGCCTTCCCTGCGCCTGTCAGGCAGCCTTGCTTAGCCTCCACAGGGAACCGGAGAGCCCTTTAAATAGAAACAGCTAAAAGGAAAGTGTGGGAGCTGCGAGCCCGTTCAGCTGTGTCTATTAAAAGGGCTTGCACCTTCCCGGGGCTGCTAGGCAAGGCTGGGGAAGATGCCCTGAGCCCTCTGAATAGAAGCAGTTAGAAAGGCTCGTGCCCCTCTCCCGCTCCGAGGTAACGTGCTGGTGTCGGAACCTGGAACTGCTTCGCGGGCTGGATCCAGCCCACTAAGGCGTTTTTTATCCACCCCTGTCCTGGATTGTTTTGCAGCAATTGTTACTGTTTGTGTTATGAAATCTGAATTTCAAGGTGAACTGAAATGCAATTCGGAAAGTTGAGCAAAATGCAGATCTCTGGGCTGAAATTCCCCAGAACTGGCTACATGTAGCAGCATTCAGCCTAGAAATAAGCTTTAATTAAGCTCTTCCTAATTTTTCCCCTGTGCGCCTCCCTCTGTGAAATGCTTCTGCAGCTGCTAGCTTCGGCAACAAGACAGCCAGAATGCAACAACGCAATAGCAGATGTCTCAGTACAGGCCATGTCATGCACAGCATTTGATATGTCACAGATGAAGGCATTCCATAATATCATCGGTATTATACTGTCGTGTGGTTACCTCAGGGCCATGATCCTATGATCAGGCCACATTCCACTGGGTGTGGCACAAAGAGAGCAAGAGCGCGCCCCTGGCCCAGATTAAAGAGACAGGCTGGCGACAGGTTAGAAGGAATAGATACAATAACACAGCTCCAGTGAGCCAGAAAGGACTAAGAGGATTGTGCCAAGGGGAAGAAAGAACTGGGAAGCAATTCATTAAAAGAGCTTTCTGTGCTGATTGCCCAAAGCCAAGCTGGTGGGCATGTGCCAGTTTTCACCATGCAGGTCCCTTCTCATGCAGTCAGCTGCACTGGGACCTCTTCTGGAATGTCAAGTCGGGCCCAGAATCTCACCTGCACCAAGGGGCTGGTTCCTCTCAGTGCAGCTGGCAGAGTATGAGTCCCAGCATGAGGGAAAGGACCAGCAGGGTGAATCCCTGCTGGGACAGGACGCTGTCTCCAATCTTCCTGTTTGCACCAAAGGCTTCCCCATCCCACAGGTCCCTACAAGTCCCTGCTGTCCGGGCCACTCCAACTTCCTCCATCCTCCGACCCTCTTTACTAGCATAGCCCTGTTGACAGCCAGTGCAATTTGGCCTCCGGCCCCATTTGTTAATTGGATGAAAGTGCAGCTCCCAGGAGCACTGAGCTTCCCTGCACACACACAGCCACCTACGCTCCTGGGTGGCTCCTTCCGGGCACTCTGTGGGGTGCTGCAGAAACTGGAGATGCCCAGGAATATGCAGCCTGCATGTGCGGTGCTGCTTCTTCCAGGGACGACTTTACACCTGTGCCTTGCAGCCTGCACTGGCTGATACTTCGCTTCCACGCAGTGGTGAAAGTAACTTACAATGTCTTGCAGGTCCTGTCCTATTGCAACCCAGGTCCCTGCAGCTCTTTAACTCGCTCCCTGCTGGCTTTTGCCGCAGCACAGCCAGCTCTTGCCGGAGCTATGCACCTGGGCACACCCGCTTACTGTCACCTCTGGTTCTACATGCAGTTCAAGGGCTTGGTTTCACCCTACCAAGGTGGCTTGTGGACTCGGGGTGTCTCTGCTGCAGCTCAAGCAGGTCCTTTGCCCACAGGCTGTGGCGGGCAGGGGTTTCCAGGACAGGGCTCAATGCTAGAGCTACCATGCCTGGATCTGGGTTTGCTGGCATTCCTGGCTCAGTGCAGAAGTTGTCTCTTCTCCTGGCCTCCCATGAACCAGGCTACCTGGGCACGATCTCTCAGTGCAAGTTTACCTTGTAAACTTTCTGTTTGGTTGTATCCAGTAACATGCTCCAGTAAAGCACAAGCCCCCATAAAGCACAGCAAAGCAGTACTGCCAGGCAGAGCCGGCTGCACCAAGCTTTCATCGGACGTCTGACTCCAGCTGGGTATGTCCAATTAGCAGACATTTTCCTCACCATCTGCAACTGACTTGCTGGCTGGGGGGACCACCACCCCAGCATGTGCTTCCACTCCAGCCAGGCCAAATGTGGCACAGAGTTCCACACCCCAGCTCTTGAGAATGAAGGTCAGAAGGCACTCTCCTGACTCCTGAGGTTCTGCACCCCCTGTGCTTCACCAAACACTCCTTCCAGACAGACTTCCCTGGCCACCGATGCAGAGGGGCCAAAAGGAAGGTGAGCAACAAATGGGCTAATCAGACAGGAAATGGCCTTTGTATCTCAGCCAAGCCAAACTTGGATTGTGGCTCTGACTTAAAGTATGGCTGAAGCACGAAAGCTTTTGAAGCATGCATGCAGGGCTGGTCTGCAAACTGGAGATGAGGAACCTGCCCCCTCCCCATCTTAGGAAAGGCGAGGGCAGGACACAACACCTAGCCATCCCTGGTTTTGTCCACGGACAGTCACCCAGCAGAAAGACCGAGCATCTCTCCAGTGCAGGCACCAGCCCCCTGCACCCCTGCTCCAGACCAATGGCCATAAAGAGCTGTTGCAGCTGGGCCCAGCCCCCCGGGCACTGCCCTCTGCCCTGCATGAGAAGGGAGTGTTCATTTCTCTGGACCTTCATATCATTTCCCAGGGCAGCTGGGCAACAGAGCTGCTCTGGGCATTTCCAGCTGTGTTATTACTGACTGGAAATGCAGCTCTCAGCCTGGTGCCTGGTCCCAGCCTCTGCCTGCTGGGGACATGGAAGTGCCGTGCTGGGGTCACCACACTGTTTGAGGGAGAATGCACTTCTAAGGAATTGCTCTCTCAAACGCTTTGGTGTCAGTGAATGTGGCCGAGCACATGGTCCCTGTGTGTGCTGCGTGGAGCCAGCAGCCATTCCCCCCTCTGAAGGGAGCATGGCCCATGCCAAACAAAGCCTTGTGGAAAGCAGACTGAGAGCAGATGCTCTCAGAGGGGGCATCCTTCCCGCTTCCCTGTCAGAGCACGTGCCCTGGAGCCTGGCTGTGCTGTGGCGCTGCTTAGACACTCTGCGGCAAGAGACCAGGACACAGGCAAAGGATGCAGCAAGCTCTGCAAGACGGAAGATGACAAGCCTTTCTGGGTGGATGGTGAGTTTTCTGCAGTGAGCCAACTGTGGTTTACAAGGAAAGAACAAACCCCGCTTCATTCAGTCACTTTCAGCTGCGGTCTCCAAGGTCTCTCCCAGTTAATCCATGTTAAATCCCCAAGCCCTTTACAATCTAGAGAGCTCTTCAGAGGGATTGTGGGAAACTAGGCCTGGTCCTGTCGGTGCATCGGGTGAATGGTAGTACTGGGGGTCAGTGAGGTTCTGAAAAGATCAGCAGCTCAGACTGGTTCTGCACAGGTACTCCAAAGCCTCCCCAAGCCTGGAGCCAAGAGAACAGGGCGGGACATCTCATGCAAACTGGTTGCTTAGGGTGGGTTCAGTGCACTTGGATTTTTTTCCCAGTCAGAACCCAGAAGAGAGCAGAAAAAAGCCCTCCAAACATTGAGCCCCCTAAGAGACCCGGCTGGAGCATTTTGTTCCAGAAGTGGTGCCTACTGAGGGCACAGAAGCATCAGGTCCCATATAGATCCAGCCCACCTCATGTCCTGTGCTCTGCAGAAGTGTGAGGAGACCTGCCTAGGGGAAGTGAAGGCCTGGGTTTCTGTGCTTCAGCCTTGCCTTCTGAGGAGATACTGAGGTTATTACTGTGCCCAGAGGATGGATGCTCTTGGTTGCTCTTATTTCTGAGATGTTTCTGTAACCATCCTGTAACTTGAACCGCTTGTGGGAGCAATGGTGAGCGACTTGCTTGCCTCCCAGGATCCCAAGACAAGAAAAAAGAAGTAACTGTCTTGTAGCAATGTCACAGAAAATCTGCTGCTGTCCATCAGGGAAGCAGTGGCTGCACATTCCGTGTGGACAAATAATTACTTTCAATTCTCTTGGCTCCGGGTTGACAGAGAATTGTCCCAAACCTCAACACTTGAAAGCTTCAGAATGTTTGATTTGGCAGCAAACAATTTTAATAGCAAAGCCTTTGATGCACTCAAAGTTCAGTTGCTCTCTGATTACCCCCCTTTAATTATCTTTAATCCCCAAGGGCCCCAAAATTGCTCCCAAGATATTCACCTCTGTGATGAGGCATCTGCCCCACACTGGCCCCTTTAAGGGTTAAAAACCCAGCCCTGGGAGAGGGATGGAGCAGTGGAGCTGTGGAGCCAGCAGCTGTGGCCAGTATGAGCCAATTAGGACCCAGCTGAGTGCTGCATAAATAAGGGCTCCTGGAAGACTAGAGACAGACTCACTCTTGCTCTGGCTAGGGAGCAGGCTGTTAGGGAAGCTGGTGGTTGCCTCAGATAGAGCAGTGCTGGGGAGCTCTGGCCAGACCTCACTCCTAGGCTACATCTACACTGGCAGCTTCTTGTGCAAGAACTCTTTTGCGGAAGAGTTCTTGTGCAAAAACTCTTCCAGAAGAGAGCGTCTACACTGGCATGTGTGTTTGCACAAGAAATGTGCTTTTGCGCAAGAGCATCCATGCCAATGTAGACGCACTCTTGCGCAAGAAAGCTCCGATGGCCATTTTAACCATAGGGCTTTCTTGCGCAAAAAATTCATGTTGCCTGTCTACGCTGGCCTCTTGCGCAAGAACAGTTGCACAAGAGGGCTTCTTCCTGAGCAGAAGCATCATAGTTCTTGTGCAAGAAGCCCTGATTTTATACAGTAGAACGTAAGTTTACTTGCGCAAGAACACACGGCCAGTGTAGACAGGCAGCAAGTTTTTGCACAAGAGCGGCCGCTTTGGCGCAAGATCGTGCCAGTGTAGACACAGCCCTAGGCTGCAGGTCCTCAGACAAGGCCTGAGAATACTAGAGCTGTAGACAGAGTAGGGCTGGGGAAAGGGAAAGCAGAGCTGGGGAAACTTTAGCCAGGCAAGCTCCCAGGCTGCAGGGCCTGAGGGTACTACAGCTGCAGGACAGGGCAGACAAAGGCAGCAGGCCCACACCCCTTGCCAATGATGAGTGGCCATGTCAGACTGTAGTTTGCCCCTGAGGTAAGAGTCTAGATGAAGACTGGCAGTGGGTCTGGCAGTGGGTCATTGAGGCAAGGAGGGCCTATGGGGTTGGGGATTCCCAGAGGGGGAGGACCCCAGTGTGCAGAGACACCAGCCAGAAGGGGACACTCCAGCAGCAAGAAGCTAATTCCCAGAGTGACAGCAGGCGGTGCCTCAGTGGTGAGTCAGACTGGTAAAGGTGGTTCCATTGTACTCACTCCCCTGCTCGTCCCCACCTGTGTTCAGCTGTGCAGACACATGGAGACACTCGCTACCGCCCCCTTCGCACACCCAGCCAAGCCAGAGAAACCTTTGGCTTTTGTGTCTTCAATTGCCAGTTTTGGTGGGTGTGAGGTGGGGGGAGGGAGATAGGCAGCAAAGCCTTTTTGGTCGGGCCCAGGGTGGTGTTTGGGGCGTGTGCCTGGGGCAGGGGGCAGCAGAGCTGTCCAGGTTTACACACTCTGAAACAGGAAAGGGCAAAGGCTGGTGTGATGCCAGGTTAAACCACCTTAAAGCATTCACAGCTTTGACTGCCATGGACCGGGGGTCACAGTGCTGCAGGGTTGGAAACCGCCTCTCTTGCAGAATGCTCAGCCCCTGCCACCAGCTCCTGCAGCAGCAGCAGGAGGGAGAGGCAATGAGGGGAAGGTGGGGAGCACTGTATGCATGGGGGGCTGTGACTGTCTGCAGGAGTGAGAGTCAGGCGTCTGTGCGGCTGGTGTGACCAGAGCCAGGAATGTGCAAAACTCGCTATCTTGCTGTGGATCAAAAACCTCCTCCGCCGGGTCTGGTTGGACTCCTTGTCTGGGTCAGGCTGCCCTGCTTCCCTGCGAGTGATTGCCTAGGCGCATCCTGCTCCAGACACTTACATCCCCCACCCACAGGGCCTGGGGATCAGCCCCTCGCTCTGCAAATGAATATGAGGCCTGGCCCCATGCGCCAGGCTGCCCTCTTCTGTGTCAGGGCTCTGAGCAATTGGGAAAGGCATTTGCAGCAATCCACGTAGCTCCCTGCCCCAAGGAGGCCAGTTCCATGACCAGAGAGAGTGAAAGGCCTATGCTCTGCCTGGCCCTGCTCTTTAATGGCAGCGAGTCCCTTTGGAGCCAGCCGCATTCACCCTCTCCCCAGGCAGGGGCAGGCACCTGCTGTGGGTGAGGCTGTAACCCTCTCCTGGCCATACACAGGCTCTGTCCAGCATAATAACCAGGGGCCTTCGGAGAAGGGGTCCCTTGTTTCTTCTGGGTCCCTCCCCAACATGTGCATTGAGGCGGAACCTCTTCCCCCCATCCCTGGGATAGTCGGCAGTGGCTGTGGGTTTCACCTCTCCAGCTGTGTGCTCCCAGCAGCTCCAGCTGTGTGTGCTGCATGGTGTCTCCTGGTGCAGCCCCAGGAGGAGAGCTCCTGTCCTCGTGTCAAACGAGACCCTGCTTGCTGCAGTCCCCTCTCACTCACCCAGAGGTCAGCTTGCCCTGCCTTCTCCATGCCACACTCCATGGTCAGAAGACTGAGATGGCTGGTAAGTAGCCAGGGCATTTCTCATCGGCTGGGCATCCAAAGTGCACGTCCTGCCACCTTCTTCCAGTTTCCAAGGGAAGCAAAGAGTTAAAGCCTTTGGAGGCAGAGTCCAGTCAGGACATGTCTAGCTGTGTGGTAGGAGCATGACTAACCATGTACAGCCGCTTGTAATGTGATCCCAAGCAATGCACATCCCAGCCCTGGGACAGCGCTGCCAGCAGCAGGCAGGTACAAACATGCTAATTTGGGGTAATTGCTTCAGCAATGGTGGAAATAAGGAAGCAGCAGAGAAGACAGCGACGCCAGGAAGGAGTGAATCCCAGGCTCATAAAACAAGTTGAACTCAGCTAACTTTATCACCTTCACTGGGTTGGCCCTGCAGCCGATTGTGTAACACTGCACAGACATTCTCCAGGTACTGTCTGGGACTCAGCCCTCATCTCAGCTGACCCACAATTCCAAATCCCATTGGTGGTGGGTGAAGGTTAGGGTTGGGGGGAGGCTATGTGGTGCTGCTGCTTTGAAGTACCTCTTCTTCCCCCCGCTTTGCTGCCTCTGATAGAGTAGTGAGTTCTAAAATGAATTCACTAGTTCACTGTAGAACTCACTACTCTAGTCGACTAGTCCTTAACATCCCTAGTTCGGGTACATCTACACTGCAACACTATTTCAAAATAACTAGCTCTATTCCGAAATAAGTTAGTCCGTATCTACACAGCAGGCAGTTATTTCAAAATACTGTCAAGCTGGAGGACTTGTAACTCTCATCATATATATAGTAGCCCAGTGTCTGAGAGTCTGTAATGCTGATATGCTGGCACCCGTGTACGTCCCTCTGGGCGGCGCTGTTGCCTGAAATGCTGGCTGTTCCCTCTGGGCGGCCCGTGCTGCATGGGGAGTGCGGGGCCCAAATGGCCACTTGTGCCGCTTGCTCCGCCGCGGTGGCCCAGCTGAGCTGCGCAGAAGTCAGCCGAGCGCCATGGCAGGAGGCGAAGGGCGGTGGGGCGGTGACGTGCGGCGTGACAACGGCTCAGACCCCGCCCCCAGCCGTGAACGTCACTGCCCCTTCGCCTACCGCCGTGGCACTCGGCTGACTTCTGCACCGCTCAGCCAGGCTGCTGCGTGGAAGCCAGCGGCACAAGCGACCGTTTGGGCTCCACACCCCCCATGCAGCACGGGGAGTGCGAAGCCCAAATGGCCGTTTGGGCTCCGCAGTCCCCCGAGTGAGAGGCAGGAGGGGGAGAGAAAGAGAGAGACAGAGAGAGAGGCAGGAAGCGGAGGAGAGCTGAGAGAGAGAGAGGGAGGCAGTAGAAGGAGGGGAGAGAGAGAGAGAGAGACGGAGCGAGAGACCGGAGGCTCAGGAGAGAAGACCAACGTGGAGGAGAGACCTGAAAATCCCGTCTTATGACAGGCTAATTGGCTAGTCATATATATAGTAGCCCAGTGTCTGTGCGTCTGTAACGCTGACGTACACGGCCACACCCCGTGGCCATGTACGTCAGCACCCTGCCCCCCTTCCCCTCCCTCTGTGGCCGTTCAGCCAGCCCCACTGCCCCCCGGAAACCTCCCACCCGACAGCGCTGCTTCCTCTCCCCTTCCTCCGGGCCCCCCATCCTCCCCTCAGCCCCACAGCCCCCAAATCCCCACAGCTCTGCTTCCCACCCCCTTCCGGCCAGCCCGCCCCTTCCCCTCCCTTCATGGCGCCCCTCCAAAGGGCCGCTTGCCGCCACTTGCTCCCCCGCCAGGGCCTGGCGGGAGAGCCACTCAGCTGGGAGCAGCACAGCGCCACGGGGAGGCGCCAAGCAGGAGCGGAAGGGGCGGGGCTGGCAAGCGAGGTGGGAAGCAGAGCTGTGGGGGCTGTGGGGCTGGAGGGAGGATGGGGGGCCCAGAGGAAGGGGGAGGAAGCAGCGCTGGCGGGGTGTCCGGGGCCGTGGGGCTGGCTGGCAGGAAGAGGGTGGGAAGCAGAGCTGGGGATCGGGGCCATGGGGCTGGACAGGAGGAGGGAGGCAGGAAGCAGACCTGGCAAGGGGGGGGCAGTGCGGCCACTGGCAGCAGCCGGACCCCAAAGGGCCGTTTGCCGCCACTTGCTCCCCAACCGGGGCCCAGCTGAGCATGGCTCAGGTGGGCCCGGTGGGACAGGAAGGGGGGCGGGGCGGTGATGTACATGGCCAGGGGGCGGGGCCGTGTACGTCACTGCCCCCTTTTCCTCCTCCCGCTGTGGCGCTGAGTGGTGCGCCCCTCAGCCGGGCCACAGTGGCAGAGGGAAGGGAGGGGCGGTGACGTAGGACAGCCCCGCCCCCTGGCCGAGTACGTCACTGCCCCACCCCCTCCTCCCCTGCAAGCGACCGTTTGGGCTCCGCACCTCCCATGCAGCACAGGGAGTGCGTAGCCCAAACAGCCATTTGGGCTCCGCGGTCCCCCGAGTGAGAGGCAGAAGGGGGAGAAGAAGAGAAAGAGAGAGACAGAGAGAGAGGCAGGAGGCGGAGGAGAGCTGAGAGAGAGAGAGGGGGACGTAGGAGGAGGAAGAGAGAGAGAGAGAGAGAGAGAGACACATGGAGCGAGAGACTGGAGGCTCAGGAGAGAAGACTGACATGGAGGAGAGACCTGAAAATCCCGTTTTATGACGGGCTAATTGGCTAGTTGTATGATGAATAGAGGAAGTCAGAGCAAGAGTGTTCTATATCAAAATAAGTGCTGTGTAGATACTCCTTATTTCAAAATAAGCTATTTCGAAATAAGATACGCAATTGATGTAGCTCAATTTGCGTAGCTTATTTTGAGTTAAGCCCTACATTGTAGATGCACCCTTACAGTTAATTGCACACCTCCTAAAGCACATTGAAGAAAGCGATGTTTTTCTCTAGGAGTTTTTTTCAATCAACTCCCAGGCTGTGTCTACATTGGCGTGATCTTGCGCAAAAGCAGCTGCTTTTGCGCAAAAACTTGCTGCCTGTCTACACTGGTGGGGAGTTCTTGCGCAAGAACCCTGACGTTCTAATGTATGAAATCAGGGCTTCTTGCGCAAGAACTATGATGCTCCCGCTCAGGAATAAGCCCTCTTGCGCAACTCTTCTTGCGCAAGAGGCCAGTATAGACAGGCAACATGAATTTCTTGCACAAGAAAGCCCGATGGCTAAAATGGCCATCAGAGCTTTCTTGCGCAAGAGAGCGTCTACACTGGCATGGATGCTCTTGCGCAAAAGCACATCTCTTGTGCAAAGGCACATGCCAGTGTAGACGCTCTCTTCTGGAAGAGTTTTTGCACAAGAACTCTTCTGCAAAAGAGTTCTTACGCAAAATCATGCCAATGTAGACGTAGCCACAGGGTATGTAGGGGTGCCTACATATTACTTTGTTATAGGCTGCATTAGCAACAACTTCTAGTCATTACTTAAAGGTATTCCAGCAGCCATCAGTTGAACTGTAGGAAATAATAATTAAGACGCCGATCCCGACCTGCCAGACAGACTGGTAGCATTTAAGGCTAGAAGAGAGTGTTAGATCATCTAGCCCTAGCTCCCCAAACCATTAGGGTGTGTCTACACAGCATCCTTACCTCAAAATAAGCTACACAATTTGCGTAGCTTATTTTGAGGTTATTTCGAAATAGAGTGCTATCCCAACAAATCCCTTAACCCTTGTGTGACGTAGTGGGGGTGCTGTCCGCTCTGTAACCAGGAGTTCCCCTGTGCTGTGATGTGTGATTCCCACTGACTCACCCACATGTGTATTGGCCCAGACATCTAGTCCCAGCATGAGCAGATAACACTGCTCTTCCCAGGGGGAGAGACAAAGGAAGGGAGGCGGAGACGAACATCTGGCTGGGGGGCAGGGCCTGGGAGCGAGGCAGTTTCTGGATAGAAAACATGAAGGGAACAGACTAAGCTGAGTGCAGAGGGGATGATGGACCCCCTAACCCAAGGGGTCTGAGGCATGCTGGCGCTGACTCCTGTAGCCACATCACGTCTATGCTGTGCTGTACCCTGGAGAAGCAATAAACCCCCTCTATTCTACTGGCTGGCGGAGTCTGTTCTTGCTGCTACGGGGGTGCAGGATTGGGGGCAACCCCGACACGCCATCACACCTTGTGAAACGAGTGTTACAGGGATGCTGGAATAGCACACCTGTTATTTTGAAATATATTTTAAAATAACAGGTGTTTAAAGACGTGGAATAGCCCCGCTGTCTAGACGTAGCCTTACATTTTACCCAGATACCCCCCCAATGGAGCCCAGTTGCTTGTGTTGACCAAAGCACCTGCCAGAAAGGCAGCCAGTGTGGCTCTGACCTCACTGGAGATGGAAAATCCACCACTGGCCTAGGCATTTTCTTCCAGTGGTTCATCCTCTCACTGTTCAGTCTGTGCCTCATTCCCAGTGTGAAGTTGTCTGGCTACAGCCTCCAGCTGTTGGCTCCTGTGCTGCCTTCTTCCACCCAGAGCCGGACCAAGGTACGGGCCAGACGGGCTACCGCCCGGGGCACCCCACTGTAGGGGGTGCTGTGCAGGGCTGCCAGGCCGGGCGGGGGCAGGGCCGCACATGCGCCAGGCGCCTGGGGGTGCACGAATGGCTCGGGCTGGCCCTGCTCCCACCAGCCTGAACAGCTGTTTGGTCCCAGCCCTTTCCACTGGTGATACATGGGAATAGGGCTGGTTTTGAGAAGCGAAACTGACTGAGCGTGTCCACCTTCTTCCTAGCAGACCTGTTCCCCAAAGCATATTCCAAGGCCCTCTAGCCAGGAGAGAGGGGCTACAGGCATCACCTTCTCCCTCCATCCCCCTACATCCCAGGAACATCCAAGCCTTCACACCTGGCAATTAATGGGAGCAGATGGGCTTTGACAAGGTCAGAGTAGCAGCGAGATGCTCATATCTCCCTTGTCTCCAGTTTGTCCCCTTTGTCAGGTGTTCTCAGCAGCATCCATCACATCCCAGGAAGACGCTGTCCCGTCCCTGTTCCAACAGCTTATGACTGATGGCCCCAGTTCCACGCAGATGACTGACTGGTATTCCGTGCAAGTGCAGGTATCAGATGAAGGACCTGGGCCCTGGAAAACAAGCAACAAACCAAAGGGGAGAGAAGAGACAATCACATGCAACCCTTTCCGCAACCCTTAAGTGCAGCCATGCCTTCCTGCGACCCACGAGCCATGCAGAGCTGGCCACACATGTCCCTTTCGAGTGCCTGAAATCCCTGGCCCATCCCTTTTCAGTAGTCCTGAGCCCCAGCTTAGCTCTATCCTGCTGCCTGCCCACCCAGGCTTCCTGCAGCATTCCCAGCTCCAACTGGTGACACCTGGAGCACTGGCCAGCCCTGGAGGTCAGTTAATACAGGGCCTCTCTGGCCCTTACTGATGCTTCCCCTCTCTATTGATTTTTGCCAGCATTTCTATGTGCCCATTAGCCTGGCACTAGGGGCTTGGCAGGGCATATGTGGGAGATCCCAGAGAGTATGTCTACACTACAAAGTTAATTCAAACTAACAACCGTTAGTTAGAATTAACTTTCATAGCGTCTATACATGTAAACCGCTAGTTCGAACTTAATTCGAACTAGCGGAGCGCTTAATTTGAACTAGGTAAACCTCATTCTACGAGGACTAACGCCTAGTTCGAATTAAATAGTTCGAATTAAGGGCTGTAGCCACTTAATTCAAACTAGTTGGAGGCTAGCCCTTCCCAGCTTGCCCTGGTGGCGCTCTGGGCCAAGCCAGGGAAACTCTTCTGCCCCCCTCCCGGCCCCGGAGCCCTTAAAGGGCCACAGTCTGGCTACACTGCTTGTGCCAGTTGCAAGCCTGCCAGCACCCAGCCAGCAGACCCTGCACCTGGCACGGGATGAGCCAGCCACCCGCTGCCACCCAGCCCTCCCTCTCTTCCCAGGACCAGGCTGGCGGTTCACAGGAGCCTGCCCGGGGCCGCAAGAGGCGGGTCCCCGCCTGGTCTAGTGCGGAGATCGTGGACCTCATTGAGGTTTGGGGGGAAGCCTCCAATGTCCACGATCTCCGCACTAGCCACAGGAACGCGGCCGTCTACAGCCGCATGGCTGCCAGCCTGGCCACCAGAGGCCACATGCGGACCCGGGAGCAGGTCCGCTGCAAGGTCAAGGACCTGCGGCAGTCCTATTCCAGGGCCTGCCAGCCAGGGGCCAACCCGGAGGCCTGCCCCCACTTTGAGGCCCAGGACCGCATCCAGGGGGCTCACGCCGTCCATGCCCCCCGGGTGGTGATCGACCCCGGGGCAGAGGGACCCGTCCCTGACACCGAGGAGGAGGAGGAGGACGCCAAGGGCCAGGAACCTGCAGGGAGCCTGCCCAGGACCCAGGACCCCCGAGGCATCCCACAGAGCACATCGGCTGTGTCGTTCGAGGCCGAGGAGGGCTCCATATGTGAGTGCCATCATGCTCCCCTTATGTACGGGGTTGGGGGAGAGGAGCCCAGGGACCGTGCGCTGGGCCTTGCCACCATGGAGCAGCAGCTGGGTGTCATGCCAGGGGCCCTGGCCCGTTCCCACACGCCCGACCTCGCCTTGCAGAGGGAGGCTGGGTTTCACCCACCGTGTCCCCAGGGAGAACTGACCACTGATCTTGTTTCACCACAACCACAGCACCTGGGACTGCGGGGCGCACCACCCCGCCTGCAACAGCCACCTGCACCCGGGCCAGCAGGCGCACCAGGAACCTGGAGGACTACCACCGGCGGCACCTGCAGCTACTGGAGCACCAGCTCCGCACCCAGGACCACTGGGTCCGGGAGGACCTGCGGCTACGGCAGCGGAGTTTGGAAGCGCTGGAGGAGCAGGGCCGTGCCCTTAGAGGCCACCTCCAGACCTTGGTCAACAGGTTCCTGCCTCCTCCTGCTCCGGCCCCTGCGGCCATCCCAGCTCTCGCTCCTCCTCCCACCCCTGCTCCCCCTCCCGCTTCCTCCGCACCCCCTGTCCCTCCTGCCCCACCCTCCACCCCCCCCGACGCCCCGCACCTCAGTGCTGCGAGGCGGGAGAGCCAGCAGGACCCCCAACCCTGAACTTTCCCTTCCCTTCCTCCCCTTCCTCCCTCTTCTAGCTCCCTCCTCCCACGTTTCCCCCTCCCCTCTCGCACCCTCTTCCTCCCTCCCCCCACCCCAGTTATGTAAAATAAAAAGAGATTGTTGTTTTCAAAACAGGTGTCTTTATTTAACATTAGGCAGGGGGGTTAGGGAGGGAGAAGGAGGGGAGGGTGGAAGAAGGCCCCAATGGGGCTTGCAGGGAGAGTTCAGTCCTCCTCCTCCACCTGGAAGCTCTCCCGCAGGGCTTCCTTGATCCGGATGGCCCCCCGCTGGGCCTCCCGGACGGTGGTGGTGCAGGGCTGAGTGTAGTGGCCAGCCATGCGGTCAGCCTCAGCCATCCAGGCTGGCAGGAATGCCTCCCCCTTCCGCTCGCACAAATTGTGCAGCACGCAACATGCTGCCACCACGGGAGGGATATTGTGCTCGGCGAGGTCAAGGAGGGTGAGGAGGCACCTAAATCTGGCTTTCAGGCGTCCGAAGGCCCCCTCGATCACGATGCGGGCCCTGGTGAGCCTGGCATTGAAGTCCTGGCGGGAGGGGTTGAGGTGCCCTGTGTACGGCTTCATGAGCCACTGCTGTAAGGGGTAGGCCGCATCCCCCACCAGGCAGACGGGAATATCCATGTCCCCGACCCTGATGTGGCGGTCAGGGAAGAAGGTCCCAGCCTGCAGCCTCTGGCACATGGAGGAGTTGCGGAACACCCTGGCGTCGTGTGCCTTGCCGGACCAGCCCACATTAATGTCCGTGAACTGGCCCCGGTGGTCACACAAGGCCTGCAGGAGCACGGAGAAGTACCCCTTGCGGTTAATGTACTGGGAGGCCTGGTGTTCCGGGGCACGGATGGGGATGTGAGTCCCATCGATGGCCCCCCCGCAGTTGGGGAAGCTGAGGGCGCCGAACCCCCGGAAGACAGCGTCCGGGTCGGCGAGGCGGACCACCCTGCGGAGCAGCACCCGGTTGATGGTCTTGACCACCTGCAGAGACACAGCAAACCACGAATCACTGGGGCGCCGGGTGGCTGGGAGTGTTCCCTGGCACTGCCCGCGCCCCACTCCCGGAAGCAACCCCCGCTGCGATCCTGGCCGCTGCGGGCGGCGTGTAGTACGGCCGGGACAGACCGAACCCTCCCGTGCGGGGCACTGTTGCCTCCTCCCCGGCCCCCGTTTTCCCTGGGGTGGCCCATTCCCTCCTTGCAGCCCCCCTGCCCCCCGGCCCAGTGGCCGGTGAGTGCCGTACCTGCATGAGCACTGCTCCGACGGTGGATCTCCCCACGCCAAACTGGTTCCTGATGGATCGGTAGCTGTCCGGCGTGGAGAGCTTCCAGAGGGCGATGGCCACACGCTTCTGGAGGGGGATGGCGGGCCTCATGCGAGTGTCCCGTCGCCGCAGAGCAGGGGCGAGCCACTTGCAGAGCTCCAGGAAGGTGTCCTTCTTCATCCTGAAGTTCTGGGTCCACTGTCTGTCTCCCCAGCGCTCCAGGACGATGCGGTCCCACATGGCAGTCCCGCTGGCATCCGGGCACTGCTGCGGCTCCTCCACGGCCCCCAGGGAGGCCAGGTGGAGAGGCAGGGGGCTGATGTGCACCAGGTGGTGCCAGGCAGCCTCCAGCCATTGCCGGCAGGCTTGCAGCAGCAAGTCCAAAACTGGAGCAGAATGCCCAGGGCGAGCTCTGGCTCCATGTTGCCAACTGCGGCGCGCCCCCAATGGGAACCACCAACACAGGCAAGCGCAGAGAAAACGCTGCTGTCCTCGGTGAGGTAGGCAAGCGGAGAAGCTGAGAACCGGCTGTCCAGGGGGTCCTTTAAGAGCCTCAGATAGCCTCAGACAGCAGCCACACAAAGCAGCTACTGACCTGATGCCCTGCCGGAACCGGTTTCAGCTGCCCTTAAATGCAACCCAGCGTCCAATCAGTGTGGACGCACTAGTTCGAATTAGCAAAACACTAATTCGAACTAGTTTTTAAGTCTAGATGCACTAATTCGAATTAGCTTAGTTCGAATTAACTAATTCAAACTAAGTTAGTTCGAATTAAAGTTGTAGTGTAGACATACCCAGAGAGACCAAACCCCACTCGGTTTTCCCAGCCCTGTAGAAACCAGGCCCTTTACCCTGTGCAAAGCAGACCAGCCAAGTTGGTGTCCCAGGCAATGGCAATGATGGATAACCGACCCCTGTGAGAGAGAGGAAGCAGGAGAAGAGATGTGCTTTTCCACAGGAAAGGGGCATTTCTAGGGCATGTCTGTCAGAGAGCTGCAAAGCCAGGCTGCGGGGGGCACAAGGAGGAAGAAAGCTGCAGACTGACTTCTGGCTTGTGCTGATTAGCACACGCAAGTTACTGGCACACGAGTTACCGTGTGTTAGAATATATAAAAATTAATAGGGATCTGTCACGGGGCTGGTGTGCCCCATGCCCCTTGGGGGTCAATATGGCCCAGCAGCCGAGTCTCTAGCTCCCCCGGCTGGGGGGTCAATATGGCCCAGCGGCCGAGTCTCTAATGCCCCTTGTCAGGTGGTGTATGGGTGTGGTAGGGTAGGGGGGCCCAGGCCCTGCCTCTCCACCAGGCCCCAGCCCAGGGCCCTATCAGTGGTGGGTGGTTGCCACCACTGGCTTGGCGGGGAGTCCTCCCCGAAATGCGCTGAGCCCTCAACTGGTGTGGAGAGGGCAGTTAGGTTGGCTGCAAGCAGCGGTCGGTGCGGCGATTGTAGCTGGGGCGGTGCTTCGGGCTCCAACAGCCAGGACGGCTGCTCCTGTGCTCCAGCAGGAGCTCCTTCCCCTTCGGAGGTCAACCCCAGCTGAGCTGCTTCTCTGGCCTTTATACCAGGCCTGCAGTTGGAGCATGTCCAGCAAGGCCGCGGGGGAGGGGCCTTCTCAGCCCAGCAGACCTGGTTAGCCTCCCCTCGGTCAGTGCGGGGCCGGGACGCCCCGTCACAGGATCTGCAATAGTGGTAAGGATTTCAGCCAAAGCAGGCATTACCCTTGGACATGCTCTTTCCCTTCGTTTTCGCAGCCTAGAAAAAGAGATAAGCATGTAGCTGCTCTACTTCATTGTGTCTTTTGCTTATCCTTATTGGCGCTGTAAAAAATATCTTCAGGGTTAAATTTCTTGTAATCTCTGTAACCTGCTGATTTAGAAAGTTTGTAGTGTAGAAAGTGTTGATTCAATTTAAAAAATTTGGTAAATAGTAATTAGGGGTGGGTATAATTGTATTCAATATTTGCTTATTAATATTCATTTTATGGGAGTTAACATTAATAAATAAGGTTTTAGGAAAAGTAGTGATCGACGTGGGAGTTAACATACTAAAATAAATAAAAGGGTGAGATTGGTGCCAATCTGTGGCCACCAGGACGTGATGTTGAATGTCCGAGGTGAACGTACGTGGGCAATAAAGCAGTTCCGGTTTACCCCGTCCACTTCTGGCTCTCCTGTTTCTTCTCTAGCACCGGGCACTGTGAAGGTTTGCTCCAGAGACCACGATGGCAGCTTTGCAAGCCCATCCTGCCCACACCAATGCCTCTCCAGGAGTGTGGCAGCGCAGGACTGCAGCTGGGTAACAAGGCTGCAACCCCGGGCAAGCTGAGGGAGGGCACAGAGCACCTGGTTTGCGGAGGGACTGCTCCCTCGCCAATCCAGCCTGCGCCTCCCAGCAGGGCTTTCTGCACTACAAGCAGCTCCTCCTTCCTGCTGTGCTGTCCATCTAGGAGGGACTGTCCTCCAGCCTGGATATACATCCCCTTCCCTAAGCTCTGCTCCCCACCCCTCTTTGCAGTTGGCGTGTAGCAGCAGCGGGCCCTGCCGTGTGCTGGCCCTGTCCCCTCCAGAGCTCCGTGACTTCCCAGTTCTTACTTGTTTGACTTGGTCTGCGACTCTGGGCAGTAAAGGTGATCTACACTGTGTCCTATTTACTGTGTTACTGTGGCGGTCAGCCACCAGGAGCTGCCCCTGCCCGCCCTCTGCTCCCGGCACACTGCCTCAGCCTCTGGGCCGGGGCAGCACGGATGCTGTCACATGCAGACTGAACCGCTTGGCCGACAGGCAGGGCAGTTGGTGTGTTTGATCCCATACAGGCCCTATATGGTGCTAAATCTCGGCTATGTGATCTATAAACAGATCTGTCCGCAGGGCCTGGACCCAGTGTGATTAGCACCTTGGCGCTGAGTGATGCCTTTGACAAGTGCAACCCGCTGCAAATGGCTATAAAACTGTGTGGTCCACGGGCCACCCTGGGCCATTCCCACAGCCCTGCATGCTCCAAAGCTTGGCGAGAACTTTCATAAGGAATTTGCAGGACATTTGGAGAGAAAAGAGTGTCGTAAATTTTCCCAAAATGAGCCACTGGCAGCTGCCTGGCTCCACTTTCAGGAGCTATAAAACTGTACTAAGGGGAAAGCTGCTGCGTGTTCACATAGGCTCCCTGGCTTAAGGTCGGGAAGCCCAGTTAGACATCAGACACCACCTTAGCTGCAGCTTCCAGGAAGAAAGTTCCAGCCAAATCCATCCCCTTCTCTCCCAATACCCACACTCCTCAGCCCCTTGTGGCCCATCTGTGCTGGTTGGGCCTCTCCCACGGCCAGCAACACCCTGCCATGAAAGGGATGGTAACACCACCCAAGCACATGCCCTACTCTCGCATTCTGCTAATGACTTCTCAGGCCAAACACAGACTACTGAACTCAGTACCAGCACGGCCAGTGTGAGCCTCTGTGCAGCTTGTGAGATGTGCCCATTCCATGAACCCAGAGATCCCCCTGGGGCATGTGGGATGGGGGCAGCCAGGGTGGGTGTCATGCAGAGAGGAACCCGTTAGATAAGCTCTCCTTCGTCTTGTGCTTCTTGCACCAGGGCAGTTGCTCCAGCCCCCAAGCTGGGGCAGCGCACGTTCCAGCAGCAGATCCAAAGCAGCAGCAGCCAGCCTGAGGAGAGGCAGGTGCATTTGTCAGGGCTGTTCCCCACTCTGGCACTCTGAGTGCAGAAGGTAGTGGCCCGCAAGAGGCCTTAATACCTTGCCTCTATAGGCTCTGCTTACAAAACTCCCCAGAGTCACAAAACTTTGGGGGGTAGCTGCCAGCACCAAGTGAAACAAAAGAAAAAACAACCTTTCTCCTTGAACCCAGGAAGAGGCACTTGGGCTTCCTCCAGAGGTGTAATCCAAACCTCCTTTACTACAAGAGAGCTTGAAAAACAAAGAGAAAACAAACTGCAATCTCTGGTAGCTGACTGCAGCCCCCGTTCCTTTCCAGGAAACACAAATCAAATCATCACCTTAAAATGATTTTTACTAATAAAACAAAAGGTGTACTTGATGAAGCATACTTGATTGCTAGGTGCTACAGAGCAATTAAGTAAAACAAATTAAAACACAGAGAAAATCTTAAGGTACAACTCTTAGCTAGTGAATGGTGGGGACGGGGCAGGGGAGGCACAGATTCACATGAGCAATTCAAACCAAATCACAGAAATAAAGACAAATACCCTGATTATGACTAAATACACGTTTTCCTTTATTTACTTACAATCCCTTCCAGGTTCAGTCCACTTCCAGGCCCACAAATTCCTTGGAGGCATGGTAGTCCTGCCTGGGTTTAAATCACTGGGGGTATGTCTACACTACAGCACTAATTCGAACTAACTTAGCTAATTCGAATTAGTGCATCTAGACTTAAAAACTAATTCGAATTAGCGTTTTGCTAATTCAAAATAGCATGTCCACATTGAGTAGACCCTGAACCGAAGTTAAGGCTGGCCGGAACCAGGACTTAGAGTGTGGAGCTGCTTCCTCAGGCTAGCCGAGGGCTGTGCTTAAAGGGACCCAACCCGCACCCCAGACAGACAGTTCTCAGGGTTCTCCGCTTGCTGGTCTACCTCCCTGAGGGACAGCAAAGCAGTCCTGTCTTGGAGTGTCCTGAGTGCCCTTACTCGGCACATCACAGCACTCGGCCATCAGCCCAGCTGCACTTGCTGCAGGCTGCCATCTGGGGGGGTCAATCGGGGGGCTGTCAGGATCCAGGAGGCCCTGCAGGAGAGCTTCCACCCTGAGGAGCCCGAGAGCCACCCCAGTCCTCCCCATCGGGGCTCACCCCATTCCTCCTCACCTCCTTCCACTTACCCCTCCCTAGCCCCCCTTCCTGATGTAAAAAATAAAGGACACATGTGTTCAAAAATAGAAACTCTATTTAACAAAACTGAGGGTGGGGAGGCGGATTAACCTCTGGGGAGACTGGGAAAAGGAGGTGGGAGAGGGAAAGAGAGAGGGTGGGAGAGGGGAGGGGGAAACCTGGGAGGAGGGAGCTGGAAGGGGGAAGCCAGGGGAAGAAGGAGGAGGGGAAGTATCAAACTATGGTACGCCATATCTTCAGTACTGTGTACTGATGTGGTCTCCTCACCTCAAAAAAGATGTTTTGACCTTGGAAAGGGTTCAGAAAAGGGCAACTAAAATGATTAGGGGTTTGGAACAGGTCCCATATGAAGAGGCTAAAGAGACTGGGACTTTTCAGCTTAGAAAAGAGGAGACTGAGGGGGGATATGATAGAGGTATATAAAATCATGAGTGGTGTGAGAGGGTGCATAAAGAAAAGTTCTTCATTAGTTCCCATAATATAAGGACTAGAGGACACCAAATGCAATGAATGGGTAGCAGGCTTCAAACTAATAAAAGAAAGTTCTTCTTCACAAAGCAAATAGTCAACCTGTGGAACTCCTTGCCAGAGGAGGCTGTGAAGGCTAGAACTATAACAGAGTTTAAAGAGAAGTTAGATAAAGTCATGGAGGTTGGGTCCATGGAGTGCTATTAGCCAGGGGGTAGGAATGGTGTCCCTGGCCTCTGTGGAAGGCTGGAGATGGATGGCACAAGACAAATGGCTTGGTCAGGTCTTCGGTCCATCCCCTCGGGGGTACCTGGTGCTGGCCACTGTCGGCAGACAGGCTACTAGGCTAGATGGACCTTTGGTCTGACCCAGTACGGCCATTTTTATGTTCTTATGTTCTAAGCTCAGGGGTCAGGGTCGGGGGTCTCACTGGACCAACTTGATTTTCATGCAAACCTGCTCCTGGGTTCGCATGTGGCCTTTGGTGGCCAGGCTGGCAGCTATCCTGCCCTAGACGGCCACTTTCCTGTGCCTAGTGCGGAGATTGTGGACGTTGGAGGCCTCCCCCCAAACGTGGATGAGGTCCACGATCTCTGCACTAGACCTGGGAAGAGGCGGGTGGCAGCGGGTGGCTGGCTCATGCCGTGCCAGGTGCAGGGTCTGCTGGCTGGGTGCTGGCAGGCTTGCACCTGGCACGGGCACGGTAGCCAGACCGTGGCCCTTTAAGGGCTCCGGGGCCGGGAGGGGGCAGAAGAGTTTCCTGGCTTGGCCCAGAGTGGCCACCAGGGCAAGCTGGGAAGGGCTAGCCTCCAACTAGTTCCAATTAAGTGGCTACACAGCCCTTAATTCGAACTACTTAATTCGAACTAGGCGTTAGTCCTCGTAGAATGAGGTTTACCTAGTTCGAATTAAGTGCTCCGCTAGTTCGAATTAAGTTTGAACTAGCGGTTTGTATGTGTACCGCCTATGAAAGTTAATTCGAACTAACGGCTGTTAGTTCGAATTAACTTTGCAGTGTAGACATACCCTGGGTCTCTCAACTCCTGGCTTAACTTCCCCACACAAAGAAATCAGGTGAGGTATCTTATCCAATTCAGATTTCAGCACGGTATCTCATTGGCTCTTCTGAACCCCTGCCAACACCCTTGCTAGCTACCTGAGTTTAACTCTTTAGTCACCGGGTGCTGGCCAGCACTCCTCCTGTCCATCACAGTATTTCACAGACAGCCTGGTACTCAGGGCCCTTTATAACTAATTAGCAGGTGTGCAGTGCAGGGAGGTCCCTGGGCCCAGCCTAGAGCCTGACCTGAAGCCACCACCATTTGTATCAAAAGAGCAAAGAAACAAAGAAGGCCAAAATGACAGGAAAGATTCTGACCTGGGCACCCAGACTCTGCACAGTACCGAGCACAGTGGGGCTTGTTCTCTCTAGTGGGAGGTATTTCTCTGCACTAATAACCTGCAGCAGTGGATCACAGAATCATACAACTATAGAACATGAGAACTGGAAGTGACCTCAAGAAGTCATCAAGTCCAGTCCCCTGCCCTCACAGCAGGACCAGGCACTGTCTTAGAGATCATCCCTGACAGGTGTCTGTCTAACCTGCTCTTAAATATCTCCAGGGATGGAGATTCCACAGCCTCCCTAGGCAATTTAACCCAGAGGCTATATCTACACTGGCATGATCCTGCGCAAGAACTCTTTTGCGGAAGAGTTCTTGTGCAAAAACTCTTCCAGAAGAGAGCGTTTACACTGGCATGTGCGTTTGCGCAAGAGCTGTGCTTTTGCGCAAGAGCATCCAAGCCAGTGTAGACGCTCTCTTGCGCAAGAAAGCTCTGATGGCCATTTTAATCATAGGGCTTTCTTGCGCAAGAAATTCATGTTACCTGTCTACACTGGCCTCTTGTGCAAGAACAGTTGCGCAAGAGGGCTTATTCCTAAGCGGGAGCATCATAGTTCTTGCGCGAGAAGCCCTGATTTCATACATTAGAACGTCAGTTTACTTGCGCAAGAACTCCACGCCAGTGTAGACAGACAGCAAGTTTTTGCGCAAAAGCAACCGCTTTTGCGCAAGATCGCGCCAATGTAGACACAGCCACAGTGTAACCACCCTGACAGGTAGGAAGTTTTTCCTAATGTCCAACCTAAACCTCCCTTTCTGCAATTTAAGCCCATTGCTTCTTGTCCTATCCTCAGTGGCCAAGGAGAACAATTTTTCTCCCTCCTCCTTGTAACACCCTTTTAGGTATTTGAAAACTGCTATCATGTCCCTCTCAGTCTTCTTTTTTCTAAACTAAACAAGCCCAGTTTTTTCAGTCTTCCCTCACAGGTCATGTTTTCCAGACCCTTAATAATTTTTGTTGCTCTTTTCTGGACCTTCTCCTATTTCTCCATATCATTCTTGAAATGTGATGCCCAGAACTGGACACAATATTCCAACTGAGACCTAATCATAGCAGAGTGGAAGAATGACTTCTCTTGTTTTGCTCACAACACTCCTGTTAATACATCCCAGAATCATGTTTGCTTTTTTTGCAACAGTGTCACACCTCTGACTCATATTTAGCTTGTGGTCCACTGTGACCCCTAAATCCTTTTCTGCAGTACTGCTTCTTAGACAATTGTTTCCCATTCTGTATGTGTGAAACAGATTGTTCCTTCCTAAGTGGAGCACTTTGCATTTGTTGTTAAATTTCATCCTGTTTAGGTTAGACCATTTCTCTAGTTTGTCTAGATTATTTTGAATTATAATTCTATCCTTCAAAGCACTTGCAACACTTTACAGCTTGTTATCACCCAGAAACTTAATAATCATACCTTCTATGCCATCATCTAAATCGTTGATAAAGGTATTGAACAGAATTGGTCCCAAAAGAGATCCTTCTGGAACACCACTTGTTATGCCCTTCCAGCATGATTGTGAACCATTAATAATAACTCTCAGGGTATGTCTAGACTACATGCCTCTGCTGACAGAGGCATGTAAATTAGACTACCCGACATAGTCAGTGAAGCGGGGATTTAAATATCCCCCGCTTCATTAAAATAAACATGGCACCGCGCCGTGCCGGCTCAGCTGATCGTCGGCACAACACGGCAGTCAAGACGGGGATCAGTCGACGAGGAAAGCCTTTGCCAACCGATCCCTTATGCCTCATGAAACGAGGTTTACAGGATCAGTCGGCAAAGGCTTTCCTTGCCGACCAATCCACGCGTCTTGACTGCCGCTACAGCCGACTATCAGCTGAGCTGGCACAACGCAGCGCCATGTTTATTTTAATAAAAGCAGGATATTTAAATCCCCACTTAATTGACTATGTCGGGTAGTCTAATTTACAAGCCTCTGCCAGCAGAGGCATGTAGTCTAGACATACCCTCAGAGAACAGTTATCCAGCCAGTTATGTACCCACCTTAACAGTAGCCCCATCTAGGTTGCATTTCCCTAGTTTATTGATAAGAAGATCATGCAGACCGTATCAAATGCCTTGCTAAAGTCTAGGTATACCACGTCCACCACTTCTCCCTTATCCACAAGGCTTGAAATATCCTATCAAAGAAAGCTACCAGATTCATCTGACATGATTTGTTCTTTGCAATTCCATGCTGGCTGTCCCCTATCACCTTATTTTCTTCCAGATGTTTGCAGATGAATTCCTTAATTACTTGCTCCATTATCTTTCCTGGCACAGAAATTAAACTGACTGATCTGTAGTTTTCTGGGTTGTTCTTATTTCCCTTTTTATAGATGGGCACTAGATTTGCCCTTTTCCAGTCTTCTGGAATGTCTCCCAATTTCTGTGACTTTTGAAAGATGATTGCTGAAGGCTCAGATACCTCCTCTATCAGCTCCTTGAGTATTCTAGGATGCGTTTCATCAGGCCCTGGTGAATTGCAGACATCTAACTTTTCCAAGTAATTTTTAACTTTTTCTTTTTTTTAATTTTAACTGCATCTTCTGCAGCATGAGCTAAGTGCCTGTGCTGGGGACAGGGAGGGCTGGGCATAGGAGGCATCCAGCAAGCCCTCTCTCTCCTTCCCTCCTCATTTCACCACAATGGGCAAGCCGGTGCCAGTTCAGTGCATTCAGCAGACCCCTGTGTCCAGAGCACCAAGCCTCTTGGTCAGGACGCTAGGGTAGAACGGGCTCTTAGGAGAGTCAGGTACATGGGCAACAGCTTGTGCCCATTGGAGCAGGCTGGTGCAAGGGGGACCAAGGGGCTTTCTGCTAATTATGAAGTTTGCCACATGAGCTTTGAGTAACAAACCCCGCCACAGCCCATGGATTTTGTCCTGTGCCTGGTTATTCTGCCCACTCCTTGAGGGGGTGCACCTCAGACTGGGAGCCAAGACATCTCCCAGGGATCTCTCCCCTCTCTCTGTTCTGTCCCAGGCACCAACCCAGCCCCCTCCTCAACTAACCAGCAAAGCTCCCTGCCCACCCTGTTCCCACGCAAGGTAACCATGGGCTGAGACTCTGCACCAAATATCCTGGGAACCATGCTCTGAAATGTGCCCGCCCTAAACGTGAGGCCAAGCTTTGTCAGAGAGAACCGAGACGTGGGGAGCCCTTGAAAGGGCCAGATTTCCTGGGGAGAAACAATACTTCATTTAAGTCAGCTGGGCAGCCCAACCCGCAGGCCACATCGGAAAGCATTGGCCCGCAGTACTGATTCATGCTAGTGCAATCTGTGGCACCGCACCTGGGCAGGCAGGACTGAGTCCCACATCTGCACTGGGTGTAAAAGGCACTTGCCATCTGGCCAACCCTCATTTCAATTTTGGTGCCTTCATCTGGCTAGTGTGGGTTTCCTCCGCATGAGCCTGTCCTGTAGAGTAAGCAGAGAGCCGGAGCTCTGCCCCTCACCGCTCATGAGTTACAGATCTCATACACTCACAACAGATAATCACCCTCCATGCGTGACGTGGTCTCTTGCTGTGCTGTAGCAATGGATGGATTGATGAGCTTTGCCATTCAAAGGGCAGGGTCTGCTGCTCACGGGCCAGACAGAAATCCAGGTTCTGGCCCATGTTTGGCCAGTGCTGTCTTCTAACCACAGGGCTTGGCCTCCTCCCCATGTTGCTGGCAGGCAGAGTAAGTTGTCAGTGAGTGTCGCGTACAGTCTAGTGCTCAAGGCACAGGCTGCTCCTGGGCATGATGGAGCCATTGAGCAGCTACTGGAGTGATGGCGTTTGCCTGCTCGTCACCAGCCGGAACAAACCCTTCTTCTAAACAGCCTAGCTGCATGGCTCCCCAGCACCACTCCTGGCCTGCTTCCAGCTCCCCCACCCCACTGCTGCCCACAGAGCCTCCCTCCAGGTCAGGGCTATGTCTCCGCAGGCAGAGGCTACCCCGGAAGCGCGTACTGCTGTCCTGTGCTCTCTTCTCCAAGCACAAAGCCCAGTGTGGAAGGGAGCTACCAGGTTCCACTCTCAGGACGTGATGCCCTGTGTCCCTGCCTTCCTGGCACAAGTCTGCTGGTTCCCCGGCAGACCCTGCCTGCATCGCTGTTGGGTTTTCACTTCCCCAGCAGCGACTGGGTGTCCCACTTCACACAGGAGAGCCAGGGGGCTTCCTGCCCTGGGGATCAGCCCCCTGGAGCCTGCACACACCTGCTTTCAGTAGGACCCTGCTGGGATCCATGCCCACTGACACACGTGGCCATAGCTCAGGCCCCTGGGCAGAGCTTCTCCTCCCAGTTTCACAACTGTGGGCCCCTCGCTGGCCAGCAGCCCCGAAGGGCTAGCGTGCAGCAGGGTTGCCAACCGTCAGTAAATTTACGGAGAGTCCGTAAAAAATTAGCCGAAATTGGACATGTCCGTAAAGTCTGTAAAAAAATGTAGGTGTCCATAAATTTCATGGAAGTGCAATAAAATTTCAAAAAACAGCAATTATTCTATAGCAATTAAATTTCTTCTGTGCAGCTTCAGCCATTTTACTGCAGAGCAGCGGAAATTGGACATTTTAGTTGTTTATTTAGTTCAGTGGTTGAGGTGACGTAATGTGAATCACGTGATCCACGTGATGTTATTATGTACATGATCCCGCCGAGTTAGAAATGGATCTGGGACAATTACTTCAGCTATGGTTAACAGTGTCAGTGTTCCGATCACAAAATGGAAAACTTCCAGGACCATGACTAAATGAAAGAGAGTTAAATAGCATATTGTTCTTATGATGTATGAATGACAACGATTACTTTTCACTTTTGGCCATTTATGTCATCTTAATATAGTAGAAAAATTATGTCCGTAAAAAAAATTGTCTGTCCGTAAATTTTTCCCATTTTGCCCGTAAATGAAATTTCTGTGGGTTGGCAACCCTGGCATGCAGTCACATTCTGGGGGGGCAGCGAGGTCTGGGTGCCCAGCAGGAATGAAATGATGGCTCCCAGGGACTGCAGAGCTGAAGGCTCCAGTGGGCTGGGGGTAGAAGCTGTCTTGAGGGTGGGGGGGTAGGAACAGGCTGCCTGGGACACCGAACATCTGTTCAAGGAAGGGGATGGTTTTCAGTGACATGACAGCAGAGCATCCCATTTATCCAGCTGCTCTTGCTTTGCACCTTAATAAAGTCCCATCCCCCATCCCTGTGCTGGATTAAGCTGCCCAGCTGCTCACAGAAATCCCTTGTTAGTGAAGCAACATGAAGCCGAGCAGTGACCACGGGCCAAACAGCCTAGTGCTGCTCCCTCTCAGGTCTGCCTGCTTTGTGTCTGACTCCTGAACCTGCCTCTGCCTCTGCAGGGCTAGCTGCTGCCCAAAGCCAGCATGTGCCATAGACCAACAATAGACAGAACAGACTCATCAGCCCACTGGGTCAGCAACCCAAATGTCCCGCTAATGGGAGCTTGCCCCTCTGTTCAGCCTCCCATGGACACCAGAAGCCACTTTGGGGTTTCTTCCCACCCCTGCCTGCAGGGGCAGATGTAGGGGCAAGTGACCCCCTGCCTGGGAGGTGTGGGGATGCTGTGCTCAGGGGCTGGTTTGGGTGCTAGCCACAGAAGGCAGAACATTGGTGGGAACAGGTTTCAGTGATTCCACAAGTGACTCCTGTTGTCACAACCCTCTTGTAGAATCTCAATGCGCTTCCCAGACCGTCTGCGACTAACACTGTCCTGGAACCACCCATGAGGCAGCCATTGAACAAATGGGCAGGCACTGAAGATGCGCCTGGCCTGGACCCTCCTTTGCTCTGGAGCCAACCTTGCGTGCCACATGTCCAGGCTTGCCCAGGTTTGCCTCTTGTGGTGAGTAGGCATTCCAGGAAATGTGCACGCAACCAGCTGGCCATGTGTCCTGAGGTGCTCTACCTCAGAGGGGCAGGATCCTCAAAGCAGAACAGTCCCCCTCTCCCCCTTCTGCTAGCACTCCCTGGATGTGCATTACAGACCCCTCACGTGGTGGGGCAGAGCCTGGCTGAAGGAAATGAATTGCACACATGCTCCACACACGCAAAGCAACAGGAGCTTTGCCACAGCCAACCCCGAGACGCTCAGCCGGGCCCTGCTGCACTGCAGCTGTGCGGTGATGTGCAGAGGGTGCCCAGGTCTCACTACGGAGGGCAATACGGAGCGGCGCAGAAAGAGCTCACTCTCAGCCCGACACTGCAGCCTTGCAGAACTCCCCCACCACCCTTTGTCTTTCTCCTGGATGCACACGGGTCAGAGCCTGCTCCCCGGGAGAGACAGGCACACACTCACAGCAGGTGTTCTCTTGCACTCATGCTGACGCACAAGTCCTTCACTCACACTCAGCATAGCAGTACGTGGCAGACCAGATGCGCTTCACTCCAGCTGCGTCCACCCTCTGGGGCTTTGTCCAGAAGTCAGGGCCAGCCACAGTTTCACTGGCCAGAACTGCACGGCTTCTGTGTGCAGCAGACGGGCAGGATGGGGGGCACCTTGGCTGTCTCCCACCTTGGAAGACATGTACTCTGGCAGCCAGACTTGAATTCCTTGCATTCTCAGTGGGGCAAGTTGGTCAGATCCTGCCCGGTGCACCTAGAAGGGAACAATCTACCTGGAACCCTACAAAGCCCCAGGATAAAGGCCAGCTATTCCACACATGGCACGGAGCCTCCTTCAGGGGCAATAGATGGTTGCGCTTCACCCAGGTTCCCTCGCACTATTTCTGCCTCCTGTGCTGCCTGGCACCAGGCACTGTGGAGGATCCTGGAGAACAGCCAGGGAAGGAAAGCTCCTGGAACTCTTCCAAGCTGCAGGAAAGTCTGTCATTGCTGGGTGAGCTGCACAGCAGGGCAGCTGGTGCTCCCATCCCTGCCCATTAGCCCTGGGACCCAGGCTGAGGATTAAGGCAGTGACACTGGCAGGGGCTGCAGAGAAGCAGGTAGATCATTGGAGCAGAGCCGGGGGTTGCAGGAGACGGAGAAGACCTAGCCCCTCCTGGGAAGCAGATCTCTCCATGTGGAGGGCAGCAGGGGGCAGGGTGATAAAGGCCAGCCTTTCACAGGGAAGAACAAAGAAGCAGACACCTTTGAGGTAGGCGAAGCATGAGGACCAGGCATCTTGCAGCCATGCAAACCCAGGAACACTTCAGAGCATTGCTGCTGACAGCGAGAGCCACCATTAACAGCATTAATTTGCAGCAGAACCAATGGGCCAAACTCCAGGGTGCTCCTCCAACGGGATTTCTCACTGGGGCAGGACAGTAGGGCCAGGCAGGAAGGGACACTGCTGAACACAGCTTCCAGCCATGCCACCCGCAAAGCTGAACCAGCAATGGTGCCTCTGGGATGCTTTGTGGCTCCAAGTCACTCTGGCTCTGTGTTCTAGGGAGAGTCCAGCTCTCAGCTGCCTCTCCTGCACCAGAACCCTGGATTCCGCATGCCCAGGAAGCAGTGGGAGCTTTAATAAATAGATTGAGCAGCCATGAGGCACAGCAGCCATCTCGCTGTCACCCAGCAACAAACAGCAGCAAAGCCCTGGTGGGGAAATCCTTCTCTGCCGCCTGTTCCCCGCCACCAGCCACCGCTTCTTTCCAGCAGAAACTTTTGCTGTCTGTTGCCACACTGGTGCATTATTTACCTAGTTAATTTCTGAGGGAGGCGTTTTAATTGCTTTAAATTACTGCTGGAAAAACTAGAGTGGTCAACAATCAATCAGGCTGATTTACCACCCCATGCCCACCCGCAGTGAGTGAGCAATCAGCTGCCACCACAAGATCTATTATTGATGAACTTTGCAGGACCCACTAATTAACTGCAAACATACATCCCAAGCATTGTTCTGCTGCTGGTGAAATAAGGTAATGGGAGTAATCAGTGGAAATGTCACCCCTCCTTTTTTCACTCTCTCTTTCAAGATCCTGCTGCACTAGGCAGAGCGCTTGGCTATTAAGACCAGAATGGCCAACCTTTTGCCTTAGCTACATTAACATTGATGCATTTCTAAACAATGGCCCATCATAAAGTGAAGCCCCCTTTCTCACGCTGCATATATTACATCTCTCATATTTCTAGCAGCTGGTTTGGCAAGCAGTACCTTAGAAAGAGTGTTTTATAAGAGCAAGCTACTATCAATTAACTGAACCTATGAAAAATAGGAAGTCAGACAACTGTATAATAATAATTACTCCATGCCAAGGATCTTGGGGAAATATATCCAGTTCCTCTTTTCTCCCTATCCTATTTATAGCTGGTTCTATTCTGAAGAACAAATAAGCTGCACTGGGTTCATTCCAATACAGAATGAAGTCTTGGAATTTGTCCCAATGCGATTAACTTGCCAATTGATTTTTTGTATCTCCATTCAGTTCTCTTTCTAGGTCTCCAATTGATTGGTGAGCTGCCGCTGACCTGAGCTATTGAAACCGGCTTGGGACTAGCACTGGAAATTAACTTGCTCAAGTGCCTGTCGGTGTGGGCAAGGCGAGCAGTAGGGCCGCCGCACAATAGGGTGGCAATGTTAGACAGACATCTGTCAGGTATGGTCTAGACGGCGCTGGGTCCTGTCATGAGGGCAGAGGACTGGACTCAATGACCTCTCAAGGTCCCTTCCAGTTCTAGTGTTCTGTGATTCTAATGTGGTCGAGCAAAACAAGCCCCTGCCCTTTCGACGTGGCACCAAAAGGATGATTCATCCCAGCTGGTTACAGCTCAGCAGCATTTCCCCTTCATTCCTCTGCTAGGGACAAACCATGTGGTGATCTGGGAGGACTCCCTCAGGTAGTTCTAGCCCAGTGCTGCTGCTAGAGTATGCCCTTACATTGACTGGCATGCTGCTGTTTCCAGAACACTCGTAAGAGCCACTTTATAACGTTAAATGCTTTTTTCCTGGGAGCACTAGTCTAATAAAGTCACTTGTTTTTCAACTCAGTGCACAGCTGTGTTAGCGCTCTAATTAATATA
This sequence comes from Rafetus swinhoei, assembly GCA_019425775.1. Taxonomy (NCBI): domain Eukaryota; kingdom Metazoa; phylum Chordata; order Testudines; family Trionychidae; genus Rafetus; species Rafetus swinhoei. The sequence goes on along the minus strand of CM033425.1, from coordinate 29,699,520 downwards.
CACATTAGGGTTATTGGATATTCCCTTTTAACCACCCTCCAATGTGTCTTTGCCGAGAAACAGCAGCACAATTCATAACAGTCAGTCCAGCGTCTCTGTGCTGCAGCTCCAGCCGTTTGGTTAAGACTGCACAGCAATGCCTAGTAAACAATATTTATCACTGCCATTATTCGATTACTTAAAAGAAATCTGCTTTTGAATTGGACTGTGAAGCAAGAAACTCCCTTTGTGTCTTAGGCGTTTATCTTATATACCATTAAGTGGAACAGCATTAGTGTTATAATGTCGCTTTAATTAGTGCTAGTGGAACTAATTCCCATGGGAAGGGCCACCCTAGTCCTCACCACTTGTGCATCAAGTGCCAGGCATGCTGCTTTGACCAGCCTTCCCCAGTGTAATGCCATCTAGTGTAATGGACACCTGAACAAAACACCAACCCTCCAAAGCAAACCACTTTGCGGCACCCGTCAAAACAAACCCCTCCCACTTCAACACAGTCCTGGCCTGGGGAGAAGGCCGGAGAGGATGATCCATGCCCAACCCATGGGACAGCACCCCTGCAAAGCGTGGAGACCAGGGTGGGATAAGGAAAACCATGGAACAGTATCCAGTTGGTTTCCTGTCCTAATCAGGATGCAGAGAAGCATTCAGACCTGCTGGATTGCACCCAGCCACCAACAGCAACTCCATCAGGACAAAAGCACACAAGGATCCCCAAAGCCAGGCTCCTGAGGGACAGGGGCAGATGGATTGCAAGGGAAGATTCTTGTGCACCTTCACCCCCACAGTCCCCTGGAGATGGGGAAAGGTTGGATGGTCAGAGGAAAACTGAGGCCTTCGGTGGCTCCTGCCCCCTCTCTAGGCTGTTGCTGAGTAATATATATTCTGATAGCCCTTCCCCCCATCTTGTGCGGCTTGGCACACTTGAATCACCAGCTGCCTCTGCAGAGGGAAACCAAGGCACCAGAAAATGCACCTTGCACAAATACAGCCATCAAGACTTTATTTTCCTCTCTGAGCTTGATGGGAAGTGGTTGTGTTTCTTGCGGTGTCCACTGAAGGGGCCTAGCAAAACAAGGGGGTAAACACAGTGCAGTTTTAGCCATGTCAGTCCTTCAATACTGGACAGTCAAGGCGGGTGACTGACGTGCTAGCCAAAGCTTGTCTCTCCCACCAGCAGCCGCTGGTGCAATAAGATACTGCTTGTTTCTGTACAGCAAAGCAGTAGGGTTGCCAGGTGTCCAGTTTTGAACCGGACAGTCCAGTATTTGAGCTTTCTGTTCGGGAAACAAATTGAGAAAATAGAAATGAGAAACTAGAAATGTCGGGTATTTTCTAGCTAAAATATAATGTAGATTGTGAGGTAATGTCAAGGGTGTCCGGTATTTTTGTTGAAACCATCTGGCAACCCTACAAAGCAGCCATCAGACATTCCTCTACTGCACTTTATCCCGCTAGAACTTCTTCAGCTCGCCTTTGCTGCAAGCCACGGTCTGACGCCACCTAGCGAACCAGCAAGAAATCACAACATCCCTTCTGCTGAGAACGCCCCCCTCCATGAAATGAGGTGGTTTGTTGGGAGCAGTTCCTTAGGGCTGTCTGAGGCCCACATCCTCTAGCTCCCCAGCTACCAACGGGTGTGGAAACCTAAGAAGCGGTGGGGCAGGCGCGGGGAGGAAAGGTGGCATAGCAGTGCAATTCTGAGCGCAGGATGTGCTCTGGGTCTGTCTCTGGCCAGCAGTCCTGCGGCAGAGGCAGGCCACTCATCCCCCAGCCTGCTGAGCTCACTCCTGAGTTCCATGGATGGCGTGAGTTCTCCTCATAGATTCGCCGGGTGCCTGCCTGGGCTCTGTCGCGGAGTCTCCCTGCAGCATGAAATGGGCAGCATTAAAATGGCTGCAGTTCTACTGTGCCCATCCGCTGTGTGGCTGCCAGTGCTGCCTTTACTAGTGACAGCAGGCCAACGCCCGGAGCCCCTCAGCAGAGGTCTCCCTGCGCATTCATTCCATGCCACACGCCCAGGCAGGGCGAGCACTCTGGCTTTAACTCGCCGCTTGAACGTGGTAAATAGAAGCACAAGGAGGCACTAACCACCTAGGAACAATCAGCAGCGCAGGCGAGTGCTCCCTGGGGCCACATGTGAGGCCCAGCCTGAGTCCAGGCTCCGAGAGGAGGAGGCCCGTGTTCCTCAGCAGGCCGGCAGCTCTGCCCTGGCTCCCGAGAGCCGGGCTGCAGCCAGGGAGCGAGGGAACGGCAGGGAGATGCTCTGCCCGCTTCGTGCAAAGCCTTAGACCAGGCTCCCAGCAGAGCCTCCTTTGCTCCCTTCAGGAAGGGGGAGATCGCCGCAGGCTGCCTGGCTCCCAACAGGCCCCGAGCCCCCCAGCCGCCTGCCCACGCCTGCCGGGCGGAGCAATAGAGACAGCTCCCGCTGCCCCTGCTGCGGCATGGCTCCTCACTGCACCAGGGCTGCTCGGTGCCACACTGCCTGCACCTCAGCCTGTCGCCTTCGTGCCGCACAGCTGGGAGAGGGAGGCAGTGGGGCCGGGCCACAGCACAGAGTGGCTGGGGCGGAGCAGCCTTAGGTGGGCACATGCTCCCATGGCATGGCAGCACCCAGTAACACAGCGCACACGTGTGTGTGTGTGTGTGTGTGTAACACAGAGTGTGTGTGTATGTGTATTTGTATGTAACACAGCATGTGTGTGCGTGTGCGTGTGTGTGTAACACAGTGTGTGTGTATGTGTATGTAACATGGCATGTGTGTGTAACAGCATGTGTGTGTATGTGTATGCATGTGTGTAACACTGTATGTATGTGTATGTAACACTGTGTATGTGTATGTGTGTGTAACACAGCTTGTGTTTGTATGTATGTGTCTGTGTGTAACACAGTGTGTGTGTATGTGTGTGTATGTGTATGTAACATAATGTGTGTGACACAGCGTGTGTGTTTGTGTGTTTAACACAGCATGCGTGTATATGTGTGTATGTAACACAGCATGTGTGTGCAACACAGCATGTGTATGTGTGTGTAACACATGTGTGTAACACAGTGTGTGTGTGTGTGTGTGTGTGTGTGTGTGTGTGTGTGTGTGTGTGTGTGTGTAACATAGAGTGTGTGTGTGAGAGAGAGAAAGAGAAAGGTACAGAGCAGGTAAATCTACCAGGCTCCAAGAGTGCCCCCTTTGCCCTGTGAACCTGCCCCAGTCTCTTCTCTGCACACACGCACACACACACACCCCATGCTCCCAAGCAAGCCCCGGAGCAGCGCAGGCCCTAGTAGGTGGGAAGGAGCCCTGTCCCCTGGCCTGCGGGCCCGGGAAGTCACAGACCATGCAGTTGTGTGGGAAGGCGCAGACACTTTTGTGGGCTGCAGGCAGGAGCCCCAGGGGGGCTGTGAGCCAGGCTGGTGGGGTCACAACACACCAGGACTCCAGTCAGCATGTTGTGGGGGGAATCAGCAGGTATGGAACCGCTGCTGGGCCAATTCCTGCTAAGCTGCCAGGCGGGTGAGCAGAGTAAATGGTGCCATTCATGAAGGGAATGCGGAGGCCTGGCCGGGCCTTTGTCCCTCTCCCGTTGTGCATTCCACAGACGGAGAAAGCCAGGTAGCGTGGCCCAGCGCATTCCTCCTGCTCTGCTTGCATCCACACTGCCCACGTGTCAGGTTCCCGTGGGCAGCAGTGGGACTGACCCTGCACCCAGACGTCGGGGGCCGGGGCAGGTTCTCAGTAGCTCCCAGGGTTTGGTCCAAGATGCATCAGTGAGACTGGGGAAGGCCCTTGGACTTTGTCCAAATGCACCATGACAACCTCCAAGCCAGGGGCAGAGGCCCAGGGAGAAGGAGTCACCGCAGGGCCCCGGGAGCACTGCCCTGCCAGCAGCTTTGGAAATCGAGGCTCCTGGCTCAGGATGCAGTCCCTGCTGCTTCCCTTGGCAGACTGACAGCACAGGGCGGGAGTGGAGGTAGAGCAGGAAGGAGCTTCCATCTGGGGCTGGCCCAAAGCCCCTCCTGCTGCAAGCTGGGGCAGGTTAATTCATGGTGTTCGTGTCTCTGGTGCCCTTTTCTGTCATCTGCAAATAGCCTCAAGGTTCAAGGAAGCAACTCCCTTACTGCCACCTCTCCCCTCGAGTCCAGCTACTCTGCAAGGGTGCCAGGAGCTGGCCCGCTGGTCCCAGGCTGCCCCCTTGCTAGCCAGATGCTGCAAGATACTTCTGGGTTATGGGGTGACAGGGCACAGTGCAGGGGCCATCTATCTGCATTAGCAAAGCAAAGCAATCCTGCCTCCCTGGCCTGCACCACCTTTTCTAGCCTAGGCTGGATATGTGGGATGCACTGCCTAGGGCTCCGTGAGGCCTGAGTGTCAAGGTCCCCACACCCATGTCTGAAGCCCTAGTGCACAGGGGCTGGGAGAGGCAGGAGAAGACAGGGGGGTTCTTGGGGGAGAGGGGAGAATGGCCCAGGCCTGGGCCACTGGCAAGGTTGGAAGAGCTCAGTTCCTCTTCCACTCCAAGAAGTGCACTTTTATCTTCCTCTCCTTGTCATACCCCTATCAAAGCTCTCCTGCCTGATGGCTGCCTGGCCCCAGGTGCTGCTCCTTGCTGCTTTCGCAGACGCTCATGCACCAGCACCTGTGCAAACCACTTCTCCCTGGCCAAGCTAGCAGTAATTTTTTATTTCCAGACATAAAGCAGCAGGGCCCTGCAGCTCCTCCACTCACAGGTGATTAAAGGTGCATCCAGATTTACTCACTTCCCCTTCCTGGCGTCAGTGAGCAACAGGAAAAATAAATATTCCAAGTGCTTAAACATTTATACGCCTGCTTTGCAGACGGAGCCCACGACTCCAGGCTTTGATGGGGAGGTTTCCAGCCAGTGGTTGTGAGGGGGCTGTTTGCTAATTCAGCCTCACAACCCCGGCTTTGTGCTTGCTTGGCTCTGTCGCCATGTTCTTGCACCAGAGGGATCTATAGCGATCACCAGGGTGGAGGGGAGTTCTCCAAAAACAGGGCTGGGATGGGGCTTGCTCTCTGCTGCCCACGCATGATCCTGATAGTTGATAAGGTCTGCATCCCACTCCTGCCATGACACAGCTCCTGAGTTGAGGAGGTGGTGAAAGAACAGCACAGAGCATATGCTTGCATGGCTGGTGCTCCCACCGCCTGTGCAGAAGGGCTAAGCAGAAGGGCTATACCTCCATACCACCGGTTTCTTGCACACACACCTGGGCAGTGTGGATGCACGTGTGAGTCAGGGGTGTGGAGCCACTCTGAAAAGTTACCTTGTCTGTTTTCTGTGGCACTAATCTACCACTTGTACCACACACCAACTGCACAACCTCCTGCCCCACCTGTATTGTCATAACACAGCTCTCAGGTTTGCGATTAGGTCCACTCTCTAGTGACTTGCAAGTCAGTGCCAGGACAGGGGGAAGCAGTGCAGCAGGAACCAGAATTGCCCTGCACTGTGGCACTGAGGAGGGAACACAAACATTTGTGATATTCATCAGTTTGTGGAATTTTCCCGCCATGTATTCCTTTCTGTGCATCTTTGCATGGCTGGGGCCAGGGGCAGGAAATAGCAGAAATCCCAGAGGCCAGTTTGGAGGCTGCATTCACGTTGGATTTGCACTTGAATGTTCAGATGTTTATCCAAAGCCTGTGCAAGCCTCCTGGACCTGGAAGCAGACCTGAAAGTCTTCCAGAAAGTCTGCCACAAGCCTGCCACTGAACCCGAGGTGCATTTGAGCCAGAAACACCCCAACAACAGCCTCTCTCCCAGCAGTGTGGTGCCTTCACACTTCAGGCCAAGCCACGACGGGCGGAGAAGAACAAAACCACCATAAAGCCCTGACAGCTGGGAGCTGGACGTGTCCCAGTGGCCAGAAGAGGGTGGTTTGCATTGTGGGTAAAGCCGTGGTAGCATGTCTGTCTGAATAGGTGCTCCTGTGGACAGGGCCGTCCCTAGGAGGTACGGGGCACACTGCTTCAGGCACAGAGCCCAGCGCATTCCCCTGCCACAGGCTTTGCCCCACCTCTGCTTCACCCCACCCTGCCGCCAATCCACACCCTTTCCCAGACCCGCCCCTCCTCCACTTTCACCCCGCCCCTTCTCCCCCTTCTTGCTCAAAGCACCCTCCCCTAGCAGTGCAAACCAGAGGGTTCCTAGGGGGCCAGGCATTGGGCAGCAGCATGGGGCCCCCTCCCGCATTCACTGTGATGTCGGGAGTCTGCTCCACTCCGCCCAGCCAAACTCTTCCAGCCCACTGAGTTCCACTTCACCATGGCGGTGGGAACCGGAGCACCCTGGGAGGAGGGAGGGGGGAGCTGTGCCTCCTGCTACCACGGTGAAGCCAAGTGCAGCGGGCTGGGAGAGGGTGGTGGGATGGAGTGGAGCAGGTTGCCGGGTCACTTTGGCTCCCACCGCCACGCTGAGTGAAAGGCAGTGATCCCTGCTGCTGCCCCACAACAGACTCCCCCCCCCCCCAGGTAATCCTGCAGGCCCCATGGGTCCCGTCTGTAGGACGGTTTAGGTGGCCACCATGGGGGGACCCCAAAGTGTGGGGTCTGGGCTGGCTACCCCAAACCATCCTATGGATGGGACAGCCCTGTCCATGGAGAGCTCCCGGGAGCTGTGGAACAGTCACATTGCTCTGCAGAATGTTCACCTGCCAGACGCCAGACGTAAGTGACTCCTCAGCCTTGCACTGGCTGTCTGCATGGGGGTGAATTTCACCCAGAGGGTAAATAACAGGAATTCCCGACTGTAACAGTCGCAGCGGCTTATGCTGCCTCGTGTTCCCTGTTTCCCCTCTCTGATGCGCTGGGGAGGCACTGCCTCCTCATTGCCGACTACTAAAGATGCCTATTGCAGTAGAGAGTGACGTTTGAGTTCATTGGCATTGACGTGAGGAGTGCAGCTCGGGAACACCAAGACAGGCTACTGTTCCCTTTTCTCTGCACAGCCCCCCTGAGGCTGCGAAGGGATCTGCCATTGTGTGCTTCTGTATGAGGCAGCTGCAGCTATGTAGTCGGCCATGCAGACTTTACATTCGTTCTTTCTTGTTTTCTATTCTCTAAAACAGTGGTCCCCAACCTTTCATGGCTGCCGGGCGCCCAGGGCCGGGGCCACTCATGCGCCGTGCTTCCGGGGGTGGGGCCACGCATGCGCTGCGTACCCAGGGTTGGGGGCCGCCCACGCGCCCTGAGCCCGGGGCCGGCACCGCGCATGTGCCGCGCGCCCGAGGCAGGGGCTGCCCACGCACCTTGCGCCTGGGGCCGGCACTGCGCATGTGCCGTGCGCCGGGGGTAGAGGCTGCCCATGCGCCCTGAGCCCAGGGCCGGCACCGTGCACGTGCCACGTGCCGGGGCCGGGGGCCACCCACGTGCCCTGAGCCCAGGGCCGGCACCGCACATGTGCCGCGCGCCCGGGGGAGGGGCCCCCAACCGCCCTGCGCCTGGGGCCGGCACCGCGCATGTGCCACGCGCTGGGGGTAGGGGCCGCCCACGCACCCTGAGCCCAGGGCCGGCACCACACATGTGCCGCGTGCCCGGGGCAGGGGCTGCCCATGTGCCACGCACCCAGGGCCGGCACCACGCATGTGCCACGCGCCAGTGGCGGGGCCAGCCCAGATGTTTCGGCGGGCACACATAAATGCCCCGGCGGGCGCCATGGCACCCATGGGCACCGCGTTGGGGACCACTGCTCTAAAACAAGTCGCTCAGACTGAAAGGACAGCATACACCATTCTGAAGACACATAACGGCTTGCCTTATTCTTCTACAACTCAAACCAATGGGCAGATTATTACTGACCTCGTCATTCCCAGCCCTAACGAGAGGCGGGAAGCTCTGAACGGAAGCTGTACTCGTGACTTGCTGCCATTCACACAATGTTGGGAAGCAGTGGCACTGGATGGCGTGCTGCAATGAGGGCATGGGATCCCGTTGTTCTGTATGAACTCTGGCACAAGCAGCACCTGCCAGGATCCCTGTCAGTTTCTCAGCCCCATCACATTAGCCGCCCTGGAAATTACATTTTGATTTGTCTATTGATTTTTAAATTTTCAAATCAGCCAGGGCTCTCTTCTCAGCTGCTTCTTCCTTATCACTGCTTGCCTGTCCATAAACACTGCTCCAGAGCAACTCGTGGTGCTTTCATCTCTCTGGGATTTACGTTTTCCCTTCGCCGGCTCACACTTTATAAAAACACACCATTGAAAGCAACAGTGCATCATTTAGCACATTAGGGCTTCCTACACGAGTAAGAAACCATTGCTTGCAAGGCACAGCTGCTGCCAATTACCACTACTTAACTGGCACATTAAACACATAGTCAGGAATTAGGAGTTTCGGTCTGTTTTCTACTTAACAATAACAAAGTCACTTGACCTTTTTTCAGCCACCACAATGGCTGTGTAAGTGACTGCTTGACAAATGCACTTTGTAATGGTCTCTGTTCTTTCTCATGCGACTGGTGGAACAGTTAATATCTTGAGTCACAGCACTGAGGCCGGTGCCCATGATTAATTTAAGATGGCAATTAATCACCCCAAATGGACTGGTTTGTCATCACTTCCTAACGGGAAGATGTTGATTTGTCCCACGGAATTTGTAAGAGGAATTAATGCTGCAGTCCTGGCTTGGAGGTTGCTCTACAGAAGGGTTCTGCGTGTGCGGTATTAGTGCTTTCACTCAGACCTGGCTAACGGGGGCTTTTCCAGCACTTTCCCTGCAGGACAATATGCAGTTTTACAGCATTAAGAAAATACACAGTTCCAGGAACAAGTGTTCATCTTTATTTCACTTGAACCCGAACCCGGACCTGGAGAGAGTTCTCTAAAGTGCCAGTGTTGATTTTGATTTCGTACCCTTCACCGGATGTTCTCACGCTCCACTCACAGCTCAGTCATCAGACTGCAGCCGGCTCATGAACTCAGGAAACACACAGAGACGGTGGGTGCCATGAAGATCCTGCCTTGTACTCTTGCTGCAGCCCTGTTACTACAGTATCTATATGCTCCCCAGGGCTTTCCTGGCATCATCCATTTTATGCTAGTGTCCGGGGTGTGCCTGGCACCTGTCTGACTTACGAGGAGGACTCTGCCCCCAGGAGCCCACTGGCTAAGCACAGATGGACAAATAAAGGGGTCAGCTGGCAGCACAGCAGTGAGTGCCAGCCAGGTAAGTCTCTCTCTCCTCCCCACACAAAAGCCTCAAGCTGGTCTGGAGCAGAAGAGGATCCAGGCATCTATCTACCTGCAGAGTTTCTCCTGCTGCCTGCCACTGTGTTATCTGCTCAGCCATTACAACGCCAGTGAAAGATGGAGAAAGGATCCTCACTGGGGTTCACTGGATTCTGTGGCTGTGGCACTGAGGGGGGCTGGCTAAGGGGAGCCCTGTGTGTGCGCACTTTGGGGGGAAAGACCTTATGTATGTGACAGGCGTTTTGTATACAGCAGGCCGCAGCAGTGACAGTAACTTAGCTTGTCTTACAGGTCCTGTCCTATTGCATCCTGGGTCCCTGCTGCTCTTTAACTAGCTCCCTGCTGGCTTTTGCCACAGCTCAGCCAGCTCTTGCTGTAGCTGCACACCAGGGTGCACCTGCTTACTGTCACCTCTGCAGCAGAAAAATGCCAGTGCCTGTAGCTGCCAGGGTTGACCGTGTATTGCTCTCCCACCCACATCCAGCAACAGCATCACACCCCAGCACTAGAGTGCAGAGGTCAGAAACCCAGGTGCAGAGCTGACTGCAGATGATACCAAACTGCTCAAGATAGTTAAGACCAAAGCAGACTGTGAAGAGCTTCAAAAAGATCTCACCAAACTAAGTGATTGGGCAACAAAATGGCAAATAAAATTGAATGTTGACAAATGGAAAGTAATGCACATTGGAAAAAATAATCCCAACTATACATACAATATGATGGGAACTAATTTAGCTACAATTACTCGAGAGATCTTGGAGTCATTGTGAACAGTTCTCTAAAAACATCCACTCAGTGTGGAGCAGCAGTCAAAAAAGGTAATACAATGTTAGGAATCATTAAAAAAGGGATAGAGAATAAGACAGAAAATATCTTATTGCCTCTATATAAATCCATGGTACGCCCACATCTTGAATACTGCATAAAGATGTGGTTGCCACATCTCAAAAAAGATACCTTGGCATTGGAAAAGGTTCAGAAAAGGGCAACAAAAATGATTAGGGGTTTGGAACGGGTCCCATATGAAGAGAGATTAAAAAGACTGGGACTTTTCAGCTTAGAAAAGAGGAGACTAAGGGGGAATGTCATAGATGTCTATAAAATCAAGACTGATGTGGAAAAAAGTGAATAAGGAAAAGTTATTTACTTATTTACTAAGAACTAGAGGTCACCAAATGAAATTAATAGGCATCAGGTTTAAAACAAACAAAAGGAAGTTTTTCTTCATTCAGTGCACAGTCCACCTGTGGAACTCCTTGCCACAGGATACAGTGAAGACTAGGACTTTAACAGGGTTCAAAAAAGAGCTAGATAGATTCATGGAGGTTAGGTCCATCAATGGCTATTAGCCAGGCTGGGTAGGGATGGTGTCCCTAGCCTCTGTTTCTCTGAAAGTGGGAGACAGGGGAGGATCATGTGAGGATTCCCTGTTGTGATCCCTCCCTCTGGGGCACCTGGTATTGGCCACTGTCAGGAGACAGGATACTGGGCTAGATGGACCTTTGGTCTGACCCTGTATGACCCTGCATGAGCTCAAAGCCCTGTGGAGTCCCCAGATCCCAAAGCAAGGGAAAATAAGTAAAGAATTCCCCTTATTTCTGAGGGTTCTGTCCATGCCTGAGTCACCCCATCACAGACCCCTATAAGCCTCCCTGAGTCCCGATGGACCTGAGCATCACAGGCAATAGGGGGGTCTCAGGCCAGGGGAGCACAGGGAGTCTGGCCACATAGGCAGTCAGTCATGTAGGCAAGGGAAGGCACAGACTGACCTACACACCCGATAATTGAAGGCTGGGGCTGCCACCGGGGGCAGCTGGGGCCACATCGCTGCAGCCTGGCTTCCCCCAGCCACCGAGAATGGCAGCCACGGCCCTCCACGTGGCCAGAAAGCATTGGGCTGGGGGTGGGCGGAGCGGGGCTGGGGCTTGCCTTCCCCTACTGGGCTTTCACCAGCCACCCATGCCCGGCCAGGCTGAGTCAGAGCAGCCTGGGGACAGGCAATGCCCCAGGTCATGCGGCCTGGCAGAAAGCCTCAGCACAAGCAGCTAGTTCTGAACCCAGCAGAGCTCAAGGCTTGGTGCCTTCCCTGCAGGCCTGGCTGGAGGCCTGGTGCCCCTTTCGGGGTCATTATTAGTATTTGCACCCCAAAGAGTGCTCGGTGTGATGCAGCCAGCACAGAGCAGCTGGGCCACACCGGCCAGGACCAGCCTAGCAAGCGGAACCAGCCTGGGGGGCCTGATGAGGTCTTGTGGCCACACTGTTACAACAGGGCTGTCCACAGCATGGGGGCCTGTACAAGGCAGTGAGTATAACCTGCTCAGTGAGCCTGGGAGGTGCCATTCGAAGCCAAACCCCCCTTTGCTGTGGCCAGGGGCAGATGAGAGTGCCGCGGGGCCCAGGGCAGCACAATTTTGCGCTTGCGCCATGGCCACAGCCGACAGGAATTAGCGCATGTGCGGGGCCTATTGAAATGCGGGGCCCGGGGCAGCCGCCCCACTCACCCTGCCCTATATCTGACGCTGGCTGGGGCAGTGTGGGCCTCACAGACAGGCCCCTCTGCTGCCCCAGGCTGTGCACCCTGTACTGCCTGAGGGGCTCCAGGTATTTCTAATGCACCCATCTGTCTTGTGTCAGGATCCACAGCTGCTGCCACCAGCCACTGCTGGAAGCCACACTCAATGGGCAAGCTGTGCACACTCCAGGGAGACTGGCCTGCGCTGCCCCAGACCTAGGGACAGTGCAGCACAGGGTAAGGGCTGCTGTTTTGCAAGAGAGAAGCACACAGACTAACTGACTTTGCTGGGATTATTTCCTGGGCCACTGAGGATCCAGGCTTCTCACAAGGTTTCCATGGAAAACCCTCGAACACTGCTCACCAAAAGCACAAGTTCTTCCAGGCTGGGACTGCCCTGGAATTCCACATGGGAGCTGCACCAGCATACTGAGCCCTGATGGGGTCTCTAGGCCAGTGAGTCTCAAACAGGGGTCTCAGTCTCCACCCCAAACCCTGCTTCCCCACCAGCAGAGTTCACATCTTTTGGGTCACATTCAGAGGTTTGCTGTGTGACAGGACAGAGACATTTGAGACCCCCCGCCCCCGCTCTGGCTCTGCCATCGTGCAGATAATAGACTGACAAGTCTCCAGCCCCTGCCATTGGCCTCTGCTCTTAGTAACCCTAGTCTCTTCTTGCGCTTTCCCAGTGGTCTCACTGCAATGATCCAAGCTCGAATGCCCAATCCTCCAGGGGATGTGCTCCTGCTTCCGGTGACTTTAGCTTGTCGTGAAGCCCAGGCCTTGGCCAGGCACGCCTGGCACATGAGAGCTTGGAGAGGCCTTTTGCCTTGTATGTAAAAGAATGTTTTGAAGGTCAAGGGTAAGATTTTTCAAATGTGTCTCGGTGAGTCAGGAGCTCGGTTTCACAGAAGCCCATGGGACCTGTGCACCTACCTCCCAGGCTTTTGAAAATTCCACATTTGTTCTGCATGTGCCTGCCACAGGATGAGATCCAATAAATCCCACAGTGTAGCACGCCGCTCTGGGCCAAACTGGAACACACGCAGCACTGGAAGAACCCCGGCTGAAGGGAAAGAAATGCATGTGTTAGCTGAGCCTTTACCCCTCTGCACAGTAGGTGTGTAACAAGCCATTCGGGTCTCACTGCCACCTTGCACTCACACGGATAATGTCTGCACAGCTGAGAGGCAATTCTTGCAGATTAAGGTCCAGTTTGACATTGAATTCTTTGGGGATATAAAACCAGGCCCCAAAGCCCCGTATTTAGGAGACCCATCCTCTGTATTTTCTCTGGGCTGAACCGTGCCGTGCCGTTTGTGAGCTCAGAGGCCTCAAATGTTTGGAAAATCTTTGGATGTCTTTCTCCCCCAGCTGCAAAAGAAAGTTTCATGTCTATCCTCACTTCTTTCTCGAGAAACAAGCCCTGTGAAGCGATAGTTCAGGAATGTAGATGAGGGCTTACGAGTGCTGCCTTTCTCCAGTTCCTCCGAGTTTAATAGCAATCATTTGCAAATCCAGTCCATAATTTAGTGCTGCTTGCTGTGAAAGGGTCCGAACAGGGATGCTGGAAGGTTAGTTCATCCTCTTCTAGAGATGGCCAGGATCCAGATGTTTTGAAGGTATCCAGGAGCCTGCCCATTGTGGCTACAGCCACAGGCGGAACATCACACCTGGCCTCAGAAGGACTGCACTTGGAACACATCTGCAGACCACTGTAGTATTTCCAGTTCTTTTTATAAAGGATGGCACAGCCCATCCCCGGCTGTTCCCAGGTCAGAGTCCATCTGGCTTGGCACATTCTTCTACCCAATATTTTCTCACTCTTCCTAGATTTGTGTCAGGTCATCTGAGAGCCAAATAGATCCCTCTCTGCCAGTGCTTTGAGTCCTTCTTGTTGCTTATTTACATCAGCACATACTCTCTGACTATGCCAGTGGGTCAGAGAGGGCCATAACACTAAGTAGAATCCTCCTGGATTTCCACTGAAGGAATTATTTGTCACCTACGCCTCAAGCATCTGCTGTGCATGGTGCAAAATGAATGCACCATGGGTGGAGTTCTACCACTGCAAGCACTTATCAGGGTGCCATTTAAAGTCATGGGCACAGCTACCAAATTAAACCCTAGTCCCTGTTCCCAAGGGACCTAAGACTTCATGCCAGACGGGCTGCCACCCTAATCCTGCCAGGGAATGAAAATCCAAGCAAGCATCCTACTGACCACTCCCAAGCAATCAGCACAAATTAGACAAGTGCCCTTGGGCTGAAATGGGACTAATGCAGGGTCCAGGCCCCCTGCAGGTACTTGCAGGGAACAGCTCCTGAGTAAACTTTAGGCAGGTTAAAGAAAAGGCCCCAAATTCTGTGGAAATGCCAATGGCTTTGGCACCGGAAGGCTAGAGATGGAATTGTATATGTCCAAATGCAATGAAGAAACCAGATTCTGTATGAAAACCAGTACAGGGGCCTGGCCACGATGGGTCTGTTTGCCTTCTGCAGCCAACTCAACGTGTAAAGTCTGCCCAAAAGCCAGGAGCTAGCCCTGAAGGAAATGGCCTCTCTGTACACCTCACAAGCAGGGGAGCATTCTGCTGTTCAGGTGTTGGCACAGCCTGATGTGTTTACAAAGGCAAACTTCCTTTTAGTCCCAACCTCTAGTTGTTCAGACAACGTACAACTGGGGCCACTGGTGGGATATGAAGTAGTGGAAATGATTTTCACAAAGAGTTGATGGCCAAGTTCACAACCAAAAAAGCCCCACCCCGATGAGCATAAGAAATGAAAGCAGAGAATCTGAAGGGTTCTCACTTATGTTAGAGAGGTTGGATTCAGAAGCCCTGAAAGACAACAGAGTGTGTTTGCAGTTACCTCCTGCTCTTGAAATGGCTTCTTGTCTGCAACCTCCTGCACTCTGTGAGGATGTGTATTAAATCGAGTGTTAGCACAGTAGTGGGGCTTAATGAGCACAGTGTGCTTAGAGCCCACACTGGAGTGCAGATGTGAAAGAGAAAAGCTTAGTGACACCGACGTGCCACTCAGTTTCCTCTGGCATCAGCATTTCACTGTCATTGACAATTAATACCACAGGAAGGAATGTTGCCCCGAGGTAGAAAAAGTAGCATTGCTTTACAGTGCCATCAACTAACTGCTCTTGAAACAACCAAACACAATTATCGCCCTCTCCAAGAAGCAAAAAGGTTTCAGCCTTTTCACCAAAACTTGTCCATGTAACTGTCCCCACCAGAGAGCTAAGTCAAAGACAGGGTTTTAAACCAAATGCCTGGGGAAGCCTCTTTCCAGAGCACTGCAGATACTTTGAACCAAACAGCTGTGGACACCTGGCTTTGTTCCAAATGACGAGTGCCTCTTCTAGACGTTTCCAAGCTGTTTGTAGGGGCTTTGCGGCTGTGTGAGGCAGCATTCCCTCTGAGATATTTCCAGCTGTGAGCCGAGTGAGTTTTGTCTAGTGCACCAGTACTGAGTCCACGTGCGCTTGTTCAGAGGGGTGCCCCCGTAGCACCCAAGTTATTCATAAATATCTTATAAACCTCTCCCTTTCCTCTCTGCTGTCACACATGACTTGCTCCATCCCCTGCCATCCTCTTGCCCACCCCTCCTTTCAACCCCTCCTCTCCAGGCACCTACTTCTCCCCTCTCCTCTTCCTCCCTTTTGCCCCCATCGCCCCTTCCCTCCCCTCTCCATCTTGAAGTTACTGACAGAGGAAGAAGACTCAGGGAGCTTGACAGGGTACATGGTATGGACAGCAGCAAAGTGGCATTGCATTGAGTTGTCACAGAGCAGCTGTACAGGGAAGCTCGGTGCTTCTAGGCGAGGGGAACCAGCGCTGAGTTGGACAGGGGTTGGGTGAGGAGCAGCGGCTGCA
This sequence comes from Rafetus swinhoei, assembly GCA_019425775.1. NCBI lineage: Eukaryota > Metazoa > Chordata > Testudines > Trionychidae > Rafetus > Rafetus swinhoei. The sequence continues at coordinate 29,683,918 of CM033425.1, read as the reverse complement.
GAACTTTCAGATGCACGAAGAAACCTTCCTGGAGCTGTGCGCTGAGCTGACCCCTGCACTGCGGCGCAAGGACTGCTGAATGAGAGCTGCCTTCTCAGTAGAGAAGCATGTGGCCATTGCTATGTGAAGCTGGTGACTCCTGATTGCTACCGTTCCATTGCAAATCAGTTGGGAGCGGGGAAGTCTACAGGTGGAGCTGTACTGCTGGAAGTGTGCAGGGCAATACATCGCATTCTGCTATGGAGGACCGTGACTCTAGGAAGTGCATAACATAGTGGGTGACTTTCCCAAAGGACGGGAGGGGCAGTAGATGTTGCACACATAGCTATTTTAGCACCAGCCCATCTTGCACCGAGTACATCACCAGGAAGGGATATTTCTCAATGGTGCAGCAGGCACTTGAGAATCACTGTGACTGTTTCACAGACAGCAATGTGGGGTGGTCTAGACAGGCTCATGACACACACATCTTCAGGAACAGAAAGCTGAAGGGGGCTGCAGACAGGGGAGTTTGAGAGGGACTGCAAGAGATCCCGCCGCTGAACAGGCTACCTGGTGAGAGTGAGAGTACTCGCTTTTGGTGTGAGTGAGTTTGCTTGACGATTTGAAATTTGTCTGTTGAATTCTGATTCTGATTTCAGGTGACTGCAGTTTCAGTTTCAGCTGCTGTGGCAGTTGGGACTGAGTGCCTGACCCTTTGTTCCCTCTATTGCTCTCTTGATTGCATCTGGTCAGCCTTCCCCTGTGTGACTCACGAGGGGGCAGGCCTGGCCTAGGCAAGCAGGCTTTAAAAGCCAGAGGCAGAGCGACCAGGGAGCGAAAGCGGACAGGGGGCTGCAGTCAGGGGAGTTTGAGAGGGAGTTTGACAGAGGGAGGCCTACGATGGTCAGGAAGACCTGCAACACCTGTGCCAGCACTGCTTCTGTCTCCTCCACCTGCGCCTGTATCCAGACAGAGCGCCTGAGCATGGATGCCTCTACCCAGATCCTGGTGTGGTTTTGCAGGGACTGTGGCTTGCAATTCCCACTTACTGATATCCAGGCTGGGGAGATCATCCAATGCCAAAGGTGCCTGCTGGTGGAATCTCTCAGGCAGCAGGTGGCAGAGCTACAGGAGGAGGTGGCTAGGTTGAGGAGCACCCGGATCCACGAGCAATTCCTGGATTGTGTTCATGAGGAGACAGCTGAGGTAGCTGTCCCAGTACACAGGACTGCGGACACACCGCTGGTGGAGGAGGAGACGGCTCAGGGTGGACACTGGCAGCTGGTTACTTCTGGCAGCAGGCACTGCTCCACCCCTGCTCCGAACCCTCCCACCGTGGTACTAGGAAACCGTTATGCTCTTCTTTATACAGGAGATAAGGAATCACCCCCTACAAAGGATGAGGAGAAGCCTCGTACCCCCAAGGCTGGGAGGTCTGCTGCCACCACTGCGAATAGGAAACGTAGTGGTTAGAGACTGTCTTCTGAGGGGGACGGAGGCGCCCATCTGTTGCCCTGACATTTCATCTCAGGAGGTATGCTGTCTGCCGGGGGCCCGTATCCGAGATGTTACGGAGGCATTGTCGAGGATTATCCGGCCCTCTGACTACTACCCCATGCTACTCATCCGTGTGGGCACTAATGATACTGTGAGGTGTGACAGTGAGTGGATCAAGAGTGACTACAGGGCTCTGGGGGTACGGGTGAAGGAGTTTGGAGCGCAGGTGGTATTCTCTTGATCCTTCCTGTCGAAGGTAGGGGCCGGGCAGAGACAGGTGCATCCTGGAGGTGAATGCCTGGCTGCGAGGATGGTGTCGCCAGGAGGGCTTTGGCTTCCTCGACCACGGGATGCTATTCGAGGAAGGACTGCTAAGCAGAGATGGCGTTCACCTTTTGAGGAGGGGGAAGACCCTATTTGGACACAGACCGACTAACCTAGTGAGAAGGGCTTTAAACTAGATTTGACGGGGACAGGTGAGCAAAGCCCACAGGTAAGTGGAGAACATGGAGACCTGGGAGATGGGTTGGAAATGGGAGGGAGCGTGGGCTATAATGGCAGAGAGAACGGAGGGTAGGGGCAAAACTGGGAGGCAAGGTCAAATCAGTATCTTAGATGCCTATATACAAATGCGAGAAGTATGGGTAATAAGCAGGAAGAACTGGAAATGCTAATAAATAAGTACAATTATGACATTGTTGGCATCACAGAAACTTGGTGGGATAATACACACAATTGGAATGTTTGTATGGAAGGGTATAGCTTGCTCAGGAAGGATAGACAGGGGAAAAAGGGAGGAGGTGTTGCCTTATATATTAAAAATAAACACACTTGGAGTGAGGTGGAGATGGACATAGGAGACGGAAGTGTTGAGAGTCTCAGGGTTAGGCTAAAAGGGGTTAAAAACAAGGGTGATGTCATGCTAGGAGTCTACTACAGGCCACTTACCCAGGTGGAAGAAGTGGATGAGGCTTTTTTTAAACAACTAACAATATCATCCAAAGCCCAAGATTTGGTGGTGATGGGGGACTTCAACTATCCAGATATATGTTGGGAAAATAACACAGCAGGGCACAGACTATCCAATAAGTTCTTGGACTGCATTGAGACAACTTTTATTTCAGAAGGTTGAAAAAGCTACTAGGGGGGAAGCTGTTCTAGATTTGATCCTAACAAATAGGGAGGAACTGGTTGAGAATTTGAAAGTGGAAGGCAGCTTGGGTGAAAGTGATCATGAAATCATAGAGTTCACAATTCTAAGGAAGGGTAGAAGGGAGAACAGCAAAATAGAGACAATGGATTTCGGGAAGGTGGATTTTGGTAATCTCAGAGAGCTGATAGGTAAGGTCCCATGGGAATCGAGACTGAGGGGAAAAACAACTGAGGAGAGTTGGCAGATTTTCAAAGGGACATTGTTAAGGGCCCAAAAGCAAGCTATTCCGCTGCGTAGAAAAGATAGAAAATACGGCAAAAGACTGCCTTGGCTTAACCACGAGATCTTGCATGATCTAAAAATGAAAAAGGACTCATATAAAAAATGGAAAGTAGGACAAATTACAAAGAATGAATATAGGCAAACAACACAGAAATGCAGGGGCAAGATTAGAAAGGCAAAGGCACAAAATGAGCTCAAACTAGCTACGGAATAAAGGGAAACAAGAAGACTTTTTATAAATACATTAGAAGCAAGAGGAAGACCAAGGACAGGGTAGGCCCACTGGTCAGTGAGGAGGGAGAAACAGTAACAGGAAACTTGGAAATGGCAGAGATGCTTAACAACTTCTTTCAGTCTTCATCGAGAAGTCTGAAGGAATGCCTAACATAGTGAATGCTAGTGGGAAGGGGGTAGGTTTAGAATATAAAATAAAAAAAGAACAAGTTAAAAATCACCTAGAAAAGTTAGATGCCTGCAAGTCACCAGAGCCTGATGAAATGCATCCTAGAATACTCAAGGAGCTGATAGAGGAGGTATCTGAGCCTCTAGCTGTCATCTTTAGAAAATCATGGGAGACAGGAGAGATTCCAGAAGACTGGAAAAGGGCAAATATAGTGCCCATTTATAAAAAGGGAAGTAAGAACAACCCAGGAAACTACAGACCAGTTAGTTTAACTTCTGTGCCAGGGAAGATAATGGAGCAAGTAATTAAGGAAATCATCTGTAAACACTTGGAAGGTGGCAAGGTGATAGGGAACAGCCAGCATGGATTTGTAAAGAACAAATCACGTCAAACCAATCTGATAGCTTTCTCTGATAGGATAACGAGTCTTGTGGATAAGGGAGAAGTGGTGGATGTGGTATACCTAGACTTTAGTAAGGCATTTGATATGGTCTCGCATGATATTCTTATCAATAAACTAGGCAAATACAACTTAGATGGGGCTACTATAAAGTGGGTGCATAACTGGCTGGATAACCGTACTCAGAGAGTAGTTATTAATGGTTCACAATCCTGCTGGAAAGGTATAACAAGTGGGGTTCCGTAGGGGTCTATTTTGGGACCGGCTCTGTTCAATATCTTCATCAACGATTTAGATATTGGCATAGAAAGTACGCTTATTAAGTTTGCAGATGATGCCAAGCTGGGAGGGGTTGCGACAGCTCTGGAGGATAGGGTCATAATTCAAAATGATCTGGACAAATTGGAGAAATGGTCTGAGGTAAACAGGATGAAGTTTAATAAAGACAAATGCAAAGTGCTCCACTTAGGGAGGAACAATCAGTTTCACACATACAGAATGGGAAGCGACTGTCTAGGAAGGAGTACGGCAGAAAGGGATGTAGGGGTTATAGTGGACCACAAGCTGAATATGAGTCAGCAATGTGATGCTGTTGCAAAAAAAGCAAACATGATTCTGGGAGGCATTAACAGGTGTGTTGTGCGCAAGACACGAGAAGTCATTCTTCCTCTCTACTCTGCGCTGGTTAGGCCTCATTTGGAGTATTGTGTCCAGTTCTGGGCACCGCATTTCAAGAAAGATGTGGAGAAATTGGAGAGAGTCCAGAGAAGAGCAACAAGAATGATTAAACGTCTAGAGAACGTGACCTATGAAGGGAGGCTGAAAGAACTGGGTTTGTTTAGTTTAGAAAATAGAAGACTGAGGGGGGACATCATAGCCATTTTCAGGTATCTAAAAGGGTGTCATAAGGAGGAGGGAGAAAACTTGTTCATCTTGGCCTCTGAGGATAGAACAAGAAGCAGTGGGCTTAAACTGCAGCAAGGGAGGTTTAGGTTGGACATTAGGAAAAAGTTCCTAACTGTCAGGGTAGTTAAACACTGGAATAAATTGCCCAGGGAGGTTGTAGAATCCTCATCTCTGGAGATATTTAAGAGTAGGTTAGATAAATGTCTATCAGGGATGATCTAGACAGTATTTGGTCCTGCCATGGGGGCAGGGGACTGGACTCGATGACCTCTCGAGATCCCTTCCAGTCCTAGTATTCTGTGATTCTATGATTCTTTCCAGACCAGAAGATGTGGAAATGCCCATTCACAGAAACACAGAATCCTAGAACACTAGAACCGGAAGGGACCTCGAGAGATCATCAAGTCCAGGCCCCTGCCCTCACAGCAGGACCAAGCACTGTCTAGATCATCCCTGACAGGTGTCTGTCCAACCTGCTCTTAAATATCTCCAGGGATGGAGATTCCACAACCTCCCAAGGCAATTTATCCCACTGTTTAACCACCTTAAGAGGCAAGAAGTTTCTCCTAGGGTATGTCTAGACTGCATCCCTCTGCCAGCAGAGGGAAGCAGATTAGGCAGGTCGACATTGCAAATGAGGCAGGGATTTAAATATCCCATGCCTAATTTGCATAAAAATGGCCGCCGCGTTTTGCCAACTCAGCACTTTGTCGCAAAGCGGCAGTCTAGAGGAGGATCTGTGGAGAAAGAAAAGCCTTTTCGAGGCAGATCCTGTAAACCTCCTTGCAGGAGGCAAAGGATCTGTCATAAAAGGCTTTCTTTAACGACAGATCCCCTCTAGACTGCCGCTTTTTGCCAACAAAGTGCTGAGTCGGCAAAACGCGGTGGCCATTTTTATGCAAATTAGGCATGGGATATTTAAATCCCTGCCTCATTTGCAATGTCAACCTGCCTAATCTGTATCCCTCTGCCAACAGAGGGATGCAGTCTAAACAGACCCCTAATGTCCAACCTAAACCTCCCTTGCTGCAGTTTAGGCCCATTGCTTCTTGTCCTATCCTCAGAGGCCAAGGAGAACAATTTTTCTCCCTTCTCCTTTTAGGTACTTGAAAGCTGTTATCATGTCCCCTCATAGACTTTTATTTTCCAGACTAAACAATCCCAGTTCTTTCAGTCTTCCCTCATAGCTCATGTTCTCTAGACCTTTCATCATTCTTGTTGCTCTTCTCTGGACCCTCTCCAATTTCTCCACATCTTTCATGAAATGTAGTGCCCAGAACTGGACACAATACTCCAACTGAGGCCTAACCAGCGCAGAGTAGAGCAGAAGAATGACTTCTTGTGTCTTGCTCACAACACTCCTGTTAATGCATCCCAGAATCATGTTTGCTTTTTTTGCAACAGCATCACACTGCTGACTCATATTTAGTTTGTGGTCCACTATGACCCCTAGATCTCTTTCTGCTGTACTCCTTCCTAGACAGTCGCTTCCCATTCTGTATGTGTGACATGGATTGTTCCTTCCTAAGTGGATCACTTTGCATGTGTCCTTATTGAACTTCCTCCTATTGACCTTAGGCCATTTCCCAAGTGTGTCCCTGGCCAGGAGAGCTGTGGAGTGTGGAGTGGAACCCAGGCCACATCAGAGAGAGGATGGCAGGTGGCAACCCCAGGAGCTGCCTCAGGGCAGATCCTCGCCTCTGCATCACCAGGGGCAGAGATTGCGAAGTCGCCCCTGGCCAGAGCCATGAGCAGGCACCACCAGGCTGCTCTCAGGGGGCACCTGGACTCCTGGTTCACATTGCCTGCCCGCCGCATCCCAGCGTGCCCTGGTTTAATGCCCAAGGGTGTGTCTAGACTACAGGGTTTTGTCGACAAAAGTGGACTTTTGTCGACAAAACTATACCTGCATCTACACTGCCACTGAGTTCTGTTGACATAACGTCCACAGAACTCGGCAGTTTTGTCCACGGCTGTAAACTTCATTCTACGAGGAATAACGCCTTTTGTCAACAGAGTTCTGTCGACAGAAGGCATTATTGCATGTACACTGTCCTTTGCGTCTACACTGTCATGTCGACAAAGTGTCTTGCTTTGTCGACAGAACTGGCTGTAGTCTAGACGCTCTTTGTCGACAGAAGCTTTGTCGACAGTATCTGTCGACAAAACTTCTGTTGACAAAAGCCTGTAGTCTAGACATACCCCAACTGACCAGATCCTCCTGGCCTAGGGGAACTCAGCCGCCCTCCACCTGGGACACCTTCTTTGGGGGCAGCCCTCGACCCAACTCCCCGATAGGGCCCAACTCCCCCAATTCTATAGGGCATAATGTACCCCGGTGCATCCACACACATAGGATAGTGTCATCAGAGCCTCCCACCCACACAGAACACAGTGCGCCCATCAGCCCCCCCATGGCACACTGCACCCCATAGCTTCCCCCACTCCCTTGGCACACAGTGCCCCCTTTCCCAGTAGGGTGCAGTGACCTCCACAGCCAGTCATATGGTATAGCGCCCCCCCACGCTCCCCCACTCCCATGTCACCCACAATCCCCTACCCACAGTGGGCACCATGCCCCCCAGTCCCACCAGTCCCATAGGGCACTGAACCCCCCAAGCCCTCAGCACAAAATGGGTGTCCCTTCACTTTCACCCAAGGGCTCAAGCAGCAGTTTTAAAGCCTTTTTGGCCTATATGAAACACCTTGGTGCAACCAGTCACAGCAAGGAGACTGGCATGTGATCCGCCAGACACGTGTGCTGCTAGGCACTGTGAGTTCCTGTCCCATGTGTGGCTGAGTCAAAGTCACCAGCACCAAGATCGTATGATGCTGGTTTACAGTCAATGGGCCCGATGCTTCTCTGAGTGTCCCAGTGTAAACCTAGTGTTGTGCCACTGCACGCAAGAGAGTGAGTCCAGATTGATACCGGTGTAAGTAAGAGCAGACTCTGGCACTGTGAGTTTAGTGTATGGGTTTTTTGGGGCTGGGGATGGCATTAGATTTGTGACTTTAATAGGCCAAAGGCCTGTGACAAAAATGGCACATCTGGGATTTTAACCAATAACAAAGCTGCAAAATGTCAGGTGCTTTATTATGGAAAGTGTCGGTGTCTGTTCTGGAATATGCCCCATCCGCTCACTGCGGGATTCCTGGTGTCAGGGACAGTGCCACAGTGAGGGCAACTCGCCATCACCAGCTGAGTCCCAGACATGCCTGAGAACAGCTGAGCTTGGCATGGAACAGCCAGTCGGGAAGGGAGCAGGCAAACCAGGCTGGCTCATCCAGTTGCTTGGGAACCTGTCTGGGGGAGCTCCACAGACCCTTCTTGGTACAGCAACAGCCCTGAGCCACCCCATCTCAGCACACTCAGACACACTCGCACACATATACACATGCACATGTGTGCACACATGCAACCGCACATGCACACGTGCATGTATACACGTGTACACATGTACACATGTGCACGCACGTGCTCGCACACACGAGTATGCTTGCACACACTCACATAGACACCCACATATATGCACACACTCACACATGCGCTCACACACACACGTGAGCTCACACACACACACTCACAAACATGCATACACACAATTCTTTCCTCTTACACTGGTGAGGTACCTGCAATACTGGGCACCTGGTGGGTACTTGGCTGAGGCATGGCAGAATCAGGTGGGGAGGGTCAGACCAGGGGAAGGAGGCCCCAGCTCACAGATGTGATGGGGGGAGCCCAGCAGAGCTGAAGAAAACAGTGTGGCTGTGTCTACACTGGCACCCTTTTGCGGAAAAGGGATGCTAATGAGACACAGCGCAATTGCAAATCGCGGGATTTAAATATCCCCGGCATTTGCATGAACATGGCTTTTTTCCGGCTCGGGTTTTGCGGAGAAAGCGCCAGTCAAACGCGATCTTGCGGAAATAAACCCTTTTCCGCAAGATCTCTTATTCCTACTTGAAAGTGGGAATAAGAGATCTTGCGGAAAAGGGTTTATTTTCCGCAAGATCGCTTTCAGACTGGCGCTTTCTCCGGCAAAACCCCGAGCCGAAAAAAGCGGCAGTTATGTTCATGAAATGCCGAGGATATTTAAATCCCGCGAATTTGTAATTGCGCTGTGTCTCATTAGCATCCCTTTTCCGCAAAAGGGTGCCAGTGTAGACACAGCCTCGCTGTTTTAGATAAAACAGTAAAACCAGTTTATTGACTACAGAAAGATAAGAATTTAAGTGATCACAAGTAAGGAGGCATAAAAGTCAGAATTGTTTAAATAAGAAAATAAAAAGATAAAACGTAAACTAACATCTAAGGGTATGTCTACACAGCAGAGTTTTGTCAGAAAAACAGCTGTTTTTCTGACAAAACCTGAGTTACAGCCACACTGCAATCGTGTTCTTCCAAAAATAAATCGAAGGAACAGAGGGGTTTTTCCACCATTGGTAATCCTCTTTCTATGAGGAAGAAGCCTTTTCCCAAAAGAGCTCTTTTGGAAAAATGCGACTGTGGTTGGGTCAGAGGGAGTTCTTTTGCAAGAAGAGGAAAGAGGAAAAAGCACAGGTGCCCTGGTGGCCATTCCGCCCACAGCAATCACAGCTTACGTGTGAGACAGCGTCCATTCAGTGTGGATGCTATCTTTTGAAAAAGCAGATCGCTTTTTCGATGCACTTTGGCAGTGTGGACGCTCTCTTTTGGAAGACGTTTTTTTCAGAAGATCTCTTCTGAAAAGAAGTTCTTCCAAAAGAAGCTTCCAGTCTAGACATAGCCTAACTGAACAAGCCAAAAGTCTCAGGGGAGGGGTGTTTTATTCTGGAACTTCAAAAACAAGGAATAGTCCCATGGCTCCTTAGACACTAACCAAAATATATAGAATCATGAGCTTTCAAGGTTAAAATCCAGTGCAACTCATCTGATAAAGTGTGCTTTACCCATGAAAGTTCATGATCTTATATATTTGTTAATCTCTAAAGTGCCACAGGACTGCTTGTTGTTTTTAACAAACTAAGTGAACTTAAAAGCAAAAAGGTTTTCTTCAGCATAAGCTTTCAGCAGTCTGTCTGGATTGCTTCAGCAGAACCCCCCATTTCCCTCGTCCCACCTTCCCCCACCTCTGTTCCATGAGGCTTCCTTTGTCTTTCAAACATTGTTGACGTGGTGAGTCAAGATGAAGAGACAGAGGCTGTTTGAGACTCTCAGTTTCTTATTCTTATACCGTCCTCCTCTCTTTGAGGATCATCTGCAGCTGGGTTCAGGCAACAACCAGTCTGTTTGTACGGCACCCTGAGATGGTCCTTGCCCAGATGTAACATTCTCACTCATACCCTTCTTCCTGCCACAGAATGGCTGCCTAGCCCATGGATAGCCCATGGGAGACTAGAACATCAGTGTGAGTGGTTCTGAGGAGCAAATTTGGGCCTGCCTTTCTATCTCTGGACCATGCTACAGCAATATCATACCGGAGCCTTGTCTTATGACTTTACACCTTGTGTTGCCACCCATATTTCACCATGACGTAAAAGCCTTTGGCTACATCTACACTGCAGGCTTCTTGCGCAAGAACTGTTTTGCGCCAGAGTTCTTGTGCAAAAATTCTTGCGCAAGAGTGCATCCACACTGCCATGAGCTTTTGCACAAGAGCGCCCATGGCAGTGTGGACGCTCTCTTGCACAAGAAAGCTCCGATGAGGCTCTCTTGTGCAAGAAACCCCTGTTGCCCATCCACACTAACGTCTTGTACAAGAGCTCTTGCACAAGAGGACTTATTCCTTGTGGGGAGAGGAATAATTCTTGTGTAAGAAGCCCTCTGTTCCGACGTTTTACTGTAAACTTACTTGCGCAAGAACACACATGCAGTGTAGACGCTCTGCAAGTTTTTGCGCAAGAACAACTGTTCTTGCGCAAAAAGCCTGCAGTGTAGACATAGCCTTTGTGTTCAAATGATACAAGCCCCACTTCATACAAACTGGATCACAGTCTTGTAGAAAGGATGGCATGGGATACAGCCTGCCACAGGTGTGTGAAGAGCTCTGGATTTCAAAACAGCAATGGGGTGAGGTCGCTCAGATTATGTCTACACCACCAGGTTATTTTGAAATAAGTTATCATATATATAGTAGCCCAGTGTCTGTGCGTCTGTAACGCTGACGTACATGGCCACGTCCCCTGGCCGTATCGTCCAGCACCCGCCCCCTTCCTCCCTCCGTGGCGGTTCGGCGGCGCTGCGCCGCTCAGCTGGGCCCGGCGGTGAGCAGCGGCGACAGCGGCTGTTTAGGTCCGCGCTCCCCATGCGTGGGAGCGCGGACCCAAACGGCTGCTAACCGCCCTGGGCCCAGCTGAGCGTGGGGAGCGCAGACCCCAAACGGCCACTTGCCGCCGCTTGCTCCCCCGCCGGGGCCCAGCTGAGCACTGCTCAGCTGGGCCTGGTGGCAGTGCGCCACAGAGGAGGGGAAGGGGCGGGGCTGGCCGGAAGGGGATGGGAAGCAGAGCTGGGAATCGGGGGCTGTGGGGCTGGAGGGGAGGATGGGGGCCGGAGGAAGGGGAGGGAAGTGGCGCTGGCAGGGGTGTCCGGGGGCCGTGGGGCTGGCTGGCAGGAAGAGGGGTGGGAAGCAGAGCTGGGGATCGGGGCCGTGGGGCTGGACGGGAGGAGGGGGCAGGAAGCAGACCTGGCGAGGGGGGGGGGGTGCAGCCACTGGCCGCAGCCGGGCCGCAAACAGTCACTTGCCGCCGCTTGCTCCCCGGCCGCGGCCCAGCTGAGTGGCACTGGCGCTGTGCCACTCAGCTGAGCCCCGGTGGGACAGGAAGGGGGGCGGGGCGGTGATGTACATGGCCAGGGGGCAGGGCCGTGTACGTCACCACCCCCCCTTCCTCCTCCCGCCATGGTGCTGAGTGGTGCGCCCCTCAGCCGGGCCACTGCAGGGGCGGTGACATAGACAGCCCCTCCCCTGGCTGTGCACGTCACTGCCCGCCCGCCCCTCCTCCCCACAGCGGCCCAGCTGAGTGCGCAACACTCAGCCAAGCCAAGCCACGGCGGGAGGAAGGGCAGAGGCGGTGACGTACACCGCCAGGGGGTGGGGCCGTGTACGTCACCGCCCCCTTCCCGTCCCTCTGTGGCACTCAGCTGAGTGCTGCGCCCCTCAGCTGGGCCACCAGGGGAGCCAGCAGCGCAAGGGGCTCTTTGGGCTCCCCCGAGGTGGGAGGGGAAAGCAGGGTGGTCATGTACACGGCCCGGACGTGTACGTCACCGCCCTACCCCCTTCCCTCACGGCAGCCCGGCTGAGCAGGCAGCACTCAGCCAAGCGCCACAGTGGGAGAGAAGGGGAAGAGGAATGGGAAGGGGAAGGGGCGAGACGGAGGGGAGAGAGAGGCAGGAGGAGGAGGAGAGCTGGGGCCGGGGAGGCAGTAGGAGGAGAGAGAGAGAGAGACAGAGAGACAGAGCGAGAGAGCTCAGGAGAGAAGACCTGAAAATCCCATCTTATGACGGGCTAATTGGCTAGTTTCAAAATAATAGCTCCCAAAATAACTATTTTGAAATAAGCTTATTCCTCTTCGCAAGCAGGAGCAGGGTTCCCTCTAAGCTGCGCACTTGTGCGTACACAGAAAAAATTCCCACCCCATGCACCTCCCATGCAGAGCCACACAGCTGCGTGGCAGGAGGCTGCTGTGATGGTGGCTGAGGCTGGAGGAGCCACGAGCCATGGGGCAGGAGGCTGTGGTGGCGGCCAGGGACGAAAGAGCCAAAAGACATGAAGCAGGAGGCTGCGACAACAGCCGGGGCCAGAGGAGCCGCGAGTTACGTGGTGGGAGGCTGTGGCAGCAGCCAGTGTTGGAGGAGCAGTGATCCCTGTGGCAGGAGCCTGTGGCAGTGGCCTGGGCCAGAGCAGCCATGAGCCAAGAAGTGGGAGGCTGCTGTGGTGGCCGGCGCTGGAGGAGCCGTGAGCCACACGGGAGCCTGGGTGGGAGAACAGCAAAGCAGGTCCTGGGGTCATACCAGAGGGGCCAAGGACAGTGGGGACTGGCACAAGAGCTGGCCAGGTGGGGGCAAAAGCAGCAGCCATCTGTGGTGGTGGGAGGTACTGGGCACAGGTAAATTCAGGGGGCAGGGAGGGCAAGGTGTAGGGTTGGGCACAGGGCTCTGGGCAGTGGTGCTTGGGCTGTGGCCCCTAGGCCCAGGTCCTGGCTGTTTGTGTTTAGAGTGCAGATAGCATGGCCCTGGCATATATACTGGTAGCATATGGGGGAGGCAGATTGCAAGTCTGGGCACAGCTACAGAGTGTGTGGGGGTAGGCAGTTAGCCAGGCCTATACAGATACCTGCTGGCTGTGTGTGCTCCTGATGGGGGCACAGTGTGTGTTGGGGGCAGGGGCCAGCAAGCTGGGTGGTTTTCAGGGTGGGTGGGTGTGGGGTCCTGTGCCTTGTTAATTATCTGTTTTTTTAGGGGGGATTTTGGTACATCATAATGTTAAATTATAAATATAATGCCGCATGGCACCCACAGTTACTAACAAAATTACACACACACGCACATACATTTTATATATATAAAATGTGTGTGCATATGTGTGTAATTTTGTTAGTAACTGATGGGTGCCACGGAGGCACACATCCAAACAAGTGCATGTGACCTCAATATTGGTGCACAAGCCAAAACTCATTCTGCTCATGGACAAAAAATCTTAGAGGGATCACTGAGCAGGAGTTATTATTTTTGAAATAACAAGCCCATTATTTTGAAATAATGGGGTTGGTAGGCTATGTCTAGACTGCAAGCCTCATTCGAAAAAGAGCATCTAGACTACAACCAGTACTTTAGAAAAAGCAAGCCACTTTTTCGAAAGAGAGCACCCAGGCAGTCTGGATGCTCTCTTGTGAAAAAGCACAGTTTGCATTACGTAGCACCTTTTTTTGAAAGAGCACTTTCGAAAAAAGGCGTTCTTCCTCATAAAACGAAGTTTTCTGTGGTCGAAAAAACTGCTGCGTTCTTTCGATTTATTTTCAAAAGAACGCAGCAGTAGTCTAGACACAGGGGAAGTTTTTTTTTAAAAAGGCTATTTTTTTTAAAAAAAAACCCTGTAGTCTAGACACACCCATAGTGTGGACGCTTGCCTTGTTATTTCAAAATAATTCTTCAGTGTAGACATGCCCTTAGTGCACAGAGGATACATGCTGAAATTGAGTAGGGATTTTTGCAGGAAGATCACCATTCAGAAACACGGATTTTGAAATTAGCTTGCAGAATAATGACAGAGTGTAGTGTAAAGTAGGGCACAAAGTTTCTCATATCAACTGATAATTTTCTTCATTTAAAGCCAGTCTCCTAATTGAGTTATAAAAAGGAAGGTGTAATTATTCACCTAAGTTTACTTGTTGCTAACTGGCTTTCAAAGAAGTTTAATTATACTTAGCTAACAGCTGGAGAATGCACAGCGCGATGTAGTGCCATATAGGATACAAGATGAGATCAAGGTGAATTAAGAAACAGGCTTACAAAAATTCTAGTTTATAAAGACTTGGACATGGTATAAGCTGTTTCTACTTCTTGTTTTCCACCTCAAAATGCACCAACCCCCTTAAGAATTACTCATGAGCTAAAACTGTGTTTAATTATTTAATAACCTCTAGCTCTAATAATTGCACAGAGAAAAAGGAACAGGGCTCCCATGTAGGAGGCAAAGAATTCAGGCTACAAATTTGCCCCCAAAAACTTCTTGTGGTATGTGATTGGCCCTGCTTCATGAGCTATTCTAATTCACTTTGATGTAAAGGCTGTTCTATACCCATGGCCCTGGAAGTCAGTGACAACTCTCCCATTTGCTACAATGGATCTGGTCTGTACAATCACTCTAGGGATGCATTTTTTCTACCAAATTAAGAAAACAACGTAGTCTGACCCTCCACGGGGGGGAGGAGGAGGGACGGAACGAGACTCCGGGAAGCCCCTCTGGACCCAATGCTGTCACCCGGGTCTGCAATAGGATGATGCTGAAAGTGCCTTGTAATGTGACCAATTAAGCAAAAGCAACAAGCAAATACTCAACCGATCAAGCTGCTCTCATCTGACCCATTTGCGAGCAGCAGGGTTTTTTTTACCCAGTCCGTATTTCCCCTGAGACAGACCCTTGAGCTTCAACACGTCATCTTCAGCAGTGTCCCCAGAAGCTGGCAGAGAGCGTGTCCCTGGGCCAGAAGCAGCACTGCTTGGATTTAACTCATCGCAACACACAAGCTGTGTCTGGGGGGGGATGTAGTGGGGGGGAGGGGGCTCCTGCTTTAACCAGGGTTTGTCTGAGTGCATTAGCCTTGTAACAGCGACAAGGAAAAAAGGTGGTGGGCTAAAACCTGGCTAAACGAATAGGCTGGGGGAAGAGAACCTCTGTCACAGGAGGCAGCAGGGGCAGAAGCCCAGGGTGGTTTCCTTATTGACTTTGGATCAAGTGACCATTTGCTCCCATTTGTTCTCTCATGGCACTGGCTTCCTTCAGTTCTTCACGCAAAACACCACCAGGCCTGGCTTCCCAATGCAAATGAATTCTGTGCAAGGCCTCGGTTTGGAAGCGGTATTTTTCCCCAAGGGCACAACCCTCTCACTCAGCGGGCGCTAGCAGACATCCCCGGGTACCAACTGTCACAGTAGGGTGACCATCCATCTCGTTTTTCCCAGGACAGTGCCGTATTTAAGGGCTGTTCCCAGCGTCCCAACTTTTTTTTTTTAAACGGGCACTTTGTCCAGTATTTCCCCGGCAGCAGGGGGCAGGGAGGAGCCACCGGTAGTCGGCACGGTTCCAGGGGTCGGTAACCTACGGCTCATGTGCCACAAGCCGATTTTCTGTGCCGTTCCCCATCCAGGTCAGGTCTTTGTTCAAATCTTGATTCCAGGTGTCAAACTTGTAAATGAAACCCAGTTCTGCAGCTTCTCTCACCAGCTGGTTTTTGAAATTGCCTTGTAACAGTGTAACGAATATTAACAGTAACAAATTGCCTTGTTATTCATTATTCAAACTGAGGGGGTGACACCCTGTGCTTGGCCCCCTGGGACATGCCAGCAGACATGTCTCTGCCCTGCGCACCCACCCCTGAGCAGCCGGGGCCCTCTGGTGATACCCTGCTGGTGTCCTGAGGCCCAGCCCCACTCACACTCCCCACTTCAGCCTTTAGTGCCAACAGGCTGGGCTGGCCTCTGAGCTACACAGGATTACAGCATGCGGACTGCCTTGCCCGGCAGCCTGGGCCCTCAGCCAGCCCTGCAGCCCTGGCTGTCCCCCACCCCTCCGCTCAGGCCTGGTGCCCCCTGACCCGCACACCACCTCCCGTGGTGGGACCCGGGCTTTCCTCCCCTTCCCCCCGCACATCTGCCGGCCTCACAGCCTTGCCGGGATGGCACCCCCAAACCTGCTGCACCTGCTACCCAAGCCCCCTGGGCCTGGTGGTGAATACGGCCCCGACAAGCCAGACTTCCGGGCACACCTGCAGACCCGCCCTTCAGCCTCCCAGCTTCTGTCAGCTTCCTCATGAGGTCGTCCAACCGCACCCTGGCGAGTCGAATGGGGGATGGAATCCCCTTCAGTCAACGAGGCAGCTGCGTGCCACAGAGCCGTACAGCCACAGTCCTGCGACCAGCCTGCAAAGCTTCTTTCGGCCGCTTCTCCTGCACCCGGAATCCTGGGAGTCGGCGTTTTCTGCATTCCGTTTCTTTTCTCTAATTCTGCAGCTGCCACTGGGGCTGTCAGATGAGAGGAGTAAAAGTGAAGCCCAGAGCGTGCAGGACTCGTGCGCCGCTGCAGACGCAGCAATGGACTTGGGACAAGCCTAGGGCAGGAGTCTCCGACATTCCACCCCACAGGGTGCACTGCGCTGGGTGGGGAGACAGACTAGGGAGTGACGTCTGCCAAGTGGAAGGGAAAGTGGCGAAGGCAGCCCTGCTTGAGTGGGCAAGAACCAGGGGGACAGAGCAGCCGCAAAGGCCAGGGTGTCTGGTATTTCTTAACACGCTGGCATGCGGGTGCAAGCCCTTGTCCTGGGGCAGTGTGGACACGGCTGCCCAGTGTGGATTGGGGGAAGCATCTGGTCAGATTACCAGCCAAAGCCTGGGTCTGAGGGGAAACTGTGAGCAAGGGAAACTCGCAGCAGTCAGCGGCCAAAGTGGAGAGAACACTAGTTGCAGAAAGCACATGTGTTTGCTCTCTCTTCCCCACTGCCCCAC
This sequence comes from Rafetus swinhoei, assembly GCA_019425775.1. NCBI lineage: Eukaryota > Metazoa > Chordata > Testudines > Trionychidae > Rafetus > Rafetus swinhoei. Next base: position 29,667,099 of record CM033425.1, on the reverse strand, counting down.
TGGTGAAATGTCTCACGCAGAGAAACAATTCTGCAGCTTGTCCTCACAGGCTCCCTTAGCTACTCTGCTAGCAGGCTGCAAGGCGCAAGCACCCTCTGGTCCCCAGGAGAGCCCGATGCACTCTCCTGCAGAGACACGTGAAGCTGCCTGGATCCTCCCCTCTTCTCTGCACCCATTGATTAATGCTTCAGGACTTCCCCTTTCCTCTGCCCGTAAGTCCAGATGACACTGAGTTCTTCCCTCCCATTGGGGGCTAGGGTAGCTCCCGCTGGCTGCACAGACTCTGGCCAGACACATATTGCTGCTCTCTAGGCCCAGGAGCAAGAAACTGCCCAGCAGTTAAATCTCAGCCCAGATAAAACCTGCCAACACCACTCTGGAGTCAGCGTTGGCCAGGCCGCCCTGCCAGACAGTGCAGTGATATCAATAACCCCAGCTGCCTGTTGCTGAGTCCTGCCAATTTGCTAACACGACCTCGTCTCCTGCAAGGCTCAGGCTTTGCCCACTAGGGCCAAGTGGAGCAGCTCTTTTGACTGGTGACTGCTGGAGTCTTCCTCTTTGGTGGGACCCACAGTGGAGATAGGCCACATCTGTGACCAGCCTCCGTACACTGGGGGGGAAATCACATCCCCGAGAGCAGTTGGGGCTTTTTACAGATCTGAGCACCCTGCCAGCCCCTCTGCACGGTGCCATGGAGAATAATGCTGGGTGCCTGCCATGGGCGGTGGGTGAGCCCATAGCTTGGGGAGGCAAGCCCCCTCCTCCCTCCAGCCCTGCCTACCAGAGCCCATGTTCCCCTCCACTCTGTGGCCAGCTGGCCCGTGCCCAGTCTCCTTCCCCCCATACCTACAATGTGGCTGCTGGCCCTTGCCCCCTCCCTGCCCAGGGTCGTGCCCCCAGCTGTCCCTGGCCCCTGAGCTCTGGAGAGCCAGTGGACAGCGTGGCTGCAGCTTTCCCTGGCCCTGGAATTCCAGAGAGCTGGCCACAGGACTGGGGCCGTGCCACCCACACCCTTGACCAGCAAGGCCCTCCCTGCAGCTAAGCCACCAGCCCCAGCAATGGACGGCCAGAGTGGTACCAGTGCCGGGAGGACAGGCGGTGCAGCTCCCAATTTGCCTGCCCCAGCATCTGGCATCACAACAACCAGCTGGGGCAGTGGGTCTGGAGGACTCCGGTGGAGCATGGGCAGGGCCAGGTGAGGCAGTTTGGGAAGGCAGCGCTGCCAATGGTGCCTGCAACCGGAGGCGCAATGGCTTCTCTCTTACAGGTGCCCAGCCTAGGTCAGGATCCCTCCAGCCCCCCTGGGAAGGAGGCTGCATTGGAGAGCTGCACAATAAGGAAGTGAATGTTCTCTCCATTTGCTCCTCTCCCTTGAAATCCCTTTGCAGGCAGCTGTTTCATTGAATGGTGTGGCTGGGTCCTTCAGCTCATCAATCAATTACTTGTCTGTCCATTTCGGTGCCTACAAAAACAAAACAAAAAAAAAGTCCCTTTAAATCTCGTGTCACCACGGCTCCGTTTTGGTGGAGACAGGCCGTCGTCCCTCCATTTCAGGCTGCAGCCACGTCTTCCAGCGCTTTCTCCTGGTTAATTGCTGGCACACTCTCACTGAAAACATGAAACACCCCCTGACAAGCTGGGTGATTTATTACTGCCCACTGCAAAACGGAACAAAATCAATTGGCTATTACCTCACTTAGCGAGGGCTTGTCACCGCCTGGGAGCAGGGTGTTAGAAATAAAAGCCAGGCACAACCAAGCAGTCAGCCCCTGCACTGGGCCGCTCCACCTGCTCTGGGGCAGATAACGTTTGGGCTGCACTGGAGAGAGGTCTTTAGTTTTTCCTAATCATGGCACTGTTGATGCAACATGGGCTTATTCCTGCTTTGCTGTTATTAATTATCCAGATGTCATCGCAGGCACCACTCACAGGAGATGCACAGCAATGACAGCATGTTTGTTTATGATGGGAATGCATCCCATAATTAATCGAATGCATTAACTCTTTAGTCACCAGACACATCGAGCCTGCTGCAATCTTCTCTCCGCATGCTGGAAGCCAAGCACAGCCGGCGGTCATGCAGTCCGTTTGGGAGCCCCACTTGGAAGGCAGCACTCGCAGGGGAGGCTGAACGCAGGCAGCAGGTGCTCCAGGAAAAGGAGTTTCCACCATGCGCTTACACTTGGATTTATGCAGCCATTAGCCAGCCTCGGGGGCAGAAGTGTGGAAATGTGAACAGGGAGTTCCCCACCGACGGAGCTTGTTGCTGCCCCCACCATTTGCCAGTTGCTTCCAAGCACCCCGGGAGACCCAGCTGCAGCCCAAAGAGCCTATTGGATTGCAAAGCCTTTTAATAAAAAACTCTTTGCTGGTTTTCCCACTTTCTCTGTACAGGGACAGAGAGAAAACCAAACTACTGCCGGATGTTTACAGAGAGCCCCTCTCGTGTGCATGAGCAGCAGCGACAGCAAGAGGGAAATGACACAGGCCGGGGAACACCTCTGCTGACTGGGTAATTGAACCTTGTGTTCAATGGGCCAGACCCAGCCAGCTTCTGTGTGTTTGTAAATACACGAGAAATAAAGCAATAGAGGGGGAGCGCAGGGCATTGCGAGTGCAGGAGCCTTTGTGTCCATTAAATATAGGGTGTGTATTAAGCGCCAGATTCTGCTGCAAGCCTGGCAGGCCCCACGAGCTCCGGCGCTGAATTAATGTGCTGAGGACCTGTCCACAAACATCTGGAGCATGCTCTCGAGTCACTCAGGAAGTGAATGGTTCCCCTGCTGTATTTCATCTTCTTTGTTTCATTCCCAACTCACTGGCCGACTCTTCCAGTCCTTGCAGGGAGCTGCTTCTCCCAGGGAGTGCAGGACTGTGCACAGCATAAAAAGGCTGCATTATTTATAGACTCCAGATAGCTATTTCACGCACAGCCCAGCCCGTCGCCAGCATTCCCTCCATTCACAGATCATTAGGCGGCACTGGCTGACATATAAGGCAACACAAGTGCAGTGGCGAACTTTGAACACGGCCACCCAGCCCAGTGTTCAAGGGGATTCAGACAGGAATTGTACAAAGACCTGGGGTGGCGTTTCTCCTGCCAAATAAAGCTTAGTATAGAGCAGCCATGAAAACCTCAAGAACTGATGTCATCATATGGGAAATCCTGGCTCTGTAGCCCCAAGCAACACCCCAGCCCAGTGGATGGGGTGTACCGGGGACCCTTGGGGCAAAACTCAGGCCCGAGCTGCAATAAGCATCTGCTTCATGAGTTTTCCTCCAGTCGCCTCCTCTTTGCTCACTGGGAAGCAGTCATTCTAGCCCCTAAGGCATTTAGTCCAGCTCCCTGGATTTCCTCTAAGTGGTTTGATACAGAAGGACCATGCACCACACAGAGCACATTCCTGGGACTATCAGGCAGCCTTACCCACTCAGCATGAGGGAGGGAAATCCCCAGGCCTGAGCCATGGAGACAGTGGCAGGACATGACTAGGAGGACACTTGTGAGCGAGCCAGGAAATGTTTCTGACTTGGAAATAAAGCAACAGATGGCACTAAAAAGAAAAGCCGAGGTCTTGTTCAGCGGCACCCACAGGAAATGGGAAAAAGGGACATTGTGGAACATGGGACATCTTTGCTGTTCTGAATTGTTGAGAGATCCTGACGGGCACCCATCACTAAAACCCAAGCAGGCTGTAGGCTGGGCCCTACCCTCACCTATTCCGAGGCCTGTTAAGTACCAGCCCACTTTGCTAATGCACCTTTCGTGCTGACCTACATATAAGGGAGTTGTCCCCATCAGTCATGCATTGCAGCCACCTCTGGGGTGGCAAGCAACAGTGTTGATCACTAACCAATGCTTAGGGCAGTGGTCACCAAGCAGTTGATTAGGATCTACTGGTAGATCTTGGAGCCTCTGACAGGGGATCCTAACTGGTTTGGGCAAAGAGGCTACCAAGTGCCAGCACTTCAGCTGCCCCTCTCCCCACTGCTGCGTCTCTCCTGCCCTTTGCCTTGGAGCTGCCCTTCCCCCTGGGGAGCTCCCTGCTTTCTGTGCAGGGCAGGGGAGGGAGAAGAGGGGGGCCCATGTCAAGGGGCCCCCCCTCCCACTCTGCATCCTATCTCCACAGAGCAGGGCGGGGGACACCCCAGGACTTGGAATGGAGTTTGCTGGCTGCTTTAGGGAGTGGTGCAGGGCCAGGTAGGGGTGAGCCGGCCTTAGCGCCACCGCACCACCACTCAGGAACCACCTGAGGTAAGCAGTGCCCAGCTGGAGCCCACGTCCTGAATCCCTGCCCCAGTCATGAACCCCCTCCGGCATTCCAAGCCCCTGCCCGAACCCCTGTATCCAAACACCCTCCCAGAGCCTGCACCTAGAACCCCTCCGGCACCCCAACTACCTGACCCAAGAGCAGCTCAGAGCCCGTCTTGTACTCCAAATCCCTTAATCCAAGACCAGAGCCTGCACCCCCAACCCTCTGCCCCAGCCTGGTGAAAGTGAGGGAGGATGGAGGAGGGAGGGAAGATGGAGTGAGCAGGGGCTGGTTCTCAGAGAAGAGGCAGGAGAGAGGCAGGGCAAGGGTATTTATATTTGAGGTAGATCTTGGACAGCACTTAAATACAAAAAGTGATCTCATGCTCAAAAAAGTTGGAGACCCCTGCCTTAGGGCCAATTGGCTAAGTTCCTCTGAAAGGGCCACCAGGCCCTCTGTCACACAATTAGGCCTGATTGGACAGAGGGGCCCTTGTGCCCTCGCCCGTGGTGCCACCATCTCCGAGGTGCCCGAGCCTGGCTCTGTGCAGCCCGAGGGGAGCTTGCGTGGCTCTATTCAGGTCACCGCGTTTTGCTCTGTGGTGTTCTAACGGGCCCTGAGGCATCAGCAGGCTGTTGGGTAGAAGAGGCTTTACCACCACTCTCCTCCCTCTGCCCCACGGTTGCCATGGCTATCTCTCAGGATCATGCACCAGCCAGATTTGTTCCCCACTTCTTCTTTATTTCCTGCGGCTGAAAGTTTCCCAAGAAGCAAAACAGAAGGGAGGTTGTGGGTGTGCTCAGAATGACACACCCTCCCCCGGAGCCTCAGGCAGCCAACAATAACAGCATGCTGGGTGTCACCAGACAAAGGAGGCTGCCTGCATTTCAATGTAGCTAAGTTAAAAGGCCATGCAGGCCCCTGGCAGCTCCCAGCCTTTGTTCCTCCTCTGGAGCCTTTTATACACTTTGTCCCACCCTTTACATGACTGCTTTAAGTTTGGGGCCCAAACCCTTGCCCCATAACTTGATGATTCCCAGGGGATCTGGTTACCTGTACAAAGGGGGCTTTGTGGTAAGAACAGGTGTCCGGGCCCCAGCTATCCAGCAAACTGCACTCAGCAGAACACTGCCGAAATAAAACAAAGGTTGTCGGGTTCCTCCAGATGCATTTAAAGTTTGCCAAGGTGAGCTGCCTTCTCCTGCTAGCCCAGACATCGCTCCTGGCCCATACTCGAGTGCCTTGACTCACAGGCACCTTGCTGTGAAACCGTTTTCCTCTTCCGTCTCAGGCATTACACTGCTAGGAATAAAAGCTTCAGAGAGGGAGCCGTGTTAGGCTGTAACTGAAAAAACTTTAAAAATAGCAAATGGTCCTGCAGCACCTTAGAGACCAGATACCGTTTTTGTCAGTCTCTAAGGTGCTGCAGGACCACTGCTAGGAATAGTGAGCCTGGTGGAAAATGCCCATACCCTAGTATGGGGCTCTGAACTCATGCCTCTTCTTTTAGCTCCTCGCCCCTCTGGAAGCTATCTCAGGCATGTGTTGGGAATCCAGCAGGTATTTTTATGAGTGGGATTTGCAAGAGTATTTTCATCTTAGACTTGGAGACAGCTGGGCCCACTGCCAGGTTTAGGAAGCAGAGAGGCAGAAGCAAAGAAACATAACACTAGTGGGTGGCAGTCTTCCTACCGGGGCTTATATTTAGCTGTGGAGCAGCAGAGTCATTTTAATATGTCGTACTTCTTTTTCCTCAGCTGCCCTGTCTCCTCAGCCGCTGCACAGAGATGAGGCTTTGACCGAAGCCATCAAATCAGAAGGCACACATGTCCTGATACAGTGCTGCTGCTTCCACCAGCCTCTGCTTCCATCACAAACACTATCACCCGCTGCCAATGAAGCCCTCTAAGGGCTCTGCCCTTTAGTTCCACGGGTGTGTTGTTGCTGTGTTAATGGGGCTGACAATTAGGCTGGTTTGCCATGATTCATTTTTGGCAAATCCAAGTTGTTTTCCTTCTTTGAGAGGGTTCCTGGCCTACTGGATCAGGGGACCCACTAGACATGATATTTCTTGATTTCAGTAAGGTTTTGGACACGCTCCTACATGACATTCTCAAAAGCAAACTAGGGAAGTGTGGTCTAGATGAAATTGCTATTTGGTGGGTGTACAACTGGTTGAAAGTATAGTTATCAATGGTTCCCTGTCAAATTGGGAGGTTGTATATAGGGATCCCAATGGGGTCAGGGCTGTGTCTGGGAATAGTCACTGTTTTGTGAATGACTTGGATAATGGAGTGGAGAGGAAGCATGTAACATTTATATAGGACACCACACTGGGAAGGGTTGCAAGCACTCTGGAGGATAGGGTTACCATCGACAAAGGTCTTGACAAATTGGAGAATTGGTCTGAAATCAACAAGATGAAATCAACAAGTACAAAGTAGTGCCCTTAGGAAGGAAAAAACAAATGCACAGCTACAAAGTAGGGAATAACTGACGAGGGCAGTAGTGTTAAACAGAATTGGATGGATAGAGTGGAGCAAAAATTGAATATGAATCAACATGATGCAGGTGTTACTACGGTTCTTGGAGGTAAGGCCATGAGTGTTGGTTGTAAGACACAGGAGGTGTCCTCTCTACTCGGTACTGGCACCGCCTATGCTGGAGTCCTGTGTCCGGTTTTGTATTCCACAATTTAAAAATTGGAGCTAGTCCAAACATGATGAAAGAGCTAGAAAACCTGACCTGTGAGGAAAGGTTAAAAACAACTGGGCCTGTTTAGTCTTGAGAAGAGAAGACTGAGAGAGACATGGTAACAATCTTCAAAAACGCTAAGGGCTGTTACAAAGAGGAAGGGATCCATTGTTCATCATGTCCACCGAAAGCAGGGCAAGATGTGATGGGCTGAATCTGCAGCCAGGGAAATTTGGATGTGAGGGAAAACTTGGTAATTTTCATGGTAGTTACATGCCGGAACAGGCGTCCCAAGGAAACTGAATTCCCATCACTGACAGCTTCTAAGAACACGTTGGACAAACCCCTGGCAGGGCGCTGCCAACAAGAGAGGGGCAAAGGGGACAATTCACAGGGGCCCAGGGCTCCAGCTGCTGCCCCTAATCACCAGAGCACAGGCGCTCTAAGCAGCGCTGAGGGCTGGGGGGGAGGCAATGCTGAAGGGCCAGCTGCCCTCGGCCCCTCCCCTTCCATCCTCAGCTCCACCCTTTCTGGGAGCATGGCGCCCCTCCCCCCCCCACATGTTTTGCAAGGGTTCATGGAGTCTGTCTGCTCTGCTGTCATTCGCGGGGGGGGGAGGGGAGGTTTGCTTGGTCTGCCTCTGCACAGGGGCTCTTGAGGGCCCTTCCTGCAGCACATTTCTCTAATTCTGTGAAAAGGCCCCTGTCCATAACAAGCAAGAATTAGCACTGCAATGACGAAAGTGCTCCTTGGTTTTCATTGTGTTGGCTGCAGAATGTACAAAAAACCCACAAGGCTGCTCCCAATGCCAGTTCAGCTGAAACAATAAAACGAAACTAACCGTTGTGCCTTTGCACAGACAATCACAAGGAACTGGACTGCACACCGCAGGGCTGAGCCTGGCCCACAGCACCCATACGCTGCTTGTACACTTTCATCAGCAATTCAGGGCCTTTCGCAGGTACTGAGCACAACCTCAGTGCATGGCCAATACTAAATCATCACCCCAGCTAGTAGCCAAAGTGCTTTGCAGAGCCATCTGCTAGAGACCAGCTGCCCAGCCAAGTTTAGCCCTGTGTTCTCAGACATTGCACCTCACACCCAGGCAGGGGTCTTAGTGGGGGAACTGTTGGCTACAGGGTACAGCATATCCTGAACTCTTTTGGGGAAGTATCTGGGCATTGTTAGCTCCTGTAAGGCCTGCCACAGAGACAGCACTGACATGACCTGAGCTTTGCACAGCATCTGCTAACGAGAGCTAGACCATGCCATTAACAAGGTAGCACAGGCCTCCTCTGGCTCTGCGCTGGCACGACTCCAAGTCCTTGTTTGCAGCATTATTGTTCCCGTTTGGCCTTCTGGCCCAGAGGTGAGAGTGCTGCAGGCGAGCCACAGGGATAACTAGGGCCATTGGTTTGTTTTCGGATCCAGGAGTTTAGCTGAGCGGTAAGCCCCTTTAGAGTTTGAATCTCACAAAGACAGATGTTCATGCAGCACCCGCTGTTCCTGACCTCGGAGCATTGGAGGTCTCTCTAGGATGCTTTCCCTGGGCTCCTGCAATAGCTCTGCTTCCAAAGCAGGCAGGAAACAAGCAGAGAAGGGGCTCCACTAGGGAAATACTGAGTTGTCAGAGCTTTTGTGAGCTCCTCCCTGTATCTCAGGGGTATTAGGAGAATAAAGTCCATTAATGAGGGCAAGACACTTGGAGTCCATGGTGAAGAGGGGCAAATAAACAAATAGAAAAAAGCACACATGCATACACACATGCACACACATGGAAACACTGTGTTTGTATATAGGTGCAAACACACATGTAGGCATGCACACACACAAACATGCGCATACACACACACATGCACCCACATGCATGCACAAACATGCACACATGCACGTGCACAAACACACACACAAACACTGCATTTATATGCATATGCACACACACAGACAGGCATGCGCATACACACACATGCACTCACGAACATGCACACATGCGCATGTACGCACATGCATACACACACAGAGACATATGCACGCGCATGTACATGGACACACACACGTGCACACACACAGACACAGAGCTGACCAATTTTTTTCTCAGAACAGTTTTCTATCAGAAAACACAGTTTCATCAAAATCGGTTTTTGACTAATTTTTTTATGGGAAAAAGTCAAAATGGATCATTATGACCTTTTTAAATGGTTCGTTTCAACTTTATCGTTCCTTCCTGCTGCCATCTATAGTATTTTAAAATACTAATTGTCAATCTAATACATAGTATTGTATGCACTTGTTTAGAGCAACACAAAATAATTAGATATAATTGAAATGAAATATTTCAATGGTTCCAAACAGAAATGCCCTCGAAGTTCTGTTCAGTGGGAAATTTTAGAATTTTGATTCAGAACTAAACCCGGGTTGAAACGTCAGAACGCTCCCAGGATTGGACATTCCATTTTTCTGACCAGGCCTATATCTGTGCTGCCACGAGCACTCCTCCACACAGATGAGATTGGGCTCCAAGTAGACAAGTGAGGTACTTGGAGTGGCTGGGAGGGAGGGGTAAAATTGGTACAGACACTTGCAGAAACTGTCTCCTTGTTTCTCATCACTATCGTACCAGTTAGTCCCCTTGGCCCTCAAGCCACTGTTAACTGGCTGGAGTCTCACAGGCCTCCACGCGGAGGTGGGTCTGAGGAGAGGGCATGGTCTTGGGGCTCAGTGCTGGAGCAGTGTGAAGAAGGCTGGATGACCAATGGGTGAGCCAGACTGTACTCACTGGTAGAGCAAAGGCAGCGAAGGTGAGGCGCAGCGAGGTACGTGACAGAACACTCAAGGAGGAGCAGAACTGTGGGGGCTTGGCAGGTGAGTAAACATGTGTGACTTGATGCTGGGGTAGGGGGACACAAAGGGGAAGAGTGATGAAATGGCCAGCGAGACAGCTAAGGAATATGAGCTTAGCAGAGGCAGGCGCTCTGGCCTGGATGTGTACAGCAGAGACGGCCCAAATTGCTCCACTGAAAAACTTTGCCCACAATAATTCAGGTTACAGAGAAAAAAAAAGTTTCATGAGGAAAAGTGTTAATGTTTTTTTCCATTTTTTCCATTTTAACTGAAATTTTAAAATACTTTAAAAAAAGAAACAAACCAAATTTTTTATCTTGGGGGCTCTTATCCTTCCCTTTTGTTCCATTTTTAACCCTGCCACTGATTGCAACCGGCTGAGTGGCTTGTTTGGGCAGGGTGAAGGGAAATGGAGGAAGCTACTTTTCTTTTTTCTGCTCTAACTTTGAATTTTAATTTTTCTCCCTTCCCTCTTTACCACTCAGTGCAAATTGCAAATCAAGTCCATTTTTTTCCTTTTTTCTCATTTCCAAAGAGGAGGAAGTTTTGAAAAGTTGCAATTATTTGACTTTTCAAAATTTCAGAAGCCCTAATATATTTTTTATAAATGTGCTATGAATTGTTTGAAAATCACAGCCCTCTTCTGCAGTGCTTTGAAAGCTACACCAGTCAGCTGGCCACTCTCTGAACAGGTTCTGTGGCTCCCAGGGCCATGACATCATGAGAAGAAGAAGATGGTGACTCTGTGAGGAGCACATTGCTAGCTCCTAACTCAAACTTTTCAAGAACTGATCATTAGCCAGAGTCATCATTTCCATCTCCATTACATCCTGTATTTTAAGGGTTCCACAGGGAGAGCAGGAGGCAGCTGTCTCCACAATAACAATAATTTCAAAGGGGTAGCCAAGTTAGTCTGTAACAGGGAAAACTTAAAAAACTACAAATAGACTAGTAACACTTTAAAGACTTAACAAAACATGTAGATTGTATCATGAGCTTTTGTGGGCAAAAACCACTTCTTCAGATGAATGGAGTTTAAGGGGTCCAGTTTTCAAATAAACAGCACAGAGAGGGGGTGAAGGGAGAGAAGAAAAAAGAAGGAAAAAAGGGGGGAGGAAATTGTCAATAAGAGTGTCTATGCTAAATGAAGCTGATAAGAGAACTTAGTACCCACTCTAAGTACCCTTTGTTTGTTTTTTTTATGTCATTAGGATGTGGAACGTAGTGGGCCATCCAGCCAAAGTCTTTGTTTAGACTTCTGTTGTAAGTACCAAACTTGTAAATGAAATGAAGTTCTGTAGCTTCCCTGCGGAGCTGGCTTTTGATATTGGTCTGAAACAATATAGTGACTTTAAGATCCATTAATGAGTGCCCAGGCAGGTTAAAATGTTCCCCAACAGGTTTCTGTGTGTTGCCTTTTCAGATATCTGATTTGTGTCCATTAATTCTTTCCCGTAGGCTCCTATACTTAGTGCTTTAGTGCTTCTATCCACAGCACTCGCCTAATCCAGATTGAGTCCCTGTAATTTACAGCAGCTGGCAGTTCCTCTTGCTTAGCCTTTGCATTTCCGTTTGTATTGCCTCTATCTTTTTCTCAGTCAAGCTACAGCTTCTTCTTTTGCTTAATTTGTTAAGAAACACCCTGGAGCTAGTGCTATTACTGTCTCGGGAGAGCCCCTACTGCCATGTTTGCAGCATCCCAGAGGTGCAAGCACCACCCCTGCTTTTCAGCACAGGCCCTTTGTACAAGGTTTCCTTCTTCCACTCTGGAATCAGTTTTAGTTCAGATATTTATGGACAAGGATTCCATCCGTAGGCCACATGGCATATTTTGAGCCTGATACAGGCTCTGTCTAGGGAATTGCAGACATAGGCTGGCAGATATTCTATAATACGACTGTCTAGGCTTGAAGAGCGATAGCTTTGCTGTGAAATAATGTGCTGCTCTCGGACTAAATACTAGTAGTAGCTGAATGCACCCAGCTTGAATGAACAGCCCCGGATTGGTCCCCTTTAACAGCAGCCCATCTAAAAGTTGTAGGATCTTGAACAGCAGTGCAGGGACAGAGAGCAACAGGTTGTTTCTCTGGGTTGGAGCTTAAACTCAATTCCTGGAACATAGCCTGGGTTGTGCTGCCTGACTCCACTCCGGCTCCAGCCCCCTAACCACTTATTGACCCTCTCTTTGGCACTGACACACAAAGGTGCATCCCTGCCTGGCACCATTCACTGTCACATGGAACCCTTAGATTGGGCCAAGTCCTGTTTCCAGTTGCAGGCAACCCCAGCAAGGTACGCACGGCCAAGCAGAATTCAGTCCAAATAGTCCACCATTTTGTTGACCGGCCTGTGGCTCCAAAATGGCAGCAGGCACAAGTGCACCCCTCAGGGGCTGCCAGCAAGTACCACTCTGCTGATTGCATCCCTGTTGTCGCACCACTCCGTGAGACAGGATGATACCTTGGAACAGCTCATTGCACCTCTGACACATGCAGGAGGGCAAATCAGGGCTTCTCTCTCCAGAACTAGGGGATCCTCTCTGACTGGCACTCGACAGCCATTCAGCAGCGTTACCGTATCTCTGCCAACCTAGGAAGGATCCTCAGGCCTGTGGCACTCAGCTTCAGCTCATGGAAGCAGTAAGGCTGGCCAGGCCTCCTGCTCACAGCACAGGGCATAAAGAGACCTGACCTGAGTCAGTGGGCTCAGGGCAGGGTCGCTGGGCCCACATTACACGGGTGGCTGGTCTGGCTGTGAGATCCATGATTCTGTTCAAATGGCAGGAACGACACCACTAACCCTGTCCTGGATTTACATGATGAGCCTGCAGCATCTCTGTACCAACAGCATGTGGCTACTTCATCCAAGACCACAGCAGCGTGGGTGGGTGTGTGGGGCGGGGGGGGGAGAGCCCTAAGGAAGGTGAAAACCTGGGCACTAGCTGGGAACAATAGGCCAACACTCCCCACACACTTTTTGGGCATCTGCACTGGGCATTCTGGTGTGAGTGCTACAGATTTTCCCCCTCCTTAGTGCCCAGGTTCCTCCTCCTATCGCAGTGCTTCCCTGAGCATCATATATATAGTAACCCAGTGTCTGTGAGTCTGTAATGCCGAAATGCTGGCTGTTCCCTCTGGGCGGTGCTATTGCCTGAAATGCTGGCTGTTTCCTCTGGGCGGCCCATGATGCATAGGGAGTGGGGGCCCCAAACGGCCGCTTGCTCCCCCGTGGCGGGCCGACTGAGCGGCGCAGAAGTCAGCCGAGTGCCATGGCGGGAGCGGAAGGGGGCCGGGGCGGGGCGGTGACGTGCGGAGTGATAGTGGCTCCAGGCCCCGCCCCCTGGCCGTGAACGTCACCACCCTGCCCCCCTTCACCTCCCGCCGTGGTGCTCGGCTGACTTCTTCGCTGCTCAGCCAGGCCGCCGCGTGGGAGCAAGTGGCGCAAGCAACCGTTTGGGCTCCGCACCCCCCATGCAGCACAGGGAGCGTGTAGCCCAAACGGCCATTTGGGCTCCGTGGTCCCCCGAGTGAGAGGCGGGAGGGGGAGGAGAAGTGAAAGAGAGAGACAGAGAGAGAGGCAGGAGGTGGAGGAGAGCTGAGAGAGGGGGAGGCAGTAGGAGGAGGAGGAGAGGAGAGAGAAATAGAGACACAGAGCGAGAGACCGGAGGCTCAGGAGAGAAGACCGACGTGGAGGAGAGACCTGAAAATCCCGTGTTATGACGGGCTAATTGGCTAGTCATATATATAGTAGCCCAGCGTCTGTGAGTCTGTAACGCTGAAATGCTGGCTGTTCCCTCTGGGCAGCCCATGCTGCATGGGGAGTGCGGGGCCCAAATAGCCGCTTGCGCTGCTTGCTCCCCCACGGCGGCCCGGCTGAGTGGCGCAGAAGTCAGCCGAGTGCCACGGCAGGAGGAGAAGGGGGGCAGGGTGGTGACATGCGGCATGACAGCGGCTCCAGGCCCTGCCCCCTGGGCGTGACCATCACTGCCCGGCCCCCCTTCGCCTCCCACCGTGGCACTTGGCTGACTTGTGCGTTGCTCAGCCAGGCCACCGCATGGGAGCAAGCAGCACAAGCGACCGTTTGGGCTCCACACACCCCATGCAGCACGGGGAGTGCGGATTCCAAACGGCCAGGAGGGGGAGGAGAAGAGAAAGAGGGTGACAGAGAGAGAGGCAGGAGGCAGAGGAGAGCTGAGGGGGAAGGCAGGAGGAGGAGAGAGAGAGAGAGAGAGAGAGAGAGACGGAGCGAGAGACCGGAGGCTCAGGAGAGAAGACCGATGTGGAGGAGAGACCTGAAAATCCCGTCTTATGACGGGCTAATTGGCTATTTTCTAATAGCTTCCTTTGCTTTGAAGAAAATCAGTTGAACTTCTGAGGGACTGTTTCCCACCCAAGGGGAGGGGCTGGTGGCTCTGCCCAAGGCTGGGAGATGGGCGAGCCCTACCCAAACACAACAGTGTCTGTCCGAGCAGAGCTGGCCAGCAACACACGAGGAAAGGAGCATTGGTACAGCTACTCTTGCAGCTCTTGTTGCAAATCCCCCTCGTATCCATGCCAGGCCTCCCTGTCTGGGACAGAACTCCGAGGCAATTTGTTCTGGAGTCTAAGGCCCCAAGTGGAAGCTAGTTCTACGTGCCCCTTAGCCACCTTTAGTCCTGAGTCTTATTTAACTGGTAGCTGATACACTGTAACCCAGTCACTGGTAATCAATAGTCGACCGGGCAGCTGCTTTTGCTATGAGTCCAGCTGCGCTGTAGTGACTGAAGGGTCATGGTTTCATGGAGATCCACTGAGTAGGGAGCCATTCTGGGTGGAGAGAGGTGGCAAGATCTGGCGCTAAAATGCAAGAACAGAACAAACAGCAGAACAAACAATGCCAGAGGGGGTCACCCCACGTTCGCCTGTTGGCTGGCAGGAAAGTATCCCCTCTTCTGTGGTGTTGCCTGGGCCCTCCAGCCCTTCTGTGTCTGGCTGGCTGTTCGTGAGCCTGCTCGACAAACTCATCCACCATCTCTGCGTTCACAGAATCGCTGCTGCTCTGCTTGCTGGGAGGGAGCTCAGTGCACCTTTCGGGGCCAGATCAGAAGCCCAGGCCTTGGGACAAGTGCCTCTCACGTGCCCTCAACTCTTCACTCCTTAGTGGCTGAGTTTGTCCTTTGGTGCCAACATCTGTCATGGGAAGAGTTTCACACAGCACCAGGCAGCTTTCTGCTCCTGTCACATACAACCCGGCACCCCCTGGGGTGTTCTTCCCGCCCCTCGCCCTTTTGATTCCCACCAGTGGCCATGAACACCATGGCTTCCTTTTAGCTGCTGCTGGGTTTTTTCCTATTTATTAGCACATCTCGGAGGAGGGGTTCCTATTTATTAGCACAGGGGTGTCACCAGATGCCATGTACTGCATGAGGAGGGACATCTGGCGCTTTTGGAGCCAGGAGTCTGGCAGAAGTGACAGCACGCTCAGACCAGGCAACACCCAGAATTGCTCAGCATCACCAACCGTCTGCCCAATCTGCAAGCAGGCATCGCCTCCTCCAGCCAGCAGGACTCCTGAACAGCAGTGACCACAGGGCCATCCGGCCCCAGGGTGGCGGTGTGTCACTGGAGGAATGTGCAAAGTCGAAGTGCCGGGAAGGCAGTCCTGACCGTCAGAAAGAAGGGAAAAGTACCCAAGCTGCCCTGGGGTCGGGACAAGCGAAACGTCTGTCACTAGCTCACTCGCCTTTGGCCCTGCCAGCCCATGTGAGGCCACATGCTTCTGTGCCCGACCTGCTCTGGAGCAGTCTCCATGGCGGGACAGTGCCCTGCCGCTGCACAGAGGAGCCTGCCCTTAGGGCCTGTCACTGATTAAATCTCAGTGTCAGGAGCTCTGAGCCTCGCCGGGACAGAGCCTGCATGACTAGATCCCTCCCTGGGAAGGTGCCACTTCTTTGGCCCTAGAACGCCTGGCCTGGCTCAGGCTCCTCCCCTCCTTTCTCCATGCCCAAGTCTGTGCCTCCTTTCACATTGCCCCCGTCGGCCCTGCCCCCAGCCTCCATCCCACACGTTCCTCTCAGGTGCCTATAGGCCAACAAGGAAAATCAGACGCTCTGCTATTCCCTGTGAGGTGAGCATTACCCACCCACACAGCTCCACGGCCATAGTGCATATCTATGTCCTCCCGCTCCCCAGTCCACCCTCCCTCCACGCCTGGGCCCGATAAGAGTTTAAACCCAGGCACGGCGATCCCCACTAGTGCTGTGTGCAGGTGCACGGCTCTGCCGGCATGGGTTGAAGTGCGGGGGTCAGGGACATAGACTGTAAATTCCTCCAGGCAGAGAACCCAGCTCTGTATGTGCCATATGTAGGTTCCTATATATTCTACTAGCCAGTTAGCCCGTCATAAGACGGGATTTTCAGGTCTCTCCTCCACGTCGGTCTTCTCTCCTGAGCCTCTGGTCTCTCGCTCTGTCTCCCTCCCCCTCTCTCTCTCTCACTCTCCTCCTCCTATTGCCTCCCCTCCCCGCCTCCTGCCTCTCTCTCTGTCTCTCTCTTTCACTTCTCTTTCCCCTCCTGCCTCTCACTCAGGGGACTGCAGAGCCCAAATGGCTCTTTGGGCTCCACACGCCCCGTGCTGCATGGGGGGCACGGATACCAAACGGTCACTTGCGCCACTTGCTCCCACGCGGTGGCCTGGCTGAGCGGCACAGAAGTCAGCTGAGCGCCACGTCGTGAGGCAAAGGGGGGCAGGGCGATGATGTTCACGGCCAGGGGGCGGGGCCTGGAGCTGCTGTCACACCGCACGTCACCGCCCGGCCCCCCCTTCCCCTCCCACCGTGGCACTCGGCTGACTTCTGCACCGCTCAGCCGGGCCGCCGCGGGGGAGCAAGTGGCACAAGCGGCTGTTTGGGCCCCGCACTCCCCATGCAGCACGGGCCACCCAGAGGGAACAGCCAGCATTTCAGGCAACAGCGCCCCCCAGAGGGAACAGCCAGCATTTCAGCAACAGCGCCCCCCAGAGGGAACAGCCAGCATTTCGGCGTTACAGACTCTCAGACACTAGGCTACTATATATATGATATGCTCCTGCCATGACTGGGGTGGGAGGGGGGGCCGGAAAAAAGCCTGAAGCAGTTGAGTCTAATTACTACTGGCCTGGATGTGAGAGGACTTTGCAGCTAGATATGCCAGACCCAGGTTCCAGGAGGGAGGAAACAGAGGCAGAAGCCTAGGAGGTTGGAGGAGAGCTGAGGGCGGAAGGAGGAGCAAACACCACAGGAAAAAGGTCCTGAGTGTGGGGCACCTACCTCCCCAGAGAAGAGTGACCTAAGAGGGTAGAGAACATATGGGGAAATGGAACTAAATCCTGCTCCGCCCTTTCATCAGGGTGACTGCAGTGTCTCAGGCTGCTGTTTTCAAGTTCTTCTTCCCCTTTTTTTCTGTGGGGCTTAGATCGTCTTTGTCCACTGGGGACAGTGAGACATGAGTGTATTGAAGTGCTACCACCAACCAACTAAGGAACAACTGTGGGTTTTGGCAATCGGCCATTTTGTTTCCCAAAGTGTAGGCCACCTGTAGACATGAGTAAATGGAAAACCAAGGCCTCCAATCAGCACAACCCACAGCACAATTGGTCAAAGGGAGTTTTTTAATATGCAAAACCATGCTACAGCATCACTGTTGCACACGCTGCCACCGGGCCAGGGGGGGATTCATTAGGAGGCATCTCCCCAACTCCACTGGCCCCTCCAGCACTGCAGGGAGTGAGAGCCCATGGTGCAAAACACAACACGGGCTGCCTTGCAAAGACCAGCAGGCTTCCCTTGCTTGACAAGCAGTTTAGACAGGTGACTGGCACCCACAACACCAGTGCTTTTCAACATTGCTCAGGGTCATGCCCAAGGGTGGAGGGGAGTCACTGACATGCCTGGACATGGCGAGGTGAGTTTCAGCCTTTGCCTGTTTCATGTGGCTAGGCCTTTAATAGCATGAGCAGAGGAGAGCGCTGACCTGTCCAATGCAGGAGCTCTGTGCTCCATGTGCCCAGTCCCCAGGCACGCATGGGCTGCCTGGGCCAAGCGCCAGGGCAAGGGAGGGCAGGAGTGGCTTTGTCACGACTCACCAGCGCTGCCTCCCGAGGATTATGGTGCAGGGCTCCCCGGCTCGGAACAGCTGCCCCCCATGAGGCCTCCAGAGGGTAGGGCAGCACCAGGAGGAGCTGGGGGAACTGGCAGTCCCCAAAGAGACCTGGGCCTGTGGCTCAGCCTCTCGCAGGGACGACTGAGCCCCACCCAGCCAGCGGAGGCTAGTGGTCTGACCTCAGGACAGGCAGCCAGGCACTCCCGATCCTGACTCCCTCTTCGGCTCAAGGCCGGTCACTGAGTGAGGCTCCCACTGGCTCCATCCTTCCATCCAGAGGGGGGCTGGAAGGGGTGAGCTTGTAAAGTGCTTTGAAGATGTAAAGTGCCAAGTTTGATACGAAAGGGCCGTGCCCTCTGCAGCTGCCCCCTCCTCACGCCCATGCCTGGTACAGGAGTGAAGTTGGTTCAGAGGAGGTAACATGCTGAGAGCCCTAACTCGGGGCTCCACTTGCAACAGTGCCCACCAGTGTGTGCTCATGGGACATAACTGCCGGACTGTCCCAGGGGCTTCAGTCCAGTTCCAAATGGACAGGGGACCGTATCAGAGCTGTCTGACCCTCATAACACCAGCAGCGGCAGGGGGGTCACTTGGGAGACCGAGTGAGACTCACAGCAGAGCACATGGACAGCTTTTGCTGCTGCTGCTGCCACCCAGACTAACCTGGCCTGTGGATAAGCAGAGACCCTCAGTCCCTGGGGCTGCTGCCTGGCCCCTCCTGCCAGCACTGATTCACACCAGACTACTTTAAATATTCCTTCTAGACAGGGCATCCTGCAAAGGCGGGGAGAGAGGGTAAGGGAAGGGGAAGCCATAATGTGGCATCCAGTCCTCGGAACAGTCTGGGGAGAGCAAACCAAGCTCTGGAGGGGCATCTGCCCCTTTCCCCCACATCAGAGGACACCCTGCCAGGTGATAACTCGCTTGAGAATCAGCCTCTTTCCAAATGAAACTAACCGGCACTTCTGTATGTCGGTGCCACAGAGCCCCAAGTCAGACTGTACGCGTCTGTACACACAGCCCACCCTCCCCTCCGCCATGCCCACAGTGCCTCTACAGCGCAGGGAGGGATGGCTGAGCTCTGCCATTGCTCCTCCTGCTGGGTGCCTGCCATAGCCACCTAGTGCTTGGGCATCCTGCTGTCCCTTAGGTGCAGGTCAAGGCAGCTGGCAAAGACCCTGCCCAATACAGCATGTCTGAGTGGGTTGCCCCGCAGCTGTGAACAGAGCTGTGCTCCGTGGAGTCGACGAGGCTGGGGAGGTGCTGTCGGGAAGCGCTGTCTGGGAGCGCAGCCGCTTGGTTTGGAGAAGAGTCGCCACCTGAAAGGGATGAGAGAACAGACTGGATCAGTAAAAGAGTCAGAGAAGCAAGGCGTAGCAGCTGGGGCCAGACCCAAGGCTACGCTAGTCAATGGGAAGACTCCCTGACTTCAAGGGGTGCTGGGTCCGGCCTCTGATGCAGCTGCATCCATACACAAGTGTTGCATACAGTTACTTAAAACACTGCATCCGTAGCTTAACTCGCATGTGCACTCAGAGTAGCACTACCTGTATCTTCAGCGGGAGTATGACCAACCGCCCAGGGTCAGCTCCGCCAGTCACTGCAATTAGCCCGGGCCATACAAATCCAGGTCTCTGCTGAGAAGGGACACTGCCAAAGGTTTCCCTATGGCGGGCTCATTTGGGTCCGTTCTGATGGGAACGCCGGGAACAGAACGTGCGCAGCAAAGCAAGCAAGCCCGGCAGCAGGGCCCTCGTCAAAACCAGTTACAGAAAAAGTGCAGCTTGTCCAGCCATTGAAGAGCAAGGGAGACAACAGCCCTCACATAGCTGGAGATACTTGCAAGTGCTCTGGACAATAACGTGTCTGTTGGTAATGACAGACATGACAAAGGCACACACGTTGTTACACAGACCTACGCATTAGACATCTACAGAGAGTGCCCAACAAGCGGCTTCTTTCTCCTAGTGAAATGGAAACACAGTGGAAAAGGCTCTTTGCCTTTTCTCCTCTTCGGAATCGTTCCCTGGATGACTGAATCTGAATCCTGGTCTCCCCTGTGAATTCCAAACTCGCTCCAAGAATTGCATTTATTTATAGGGTGTTTGTCCCCTGCCGAGGTGACTTTCAGGCACATGATTTACACTGTAACATTCAAGTAAACTGCCACAACAGACAGACCCATGAAGAAATTACAAACTGAGGTGTCTGTTCTGCTCTGAATGGACTCTACAGAGCCCGTTTGCTGCTGTACTTCACCCAAGACCTGGAAGACAAACTACTGTGGTAGGAAGGGGGAGGTGTCTCTAGGACACTCTCTAGGACTCTCAGTGCATTCGCATCTCTTCTCTAACCAGGATTCGTAAGCTCAATCAGCCCCCACGTGCTGCCGCCGCCCCCCGACAAAAACATTTTAGACCAAAGGAAAGGGTTAATCCCAGTGCAGGTTGCACTGAGGCTGGGAGGCCTGACTGCTGCCAAATCCTGAAAAATGGCCACCAGGCAAGCTGCTGAGAATAATCAGAATAAGATTGGAAGGTGTCCACATCAATCAATCACTTGCTGACAGATGACTGGAAGCCCCCACTGTGACCATGGACAGCTGACCAACTCCCAGCTTAAGCTGAAGTCTAACATTAGCCTGTTTGTTTCATGTGGGTGGCTTCTGCATTATGAGCTTGCCAGTCAATCCATCTTGCAACGAGCAGTCTGTCTGACAGAGATGTTAATTATCCATACTCCTGATCCACTGAAAGCTTGATCTTCAGAAACTCACCGTCACCTAGGCAGGAACAACCCAACCCGGAACAGAAAAATACATCCAACCTGAGTGTCCCCACAGTGAGCAGGGGGACTAGGAAGCTAGGTCAGGACCTATCCTGAGGCTCCGGACAGAGATCCTGGGGCTGCCGGGGGCTTTACCATAGATTAACCTTTAATTATTGTACTCATATAGTTACCCTAGTGGCTGCTGTGCACACCAATAACTGCCTGAGCCTGAGCCAACAGGAAAGAGAGAGAGACAGATATAAAAGGACAACAAACACGCATTAATTAAACCTTGCAAGCTGTTAGTCACACTCGTTAATAAGTTCTTTCTATCTGTAAAGTGCTCTCAGTGACAAATCCCCTAACTGGCACTCCGCATTATTATGGCTTTCGAGATGCCTCTGTCTTTCATGTGAGGCTTCTTGTACACATGTGCGTGCTCCCCGCTGTGCAGTCTGCTTACAGGGGTTGGGAGAAGGCATCATCAAAGTGCCCTGAAAGCAACACTAAATGTCTGAGAAACACAAAATTCGTTGAGAGCTGCCTGCTCTGATGCCTCCTCCTACTTGGTTGGGAGGCAGCTGTCATTGCAAACCCAACTGGCAGCGCAGGGGGCTGAAGGAGAGCAGCTGCACACCAAGTATAGGGCCTCTCTACGCGCTCGCACTAACAGTAGCCAGGCCCCAGCCCAAAAGCAGGGACTGGGGCCCATTCCAAGGATGGGGGGGGAGGGGCGATTAAAGCAGCCTGTTTCCAATTGGGAAAGAGCTGGCAGCCTTGCGATGTATGGCCCCATGCTCCCCAAGGCTATGGAGCAGCCCAATACCAAATATGCAGGGCTCAGGGACACAGCTGGGCCCTGCCGAGCACCACGCGCTTGCTCTCTGGCCCAGTCCTGCGGTGAGCTGTATGTGGGGAATTGCAACTGGCCAGCCTTGGCCTGGCCGAGAGATAAAGGGAACTTTACTGACGCACCGATCTGAGGCATTAAGGAAACGGGGGTTTTGAGGCAAGATGAAGCGAGGGGGAGATGGCAGCCTGGGCGTAGGGCTGGGAGAGTGCATGGCCTGTCCCGCCCCCCCAGCAGCAACAGACAGCAGGCAGACCTCAATCTGGTCGCCACCCAGTCAGCCCCCTCTAGGGTTGCCAGGTGTCTGGTATTGACCCGGACAGTCAGGTGTTTTCGCCTCCTGTCCAGTAAAAAATTCAGAAAATACCAGACACCTGGCAAATCTATGACACTCAGCAACTGGGCCCAGCCCCCGGGTCCCCCGACCCAGCCCCTTCCTGGACACCCCTCTCCCCTGCACCCCACTTACCTGGTTCCACAGGGGAGCTCTCTTCCCGCACAGAGTAAGACAACAAGATGGCTGCCGGCAAAAAACCCCAAAAAACCCAAAGGCCTTAAAGGGGCCATGCTGTTTTTGTTTTTATTTTGGGGTTTGGTTTTTTTTTGCTTAATAACTGTCCGGGTTCTTTTTTTTTTTTTTTTTTTTTGCTGAACAACTTTGGTCTCCCCCCTTTTTTTTCTCAACAGTGTTTTTTTTGTGGGGGGAGGGGGGTTGGTATTTTTGGTTAAACCATCTGGCAACCCTACCCCTGGCCAGGGCATGTGGGTGATCCCAGGCCCCATCTCTGCCACCTTGGTGGGTGGGGTAGTGCGTTGGTGCCTGGCTCTGACCTCCAGTGACGTTTTCAGTGGACAGTGCGAGTAGTGTGTGGAGAACACTCACTCAGCCCCACAGCGCCACTCGCCCTCTGAACAAAGCCAGCATCGTACAGCCTGTTCAGGAGAACTCACCAAGAGGAATCGGCTGTCTTGCCAATGAACCCTGACGCCCCAGGGCCATGAGACGTGCAGTACAGCTGCAAAAATTCCCTCGTGCAGGAGTCTTTGTAGGGGCTCTTGTCTAAAGTCTCCCCAAGAGCTCCTGCCAGTGTAGAATGCAGGCCGTGGTGTTAGGAGTTAGGAGTATGGCTCAAAAGGCCCCGTCTGCCCTCCGTCTGGGACAGGAGAAAGTGCCACTTGTTGACAGGATCAGTCCATATGCCCGGAGTTCTCTCAGGGTTCCTTTTCTGAAAGCTCTGAGCTAGGACTGAGTCGCAATTCAGCAGAGTCACTGTCATGAGTGAGACTTGGGGGAGAGCAGGCCCTGGGAAAGCAGGTGCTCTATGACCGGTGAGCTACAGCGGGGTGGACACTATGAGTGGCTGGCACCTGATGCTGGCACATGGCTTCTGGACCCTGCTGGTGGAGGCCCAGAGCAGGAACGGAGCCTAGTTTTATTCCCACAGGACCCACCTCAGCTTGAGGCGGGGCAGAGACTACCTGGGGCTAAGCTCTGGAATCACCTGCCAGGCAACCCAGGTGCCAGAGGGCTGGGAGGGTGGACAAAGGGGGTGTCTTTGCTTTTGTGAAGCCAGCCTCAGGCTGCTGGCAAGCTGGAGCCGTGCCAGCCTGCAGGCTGATGTCAGAACTCACAAGAGCGTGCAGGGAAGAGCAGGCACCATTCTCACCCCCCTCCTCCGACACCTCGTCCCTTGGAAAAGACGCCCCAGAGCAGCAGAAAAGGAGCAGAGCCTTCTACGGGTCGCAGGTCAGAAACAAGCCCCCGTGCCTAACTTGCTCATTCCCTGTCCCTGCAGTGTCCTCATCTCCCGCCCACAGCAGCAGTTCACCAGTCCATCCACCAGACAGCCAGGGGGAACAAAACAGAGACGTCTGGGGAGGTAAGGCAGGGTCACAACCAGCGGGCGCACAGAGCCACAGTGCTGGCATGGCCACGGCAGGCTCAGAACCAGCAGCCCCTCAGGGCGCCAGTGCAAAGTCACTCGTGGTGTCAGGATGTGTTGGGCTTGTTGTTTGCCACAATAAAGTCACTCACTTCTGCCTCCCCCTGCCTCCCGCAGCCGCTGCTGCCTGTGGCCGTGGCCCGGTGCCTCCAGCACATCACAGGTAGGTCAACAGCAGGAGCAGCTGGATCCAAGGAGCAGCAGTGCAGCCCAGCACCGTGTCTCCGAACAGACACGCTGCCCCCAGGCTGTCCCTCTGCAAGCATCTTCCACACAGGCCTACGTACCGGACTTCCTCCATGAAGGCCCATCCTGGAACACACGTCCAAACCTTCCACCGCTAAACCAACACAAAACCAACAGCCGGCCCACAAAGAATTCATCCTGCCTGCCAGAAATTCTGATACAGAGAACACTAGTGTGCATGTGCAAGTTTGTGAGTGCACACACACACTCTCGTGGGCACATACACATGCCTAGCATACACTTACAGCCCACAGATAACTAGTGTGCATGCACACACCAATACTTGTGTGTTATATACCTACCTAGCTTACATATGTACACACTGAAGTACAAAAACCATGAGCAAATGTGCACACCCGACATGGGATTATACAGACACGCCTGGAGTATGTTCACATTTACACAGAAGTATGCCCACACACGTGAGATTGCATAGCCACACAATCATCACACACACACACAGAGGCAGGTGAGCATACGCAAACCCTGCACATGCACCCCCAGGTTCACACACATTTCTGCACATATGCTCAGTCACACTCATGCATGCGCAGTGTTCAGAAGGCCATGCCAGCAGCTCACCTTCCGAATGCATTTTGTACAGGACTGCCCTGCAGCTCATCCCTGGTGCCAGCTGATGCCCCAGGGCCAAGGGCCACACTCAGAACCAAACCCTCCCCTCCCTCTTCTCAGCCCAGCCACACGGCACGTAACAAAGACCAG
Source organism: Rafetus swinhoei (assembly GCA_019425775.1). Taxonomy (NCBI): domain Eukaryota; kingdom Metazoa; phylum Chordata; order Testudines; family Trionychidae; genus Rafetus; species Rafetus swinhoei. The sequence continues at coordinate 29,642,663 of CM033425.1, read as the reverse complement.
CCAGCCCCTCGGATGCCCGGAAGCAGCCTTAGACTACAGAGGCGGAAGGCCCTTTGCCCACTGACGGTGAAAGAAGGCTAGCTGCGCTATGCAGTCCCTGCAGGAGTGGTGCATGGCAGGCGCAGCAGCCCCGCCACGTGCCACGGACACACAAACCCCTGGTGGTGTGTAAGATGTGAAGCAGCAAATCAAGGCAGCATATTAACAAGCTTGCCAGGGCCTGGCCGGAGACTGCAGCCACAAGATGCAGAAAGAAACCAGGAGACAGAGACGGGGAAAGCAAGAAGCTAACCTGCGGGGATGTGACGGCAGAAGAGGGTCCTAACAACTGAGGTTTCATGCAAGGATTTTACTAGCACGGCATCGAGGCATGTCCTTCCAGAGGCACTGGGAAGCTGGTGGCTGGATGCTTTGTAGGGAAGGGACTGTGCCTTCCTTTGTGTACACACAGCAGTGCGCACAGTGAGCCCTGAGCCTGACAAGCGCTCTGCAAGCTATGAGGATTTTGCACAGTTCCTGAGAAGCCAGCACAGTTTGATGCTCTACGCTCTCCATAGGCCGGGAGAGTCTAGAGGCCTTGTCTATCACTTGCCCTTCAACAAGAGAGAGATCCAAGCCAGCTGGGAAAGAGTCTGTGAGACAGCAGGTGTGAGTGAAGAGCCTGACCGGGCCCCCAGCCCTGCAGCCTCCAGATGCCAATGAAAGGCAGGCAGGTTCCCGAGGTGTGCCTGCATGTTGGCACTGATGTGTACACAATACTGCAGTGCCAGGTCCTAGCTGGGGCTGCCAGATGTGCTCCCCCACTGTCAGCAGCCTGTCCAGCTGGCCATCTCCCAGGCATGGTGAGGGCAGCTGCTGCAGGACAGAGCCATGGGCCTAGCAGCTCATCAGGGTGGGTCAGAAACACAAGTGGCTGGGGATAAACATGGCAGCAGTACATTCAGGCTATAAACACACACCCCAGAGAAGGGCATGAGGCTAATGGCCAGGCATGACCCAGATGGAGAAACCAGAATGTTGTAATGCTATGGCTATGCCCATGGTAGCACCATGCCCTACCCCCTTCCAGACTGGGTACCCAGCTGCACAACTGCCCACTTCTCCATCCTGTGTGTTGCCCCGGGGCTAGAAAAAGCCCCTCCTCCCCCACTGTCAGAGCACTGTGGATTCTTCCACCACTTCAGCATGTGAATACCCGCACCAGGCGGTGCTGGCCAGGCCAGAGGGGGACTTGGCGATGCTCCCTCTGCACAGCTCTGGGGGCAGGTCACCCACGGTGTGCTAGGACACAGGCCACAGCCGACTCCCCATATGGGAGTGCAGGCTGTGTGATCGGACCATTTCTTGCGTGTCAAGAAGAGCAGGGTTCAGGGCAGAAGCCCTGCCATGAAGCAGAGAGACCAACTAGTGTTAGGGATGGCACCTCTTCTGGGGGCTAATAAAATCTGCTTGTTCAGTGCTGGAAGTGACTATCTGTGATTCGTGACAAGCTGCCCCATCCTCAAGCACATTGCAGCCAGTGCACATCCCTGAACACCCGTGTGCCTGGGCAGAGGCTGTGTCTTAGGACAGACCCACTGTTTGTTCCTCAGATAGGCCAGGCCTACATGGCATCGAGCTGGCCATAATATGGAGAGTGGATTGGGCCTTTTTCTTTGCCAACCCCCCTCTCCCCCCGAAAACATAAATTTGCCATTCCCAATTTCGCTCTGATTCAGATTTGAAAGACGTGAAACCATTCAGGAGTTCAGATTTCATCCTGCTCTCCCTCCCGTCCCTTTTCTGGTGCTGACTGTCACAGCCTGGGTGATAATACAAAAGACAGGACTATGCAGCACTTTAAAGACTAACAAGATGGTTTATTAGGTGATGAGCTTTCGTGGTCCAGATAAACCATCTTGTTAGTCTTTAAAGTGCTGCATAGTCCTGTCTTTTGTTTCAGCAAGACCAGACTAACATGGCTACATCTCTATTACTATTCTGGGTGATAATACTGCAAAGCTGCGTCTAGACTGGCATGATTTTGCAGAAATACTTTTAATGGAAAAGTTTTTCCGTTAAAAGTATTTCATAAGAGCGTCTAGATTGGCACGGATGCTTTTGCAAAGTGCTTTGCGCAAAAGCATCCATGCCCAGTATAGACGTTGCTTTATGCAGGAAAGCTCCGATGGCCATTTTAGCCATCGGGCTTTCTTGCGCCAAAAATTAAGGTGCCTGTCTACACTGGCCCTCTTGCTCAAGTATTCTTGCACAAGAGGGCTTATCCCTGAGCGGGAGCATCAAAGTATTTGTGCAAGAAGCACTGAATTCTTACATTAGAACGTCAGTGCTCTTGCGCAAATTCAAGCGGCCAGTGTAGACAGGCAGCAAGTTTTTGCGCAAAAGTGGGCACTTTTGCGCAAAATCTTGCCAGTCTAGACGCACCCCAAGGTTGTAGGATGTTGTTTGGTTTTCCCTGTTTTGCAATCTGTAGAATGACAAAAGCAGAAATGAAAAACAAAAAGAAGGAAAACTTGAAAAAGCACAAACCAAAAATCCAGCCACCGTTCATTCCAGCATAAAAAGGGGGCGATGCAAAACATCAACATTTCCCAAAATGCTCAGTTTTCCAAAACCAGAACAAACTGAAAAGTTCAATTTGAAACGAAACAAAAATTGTCGTTGAAAAAACCCAAAACAGTGAATTGCAAAGGATGCTTTCTCAAGGTGAGAGGGAAATAATTTTAAACAAAACCCCAATTTTCAGTGGGATTTTTTTTTCCTTGGGTGAACATTTCCCCCAGCTCTAACACAATCTGTGTTGCTGTGTCTGCTTCTGCCCAGTACTGTAAAGTCCTTGGGGAAGGAAGAACAACTCCTTGCTCATTAGTACAGTGCTAAGCCACCTTGGTGGTCCCCCTTTGTTCCCCTTCCAGCCCCCCGTGCAGTTGGAGTGACAGCACCCAAGCCAGCAGCATTCTGGGGCAGCACAAGGCACAGTTTCATATGGCGCCATTATGGAAACCAGCATCTGTTTAGTTAAAAGTCCAAGCAATTAGAGCCCGGCAAAGGTAGATTTAAAAAGAGGCAGCTTGCTCCGAGATACTCCATAACCTTTCACTCCCAGGCTGCCAGGCCCGGCCACAACTCAGAAGGCCTTGTCTGGACTGATTAGATTTCCTGAAAAATGAACAGTACGTCTTGTGGAGAAGCAAGTTATGTCTCTGTAAGGGCTCTTCCACACAAATTAAAGTATTAATCACTGCAACAAATATGACTATGAAATGGTCATTTATTAAGTTCAAGAAAATATACACTCTGAGAGCAGTCATTTCCCAGTCTGGGCCCCCCAACACACACACACACACACACACACACACCCTCTCCCAAACCTAGAGGACACAGAGCTTTTGTTCTGCTTTCACTGGCCAACAAAGGATGCAAATATACTCAGGAGGGTGGCAGTACCGCATACCCCATTCACCACACAGGCAGCTAAGGCATTGTTGCTGGCTTTACCACATATGCACTGCGCTTGTGTGACTGTCCTGCCCCTCCCCTGAAAGAACTGCAAGCGTGGTAAGTTAAGGAGGCAGGAAAAGAGTACCAACATCCACAGAAATCGCATTAAACCTCATTTCCTTTTTGTACAAAGCCGACAGTTTCCCACTCAGCTGGTGACTATATCTGACAGAACCCGGAGAGGCTCTTCCAAGTTACCAGGTGCAGCTCAGACTGCGTGAGCACATCTTGGGGTGCCCCTTTGGGGGAAGGCCTGCCCCTGTGCAGGAGAGAGGGTTGAACTGGGAGGCCTGGAAAGTGTCTTTGGCTTTTTGTGTGTTCGGGACAGCCCTTCGCCAGCAGCTCCCTGTGCAAAGCGCCTCCCAACGGTTCAGTGCTTGGAACAGCTTTGCCATGGAATCCTCTGAGGAGGCTCCTGGCTGACTGTGGGTTTTCCATCTCACCAAGGACAGATTTCCTCACTGTCGTCTTCACTGCACAGCATGTGCGAAGGCAGCTGCATCCTCAGCCCTGGTCCCTGAGCAGCGTTTCCATCGATGTGACTGTGCAGAATGAGTGAAGAGCGTTCAATAGAGATCTGCCAAGGGGGAGGGGCTTTCCGAAATTCATAGTTAGACCCAACAGGAGAATTCTGCCTTCACAACGGATCATACCTGCGAGCCAGGCTCTAATCCTTGCTCAGCCACGACTCACTGCATGGCTCTGGGCAAGCCATCTAGGAAAATGTGTGTGCTTGGGTGCCTAAGGTGACCCCTCAACATCCAAGCCTCTGGGGCTGAGCCACGCAGCCTCCCAGTGACGCCAGAGACACAACACCTAAGTCAGCTTGGCCCAGCCTCTCTGGAAAGACAAAATTTGTCATGCAAGTCTTGCTTCTCCCCTTCCCCCTGCCTATTTTTGCTAAACTCTGCCACAGGTCAAGCTGCAAAAAGTATACAGGTCTAACTCATGGATGCTTCACTGTCTATGGCCCTTTGTATGCTGCTTCTCATGCAACTGGCTCAGAGGGGCTTCTTCCTTTTCCAGTGCATGAGAGAAAACAAGGCTTCATCAACTCTGTCCACCCCAATCCCCGGGGCTCTGCTGGTATGGGGACACCAGTGGGAGTGGGAGAAGGAGAAAAGAAGATTGAGGGGAAACAGACGATGCTTCAGCCCAGCCTGGAACTGTCATAGCAGCCCTGGGCTGCTGCCCCGGGGACTGTGTCCCTGGCACTGCCTCTAGCAGACTGGCTTCTCCATGGCCTGTCTGTCAGCACTGAGAAGGATGCACCTCAAGACCATTACTGACCAGCCAAAGAGTGGCAAGTTACTGCACAGCCCGTTCCCTCCCAACAGGAAAAAGCCCTTTTCTTGCTGCAGAAGTCACCCAGGAATAAATCAAGAGCTACTGCAGTAAACAAGCGGAATTACAATGAGAACATTTGGGGAAGGCTCTGGGTTATGGGCTCTCCTGCGCCAGAAGACCTTTGATGCAACCTCGTCGCTGCAAGCTGGGTTAATACTTCACTGCTGGTGTCAAGTGGCAACTTTCTGGAGTTTGACCTTGCTGGAATTCACTCCTGGGCCGCGGCACCAGTCCATAAAGTTCCTGTTAGTATAAAAGCAGATGTAAGCACTTTGTTGGCAGAGTTCCGCAGCAGGGAAGTCTGCAGTTGATCAGTTCTGCTTTACCAGTCACTGCAGCCACTAGGAATTACTATAGAGGATTTTGTAGTCCCTACCCCCAAAAAGAAGACAAAGAAATGAGCCAAGCTCCCGCAAAACTCCATTAGAATGCAATACATCTGTGCCATACTTATAGAAGGGAGCTGCACCCCGAGAAAATGGCAGCACAACAAGTGTATGAATTTGTAAATCAAGAACAAACACGTGTGTTGTGTGAAAATGCTTTAGTGCAAGAAACAATGTGGCTGGAGGCCTGGATGGTGTTGAGTGGGGATAGGCAGCAGGCAGGCTCCTGCAGGGAGCATTTCCTGTACCACTCATGTCCCTGTGAGTAAGAGCACGACAGCGTTTGGCACTCACCTTCCTGGTCTGACATGCGGAAAGCAGCAAACCCACAGCTCTGCATGGCATTAATGGTGTCCTCCAATGGCCAAGAGTCACAAGGACACCTGTTGGACACTGGGCAGGACAGTACAGTGCAGGCCGATGTGTGGCATTACCGCAGGGAGACAGCAGTTGATGGTGTGCGGTGTAAAAATCGTGTATTCATGCTCGTGGTGGCTTTATTGCTTGGGAGAGGGGATGTCATGAGTTATGCCACCTGACACCCTACACCATCCTGTATCCATATGGGCCAACTACGTGCTGTTTCATTATAACGAAAAAAACATAGACTCCCCCCCCCACCCCAAGTCAGAAAGCACAACTTCATTCGATGCATGCAGCCAGTCTTGCTGGAGCCTGCTCAAACTTCATTGTTACATTACACACTACTGAAATAAAACAGTATCACCTTCTCCCTCCATATTATTGGAACTCTGCACCAAGTGACCTGGCTTCAACTAGTTTTCCTTTATGATTAACACTCTTGGGGCCCCTAGTCACTCTGTTATTCTCACCAAATGAAAGAGCAGCCCCAGATCCTTGTTAGATTTGCTCACATTTGAGCAGTGTCATGTGGTCAGTAGCCCATGGCAATCCACTAAATTAAAGGCCTAATGCAGAATCCTCCTACAAGCCTGACAACTAATGAATTGAAGGCTTAAGGCCCCAGAGGACCTGTACTGGGATGAAGCCACTTCATACGGAGCTCCGGCACAAGTACAGTCCCTGGGCTGTCATTCAGAAATAAAGAGTTGTCTAATTTTATTCACTGCAGGAACCAGAAACAACAGTATCTCCTTTAACTAACAGCTAGTTTGCTAGAAAGCCATGCAGAGAAGATCCATCTTTACAATGATCCCCCAAATGCCCTTGGAGCATGATGATTCTATTTAGTGTACTGTAGGTCCAGACAAATAAACTCCCTGCTTGCTTTCAATTAACTGTCTTTGAAGCCCTGGCACAGAAAAACTCTCTTGTTTATGACTAGGACCCTATCAAACTCATGGCCATGAAAAATGCGTCACGGACTGTCAAATCTGGCCTTTTGTGTGTTTTTCCCTTTTACTATACAGACTTCACAGGGGGATGGCCAACATTTCTCAAATTGAGGGTTCTGTCCCAAAAGGGAGCTGCAGGGGTGTCAAAAGATTACTTTAGGGGGGCCGCAATAGTGCCACCTTTACTTCTGTAATGCTGCCTCCGGAGCTGGGCAGCCAGAGAGTGGCAGCTGATGTCTGAGGGCCCAGCCCTGCAGGCAGCAGCATAGAAGTAAGGGTGGCAACGCCGTACCATGCCAGCCTTACCGCTGTGCTGCTGCTGGCAGTAGCTCTGCCTTCAGAGCTGGGCATTCGGCCAGCAGCCACCGCTTTATAGTTGCCCAGCTCCGAAGGCAGTGCTGCTGTCAGAAGCAGCACAGAAGCAAGGGTGGCAGTACCGCAACACCCCCACAATAACTTTGTGATCCCCCCACAACTCCTTTTTGTGCCAGGGCCCCAACAATTATAACACTGTGAAATTTCACATTTAAATAGATGAAATCATGAAATTTACGATTTTTAAAATCTTATGACCATGAAATTGACCAAAATGGACCATGAATTTGGCAGAGCCCTATTTATGATCAAAACGAAGGCACCCCCCCACACACTATACAAACACTCTGCTTCTCTTTCTGCTAAACCATTACCCATTTAAAATACTCTCCTTTTAACTCCAGCCAGTGACTGTGAGTGGGCCACAGCCTACAACCAGAAGAGGACTAGGAGGCGACTTCCACAAATCATGCAGCAATTCTTCACTTAGCATGAGTTGATTGACTTGATCTTCTTGTCTTGATGTTCCCAGGACATCAACATACATATCTAGGGGATGAATCCCCAGTGCCAAAGGACCAAGAGGCCTCCTATAATGGTGGGAATTTGGGCAGTGACTTTCTGCTTACCCTTTGCTGCTACCCTGGTGATTGCCTCCAAAAACCATGGTGCTCATCTGACTTCTTCTTTCCCTGGTCTCTCTCCCCAACCTGGAAATGGCAGGGGGGGTCCTGTCGGCTGCTCAGGTTTCCAGTGCAAACTGGTAATGGGCTGGCTGAATCAGCTTTACAAGCTGCGGTTGCAACTACCCCGTAGGCCGAAGGGTGGCCGGCACACTGGTGCTGCTTCCTTTGCCGCTGGATGAGCCTTGTGAAGTGAGCCTGGGCCACATGGGGAACAATGGCTCTCTTTTCTGAGGCTGCACAGCACAAACGCACATAGACAGTTTGTGGCTGAGCACATTAGTCCCCATGGGTGAACATTACTGCCCTGCAGCAGTCGATCTGTGCTAGGCACAACTACCCTCAGGAAAGCCAGAGACTGCCAGGACTTTCCTCCATATCCAGCTATAGCACTTAGCCACACACATCCCCTCTTCCCACCATTACATCTGAAACACAGGCTAGGAACTGGGGGTAAACACCACAGCTAATGCACTGTCCCCCCTCTGTTTTACTCTGACACAGGTCAGGCTGGATCTCTGCCTATTGTGTCAGACAGATCTGTCCCTAAAGTATCAGGTGTATCTTGGGAAAGACACGTCCCTGTCCCCAGGAACCCCTCTCCTTCCTCAGCTCCTCTCCTCTCCACACTTCCTTCCACACGGGCCAAAACTCAACTATTCTTTTCCCATCTACAGAAATGTAAAAACTGCAGACAGACCATGCTCACCCTTCACAGCAAAACACACACAGTCCAATGGCTTTAAAGCAAAATCAACACCAGAGCCATCGTCTGAACACACAAACACACATGAACACAAAAACATACACACACAGAGAGTTAGTGTTGGAGTTAATTTTATTTTCTGAATCCAGAAAACTGGAATCTACAACGTCCCTTTTCCAAGAGAGATCCGAGTGAGCCCTGTAATTATATAAACTCAGTGAGTAAGAACAATTAGTTGCACATGTGTCTTCAGTCTGCTTTTAAGCACTAGTACTTACTGGGAATTTCTGTTAGTAGCAGGCAGAATAGTCCACAGCTTAGAGTCATACACGGAAAAATTCAAGCCCAAGAGCCAGGAAATTCTATTCAGCGCACACTAGGACAGAGAATGGTGAGTGGAAATATTTGGGCGGTGAAGATCATTCACATATTGGACCTGCTTCCCTAAGGGCCTTCCATGTAGTAGTGTCTACATCAGGGGTGGGCAACTTTTGCCATGTGGCCCATCAGGGTAATCCGCTGACAGGCTGCGAGACAATTTTGTTTGTGTAGACTGTCTGCAGGCATGGTCCCCTGCAGCTCCCAGTGCATGCAAATTGCCATTCCCAGCCAATGGGAACTGCAGGAAGCAGCAGCCAGTATGTCCCAGTGGCCTGCCCCACTTCCCGCATTTCCCAATGGCTGGGAATGGCAAACCACAGCCAGTGGGAGCTGCAGGGGGCTGTCTCGTGGCCTGCCAGCAGATTACCCTGATGGGCCATGTGCCAAAGGTTGCTGATCTAAATTTTCTTGAGGGAAGCCCCAAAGCTGGAAGACATCCAGGGGAAAGGAGCTTTTCGTTCACCCCCAGAAGGCAGGAGCTAGCTCTGGCAGGCTTTACTTACACGCTGGCACATTGCCCAGTGTAGTTTTAGTCACAGCTTGAGGCTGTACCATCTGGGGTGTGTTTGGGCCGTGCTACGGGATGGTGCTCAGATGGGCGTTTATGAAAGGAGCGGGAACTGTGAAAGGGACAGCACCAAGGCAGAAGCTCAGCCTGAGCTGGACTCGGATGGAGGAGCAAGCCCAATGCCACAAGAGGCTCACAGATCCTGGGTGGGGCTGTCTTCATGGAATCAGGAGCTAGTAGGGTTAGGCCAGGAGGAGCAGACTTGGCAGCAACAGACTTCAGAGTGAGACCTGATGGTGCTGACTTCCCTGGCCTGCAGCAAGCAGACTCGGAAATGCTGCTTCCTGGAGCTTGGGCAGTGACTAGTGGGACAGCCACACCCCACCCGCGCTCGCCGGGTTCGCTCATTCCATGTGTAACGTCAGAAGAGGGTTTATTTGCTGTCTCCCAAGTAAAAGGCTATTTGTGGATTGATGTTTCACCAGCCTCCTCATTTTTTGTGTAGGTTCCCTTTTTTGGAACTAAAGAAAATTACCACAGAAACATTTGGCATTTTCTGCCCTGCAAGGGTGTTACATTTCCTTACATTGTGGTCAATATTACCAACAGCTTCAGCTTCAGTCACCTGCCTCTTAGACCAACTCCGGTGCGCCACTCAGGACTAAACCAAGCAGTGCGTCTCTCCTTGTGCATTGCCGGACTGGCTGCTCCCAGATACAGTCATTAATCCTGTCTAAAAGTTTCAGAGGAGTAGCCATGTGAGTCTGTAACTGGAAAAACTTAAAAAACAATGAACAGTCCTGCAGCACCTTAGAGATTAACAAAACATGTCGATGGCGTCATGAGCTCTCGTGAGCTGTACCAGCTACATGTTTTGTTAGTCTCTCAGGGTACATCAACACAGCAGCATTATTTTGGAGTAACTGACATTATTCTGAAAAAACACAGTGCATGTCTACACAGCAAGCCATTATTTCAAAATAATGTCAAGCTGGAGGACTTCTTACTCCGACTCCTGTAACCCTCCTTTCACAAGGATTAAGGGAAGTTGGAGGAAGAGTGTTCTTCCTTTGACTTCCTGCTGTCTTGACAGCACCAAAAGCCAAATTAAGCTATTTCGAATTCAGCTGCGCAATTGCTGTAGCTGAAGTTGCATAACTTATTCCAACTTTTGCCCTGCTGTGTAGATGTGCCCTTTGGTGCTGCAGAACTATTCATTTTTTTTAAAGTTAATCCTGTGTAGAAATTTTATCTCTGCATCCTGTCCTGAGGTGACATTTACACAGTTAATATGCAGATAGTGGAAACCACCCTTATTATTGGGTTTTCTGTTTCTGTGGCCTCACTAGTCTCCCTGTGTATTTCACAATCACAGTCACCACCCTAATCAGGTGGTCAGCAGTCTATTCTGGTAGCTATATACTTGTTATTTAAGCATGACATTTCTGTCTTTAGAGCTTGGGTGGCACAGTATGATTCAAGATTTTAGATTTTATTTGAGTCCATGCTTTCCTTCACTTACAGTGCCAGTCCCCTCCATCCCCCCCACCCACACAATCTATTCTGTCATTCTGTATATTTTGTACCCTGGTATTGCGGTGTCCTCTTGAGTCTACCAAATTTCTGTGAGCCTTTTATATCAATAGAATACCAGGCACTCATGTTCACCAATGTTAGTATTTATCCCCTTTCTTTTGGAGAGGCTCATGAGGGTTGGAAGTGGGAATGACAATTTTTGCTAACAGCCATCACTGGGAGTCATCATTGGCCTAATTGCCAAACGGGTCCATAGGAATGCAAACCCAGTTTACAGGACATAGCTCAGTGTAAGACATCTCTGTGACAACTGCAGCTATTTATATAATAAAAATGAGTGCAAGCGATGGGGTCAGGAAAGCTTTGTGCTTTACTCATTAACAGGGTTTATCTGCTAACGTGATTATACTAGTAAATCATGTTTTGCGGCTGTCTAATTTGGAATCAATATGGTGCCTCCCTTTAATCACACTCCCCACTTCAGCAGGAAGCTGGGGGAATTGGTTTGTCCTCCCTTTGCCACGTTGAGAGGGGAGGGCGCTGGTACTTGGGATTCAGAGTGCCCAGTAGAGGAGAGTGCCTCCATTAGGCATATATATGAGCTCAGTGGGGTCATTATTAACTAAACAAGCTGTGTGAAGAAAGGCCAGAGACACAGCTACCCTTTTACTGCCTGCAGTGAGCGCATGTAACCAAATACTGTGTCTGTGTACACATGTGTGGTGTGTGCACACGAGTATAGGAGGGAACATGTTAGGTACTCTGAAACAAGTCTTAGGGGAGTTTTTTTAGTCGTGTTAGGCTAACAAAAAATACTCTATGTCTGACTGATACAAGGTATTAGTATCCTTTTCTCTAATGTATAGAACTCCCTCTTACAAAGAATACAGCTGGCCAGCTAGGCTAGTAGAGTGGTATTCATAAAAAAATCAACATTTGCTCTCAGCAGACAGATTGCCATTTCCTTTTTGAGGCAGAGACTTGTGTATGAATAGATTCTAGCACATCATGGGTGCACTGCAAAGGAACATCAATACACTGCACTAGCTCACAGATAGCTGTGGAGTAACTGCTCACAATTGCTACTTTGTCAATGGCAGCCACTGCATGTGTCCTTAACAGGTGGCTGTTTTACACATGCTTTTCCATTTGCGAACGCTCAGTGAGAAGAAAGGAAAAACTCTGCATCCACTGTTGCCATTACTGTGGCTAGGGTTGGACCAACCTTTTTTATAGGCAACAAGGCAATAGTATTTAATATGCTGTCATACAAATAACCTGCAGGGGTGATCATTTCACATGCAAACTTTGGGCCTAAAGTTTCCCTCTCCCTTCCCTCTACAAAGCACGCCTACCTACTCAAACCCCACCTGCTCAGAGCTCCACAGACCCAATCCCATGCAAAATGATTCTTCTGGTGATGCACTAAGAACTCATGAAGGCACCTGAGCAGAAAGCCATGAGTGCCAGTACATGAACACTGGGGCTTGGCCATTGGATAGAGCTCCCCATGCTTTGCTCTGACCCCCAGGAAGGACTTTTTAATTGGGAGTGGGGAAGAAGACTGGTTTGCACTGCTGCAGAATGGGGTATATGAGACCTGCTTATGTGCCTCTATTAGTTCTCTCTGGGGGTCAAGTGAGCATGCATGCCTGTCCTCCTTCGTTAGTTTAAAATATCCCATAACATCTTTGTCATGAAATGATGGTCAAAACCAGGGCTTGCCCACAGAAGGGCAACCCTGAGAAACCACAGACTGAGACTTACCGCACTCTGGGCATCCCAAATACTGTAACATTAGTGGAAAGCACAGATATTTGACCCATTCAGGCGTCAGTATACACTGACAGAGATGGAGATGTATTAAATCACAGCCATTTCTCCTGCCTATGAATAAGTGAGAAGACAGATTTGAACTTTCATTCTCCTCGCCATTTATGATGACAAACCTTTATTTCCATGGTGCAAAGGGTTTGGGATTAGGAGGCACACTGCAGACTGCAATGCATATATTTACTTGATACACTGTACAAACTGCAAGTAATTTCAGGGCAGGCAACCCAAATACCAGTTCAGCTCTACTTCACCTGGACCCATAGTGAGAACCCTCTCAGATTCACTAGTGCTGAGATTTGCTATTATTTTTGCTTCTAGACAGAGTTCAATCTTGTTAGTATTAACACACTTTTAGCATTTCTTAGCCAAATCTAATATGATTGCCCTAAAAAAAGAATAGTCCTGTAGCACCTTAGAGACTAACAAAAATATATAGATAATATCATGAGTTTTCGTGGGCAAAACCCACTTCTCAGATGAGCAGAAAGGAGCAGTAGGGTTTGCTCATGAAAGCTCATGATTATATGATGTCTATATCTGTATCTAATCTATATCTATAACTATATCTATATATTTGTTAATCTCTAAGGTGCTACAGGACAACTCATTTTTAAAGTTACAGATTAACACGGCTACCCCTCTGACATAATTCTCCTAATTTGAGATGTACTAGATAGACAGCAGTATTCGCTATTTCTGTGGCCAAAGCAATCCAAGTTCAGTTCCCCTTATTTAATATCCTGTTCTTATTTTATCAACAAATGAAATCAGCACTTAAATGTAATCACCATTATACTCTGATATACAGAGTCATCCAAAACACCAAACAAACAAGCAAACAAAAAGCCCCCCAAAACCCCCCTTCAACCTGAGACCAAAATGTCTTTTAATATAAAATTCCTTGACTTATTGTTCTGTCCTCTTGGCTGCACCTGAATATTAAATGTTGTATTAATAGCTCACTCTTAATTATCCATGAGTAATGTACTACAACCAGGAAATTAATGAAGGGAAGCACCAGAAAAAATGCATAAAACTCTCACTATTGCAGAAACATTTTCAAACAGTCTGCAGCAAAGGCAGAGACATTTGAACACAACTGGGGCTAGGTCTCTGGAGCATGGCAGGAATCTACAGCTGCAGCCCAGTTGGAAAGGCACCCCATTTTGATTGTTTACTTTAGGAAAGGGAGTAGAAGAAGGGAACATGACAAAAGTATGTAAAAGAAGAAACGGTCTAGAGATGACGTATCAGGAGTTTCTGTTCTCCTTGTCTCACAGAACAAGCAGAAGAGGCCACTTAATAATCTGAAAGGTGAGAAATTCAAAGCAGATAACAGGAACTACTTTTTCATAAAATACACAGTTAATCTGTGGAACTTGTTGCCACAGGAAAGCACGGAGACCAAGCATTTAGCAAGAGTCAAACAAGGACTGATATAGACAAACAAGACTGTTACATAGATAACAAAACTATCCAGAGTTATAATAGTATGAACATACATTTTGGAAGAAACATTAAGCCCTTTACACTACAGGGTTTAAATTACTCTCTTGCTAAAGGAAATAGGAGGAGACCTGGAGTGGGTGGGGGGCCAGATTACCTCAGATCTGTCAAATGTAAGATTTCTTGCACTCTCCTCTGAAGCCCCGGGGACTGGCTGAGCCAGTTTGGCAAACCCTATGTTCCACAAGACTCTGTAGGCAGTTGCATGGTGTGGGGAGGAGGGACATGGTCAGGAGACAGGCAGAACAGATTATGATCTGCAGGAATTACTTGTCTCACTCACCAGGGGCAATGTGCAGGTGAGAAGGAAGCACATTTCCTTCCCTCTCTAGGCTTTTACACCACTCCGGCAACAGGGAATGTAAAATGAAAAGCCGCTGCAAAGAGCCCATCACAGCGATCAGTGCAGGGTGATTGATGCTGTATCAATGTAAATCTCAGAGCATCACCAATGCAAACTCCCTCCACCACTGTGGAACATTGTTTTAACAGGTGAGAGGTGAGGGCCCCCATGTTGGAGGAACTGGAGCTGGTGTCCACCCCGAGAAGCCATAGCCATGGTTATGCAGGTCTCTCACCTCCGGTGGGCAATGCAAAAGCTGAACTGCCATGAGGTTCCTCTGGGTAAAGTGCCAGCACAAGAGATCAGACAATGCAGTGTGAATAACATCAGTGTACACTCTAACGCAGGCTCTTCTGGATCTGTTTGCAGACAGCTTGTGTATCTTTTACTGTATTACTGAGGGAACCATTCAGAAATGTGGGTGCCTTAATAGGACAGCTAGAATCTGTATCTGGATATTTGGAGCAGTATTTAACCACAAAAATACCCATTTTAGGTGTCAGCATACTCATATGAGCATCCTATTAATTCACTTATGCTTGAAAACTGAGCTCTGTAAGAGATGTCACCAATGAAATATACGTTCACCAAATACTGTCTATATTATCACTCCTCGTGTATTGACCCACTTTAAGCATATTTCCACCCACAGGACAAGCTATACCTGTCAAATTACTGTACATCACACAAGAGGTAGCACACCTGCTCCTCCTCACAGGAGCTCACTTCACAGGGGTATTTCAGGGTCGATAGAAGCAACACAAAACCCTTCTCAATGCTGTACTTGGTAATATCAGTGGGTAAGTGCTCAGACACCACGGAGATGGCAGCAGCAGTAACAGATAGCTAGATAAAACAATATTTTAAACTAGCCAATTAGCCCGTCATAAGACAGGATTTTCAGGTCTCTCCTCCACGTCACTCTTCTCTCCTGAGCCTCCGGTCTCTCGCTCCGGCTCTCTCTCTCCTCCTCCTACTGCCTCCTCCCTTCTCTCTCAGCTCTCCTCCGCCTCCTGCCTCTCTCTGTCTCTCTCTTTCACTTCCTCCCCTCCTGCCTCTCACTGGGGAGACCGCGAGCCCAAATGGCCGTTTGGGCTCCGCGCTCCGTGCTGCATGGGTGCGGAGCCCAAATGGTCGCCATGCCGCTTGCTCCCACGTGGCCTGGCTGAGCAGCGCAGAAGTCAGCCGAGTGCCACGGCAGGAGGCGAAGGGGCGGGCGGTGACAGTCACGGCCAGGGGCGGGGCCTGGAGCCGCTGTCACACCGCGACGCCACCGCCCGCCCCTTCCTCCCACCGTGGCGCTCGGCTGACTTCTGCGCCACTCAGCCGGGCCACCACGGGGGAGCAAGCGGTGCAAGCGGCCGTTTGGGCCCCGCACTCCCCATGCAGCACGGGCCGCCCAGAGGGCACAGCCAGCATTTCAGGCAACAGCGCCCCCCAGAGGGAACAGCCAGCATTTCGGCGTTACAGACTCTCAGACACTGGGCTACTATATATATGATAAGACACTCTCCAGTGAAACAAACACAGTCTGTTTTCTGGAGCACAGTCTGCATTTCAGGCTCTTGGTACACAATCTAACGATGGCTTGAGCTGGTCAGCATTGTGTGAGATGTGCAAACCACTGTGACTTTGATTCCTCTCTTTGGGCATTAGGGCATAACCTGAGCAGCATCTCTCTCCCAAGGGCAAGATCTGAAGTGACAGAATTAAAGGGCTGTAACTCTATTCCAGTTAGTGATTTTTTTTTTAGAATCTAATTTATGGAATGATTCATCACAGGAAGAGAAGGACTAGTTATATTTTGTATGTGTCTCTCTAGCTAAAGGCAGTACACAAATTAACATGGTGTCTCAGGCTTTGCTGAAGTTTTTCTGGCAATGCTTTACTGATGCAAACCTAAGGGCGCAATCCTGGTCCCCTCATTTGGGGTACGTCTAGACTACAGGCTTTTGTTGACAGAAGTTTTGTTGACAGATACAAAGCTTCTGTCGACAAAGAGCATCTAGACTACAGCCAGTTCTGTCAACAAAGCAAGCTGCTTTGTCGACATGACAGTATTGACGCAAAGGACAGAACTCTATCGACAAAAGGCATTATTCCTCGTAGAATGAGGTTTACAGCCGTCGACAAAACTGCTGAGTTCTGTCGACGTTATGTCGACAGAACTCAGCAGCAGTGTAGATGCAGGTATAGTTTTGTCGACAAAAGTCCACTTTTGTCGACAAAACCCTGTAGTCTAGACACACCCTAGGAGCCCAATCCTGCAACTGGCATGAGGTGAAGCCACCACTTAGGTCAAAGGGAGCTAGTTCCAAGAGGAGAGAAGAGACTCAACTTGCAAGGAGTCCGTCTCAGTTCTTTCCATGTTGACTGTCTGTGCCTGAGAAAGATGCTCAGGAGAGGGCCCTCCCCTTGGAGGAGGTTCCCAGGCTGGGGTTAGAGTAACAGTGAGCTAACACTGGCATGTGAGCCAGATCCCAACAGATACTAGCAGGCGCTCATGCATAGTCTCTCAGGATAAAACAGCATTTGCCATAGTGGCAGCAAAGTGGTCAGGGTGGCTCATTCCAGTGTTGTATTGCTTGAGTCATGGTTACTGTGCAATCTACGGTCAGAAGAACATTCCCAGTTTGAGCAAGAACTGAAGTCGCTCTGAGGCTCACAGAAATGTAACAGGAGCATCCAAGGTCACACCAAGGGCAACATAATCTGGGGTGTTCTCTGCTCTTCCATGCAACTTTTATTATACAATAAAATATTGATTGGAATTGCAGTTTCATACTCAAAAATAATCAGTTAAAAAGCAGGCCTAACACCCAGCTGCCCAAGAGAGAGAACTCCAGATAGTTAAGTCCAAGAGAGATTGCAAAGAGCGACAAAGGGATCTCACAAAACTGGGTGACCAGTTGACAAAATGGTAGATGAAATACCATGCTGATAAATGCAAAGTAAAGCACATTGGAAAATAGCACCCCAAATGTATATCCCAAATGATGGGTTCTAAATTACCTGTTGCCACACAAGAAAGAGACCTTGGAGTCAGTGTGGATAGTTCTCTGAACACATCAACTCAATGTGCAGCAGCAGTCATAAAAGCAAACAGAATGTTGGGAATAATTCAGGAAAGGATTGATTACAAAATAGAAAATATCAAATTGCCTCTAGATAAATCCATGACATGCCCACACCTTGAATGCTGCAGGCAGTTCTTGGCAACCCATCACAAAAAAAGTGAAGAGATTCAGATTAAAGGCATGGAGCTGTTTCCATAGGAGGAGAGATTACAAAGACTGGGACTGTTCATCTTGGCAAATAAATGACTAAAGGGGGAGGGGATAAGTAGAAGTCTATAAAATCATGAGTGGTGGAGAAAGTAGATAAAGATGTGTTATTTCCCCATCATGCAGCACAAGAATGAAGGTGACTTGATGAAGTTAGTAGGCAGCTGGTTTTAAACAAACATGAAGAAGTACTTCACACACACACCCTGTGGCCCTGCCAGGGGATGCAGTGAAAGCCAAAACTATAACTGGATTTATTTTTTAAAACAGAAAAAGAGAGATTAGTTTCTGAAAGATACTTCTCTCAACAGTTATTAGCCAAGATGGTCAGGGATGCAACCCCATGTTCTGGGTGTCCCTGAACCTCCATCAGAAGCTAGACGTAGACAACATGAGATGAATCACTCAATAATTGTCCTCTTTTGCTCACTCCCTCTGAAGCATCTGGCACTGGCCACTGTGGGAAGACAAGGACTAGATGGTCTGATCCACTAAGGCCCTGTTCTGTTCTGTGTTCTAGAATCTAGCATAAAGCCTGCCAGGAAATCACTGTAACGTGCACATTCTCCCGCAAAGGGCCAGAGCACAGTAAGAAAGCACTAGTGCAGGAACAATGGCGTTCCCTTTAACAGGTGCAGGCCAGGAGTTTCTCAAAACGAGTGAAACTGCTAAGTGTCTAATTAAATATGGGCCTCCCACCTCTGGAGCTCTGCAGCAGCCATGAATTACGCAGTTCACCTACATGTCAGCAGGACCACAACAGTGATGAGTTATCCTGTGTGTAATCTGATAAAAATTAAGATACACTCAGCAAAAATTGAGTGTAATATGATCCTTTCCTTTTAATAAACAATTTCCAGCACTGTGGTTTGATTGTCTCTTCTGCATTCATCCCTTCCTGTGCTCTCTTGTCACCTTAGGCAGCCTAATATAACGGCTCTTCAGTATGGCCTAATACGGGAATGAATAAACAGCCAAGCTGGCTGCATTAACCTACAAGCTGTGAGACAGTGCTGGGTGTCTGTTAAATACTACCTGGGGGATATTTTCATGCCATGTGGAATTAGAAGCTAGTGCTTTCAATAATGCCGGTGCATTCCACAAGGTCTGCTTTTTGGCATTTAGATTAATGCTTGAGACAGGGAGGAAGAAGTTGCCATGTCTCACACCGACTCCCTCTTCTCAGTCTGAACAAATGACGGATGGCAGAGTGCAACTCCCACTTGGGAATGCTTTCCAACACTCCTTCAGACCCTGCATCCTGACTCTGGCTTCCATAACAAGCCAACTGCTTTATAACCCCAATCCAGATGCTCTTCAGACCCTGGGAGAAGTGGATCATTTGGGCTCCCTCTTTTTCATTTTCATGTGTCTTTTCAAAAAATGTCTTGAGCGCAAGGGGGAAAGATTCAACCTCTAGGTGATAAGCAGGGTAGATTAGTTAGAACAGAAGACTGGGAGTCAGGAGAGGTGGCTCTGATGCTTCCCTCCTTAGTGGTTGTTTCCACCCTGTGAAGTGGGGACAGTAGCACTTTCTGCCCTTGATTCATCTGGCTTTGAGTGCCTCCAGGGGCAGGCGCGCTATGCGGGGGCTAAGTTGAACCACTCTGTGCTCAGTCTTGGTCTTGGAAAATCTACACTAGTCTGCTTTTAAAAAGAAAAGAAAAACGTTGCTGTTTCCTTCCCAATGCCCGCCCTCTTAATGCCAGCCACGGAGAACTAATATTTTGCTGCACTGACAGGACAAGCATAATTTTCTTGGTAGAAACAGAAATAATGGCTGGAACATGGACATAACAGGCTCCCCAGTTAGTCTACCATTGTTTTTTGTAATCTGTAGGAGACAGGAAATAACTCAATCTCCAAGCTGAATTGTAAGGAGCAGAACACGGTCTGAACTTCCCTTTACCTACAGCAATTTCCAGAATCTAGTAGCCTTCAGAGGACAAATCTCTGATACCTTCTTCATGTGTACTGTATTTTATTTATTCCATACACTAAAGCTGTAGTTAGCACCCTCGTGCCAGCGACTTGTCCTATTCCAGCCAAGACTCCAGGGGGGTTGATTTTGGTCTCCTTTGTACCACTGGCAATCAGAGTTACTCCGTGAGAGACAGAATTAGACCTGGAACTCTCAGTACAGGCTGAAAAAGAGCCACACATGCTGGCCTGGCGTGGACGCTGACTTGTGACAAGAGGTCAGGTGTGAACAAGGGCGACACACCAATAAAAACCGGGGGATGGAGAAGGAAAGTGATCCTCTGAGCCCTGCTTCATGCCCTGGCGAGAAAAGCCCTGAGTGAGGGTAGGACACACATCTCCAGGGGCCTTAGCAGCCTTCTGCAAACCACCTAGGAAATGAAATGGGGTCACAACAAGAGCTGCAAATGGAACCCAGTGCCTTCAGGTCCCCCAGACCTGAATGTACAGAAGGGCCTTTGGGATCAGAGCAGAGAAGCCTCATCTGAAGGTGACTGTTCAGCCATTGCTGCTGCATGCTGGCAGCATACAGCACCGTCAGCTGGCTAGAGAACCCAGAGCCCCTGCAGGTCACAGCCACGAGGCCTGGAGCCATCCTGTGCCTTCCCAAGCCAGGCTGCCTCCGTAAATATGAACATGTGCTCTGTGAATCTCTGCACACAGTCCGAGGCAGTGGTGTGCAGTGCTTTCTTGTTTGGAACATGAACCCTGCATGCTGTTTTAAAAGAGAAGATATCCCTCTCAAGGGCATGCTGGGCCTGGTTCTTCTGGCATCGTGCTAGCTCTACTGACTTTGGAAAGCCACAGAAGTCGGGACAGATTCCAGAAGACTGGAAAAGGGCAAATCTAGTGCCCATCTATACAAAGGAAAATCAGAACAACCCAGGAAACTACAGACCAGTCAGTTTCACTTCTGTGCCAGGGAAGATAATGAAGCAAGTAATTAAGGAATTCACCTGAAAACACCTGGAAGATAATAAGGTGATAGGGAACAGCCAGCATGGATTTGTAAAGAACAAATCATGTCAAACCAATCTGAGAGCTTTCTTTGACAGGCCAACAAGCCTTGTGGATAAGGGAGAAGTGGTAGATGTGGTATACCTAGACTTTAGTAAAACATTTGCTAGAGTTTCATGTGACCTTCTTATCAATAAACTAGAGAAATATAACCTAGATGGGGCTACCATAAGGTGGGTGCATAAATGGCTAGATAACCATTCTCAGAGAGTAGTTATCAATGGCTCACAGTCATGCTGGAAGACCATAACAAGTGAGGTTCTGCAGGGATCAATTTTGGAACCGGTTCTATTCAATATCTTCATCAATGATTTAGATATTGGCATAGAGAGTATGATTATTAAGTTTGCAGATGATACCAAGCTGGGATGGGTTGCAAGTGCTTTGAAAGGTAGGATTATCATTCAAAGTGATCTAGACAAACTGGAGAAATGGTGTAACTGAAACAGGATGAAATTCAACAACAAATGCAAAGTGCTCCACTTAGGAAGGAACAATCCGTTTCACACATACAGAATGGGAAGCGACTGTCTAGGAAGGAGTACTGCAGAAAGGGATCCAGGGGTCATAGTAAACCACAAGGTAAATATGAATCAATAGTGTGTCAGCATTGCAAAAAAAGCAAATGTGATTCTGGGATGTATTAATAGGAGTGGTGTAAACAAGATCCAAGAAGTAATTCTTGTGTTCTACTCTGCATTGATTGGGCCTCAGCTGGAATATTGTGTCTCTTTCTGGGCACCACATTTTAGAAAAGATGTGGACAAATTGGTGAAGGACCAGAGAAGAGTAACAAACATGATTAAAGGTCTAGAAAACATGACCTTTGAGAGAAGACTGAAAGAACTGGGTTGATTTAGTCTGTAAGGGTACAGCTAGACTACAGGCTTTTGTCAACAGAAGCTTTGTTGACAGATACTGTCGATAAAGCCTCTGTCGAAAAAGAGCTTCTAGACTACAGCCAGTTCTGTCGACAAAGCAAGCTGCTTTTTTGACAGAGAGTCTAGACGCTCTCTTTTGAAAAAGCACAGTGTGGATGCAATAGAGCCTTTTATCGACATAACTCTGTCGACAAAAGGCATTATTTCTCGTAGAATGAGGTTTACCGCCGTCGACAAAACTGCCGCGTTTTGTCGACTTACTATCAACAGAACGCAACGGTAGTGTAGACGCAGGTATAGTTTTGTCGACAAAAGTCCACTTTTGTCAACAAAACCCTGTAGTCTAGACACACCCTAAAAGAGAAGACTGAGAGGGGACAGGATAGCAGCTTCCTCATACCTAAAAGGGTATTACAATGAGGAGGGAGAAAAATTGTTCTCCTTGGCCTCTGAGGATAGGACAAGAAGCAATGGGCTTAAACTGCAGCAAGGAAGGTTTGTTGGATATTAGGGAAAACATCCTACCTGTCATGATGGTTAAACACTGGGATAACTTGCCTAGGGAGGTTGTGGAATCTCCATCCCTGGAGATATTGAAGAGCAGGTTGGACAGACACCTGTCAGGGATGGTCTAGAGGGTGCTTGGTCCTGCTGTGAGGGCAGGAGACTGGATTTGATAACCTCTCGAGGTCCCTTCCAGTTCTAGGATTCAGTGACTTTGATGAAGTCACTTCTGTTGCAGGGGTTATCTGCAACAGCACCTCCCCTTTGCAAACATTGCTGTGCCTCGTGGCTGGGCTTCTGCTCTAGGTATGGCACTGGGGCACACTGATGGGTGACTGCCTCTAGTCACGGGTTGGGGCAAATAGCCCCACATGTGCTGGTAGAACAGTCAGATGCTGAGGACCTGCCTGCTGCAGTCTCAGCAAGATGACTGGTTCTCCCTCTCAGGAAGAGCCCAGAGACTCGAAAAGGCAGCTGCTTTCCCCCCTCAAACCCAGCTGTGGAGCCATGCACAAAGGCCCCCCTCCTCTCACTCACCGGAGACATGAAACCCTTTGGGGAGGTCATGCGATGCTGCAGGCCCCCGTGGCGGCAGCAGACACGCGACATGTAGCCCTTCCTCTGTTCTACATCAGCCCAGGCAGCACTTCACTCAGCTGCGCGGGGAAGGAAGGAGCTGGCTGACGTATGCCCCGCCCACGCAGCAGTGACGCCAGGGAGAAGTAAGAAATGACCTGATGGAAGGGGTGTGCCTTCACGTGGCCAGGGCGCCCACAGTCTCTGTAGCTCCTGGACTCTTGGATGGGCTTAGAAGCCAGGAACTTTTTTGGCTGGCCACACAACCACCATTCCTGTCCCCAGTCAGCTCTCAGACCCAGACCTGAGAACCGCTAGCCTTTCCTCTGAGTAACACAGGGACTGCAACCCGAGCACACTGTGCACCTCCCCGCTCCCTGCCCAACCCAGCACCCACCATAAGGGCCCGATCCTGTCTCGTTTCATGCCAGCAAGAGGGCTCAGGGACGGTTGAGTTAACAGTACAGGGACAGGGCTTTCTCAGTGGCTGGCCTGCAGCAAACACACACATACGTAGGTTCCCAGCGGCCAAGAGTGCAACCAGTCGGCCATCCCAGTGTGCCTTTAAATATACCGTTATGCAGATGTGCCATTGTTCTAATAAATCGTGTGTGTGTGTGTGTGTGTGTGTGTGTGTGTGTATGTGTGTGTGTGAAAGAGAGAGAGGGAGGGAGGGAGGGAGGGAGAAACCAGCACTACTTCTAATACTGCAATACAGCCACTTAGCTTCACATTTGAAAAAATGGGCATTATCACGAACTAAACTAGGGATGTTAAAAAGCGGTTAATTAGGTAAACGTGTAACCGCTAAAATTTTTAACGATTACATGGTTACATGCTGCAAGCTCTGCAGTAGAAAGCTAATACTACAGAGCCCACAGTGCAGGGTGGCAGCCAGATTCTCAGGAGCGGGACCAGGAGCCTGCATGTAACTATTGACAGTAATCGTTAACCTAGGCTTACTGATTAACCGTTTAAATGGCTATGCCACTACATCCCTAAGCTAACCCCACACTAGCTAGTGTCTGTATGGTGACACTAATAGCTGTAAAACTGGGAACAGGCACTCCTAATTGGCATAGACATCGCAATCAGATTGTATGTTCATACACTTTGGCTTATTGGAATGGCTCTCACATATGGAGTGTATTAAAACCTGGATTCACCATAAGCCAAGTAAGAAAATGTTCAGCTTATTATGCCCCCAAAGACCAAGAAGTTCCTAGATTCCCAGACACCTGTGGACAGAGTCTGATTCCACCTGCACGCGTATAAGCACAGGGAAACCCCATGGAAGCCAATGGAGTTTTGTTGGATTCATGGTGGGGTAAGATTAGGATCTGGCTCCTACCCTTTAACACACGCAAGCAGCAAAAAGGAAATACCTCATTTCCCACAGACCAGTACACATAAGCTCAGACACACTAGGGCCAAGCATGTGCTGTCTGCTCTGCTCCCCGGTCAGAGCTCTGGCTAGCATTTGGGTTTCTTTGCCATAAGCGTTCATATCTGAAAAAGTCATCAGCCTGCCTGTTCCTTCACTTAGAAAAAAAAAAAAGGTCACTCCAGGGCTTGTAGGGGTTTTAAACAGAGGAGCACTCTTGATTTTTGACATTGTGCCCCAAGATTATAAAAATGCTGTTCAAAACCCAGACCAGTTGTCACTGCTAATGAGACCTCTGTTAATTTATTTCTGTACCTGGCTGTGCCTGCATACAGGGCTTTCTGAGACTGCTTTTCTCCCAGCTTATATGTGCTTATACTAATTTCTCCCACCAATTCTTAAAGTTTCCGGTAGCATGCTGAACCCTGCCCCTCTGACTTTGTGTGTATTTATTTCATTGATGTTGTTTCCAGGTGACATCATTCCCTTTTCATCATTTTTTACCTACAAGTTATTCTGCATTGGCGAATTTTGGAATTAAATTCATGACAGAAGAATCCAGTGACATTCTCCCATTTCCAAAGTTCAGTTTATTCTGTCTGACATCTTCCCACAGAGATCAGTTCATACAGTTGTCGCTGCTTTAACAAGGTGAAGGCAAAGTTATTTGGTTCCTAACAGATTTTCGAATCAAGAGAAAGTTTTGCAAGTCTTCAAGAGAAACATCTGGTTCCAGCGTCACATTGGTTCCTTCCTAAATACGACCACTGACTCATCTTATTACAATGCTGTGAACCTGTTTATTCAGAGGTTGAACAAACAGGCACACTGCTAAAAGCCTTCAAAACAGCTGCCCTCACTCCCTAGTCCTTGTGATGAGACAGTAACAATGACTAACTGATGAGGAGAAATCATGCTAACTAGCTCTCTATGCACACAAACCACAGGAGGACTGAGTACAAGCAGGGAAACTTTCAGCCCAATGGGTCCCTTTTTTTCAAAGCTAGCTCTAGAGCTCATAAAAAGCATTTCCCCTAATGACTATGGTATTCCTGCTGTGAAACTACAGCACTAGGCTTCTGAAGAGAAAAAAAGCAACCAGAAAACAAAAAATAATATTTTACTCAGTACGTCCCATGTGATATTTTTAATTTTAAAACCACCGACAGATCTCTGGAGTGTCAGCCTTTGCTGAACGAGGTTATTCTTTCATCTCCTATGAAATATGGTGCAGTTGCTGTCATTGCCACTGCTTTTCCAACTGAAAAAAAAAAAAGCAGCCTGTGCTGAGAAGAACCTCATGGAAATCTTTGAAGCTCTGTGTTTCTTTTTTCCTTATCTTCCATACTTACAGGTCAGTCTGCAGAATGGAGAGAGCTCAATAATGGTGTCCCAGTGGAGTCTGTACTGGGACCAATCCCCTATTCATAAATGATATGGAAAAGGAGGGAAATGGTGAGGTGGCAAAATTTGTATATGATACAATGCTACTCAAAATAGGTCAGTCCAAAGCAGACTGCTAAGAGCTATAAAGGGCTCTCACAACACTGGGTGACTGAACAAGAAAATGGCAGATGAAATTCAATGTTGATAAATGCAAAGTAATGTACTTTAGAAAACATAATCCCAACGATGCATAGAAAATGATGGCGTCTAAATTAGCTGTTACCACCCACGAGAGAGATCTTGGAGTCAGTGTGGATAGTTCTCTGAACACATCCACTCCACAGGAAGCAGCAGTCAAAAAAGCAAATAGAATGTTGGGATTCATTAAGATCAATAGAATCAATAATAAGATAGAAAATAAATCCATGGTACATCCACATCCTGAATACCACGTGCAGGTATAGTCACCCGTTCCCAAAAAAGATATGTTGGAAATGGACAAGGTTCAGAAAAGCGCAACAAATATGATTAGGAGTATGGAACTACTTTGTATAAGGAGAGATTAATAAAACTGGAAATTGTCAGCTTGGAAAAGAGACTGCTAAGGAAGTGATATTTACTTCTCAGAACACAAGAACTAGGGGTCATCCCATTAAATTAATAGGCAGCAGGTTTAAAACAAAGGAAATATTTCTTCACAATTGTGGAGCTCCCTGCCAGAGGCTGTTGTGAAGGCCAAGACTATAAAAGAGTTAAAAAAAGAGCTAGAGAAATTCATGGAGGACAGTCTCAGTTAGTCTATAACTTTAAAAAAACAAACAAACAAGTAGTCCTGTGGCACCTTAGAGACTAACAAATATATATAGGTCTTTCATAAGCAAAACCCACTTGTTCATGGAGGTTAGGTCCATCAATGGCTATTAGCCAGGATGGGTAGGAATGGTGTCCCTAGCCTCTGTTTGCCAGAGACTGGGAATGGGGGACAGGAGAGGGATCACTTGATGATTCCCTTTTCTGTTCACTCCCTCTGGGGCACCTGGCATTGGCCAATGTCAAAAGTCACAATATGGGCTAGATGGTCTGAACCAGTATGACCATTCTTACGTTCTCACGAAAACCAAGAAAAAGTGACTTGCCAAGTCTCTGTAGAAAGAGCATTTATGGAGAGGAATGTGTTCAAATTGCTAGCACCACCGTTAAAGTTAATGTAATTACCTGATTGACAATTTGTATGTGTTTTGATCATGTAATTGGGTTGCAAAACCTTAGCTGTGTGGTTTTAATGGCCATGTCTGGTTGTTATGGAAAACATTTTGAAACAGTGAGGGAAAGCTCTGAAAGACACATCCGGTGAGCAGAGGCCTTACTTTTGATGTTCTGTGTATTCTGAAATCATTCGCTCATGGCAGTGAGATAAAATTGCACTGTAAATACTACCCAGGCAGGTTGCCCATCATAACCAGAATGGAAACCATCTGGCTTCTTCCTCATGCATTCATCATGAGGGAGACAGTCAGCTCTGAAGTAGATGGATGAACATACAGATTCTGATGCTATGGGAGACACCACACTGCAAGGAAGCAGGGACAATATCATCTGAGCAGATACCATGAAAGAGTCCTGGACTAGAAAAAAATCCATGGGTTCCATGTCACATATGAAAATCTTTCACGCAACACTGTTTGCCATCAAACAACTTCTCCAGCATTTTTCTGGGTTCCTTTGATTTACCTTTTCACAGATAAAGAATAACAGGCTCATTTCTACACCGAATGGCAATCAATTTTCCAAAAGGAGCCCTGTTATCAAAGCACAGTGGTCGGTAGCAGGGCCCTGGAATGGTTTCCTTTAGGAAACACTGACCGGTACCAAAGTTTAGATGTCTGTATTACCCAGAGGAGGTGCTGTGAAGAGAAGAGATTCTATGGAACATGAGACAGGCTCACTCAGCTCCATCCCATAAACGATGCAGCTGATGACATCATTAATCAACAACATTCCCTTTCTCTGAGGGTCACTCAAGGCCTGTGCAGAGGCAGGAGAGGAGAAGATCTGAACAGCATGGCAGAGCCTTTAAGGATTATGTCAAGTGGTAAGTTGTTTATTAGTCTCCTGAGCTGCCAGAAAATGTCAGGTCTGGAGGAGCAGAGAGTGCCGTGTTCAGTGTCTCCTGACTCACCGGGGGCCAGGGCGTGAGCAGAACCACACAGGGCAGCTCACAGAGGGGGCTCTCAGGGACAGGCAGCCTAGGCTTGGACAGCGCCTTCCCCTCCGCTGGAGAAACTGAACTGACTCCCTGCACAGGGACGTGCCAGCTCTGGAGGTGCAAGGCAGCAACAGCTGGATTTGCACTTTCCCACAGTGACTGACCAACATTTGCAAGGCTTCTTCCCAGCTTTTCCTTCTTCCCTACTGAACTGCAGCCCAAGTAGTCCTCTCCTCCCTTGGCCAAGTAGATGGCCACAGATGTGTCTGCCTTCGCTGACAATGCTGGTAAAGGCTGGGGCCCCATCCAAGCTGTGCTATCCACCCTAGGGCTGGGCTAGAAAGCAGCACCCCCGCTCCTCAGATACCCCTCTTCTCTGCCCACACTCTCCTCTTCTTTTCTTAGACTGCTCTCTTGTGAACAGGGGAGCTTTCAAGACAGAGGATGGACCCTTCCTGCTACTCAGTCCAAACAGATGTGCCTAGAGCTTCCCCAGGCGCAGACTCTGTGTGGTGTCCAGCTGTGTGTGACACAGTCATTGCAAGGTGAGCACAAGGCTACACTTGCAATGCACCATATCGGATACTCCAGCATGCTAAACTGGCCCCTGGGAGATCCGAGCAAGGCTGCAGGAAAGGTTGCATGGCCGCCTGCACAAGGCTCACAGTGCTCTGATCAGCAGTTGTGTTGAATTTTCCTGGGTGAGCCAAAGCGTCAAAGCAGGCTGGGTAAGAAGGGACACTTCATTTCCATGTGGGAGAGTCCAAGGAGATTCTACAGTGTCTCTTTCCCTCTCTGTATCTGCACCAGCTGTTCCTTGTCTAGATGAGAGAGTTTGTACAAGCACATAGGGAAGCCAGATGCACAAAGGCAGAAATAAGCCAGGAATCTAGAACAGCCTCTCCAAATGTTGTCAAAACACAGTGCTTTTGCTGAATTCACTGTCAGACTTTGCTGCTGGAAGATGCAGTGAAATCCGAGATTACAGACAACTAAACTCTTCTAGAGATATTCCAACCAAGATTGACAGTGTCCTGGAAAACGCACTTCAAGGAGCAATCTTGCAATGGCTGTGGCCATTTCTGACCCTGCATTACCCAATTCTGGGGATGGATTGGACAGGGAACTATTTTTTAAACAAACAACAAAACCACAACTCACTTTTCAGCTTTCCCACAGAAAACTCTTTGTCACCCTGTGCCCATTCACCTATGCAAAGATGAGATGACATCTCTGGCTAAAGGCCAGCAGTCTGCACCTCTTTGTCACTTTTAACAGGAAAATAATCGTGTGGAAACACTTGAAAAACAAATCTGTGTTGACACTCCTCATCTGCTAGGTACATTCTGTGAAAGGAAGAAGTACTGCATTAGTGCTTGGCCTTCTCACCTTTACAGCATTGGAGGAAAAATAAAGAGACAGATGCCCAAAAAGCTGATGAAGGAATAATGAGACCAGGTGGCATTTGGAATGAACAGCAAGGTTGCTCTCCACAAAGGCTCCCAACGAGACACTCAGAGGCCATGGGAGCCAGTAACTTCCAGAGGGAGACTGTGAGCAAAGCAAGCTGTTGGCAGGTGAGGCTGTGCGCACCTGACAGACAGCAGAGCTGTCTAGTGCATTACTGTACTATAAAAAAATGAGATCAGGGATAGCGCCTAGAAAGGCCAGAACCATCTAGTGCCAACAGCCTGTCTGCAGCCATTGGTTTGGTCTCAGTCTGCAGACCCAAGGAGTCACCAGGACAGTTTGGGATGGCTTGCCATGAATGTCTCCTAGTCACTGATGGCGTGGAGCTCTGGAACACTAACATGTTCTAGGCCAAGAGCAGAGCAGAGCAGAGAAGGGAAGAAGAGAGGTAGGAAGGAAAACACGAGCTGCTGCACCATGCATCAGAGATTCCAAAGAGCGACCTGGCTCACCGTGTGCAGGAGTTTGCACCGAAGGGGAGATGCAGATAAGCCACATCATCTCTGGCCCAAACAAGCCCAACCTGCCACATCTCCCTCCTGGGGAAAGGGGCACCCTCAAGCTGAGATTCAAGTCTCTCCTTTCTGGGGCATAGCATTGTACAGGGCACTTCGAGGACCTATTTCAAACCTGCAAAGTCCTGAGCAAGAGGCTGCTCCATGCTGCAGGCTGCACGCACTCCTGCCAATTCCCTCTCGCTGCCTTTGTGGTGTCACTTCACCTGCAAAGATGTCACCCCTTGCGGCCAGCCACTGTTCAGTGCTGGGGTCATGCACTCGCTGGCCCACACTTCATGGCTCAGGAACTGCCCTGTGGTACTTTCATCTTCTCTCTTCTATTGCTTGCAGACAAAAGCCTCCTTCCCCCATGTCAGGGCTGATCCCCACTTGCACTCCTCCCATCCATCACACCCCAGCATTGTCAGCTGCTGCTTTCAGTCCAGGCATGCTGGGAACAACCCTGCTCTGTTCTCATCCTCCAGGCACAGAGCATCAGCAGATGTAAACTGTGCTTCATCTGCTAAACACTCAGCGACCTTCACAAGCTGAGTGCCCCTTCACGAGACCATAGAATCCTAGAACCATAGAATCCTAGAACTGGAAGGGATCAGTCCCCTGCCCTGATGATTTTCAGTGCACACAGCACCCAAGTGTCCCCCTGCATCCCCATTATGGGGGTTATGCTCAAGCCCCTGACTGCTGGAGGTGGAATATATTCCCATTGGTAGCCATCTGCATGTGCTATTGCATCGCAACCAACGTCCCTCTATGCACAATGTACAGACGTGAAAAGCCTTTTGCCATGTCCCAACCAGTGCTTGCTGTCACTGGAGACTGGCCACTATTGCTGGTTACATTCCCCCCAAACGATTGCAAATAGCCACTTGAGAAGCTGGTGCCACTGAAGCCTCCCATGGCCTCGGCCAGCCCCTTCATGGAAAGAAGCGTGGCCTAATGTCAGTGGAAACAGGAGGCCAAAGGGTGCAGTAGACGTGGACTACACAAGGAAGCTGGCAAGGAAAGCCGGTCTGATTACCACATGGGAACATTAGCTGCTTTCATCTTGCAAGGAAACCCAAGGCCCTTCTCCCCAGAGTCACTCTGCAATTCTTGGAAAGGCGTCTTGTAACAGGAACCAACAGTTTGTGCTACATCATCCCCTGCCTAGAAAACCCTTCCACGCTGATAAGGCTCAGGAAAAACAGCCTGAGTAGTTAACACTTCATCAAGGCCTCAGGTCCCAGCACCCTGTGCATTCCTTTCCTCACCGAAAAGTCATCATTGCTCATTTCCTACTGGCTTGTAACAAGGTGTGGGTTGTTTGGGGTTTTGTGAAGAGTTCAGGCTTGCTCAAATCACTCTCTCAGCTAAGGGGGAAAGCTGCCTGAGCTGCAGAGCACACCGAGGCTTGCTGTTGAGCTATGTAAATGCACACTGGCTTTCCAGCCCCAGGGAAGGCCCTGCAGCTGCAGGGGAACACACTGCTGTAGACAGATGTCAGTAATGTAACAAGGAAAGGGATGGGAAAGGTTCCCAGTGCCCCAGGCCCCCTGCTTTCTCAGGGGCATAGAGAACACCCACCGGATATCAGTGGGCAATTCCTGTGTGTTGCTCCGGAGGGCAAGAAAACACCAAGAGTGCTGTGGGGACAGCCAGACCCACTAGTGTCTTGACGGATGGTTCCATCACTGTGAAGGTAATGGTCCATTTCCTCCATGCGCAGGATTCCAGCCAGTCATCACTCCCTTTCCCAGATGACTCCCTCCCAGCACAGCCAGTGGCACCAGGCACCCTGCACAGTTGGCAGCAGTATACCCTGGCAGCGGGGTGTGCACGGAACAGAGACGTGGGGCAGAGCTGAGGTGGCAGTGCATGACCTGTGGTGAACACTAGCTGCAGTAATGGCAAGGCATGTGCTTGAGGGTGGAGGAGTAGCAGGTATGTCCTGTCAGGTGACTTCACTTCTCATTCCCTGGCTTCTGTGGGTCTGTGTGGTGTGTGTCATAGGGAGCAACCCTCGCTGCTTCACAATGAGTGTGTCAGTGCAAGCCATGAAAGGTCACGCTGCTGGGCAGGGCTGGGAGTGTGCAGGTCTCAGGATGGTCACTTTGTTTGTGCACTTGCCTTACAGAGACTTGCTGGAATAACGGCCAGGCGTATAAAAGCAGCCAGCCCAGCAGGCGAGAGTGAGCAGTGAAGCATGACGCCTCCAAAAGCTCAAATTTATTTAGCTCTCCTGAAACTCATGGTTATCTGCAGTCCTGCACCCAGCAGGTCAGGGGTACGTCAGAACTGGCACGAGAGAGGCAGTGGGTGAAAGAAGATGGATCCACAGACAAACAGGAAGGTGAAAATTATGGACTCTGGGAAATGTTTGGTACTGGTTAGCAAATAAGCCTGTCACTACAGAGTGCTAGGTCATCTGCTGCCACTCCTGGTTTTATTAAGTGAGGTGGCTAAGAGCTTCTTCAAATACAAGACTTTGTGGCTGAATCCTTTTTACTCTTGGTTTTCTAGCAGGTCAGACCCCGCCTGCCCAGTCCAATGTGCGTGGTCCTCTCGTTTTCCTGCCAAGTTTTTATTGTTCCCATACCTCTCTTAGAGCTGCTTTAACATCTCTTCGGGGGATACAGACAATGAAGAGACTTCTATCCCAGATGGGAGCTGAGGATGGGGCTGGGTGGCTCCGGCTTGCAGTAGCAGGTTATTGAAAAGGAACCCTTACACACACACACACACACACACTATCTTCTACAGCTCCTGGGACTCCCCTCCCTGAAGCAAGGCTGCCTTGTAGCACAAAGGAATGAGCTCAGCCCAAAGGGCAGCTAAGTGGATGCATCACAAAGACAAAGGATCCCCCTCTTCCTGCCTGACCCTCTTGTCTCTGGTGTGCTGCAAACTGTGAGTTTTGGAAGGTAGCAAAAGAAGAACATGGAATTAAGGGGCAAGAGGGACATATATTTCTAAGCTGGCACCAAGGAACAGGACTGTGGAGGGGACTGGCGATGGGCCAGGGGTAAGTTAGTAGTTGTGTATAGCACAACAACCACTTTTCAGAGTCCACTCCCTGTCTTGCCACACAAAAGCCCCTGGAATTCTGCCCCTCTACTCCCAGCATAACGCATCCCCAGGTCAGACTGCAGCTACCATTAGAAAAGCAGAGAGCGAAAACAATCCACCATATGTCCCAACGTCCTGCTGCAAATGGAAAAACACCCGGAGGACTCTCTAGCACGGACTCTCTCTCTGCAGGCTGTGCTCACACACAGGTAAGAGAACACAGGAAACATCTGATGGAGAAACTTAAAAAACAGCAAATGGCCCTGCAGCACCTGAGAGACTAACAAAAAATGTAGATAGGCTCATGAGCTTCCATGGGCAAACCCCACTGATGCTGCAATCTGCATATACTCCTGTTACATAAGTGGATGCAGTGTTGTTTATGAATAGCATTGTATAACAATGGGATGGGCACATGTAGAAATACTGGAGGATGGGCACTTTGTATGTTGGAACAAAACAGTGGCTTGCCCATCATACTGACCTGCTCTAATATCAGCTGTCTGCTTACCAAACCTTTCTGTCCCTTCTATGGGGAAAGCAACAAAAGGCCCATGAACACCTACGTGCTAGAAGGCTAGCGAGAGAAACTGCTTCTTCAACAAGTAGTGCAGCCTGCCTCAAAGAGGCCGTCCTGTAGTCTGACTAAGCTCACACACAGGCTACATATCTCCTAAAACCTTTACATTTAGCTCTCTGGTTTAGCTGTGCTTGTAACTAGCAATGGGTCTGGCACCACTGAGCTTTGGGGAAATCTAGTTCCAAACATCATGTCTTGTCACGATCGCTATATACTGAATTCAGAGGGTTGGAGTAGATGACTATGAAGGTCCTTCCCCATCTTACACTTCTATGATTCTATGAATATAACCAAGATTGTGGACCTCAGCCTAGTGCCCTTGTTTTCCCTTTGCAGCCAATTTCTACATATAATGCTCTTGCCTCATTTTTTGCCCATATGGGATATGATTTTAAAATTACAGACACTGTGCCTGTGCCCTGTAACAGACTGTGGGTGTGTCTAGACTACAGGTTTTTTGCGAAAAAAGTGGCCTTTTTGCAAAAAACTTCTCCTGCTTCTAGACTGCTGCCGCATTTTTTTGAAAGTAAATTGAAAGAACGCAGCGGTTTTTTCGATCGCGGAAAACCTCGTTTTATGAGGAAGAACGCCTTTTTTCGAAAGTGCTCTTTCGAAAAAAGGTGCTATGTAATGCAAACTGTGCTTTTTCAAAAGAGCATCCAGACTGCCTGGGTGCTCTCTTTTCAAAAGCGCTTGGCTGTAGTCTAGACACTCTTTTTGAAAGAGGCTTTTTCAAAAGTATCTTTCGAAAAATATTCTTTCGAAAGAGGCTTGCAGTCTAGACGTAGCCTGTGAGCACAACAAGTGAACAGGGAGTGCACTGGCCATGTCCCAGCACAAGCAGGGGCTCTGTGTGGCATTACCCATCAGAACAGTGTATCTGAAAATGGGCTCAGCTGTGGAGACCCGCAGGCTGCAAATTCATGGCTTTGTTTCTCACTGTTGACCCAGAATGGTAAATATGGATTTGCTCTGCTCTTTTACAGGTTTGTCCCTAGTAGACATTAATTCTAAACCAAAGTTTTTACCCTGCATAGCAGCCTGAGGACACACATCTACATACAGGCATGAAGAGGGAACCTCCTCCCAACATCATCTCACTCAGCTCAGCTCAGACATCTGGGGCAGGAGCTTACCACAGAGTTCTGCAGAAATCTTAAAAGGATCCATCCGAGCTATTGCTCCATTGGGGAATCTCAGCAGTCAGACAGGGCGGGCTCTGTTCATTGTACGGAACACTGAGTCAGCTGGAGACCCAGCGGAGCACATGGAAAGGCTCTGCAGGCCCAACAGGATAGGAGACTAGGACTGAAGACCAGAGGACAGCAGAGGAACAGAGAATGCACCCATCCAGTGCTTGGCTGCACACAGATGTTGCACTTGTTTAACTTAACTATTTTTAAACAGCTGCAGATCCCCGTGTGCATACTTATTTCCATTCAGGAATGTCTCTTTTCAGTTTCACTTGCAGTGATGTGAGCCAAGCCAAAAGCATGGTTCCCACCGAAATAAGAGTGTCCACACAGCTTTTTGCACTTGTTTAACCAAGTTAGTGTAAAATCACCTATTAAGTTACACTGCCACCACTTTCTCACGCAGACAAAGCCTCACGTTCTTCTGCATGCACCAGAGGCGTTATTCCAGCCAGATGGAGTGGGATAAAGCTGAGACTTTACATTTCCAACAGAGGGAAATGGAAGAAGCAAGTAGTGGAAGCTCTATTGTTTGTATAAAACAACACAGGATTCAAAGCTAGGATACACACAGCAGGGGTCATAGCCACACAGGACTTTTCCATCAGTTTTTTTTAATTATATAAAATAGGACATCTGCATCTCAAATTCAAGTTCTTTAAAATTTTATCAGAGGAGAAATGCATCCCAAATCTTCCTGGTCCTTAAATGGTTCCTTTTTAATTAATTATTTCCTGAATTTGCTGCGCTTGATTCCCATTTCTCAGCAGGTCCTTGTGCACTGGTACCCAACAAATAAACCATCTCTATGTATTAACACATTGAGATGTCCAAGTAAGGAATCCAAGTGATCTCATTACTTGCTGAGTAAAAATTACTATGAATCCTGGGGAATAAATCACTTGTTCATAGAGTAGCTAGGATGGGAAACAATGTTTTGGAGCAATTCATAAATTTCAATCTCCGTTACAGAAGGTGGCAGTGTGTGCAACAGCAACTAGTAATTTCTATTCTGCATTACAAAAAATGAAAGGAAAAGAAAGCACAGAGAGGCACTGCTTTACAGCAGGTTGGAAATTCTAGTCTCTATTTCATGAAAGCCAATTCAGTACTCCCCAATGTGTCAAATAGCAAGTCTCTGACACGCGCCGAGGAATAAGAGCCAGAGTACAGAGAGACAACTTAGAGGCTGTGAAAACAAGTTTCTGCATAACGGCAAAAGTTTGCGTTTTCTATTTTGCAGTGAGAAATTTGCAGTCCTTAGCAAAATTATTCCATGTAGTAGAAGGATGCCTTCCTCAGAGTGAGTCAGGAGGCTAAATTCTCTTCTTAGTACAGCAGGAACACGGGGTCAATTTCAGTAATGCATCCTCCAGTGTTAATGGATCTTGTTTGGTTTCAGATGAGACTGGGTAAGAAAATTTCTCAGCTGACTGTTGCCATTATGTGGATAGGCCACATTATGTAGTTGTGTTGTTACCATTGTTGTTCAAGGAGTGGTAGGGCAAGGGTTGGAGTCCTGCACATGTGTTCTTAGGTGTTTTAATAAATGGGTAACCAGACAGAGAAGTGACATGTATCTATTATTTAACTTTGGTTCCTTGGCAAGCATTAAGTGAAACATCAGGTGGCTATCCTAAGCCTTTTGTCCAAACCTCTCTCTCTCTTCAGCTATGCAGAGTATGTACCAGCACATAACAGTGATTCACTCTGCATTGTTCAAGGAATGTCACTGTCTGTTGGCTGGGTGGATACAGAGGAAAGTGAACACCTGCAGCAGCATCAGTATTTCAGAGAGGTTACCTGATTTCAATACAAAAAAGCTTCCTCTTCACACCAAATGGAACACACCAAGTTCATCTCTGGGGGAAGAGTCTCAGGCTATGTCTAGACAGCAGGCTTCTTTCAGAAGAAGCTTTTCTGGAAAAGATCTTCCGAAAAAACTTCTTCTGAAAGAGAGCATCCACACTGCCAAACTTCATCGAATGGACGCTGTCTCACATTTCAGCTGTGATTGCTATGGACAGAATGGCC
This sequence comes from Rafetus swinhoei, assembly GCA_019425775.1. Taxonomy (NCBI): domain Eukaryota; kingdom Metazoa; phylum Chordata; order Testudines; family Trionychidae; genus Rafetus; species Rafetus swinhoei. Next base: position 29,606,241 of record CM033425.1, on the reverse strand, counting down.
ACCAGGGCACCTGTGCTTTTTCCTCTTTCCTCTTCTTCCAAAAGAACTCCCTCTTCCCCGTCCACACATGCCTTTTCCAAAAAGAGCTCTTTTGGAAAAAGGCTTCTTCCTCGTAGAAAGAGGTTTATCAATGCCGGAAAAACCCCTCAGTTCTTTCAAAATTTTTTTCAAAAGAATGCAATTGCAGTATGGATGTAAGTGAAGTTTTTTTCGGAAAAATGGCCGTTTTTCTGAAAAAACTCTGTCGTGTAGACATAGCCTCAGGCAGCAGTGGGGTTTCCCCTTTCAGGGACAGTTGTCAGGAAAAGGTGAGGTGCCTGCCTCGGGGCGGTTGTCAAGCTGTAGTGGACAGGCAAAGGTTCCCCTCTTGGAGTAGGGTGTCAGACTGCTGTGACCTCTAAGTTGTACTTGTTCTCTACAGATTAAGATGGCCAAGTGCACTTTTTACTTCCCCAATAAAAATGCATTTTATGTTTGAACTATTAAAAGTTGACAAAGTAAGGACATCTGATAGATGGGGTGTTACACAGGCCACAGTGTTTTTCTTAGGCCTAATTTGGGCCAGATATCAAAACAATGCTCTGTACCACCTCCTGTCTGCCATGTTGACACAGCTGTCACTAAAAGTGGGGCAGTGTAACAGCTGTTTGTCGGTTCTGTCCAACTGAAGGCATTTGCATTGTCAACAGGAGAGCGCTCTGGCCCACACACACAGTTCAGTGACACTTGCCATGGCAAAACTTTTGGGGGGAAGGAGGTTAGCAATTCTGAATGATAAAATTTTGGTTGTTCAATTGGCAGTATAGACATAGCCTAAGACTGCTGTAGGCAGTAGCCAATAGCAAGGAGTATTAGGTCTGGACTACACTAGGAAATTAGTTTGGTATAACTATATTGCTCAATGGTCTTGGAAATCCATGCCCTGAGTGATGCAATTACCCTGCTCTGCATCCCGCTGCATTCAAAGCTAGGGCGATGGGAGACATCTCGCAGCGAGTTGAGCACCTAGACAACAGGCAAGCCGCTCCCACCAGCACAGGTGGCATCTCACTGAAGCACACATCAGGCTCACACTACGGAACTAAAAACAGCTCTGTAAATGCTCAGGCTGGGAGCTGGTGATCCAAAGCCCACCCTCCTCCCTCAGCTTTGGCTACACAGGACCATAGCACAAGCCCAAGTGTGGTGATCCAGGTTCCGAAACACACTGCTGCAGGCGCCATCTTGCTGTGAAAACATACCCAAATACTGCACAGCACTTGTGTGCGCCCGCAGCATGGGGGTGACTCCCACAGTCCAGAGACACTGGGATGGAGAGCACACTTCAGACTGATTGACAGACAGCAAACTGGGAACAGATAAGCAAATACTGTCCTAACGCTTCCAGGACAGCAGCCGAGCTCTAAAATCCCTGATACTATTTCCTCTCTTTTTTGTCCAATGGCTGTGCTGAACAATGACCACACAATCTTCAGAAATCCTACTAGGGAATACACTGCTGTGTCATCATTGCTCTTCTTGGGTGGCTGAGCTCACTTAGGCACCCAGGGCAATCCATGATGACTCAACTATGCAGACCCTGCCTTGATGCACAAATACGTTTGTGTGTTCATAATTAATTACAGAGCACTCGCATCTCTGGCCAGCCCTGGGTGCACATTACAGTATTTCCTTCACCTGTGAAAGAGCACACAGAGGAATATTTAAGGCCTGATTCTAAGATCACTTATAGTAGGGGACTATACACCTCATTTGCATAGGTGCAAGCACAGCCAGAAACAGAGGTCTTTCTGGCTAATACATGCTTGTAGCAGTCAGAGAGTTACATACACCAACACTGTTTGTTTGTTGCCCATGGAAAATGCAGACTCAGTGAAGCCAAAAAATGTTATGAATTTGTGTCTAGTTTGCCAAATTGTTTGTTCAGCTTTTTATGGATGGAGAGGGTGTGTGAAGAAGATAAATATTTTGTTTCAACATTTTCTAAATGGAGTTTTTTTAATTTCTCTGATTAAAGCAAATATTTGTTTCAATATTTTAACTTTATTTTAAAAACACAAAAATATCTTAAAATAGTTAAAATTAAAATGGAAAATTTACATGAAACATTTCAATTTTCATAAAACTAAATGTTTTGCTGAATTCAAAATGCATCTTTTTCAATTTTTTGAGTTGTCTGACTCTAATATTTTTAGCTTTTGAAATTGCCAATGAACACAACAATCTATTATCTGCCAACTGTAATCCGCACAAATGTGCATCGCTTGATTACTGTGACTGCTAGAGAGCCATATACCTATATCCAATGCAATGAAATGTAAGGCTGCACAGTAAAAGTCAAAGTTGAATGTGCAGTCTTAAACTCTTTGCCTTTATGAGTTCTTTATTGATAAAATATAATTTATAATAGAAATCAATCTAGTGCAATTTTTCCCCTGTACCATTAAATATACATGGGTGTCTCAGATAATTTGAGGGCACATAATTAAACTCTGTATTTTAATGAATATGCACAAGGGGGCAGAGTTAGAGCTCTGCAGCGAAGCTTAATTTTTTGTATTTCTCAACTTTTGAATGCTAAGAGGTCAGCCTGAGTTACATTACCATGCATTTTTGCATTTAATTTCCTAGGTGTTTTTTTAAAGGGAAGAAGTAATAGAAATTGAGATTTGTCTTGTTTTAAAAGGCACCAGCAAGGAAAGGCCAACTGGAGCTTACACACTTGTATACTTATCAGACAAGAGTCGGCTAAAGTGTGACAGGTCCAGTGTTACATGTAAGAAAGGTTCAAATGCTGCCCAGCTGATTAGCAGAGCACCCACAGCTGGCAGAATGTATTTCTACTGGTGGTGCACATCCACACATGCCTTGGTGCACATAACAAAATTTATTCCATGCATGGATGGAAAAAAATTAGAGGGAGATTGAACACGTCCCTGACAATAATGTATGCTATCTCACTTTTCCCTCCCTGCACGTACTCCTATGAATGGTGTGGCTGGTAACTCTTCCAAGGTTGTCCAACACTTCCCAGGGTAAGACTCTGTTTTGCATTGTTTATCACTTCGCCAAAAAGTAACTATCCCAGCAGAACTTTTCCATGCCTATTGTCTGCCTCCAGCTGAATTTCTATGGACTATTTCAGCCAAGACAATTCTGACATTTCTAAGAACACGTCAGAGAGAAAGGGGGAAGGGAAAAAACACATTATTTTGCCCATGATAAAACATTCTAGTGGTCTTTTCTCTAAAATGCTCTAGTAATTTTGGAGCAGGAACTTGTAACTGGTGATTGGGTCCCTTTTGGATGAGGGACCATGTGCCTGTCAAAATCTGCCCAAATGTGGCCAAGATACAGGACTTTGAAAAAATTCATTTTGCACATGCTCAGAAGAGACTTCTTAGATTTTATTCACTATGTGCCCCAAGAGTCCATCTGCACTGAGCATGCATAGGCCTAGAGATGGCAGGGAGAAAAAGGAAAGAGCAATGTGGTGTTGGGATTAGTGAGTGAGCCTGAAACAAGCAGAGCACAGAGGCTGGGACTGAGAGGAGGCACGAAAATTGGGACTGGCTAGGAGAAGAGAATGGAATTAGGACAGGAGCCAGGTGGGGAAGACTAGGACTGGGACAGGGACCAGCTGGAGGGGACAAACTTACGAGGAACAAATAGGAGCACCTGTGACCATCAGCGTGCACTCCCTTCCAGGGCCGGACCGAGCCATTCCGGCGCCCCGGGCAGGCAGTTGAATTGCGCTCCGGGTTGGGGGAGGGCACATGCGCGGCTCCGCCCGGCGCGTGGGGTAGGGTGCGCAGAGCTGGCGGTGTCAGGACGCATGTGCCTGGCCCGACCCAGCCCGGCTACTGCCGCTGGCGCGTAGCCCGAGGCCGCCCGGGGCGGGCCGAGCCTGGCCGAGCAGGGCCCCACGGCCGCGGGGGGAAGGGCGCTGCTGGCCAGCACTGCGGGGGTTAACGTGGCCTCCACCCCAGGCGGCCGCTGGCTGGTGCTGTGGGGTTAACGCAGTCCCCACCCCGGGTGGCTGCTGCAGGGTGGCCACTGGGAGCTGCTGCAGCCCGCGATCCAGGAGCCGGGTGCGCAGCTCCTGATGGCAGCTATAAGAGGCGCTGCACGCCCCTTACAGCTGCCATCAGGCGCCCCCCATATGTTGGTGCCCTGGGCAGCTGCCTGGCTAGCCCATGCCTTAATCCAGCCCTGCTCCCTTCCAGAGGTTAAGGTGGAATGCAGGATTCCTGACTCTCATTGTGCCTCTGCTTCCAGCAAGTATCTGTGAAAACCACCAGCACAGCGTCCCATGGCCTCTACTGCCAGTCCACTTACTACTGCTATTAGTTACTCCATTAACACATGTGGCTGAGAGGCTGAGATCTGTGTGGTGGATCTAAACCTTCCAACCCTGCCAGTGACCCATCTGGGTGTCAATATAATGCCACATGCAGGAAATTCTGTTTGTCTGGTTTGCTTTTTTTTTTTTTTTTTTGCCTGAGTTCAGACCCTTTGTGCATATGCATTATGAACTCTGTGAACACATACTGGTTTTTTTACAGGACCTCAGACTCCTTCAGCACACAGGCTGGACCTGCTCTGGGGAAGAATCAGGGTGTACACACACCCCAGGTTTGTTTGCCGTAGAAGTTAGAAGGTGCACAGTGAATGAGGCCAGGGACTGCATATAGAGAAACAGTGGACTCATGATTAAAGCAGCTGGATGTTGCCACAACGAACTCAGTTCTGTCCCTGCCTCTGCCAAAGTGCTCCTCTGTGACGCTGGGCAAGTCACTAACAACCAACCTTTTCACAGGTGGTCTGTGTGTCCCATGTTTTCTGGGTGCCTGACTTGAGATCCAAGGCTCTGATTTGCAGAAGTGCTGAGAACTCACTGACTCAATAGGAACAGGCACTCTGAATATAGAAAATACTAAAGAATGCTACACCCACCTCAAAACCAGGTCCTAAACATCTTAAATTGGGCATCCAAAATTAGTGCACACTTTTCACCTTAATGTCTCTGTGCCTCAGTTCCCTGCCTGTCCTATAGGGATAACCCCACTCCTTGGTCTCTCCGGGGCGTTGTGTAGATACACATTTGATAGGCACTCAGCTACTAAAGAGATGAGCCCCATAGAAAAACCCATGAGAAATTAATCTACCTGACCTCAGAGCAGGTTTGAATAGGGCACAGCGAATAATGCTGGAGGCCACAAACAGAATAGCGAGGCTAAAACAGAATACTGATAGTTGCTCCTGAAGTGAGCACTGCCCATCCTGTGCATTCAATGAGGCAGGGGCTAAGAAGAAATAATGTGATAATATCTCTAAAAACTGTAGTTAAGCCACGGGCACCAGGAGGCCAAATTAAGGCTACCTTTTCTCTGGCCTTTCCTGAGGTTTGGTTATTTGACTTTATAACCTTACTAATGCTCTTTTAATGTAGTTTTTTATGTGCAGTAAATTTTAAAAGTCCACAGGAGTTCAAATAGCCCCCTTGCTCAGCTTAAACATTCACAGCATTAAACTGATGAACTGCTATTCCTCAACTTTGGCTTAGCTGGAAAACTACTGAATCTGTTTTCCTCAAGCTTGGCTAGCTCTGTAGATTTTATTGAGACCTGAAAGTTATAAGCCTGTAAAGCTGGCCAGTTTTGAAGTGTGCAAACTTGTAACTATCTACATCTGCATGCAGAAAGCAGGTCTCTTTAAGAATGCAGCTCTAAACTGAACCACACTATCTGCTGCACATGCTCAGTGCACAGTTGTCAAAGAGCTAGTCTTTGGTATATCAAACCTCATTTTTCAAACTAAGCGAAGGCCAAGACTGCATGTCCCATTTCCTGCAGCAGTCACCTTTAATGCAGGCCTGCCTCAAACAATATGGTTTAAAGTTGGTAGTACATTGTCAGAAGTCACAAACAGCTGAACAGATTTTTCTCAAACATCCATTCTCCCTGCTCCCACCTCACCCACCGTGTTACTATTAGATAGAGTCCAGCACAGACTATTTCAGTCTCAAAGGGGACTGATCCCTTTAGGATCCTATGTGAAGACGGTGGGTCTGACCCAGGGAAAACAGGGGTTTTAAAAGCTAGTTCCTGAATGACCAGGAGAACTAATGAACAGGGCCAACACACAGGAGTTTTGCGAGAGAGTTTAGGGAGAAAGCATCAGAGCCAGATATGCCTAACAAGAAACTTGGGCCAATAAGCACTCTCCCCTGCAAAAGATCAATAACAGTAATACCCCGAACTATCCCACCAAACAAAAACCCCTGCAAAAGGATGTAAGCAGAAGTCCAGCTGCCCAGTTTATTGCATCCAGTTTATTGCATGGCATGAACACAGCCTGGATGATCACCTGCCTTGAAGCCAGGCAATTTATGTGTGCATTCAGTGAAAGCAACTCATGGCCCGTGGAGACTGAGTATGGGCTCTTGAGACCAGAGAGGCTGAACTGGAGGAGCTGAGGGTGACAGGGAGGTACACAGAGGAGACCTTTAGGACGCAGCAGAGACATCCTCCCCTGCCCCATCTCTCAGCCTCTGTGCAAAGGAGAGCAACAGCCCTGAGAGGAGGGAAATGACCCCTTGGTGGGATCCTCCTTCCAGACGGTACCATGGTATTCTCCAGCCCTGAGATCGCTCTGTGGGGGAGAGAACCCCAGTCATCATCAAGAGACAGGTAACAGTTATGCAGGATTTGATTATTGGAAGCACAGAGAGCTGGGCCAGTGATGACCAGGAGACCCTGCATGATGAACTGCCTGCCTGGTGTGACACGTTGCAGGTTTCTCCAGACAGCTCAGTAGACTTACGTACAGAGGTGAGGAGGCAGGTAGCAGTGACACAGGCAAAGGTAGGGAAGAGGTCCAGGAGGCCAAATTAGGCTGCTAGGTAAGAGATTATAGACCAGAACCTTCATGGTAGTGTTCTCTGAAATGCTTCCAGTTCCACATGCAGGGCCAGGTTGACAGGATGAAGGCAGGATCTCAATGCATGAGTGAGACGATGGTTGAAAGGAGGAGAGATTTAGATTTATTAGGAACTGAGAAATGTATGGAGAAAGGAGAAACCTACACCAGAAGGATGGGCTCCACCTAAACCAAAACAAAACCAGACATGTAAAATTCAGATGTTTGTAGAAGGGTTTCTAAATGAAGGACTGGGGGAAAGCCTGACAGGTGCAGAAGTTCAGACAGACAGACAGAAACACACAGTTCAAACAGACACATCCCTATAGGGATTCATAAAGGGGATGCTCTATATCCTACAAAAGAGAAGATAGACTTTGGTAAAGTACAGCTAAGGGCTGAAGAGAAACAGTCAAACAGAAAAAAGTCTAATTCAACTACATCGTATGAAGGCAGACAATTAAATATTGACAAATGTTGTAAGTGCTGGTATACAAATGCAAGACATCTAAATACTAAGGGAGAGCAACTTGATTCCATGGTATTAAATGAAGACATTGATATAACAGGCATCACAGAAACTTGTTATTGGAATGAGGACAATCAATAGGCATGGTAATATCAGGGTACAAAATACACAGGTATGACAAGAGGCATAGAGTCAGATATAGTAAATACCTGAAACGAATGAGAGAGTACCCTATCATCTCTGGGGCTAGAAGTTCCATGATTGAATATTACGAATACAGCAGTAGCAATATACTACTGACCACCTGACCAGAATAGAGAAGGTGACTGTGAAATACACAGGGAGATCAGAGAGGCTACAAAAAGAGAAAATCCAATAATAATAGAGGGTGTCAACTAGCCCCTTATTAATTGTGAATATTGCACCTCAGGATGGGACGCACAAATGAAATTTTGAGGCACCATGAACGACACCTCCTGGAATAACTAGTTCTGCAACCCACAAGGAAAGATTTAAAAATCAGTGAATGGTCTTCCAGCGCTTAGAGTACGTCTAGATTACATGCCTTTGCCAACAGAGGCATGTACAATAGGCTACCCGACATAGTTAATGAAGCGGGGATTTAAATATCCCCGGCTTCATTAAAATAAAAATGGCCGCCGCGCTGTGCCGGCTTAGCTGATCGTCAGCACAGCATGCAAGTCAAGTCGACAAGGATTGGTCGACAAGGGAAGCCTTGGTCGACCACTCCCTTATGCCTCGTGAAACGAGGTTTACCGGAGCGGTCAACAAAGGCTTCCCTTTTCGACTGCTCCGCGTCTTGACTCGCACGCTGTGCCGACAATCAGCTGAGCCAGCACAGCGCGGCAGCCATTTTTATTTTAATGAAGCTGGGGATATTTAAATCCCCACTTCACTGACTATGTCGGGTAGCCTATTTTACATGTCTCTGTCAGCAGAGGCATGTAATCTAGAGGTACCCTTAGAGGCTAACAAAAATGTAGACGGTATCACGAGCTTTAGACAATTCTTCATGTAATCCAGAGTGACACACAGAATCTAGTGAAAGAGGTGAATACAGCTGAACTGGTTAATAATATCAATCACAATATAATGAAATTTAACATCCTTGTAGTGGACGGAAATACCAGCAAAACCCATCATGCTAGTACTTAACTGCAAAAGGGGAACTGTGCAAAAATGAAGAGGCTAGTTAAACAGAAAATAAAAGTAATAGTCACAAGAGGGAAATGCCTGCAAGCCGCATGGAAACTGTTAAAAAATATCATCATAGAGGCTCAAAGGATTGCAACATATTCATAAATCATCTGGAAAAAGCACTGAAGTGACAAAGTTTGTAGCCCATATAAAATGACTCAGGAGAGGTAAGTTCAAAGCTGACTGCAAAGAGTTACAAAGGGATCTCACAAGGACAAAAAAATGGCAGATGAAATTCAATGATGATAAAGGCAAAGTAATATATGTTGGGAAACATAATCCCAAATATACATACAAAATAATGGGGTTTAAATTAGGTGCTACCAATCAAGGAAACGAGTCATTGTGGATAGTTCTCTGAAATACCTGCTCAATGCACGGGAGCAGTCAAAAAAAGCGAACAGAATGTTAGGAACCATGAAATGAATAGGCAGCAGGTGTAAAACACACATAAGGCAGTATTTCTTCACACAGCGCACAGTCAACCTAGGAAACCGGTAGCCATGGGATGCTGTGAAGGCCAAAATTACCACTGGGTTCAAAAAAGAATAAGTTCCCAGAGGACAGTTCCATCCATGGTTGTTAGGCAGTATGTTCAGGGGCCTGGGCAGCCCTCAAGCTCTGGTTCCTGGAAGGATGGATCACTCACTACATTGCCCTGTTCCGTTCCTTCATTCTGAAGCACCTGGCACCACTCATTGTCAAAAGTCAGGACACTGGGCTAGATGGGCCATTGGTCTGACCCAGTGAGGCTGTACCCATGAAAACTATCAGCATGCGAGTGCAGGAGATTAGAATGGTGAATGTTCTGAAATTTACTCGTAGCAAATTCCCTCGGATAGAAGCATACTTTGGATATACTAGCTGGGTCACCGTTAATGGACAGTTTCATTGCTGTTCTCCAGAAGCAATGTAGTAAGCAGACAGGAACAGGAATAAATTAAGCTTTGCGAACAGGGGCAGCTAACAGGGAGTTTCGAGAGGGAGTTCTCCAGGTGAAGGAGGAGCAATTACAGGAGCCTTGAGATAAGTGGCTATGTGTAGTGTGTGTTTGTGTTTGGGGGTTACTTGCTAGTTGCCTGAAAGAAACTGGGTGCTGAGCTGGTGTTTGTCTGTCTGTTTGGCGATTCAAGTGCTGAGCTGTTTGTAAAGTAAGTTGTCATGGGATAAGAGGGAAGGTCCTTTCGTGGATTGGTCACTGGTTACAAGACAGGAAACAAAGGGGAGGAATAAATGGTAAGTTTTCCAAGCAGAAAGAGGTAACTAGTGGGATCCTCCAAGGGTCTGTCCTGGGACCCATCCTATTCAACTTATTTATAAATGATCTGGAGAGATGGGTAAACAGAGAGTTAGCAAAATTTGCAGATGATACTAAACTGCTCAAGATAGTTAAGACCAAAGAAGACTGCGAAGAGCTTCAAAAAGATCTCACTAAACTAAGGGACTGGGCAACAAAATGGCAAATGAAATTTAATGTTGATAAATGTAAAGTAATGCACATTGGAAAAAATAATCCCAACTATACGTACAATATGATGGGGGCTAATTTGGCTACAACTTCTCAAGAGAGAGATCTTGGAGTCATTGTGGATAGTTCTCTGAAAACATCCATTCAGTGTGCAGTGGCAGTCAAAAAAGCAAATAGAATGTTAGGAGTCATTAAAAAAGGGACACGGAATAAGAGAGAAAATATCTTATTGCCTCTATATAAAATCATGATACACCCACACCTTGAATACTGCATACAGATGTGGTCGCCTCATCTCAAAAAAGATATATTGACATTGGAAAAGGTTCAGAAAAGGGGAATAAAAATTATTAGGGGTTTGGAACAGGTCCCATATGAAGAGAGATTAAAAAGACTTAGACTTTTCAACTTAGAAAAGAGGAGACTAAGGGGGAATACGATAGAGGTCTATATAATCATGACTAGTGTGGAAAAAGTGAATTAGGAAAAGTTATTTACTTATTCCCACAATATAAGAACTAGAGGTCACCAAATGAAATTAATAGCCATCAAGTTTAAAACAAACAAAAGGAAGTTTTTCTTCACTCAACGCAGAGTCAACCTGTGGAACTCCTTGCCAGAGGATGTGGTAAAGGCTAGAATTTTAACAGGGTTCAAAAAAGAGCTAGATAGATTCATGGAGGTTAGGTCCATCAATGGCTGTTAGTCAGGATGGGCAGGGATGGTGTCCCAAGCCTCTGTTTCTCTGGAGGTGGGTAATATGGGAGAGATCACGTGAAGATTAACTATTGTGATCCCTCCCATCTGATATTGGCCACTGTCAGCAAACAGGATACTGAGCTAGATGGATCTTTGGTCTGACCCAGTGTGGCCATTCTTATGTTCTTAACATCCCAGCGGTGTGTCTAAGTTGTTATATCACACAGTAGCATCTGTGGGCCTTTGCTTGCTCCAGGAGACCTTGCAAACTGTCCTGTGCATGTGGAGATACTGGCGGGCTGTGGGCAAAGAGGGGTGCTGCATGCAGAGTTGAGAGAGGAAGGGGAAGCAGGATTATGCGATTCAGCAAGTGACAAAACTTGCATGGTTTGGTTGCAATATGCTTCCCCAGGCCTCAGCTCAAGATGCATTGATCGCTGATGTTTGTCCCAAACTAGTGCAATAGCCTAATGGAGTTTTTCACCATATTGGGCTCTGAAGGCTCAGACCAGGGGCTGTTCGAGGCACCCTGCCACAGTCTGGACCACAGCTGCCAGCATCTAGGAGGCCAGCCACTCCTTAAAGACAGGGGCAGCGGCTCTCATATTGTTCAGAGTGGCCGCCGCTAAGGAACAAAGCCCCTGAAATTGTGACTGCGCACCCAGCACTTCAGGCCCTCTCGCCCAACCCAGACTGCCCAGGCTCCCCACAGCGAGGAAGGAGGGGGGTGGGCCCCAGGTGACAAAAACCCCAGCATGCCCCTTCGCCAGCTAGCTTTGCAATTGACACATGGCACAGAAATGCCTTCCAACCAAAGATTTTGGAAGCAGACCTAGTGGTGTTGCTTAGCAACTATGTACACTGACGCAGCCCAGCTGCAGTAGCAGCAGTTGGCTGCACTTGTGCTCTGATGAATTGCACACTTAACTAGATACTGAGCAAGGCCGACCTGTCAGCATGTCAGCACTGGGGCTCCTAATCTGCGTCTGTGTTGGGGATGGCCAACGGCCTAGCTATAATTGCAGGGAGGCGCATGCCCGTGTTCTGGCAATACAGATACTGCTACTGATCTGAGGCAGCACCGCAGGAGCTGGGAACGCACCGTAGCATCTAACCAGTGGCTGTGGTACCGCCTCTGGCGCCCCACCACTAGCCGGGGAAGGAAGGGGCAGGAATTGCACAGCGAATAGAGATGCCTCGTTCCTTCCCTCTGCTCCATGCTTGTGTCCTCCAGGGTGTTATTAGAGAAGGTGCCAGTGGAAGGTCTGGGTCACCCAGGGAGAAATCAGGAGGTTTTAATAAATGTAATACCAACTTTCAGACAGGAAAAAAAAGCCATGAGCCACAGAAAAGGGATTGCCCCTTCCTGTGGTCGAGTGAGGAATATTTATATTACACACATCATGGTGTGTGTAATATCTGTTCTCATGCGGCAAACTTGCAGTCTGACATGTGGACATGTTCTGTCCAGAGCAAAGGTACGTTCCCAAGCCTTCCTGCAGCCAGATAAATAATGTTAATTCCCGGAGGCCCTCTGGTGAAAGGGACAAGGCTTTGTACTAGGGATGTTAGAAACAGTGTAATTGAATAGTCTTGTAACCGCATGAAATCTTATCGGCTCCACCACTATTCGATAGTCCCCAGATGCGGGAGCTGGCCTGCCAGGGGAACCATTTTAAAAACCAGCTCCCCGCACACACCAGCTGCCTGCTGCCCCTCTGATACAGAGGCAGCAAGTGGCGGGGGGGAGTGCACGTAGTTGACAAGATAAACAGATAAGTCCAGGCTTATTGGTTAATCGAGTAGTGGACTACATGTTGACATCCCTAACTTGTACAGGGAAGAGTCACAAAGCGTCTGGGATACACAATACAGGAATCACTTCAATGAAATTCAGCTCTCTCCGAGGTATCGTATGGCAACTGTTTGACAGCACACAGCAGACTTCTCCAGAAGAGTCTTTAGTAATGTTACACATATGCTCCCAGGACTTCGGTTGCTAGAAGAGACAAGCTTCCCAGCTTACACAGAGGTGTGGTTTGAAAGCTAGTCTCTTTCACAAACAGAAGTTGGTCCTGTAAAAGATATGACCTCATCTACTTGCCTCCCCAATTCATTAGGCCAGGAAGTGAAGGTAAATACTACATCCAACTGCGTTGGGGGTTGGGTGGGGTTAGCATGCAGAATTCAGTGACACCAAAACAGCCTCTGACTGATGCCCAAGGGCACTAGAATATACAGTGACCATGAAGGACCCAAAGCAGTTTAACATTTTATCCAAAAAGCCAAGCACCAGGCTCTTCACTGAGCAATCAGAGCCTGCCAGTCAGGTGGGAACAGAGGGAGAACAGGGCACAGCACAGGTGGGCCGGGCAGACATAGCTCCCTGAGGCTTTGCCAGAACAGTGTCCTGAAGTCCAGCACAGTTGAAATGCCTGTCACCACGTTAGCTCCTCTCTGCCCAGCAGCTGGTGTGGGATAAGGGGGAGAGAAAGCAGGTGTTTCTGAAGGAGACAGCAAGATGCTCTAAAGCACCTTCCCTCCTTCCCACCCCCCTCAACTCCAGTCTAGCAGTGGAGATTTCCAAAGCAAGAGGGCAGGTCTCCTGCTAGAGAGCAACAGGGAGGAACTCTGGGCATGTCAACACAGCAGGGCAAAAGTCGAATTAAGCTACGCAACTTCAGCTACATCAATTGTGCAGCTGAAGTTGAAATAGCTTAATTCAGCTTTTGGTACAGTCTACGCAGCAGAAAGTTGAAGAAGAACTCCCTTCCTCCGACCTCCCTTCCTCCTCGTGAAATGAGGGTTACCATGAGCCGGAGAAAGAAGTCTTCCAGTTTGACATGCTTTCGAAATAATGGCTTGCTGTGTAGACGCACTCTTGGTTAGTTTGGAATAACGTCAGTTGCTCCGAAATAACGCTGCTGTGTAGATGTACCCCCAGAGACCTCTGTAGCAGGAATGCAAGATGCATTGTAAGGATGTAAAATCACATGTAACTAGTTATCCAGTTAAACATTAAGTTTAACCAGTTAACTGATTAAATGGGGGTGGGTGCCTGGCTGCTTCCAGCCCCACACGAGGCTGTCAGCTCCCAGCCCGGGTGGGGCCAGAAGTGTGGGGCTGCTACGTGGGGCCAGACGCCCAGGCCAGAAGCATAGGGCTGCTGCTTCTGGCCCCATGGGGACTCACCTGGGGGCTGCTCACTGGGTACTGGTTAACTGTTAGTTGATGCTTACCAAGTAACCAGTTACCTGTTAACATCGCTAATGCATTGTGATGGGTGCACAATAAGCCCTCGCTGGGTAAATGGGTAAAAGGAGCTGCATCAGCTGGGCCTGGTCTAGGCGGACACTTCCCTCAAATCCTGCTTCACTTCACTATTGTGGCAGAGGCTGGGTCGGTGACGTCCTACTGAAGCGTCATGGCCTCGGTTCTGACATTCTCTGTCTGTTAGCAGGGTCTGAGCGCACATCAGAGCAGGGGGCAGCAGCAGGGCCTGGAAGGGAACAAACAACTATGGCCCATGGCTGTGTGTCAGAACAGGTGGATGCCAGAGGAGTGGGAGCACAGCTGCCGGGAGGTGAGAGGTGCTGGGAGATAGACACTTCCCAGAAGGAAACTGCTGTTTCTTCACAGGAGGACGTGGGGCCTGGATTGCTTCCCCTACCTAGCACAGACTAGGCGCATGTGCTCTGAACACATAAGGAATAAGTCTCTCCTACAGAAGGAAGCCTGGTGCTCAGCACAGCAGGCCATGCCATGGGCTAATATAGCACTACCTGTGTCACAGACGGCACTTCCACTGGGTGAGCAACAACAAACATTTCACTTATTCACACAGAGGTTGTTCCTATTGTCCTGTCTGCCAACAGCGGCCAGTGCCAGGTCCCCCAGAGGAAGGGAACACAACAGGTAATCCTCAACTGATCCCTCCCCTGCCACCCTCCCCTGTCACAGTGGCTAGGGACACCATTCCTACCCATCCTGGCTAATAGCCACTGAGGGACCTAACCTCCATGAATCTATCTTGGGACTGCAGTGGTGATTTAAAACCTTGGAAACAACATGAGAACACATGTGCGTACACCCCCTTGTCCTTGACACAGATGCCAAAGCTGCCCACTGAAGAAGCAACCCTACCCCCATTACTATGGCTGACGCACACCTGCTCCGTTCACATCCTCAGCACGGGGTGTGCTGCAGAGGAGGGTTTCTGGCCATTTTGGGATTTTGGCAAGTGTGACATCTGGACGAATGTGAGGTATAACTAGGGAAGGAAACCAAAGCTCAAAAGTCTTATGTACATCAGAAGCAGGAAGCCTGCCAAACAGTCAGAGGGCCCGCTGGACGATCTGGGTGTGAAAGGAGAACTCAGGGATGACAAAGCTGCTGTGAAGAAGCTACATGAACTCTTCGCATATGTCTGTGCTGCAGAGGATGTGAGGGATGATTCCCACACCTTAGCCAAGGTGAGAAATCAGAGACGCTGTCTCAGATTGAGGAGGTTTTAAAAGAAACTGTTAATTAGTAATAAACCACCAGGAACAAATATTCTTCACCTAAGGGAACTGAGATGTGAAACTGCCAATGGTGCTATGTAACTGGCAGCTTAAACCAGCCTCTGAACCAGGTAACTGAAGGATAGCTCACAGATTTTTAAAAAGGCCCCAGAGGGGAGCCTGGCAGTTACAGGCCAAGAAGCCTAACTTCAGTCCCAGGCCAAATGGCTGAAACTATGGTAAAGAACAGAACTGTCAGGCACATAGATGAACATAACATTTGGGGGAAGAGTAAATGCAGCTTTTCTAAAGGAAATCAGGCCTGCCCAATCTCTCAGAATCCTGTGAGAGTTAACAGCATGTGGACAAGAGCGATATGATGTATTTGGACTTCCAGCAAGCCTTTGACAAAGGCACTTTAGCAAATTAGGGAGGCATGGGATAAGCAGAAAGGGCTTCTCATGGATTGGTGACTGGTTAAAAGACAGGAAACAAAGGGAGGAATATATGGTCAGTTTAAAAAAGGAGAGCAAGGTGCTCCAAGGATCTGTGCTGGGACCTGCGCTGTTCAACATAGTCATAACCAGGGTGAACTGTGAAGTGGCAAACGTTGCAGACAATACAAAATAACTCCAGATCGTTAAATCCACAGCTCAGTGTAACGAGCGACAAAGGGATCTCACTGAACTGGGTGACCTGCGGATAAAATGGCAGATGAAATTCCATGTTGATAAATGCAAGGTAATACACATAGGAAAACATCAGCCCAACCACACACACAAAATGATGGGGGTCTAAATTACCTGTTACCACTCAAGAGTCAGTGTAGATAACACATCCACTCAATGTGCAGCAGCAGTTAAAAAAGCAAACAGGAAGCTGGGAATCATTCGGAAAAGGAATGATAACAAAATAGAAAATATCATATTGCCGCTACACAAATCCATGGCATACCCTTGAACACTGCGGCCAGTTCTTGGCAACCCATGTCAGAAAGGTGAAGAAGTTCTGAGAAGGGCAACAAAAATGGTTAGGGGCTGGATCAGTTTCCATAGGAGGGGAGATGACAAAGCCTGGGACTGGTCAGCTGAAACAAAAAGGGTATGTCTACACTACAGCGTTATTTCGAAATATCTTATTTAGAAATAGTTCATTTGAAATAGCTTATTTCGAAATAACGCGTCTACACACAAAATGCATTTCGAAATAGCATTTTGCTATTTCGAAATAGTGCATCCACACTGAGTAGACTCTGAATCGCATTTAAGGCTGGCCGGAACCAGGTCCAGCAGGACTCCAGGTCAGGACTTACTGCATGGGGCTGCTGCCTGAGGCTATCTGAGGCCTGTGCTTAAAGGGATCCCCCTCTCCCTGGACAGCCAGTTCTCAGGTTTCCCTGCTTGCTTACCTACTCGATGAGGGACAGCAAAGCATTTTGTCTCTGCATGCTCTGATTGCCCTCTCTCGGGACACCACAGCACTCTGCAACATGGAGCCGGAGCTGCCCCTGGGCACTCTGGTGCTTCTCATGGACGCGTTGCTGCGAGCCTGGCTGCACTTTCTGCAGGCTGCCATCTGGGAGGTCCATCAGGGGGTCTGTCAGTATCCAGGAGGCCCTGCAGGAGAGCTTCCACCCTGAGGAGCACTAAGAGCCTCTCTGGTCTGCCCCACTAGGGGCTTGTGCCTCATTCCTCCCTCACATCCTTCCACTTACCCCTCCCTAACCCCCCTTCCTGATGTCAAATAAAATACACATATTTTCATGAACACAAACTCTCTTTATTTAACAAAACTGGGAATGAAACTCTGGTGAGACTGGGGAAAGGAGGCATGAAAGGGGAGAGAGAGAGGTGGGAGAGGAGGGGAAACCTGGGAGGAGGAGCTGGAAGGGGAAGCAAGGGAAGAAGCGGGAGGGAAAGCTCGGGCTCAGGGTTGGGGTCTCGCTGGACCAACAGTTTTCATGCTAACCTGCTCCTGGGTTCGCATGTGGCCTTTGGTGGCCAGGCTGGCAGCTATCCTGCCATAGACGGCCGTGTTCCTCCATCTAGTGCGGAGATTATGGATGTTGGGGGCATCCCCCCAAAACCTGAATAAGGTCCATGATCTCCACCCTGGACCAGGAAGGCGCCCACCTTCTCCGGGCCCTGGCAGGCTCCTGGGAGCTGGCAGACTGCTCCTGGGGAGCAGTGGAGGGCTGGCTGCCAGTGGCTTGCTGGCTCATGTTTTGGGGCCACTGGGTCGGGGCAGTGACTGCTGGCTCTGGGCTGGCAGGCTTGGAGCTGGCAGAGGCACTGTGGCCAGTGTCTACCCCTTTAAGGGCTCTGGGAAGGGGGGAGGAGAGAAGTGTTCTTGGTTGAGGCTGGAGTGGCCACCAGGGCACCCTGGGAAGACTGGAGGCCCTCTATTTTGATATGAGTGTCCACACAGCACTTATTTCGAAATAGCTATTTCAAATTTGGTGTTATTCCTCGTAGAATGAGGTTTACCAAATTCAAAATTAGCGCTCTGCTATTTCAAATTTATTTCGAAATAGCCGTTTGGGTGTGTAGACGCTAGGAAAGTTATTTCGAAATAACAGCTGTTATTTCAAAATAACTTTGCTGTGTAGACATACCCGAAATGACTAAGGGGGATACCATGTTTATATTATGTCTAGGGTAGGGAGAGTGGATAAGGAAGTGTTGTTTGCCCCTTCACATAATATAAAAACCAGGGAGGGCAGGGGGAAGGTGTTACTCAATGAAATTAATAGGCTGCAGGTTTAAAATAAACGAACACAAAAAGAAATGCAAAGCACAGTCACACAATCTGTGTAACTTCTTGTGGGGGATGTTGTGAAAGCCAAAAATATAACTGGGCTCAACAAAGAACTTTAAGTCCCTGGGGAGTGCCTGGGGCATAGCTCCCTGAATGGGTATTAAACAAGATGGTTAGAAACACAGCCCCGTGCTCCAAGTATTCCTAAAACCTCCAAATGCCAGAACCACCTGGCACTGGCTCTGTGTCAAGACAGGCTACTGGGCTATATGGCCTTTTGGTCTGACCCAGCATGGCTGCTCTTATGTTCATATCAGCTGTGATGTCAGACGCGGCCTCTCCCGACACACACGTCTCCACGTACGGTAAAAGCAGCCACGCTTTTGGCTGGTGCTGTTTGCATGTAGTTTGGTCCTGACTGAAAATCTGCCTTCACTGACCCCAACCTGCTCTCCTGCACCAGGGCTGAGCAGTCTCTCCACTGTGAGCAGAAAGAGAGAGGTGACAAGTAGCTTCATTTTTACTATTTGTATTTGACCTTTTGATATTGTTTGCTTTTTCCAGCATAATCTCTTAAGAACATGACTGATGATTTATAGCAAAAGAATATCTGTACTGTGGGCACTGTGCAAGCCCTCTCTCCTGCTGCTTTGGCGTGATTTACTTTTGGATTAGCCTCTGATAGAGAAGGGCTCGGCTGATGATTCTTCCTCATATATCAAAAGGGAAATCCTTAAGACATCACTATAAAACAGCAGGAAAGAGCACCTGCCTGACTCATAAACTTATATGATGTGGTTTAGTCAGATAGGCCATCTGCTTCCCTTCTATACCCATATGTCCTTTGCTGTCCCCTACTCCCTCACAGTTACCTCCCGTGATTTTCTTCTTTACTTCTAGGAAGCTAACATAAAAGAGAATGAAATGAAGGATAAAGTTTCATGAAGATGGGAACAAGTGAAGTGTCAACTGCCTGTGCCTCCTAGTTAACACAGTAAACAGCCCGGGTGAAATCCAGGGTACGCACAACTCTGAATTAGTGAATGGGCCAAATCCCACTTTCACTTACAGCTGTACAATCCAGCTGACTCAGAGGGACAGGACAGAAAAATGTCTCCCCTTCTGGGTTATTCATATCAATTCCTGGACCTTCAGAGGAGTGGGGCAGGCTCTTGAGCACAATGGTCCTAATCCGGCAGCACACATTGCTTTGATGCATTTGGGTCCTGGTTTTAGAGGCTGGAAGAGAAGCTTAGGCGTTTCTTATTGCTAGTTAACACGCCACATTTGTGCTTGCAGGTATGAGTGCACACGCCAATACCATCTCTGCATGTATAATGACAGTAAGCGCACATGAAACTGTCAATGCAAAGCAGCCCAAACAAATGGGTCTCTATTACTTTAAGGATAAAAAGTGAACAGAGTGGAAGGAAGGGCCTTCCTGACATTCAGCTATTAACGTCCCTGTCACAGGTCTCTACACTGGTACTGCAAGCCCATGTGTCCTTGAGCAAATCACTGGCACCCTCCAAATTACCCAAAGGAAATCACATGAGAAAGTGTCATGAACCCTGGACAGCACAGGTCTTGGGCCCACGCCCGGGCATAAAGGCAGAGCCTGTCTCACTCCACTTTGCCATGTCCCCAGCTCCCTGCAGCTTTCGGGTGTGCCTGAAACTCCTGGATGAGTGGCAGAGTGGTCCAGATAAGGGAGATGGTGCGTGCAAGTGCTTGGGCCTGGAGGAGATGAAGACTGTCCCTGAAGGAGCAGGAACAGCCATTTACATTTCAAAGGCGGAAATGCTGCGGGGAGCATGAGGCCAGCGGGGGACTCAAGCAGTCCTCTGCTGGTCCCACGCTCCCTGCTTTTGAAATGTGCAAGAGCCCCACCCCCAGGCTCTTGTACATTTCAAAAGCAAAGTGCATGCCGGGAGCGCAGGGCCAGTGGAGGATTCAAGCAGTCCCCTGCTTGCCCCCTGCTCCTGGGCTATGTCTACACTGGCGGGTTGTTGCGCCAGAAATATGCAAATGAGGCTAAGCGTGGAATATCGCCGAGCCTCATTTGCATACCTAATGAGCCACCATTTTTGCGGAAGAGGCTCTTGCGCCAGAAGGAGCGTCTACACTGCCCCTTCTTGCGCAAGAAAAACCCTCTTGCACAATGCCACTACGCTGATTATTTTCAGGAATAAGGGCATTGCGCAAGAGGGTTTTTCTTGTGCAAGAAGGGGCAGTGAAGGTGCTCCTTCTGGCGCAAGAGCCTCTTCTGCAAAAATGGCAGCTCATTAGGTATGCAAATTAGGCTCAGCGCTATTCCACGCTTAGCCTCATTTGCATACTTCTGGCGCAACGACCCGCCAGTGTAGACATAGCCCTGCAGTGCTTCTGCTTTTGTCTTGCTACATTTCAAAGGCAGAAGCGCCACCAGTTCCCCACTGCACCCCACCCCGCCCTCTGCCCCCATGGAGACAGGGCTGGGAGGAACTGGCTTTTAAGCTGGCTCCCTTCGCCCCTTGCTGCCTCTCTCTGATAGAGGCAGCTGGGGGAAGGAAGGGAGGGAGGTGATTAGTCGACTAGTCACATACATCCCTAGCAGGATGATCTCATCACACTTTGTCAGTACAGCTGTGGGACTGGGGTGTGCTTGCCCCTCCAGAGAAAGAGAAAACGGTCTGGCACAGGGATCCGCTTCACAGGGATACCTGGGGATTCAGGAAGGAGAGTTTGCTGTGGGAAGTGGCAGAGCAGCATTTAAGTAGAGGATATGGAGGCGGTTACAGCAGCTGCAGGGAAACTGCCTGGCCTTCCAACCAACGCATCTGCAGCTCTCGTTTCAAGAGCAGTAGCAAGCAGAGAAACTGTGTCTGACTCCAGCCCATGGAAAAGGTGGGGAACAGGGGACTCCCACTGTTTACGTCACCTGCCTAGTGACCTCTTTGGGGCCCAGAAGGCTTATTCCTCAATCAGACACATGGGTCACCCTATCCCTCTTCAGTGCCAGCCACCAGCTCTTGGGGTTGAGCTGCATTCCCAGGGATTGCATGTTGTACTGGCCCTACTCTCAGATGCTGGAGCCAATTGCATGTTGAATCTACTGGACCCGGAGCCCCAGATGCTGGTCCCAATCACATGTTCTGTTGGCAGCCTCCCTTGAGTCCAGGGTTTATTGGTGTAGCTGCTGCCTGATCCACTGCCCACATCGGCTGCTCTCTAACACACCAAGGAGGGCCTCCCCGTGTAAGGCACATCTGCCAGAGGCACCACCGGGAAAGGGGCCTGTGACAAACAAGCACTCGCTCCCCCGGGGACACACTCCACCCAGGCAGCCCCAAAGGAGACCCAGACTTGCTTCCTATCCTCTCAGCAGCTAGGGGTTGGGGAGTGACAGGACAGGCGCTTTGACCATCTCTGGGATCCCACTGCTCTGTGCTCTGAGTACAGCAGGGTGCTGCAGCAATAAGTCAGTATTCAGTGTGACTTTGCTTGGTGTATTTACTGAAATGGATGCAGCTGTGGAAATGCAGCTGCAGAGTCTCCAGAAGGTGGTAAATGGTCCGTTAACTTTTAGTCACAACTCTTCATTACATGTAAGAATAATGGGTTCAGTTCTATTATGTCATTAATCAGCACACTTCCAAATAAATGCAACAGGCAATATTAAATACTATAATAAAACCAGGCCAGCCCCACCACCGCCATCTCGCTCCTGAGGGGCCCGGCCAATAAATCTCGGCTCAGGCTGTAATGCTGATGAAGATGTACCAGCACTCATTTTACATGAGCTCAGGCTGCAAGCCGGGCTTGCTGTGTCTCTGCTTTGTCCTGTTTGGAGATGGAGGGGCAGGCTGCTGCGCAGCCCGAGGGGCTGCAGTTGGTGCTGGCTGGGGGCTGGGCTCTGTGAGTTGAATGCTAAAAAAGTGTTTGTTAAAACAGAGTCCAAAGCCCCCTTGGGCAGAGGTGCTGGGAGCTGCGCTCCAGATCACCATGTTCCAAGCTGATCACACACAGCACTCAACTCTTGCTGACTTGGTTGCTGTTCAATGCATTGGAAGATCTTTGGGGCAGGGACCACATCTTCCCATGTGCCTATGCAGCGCTCAGCAGAACAGGGTCCTTCCTGTGGGGTTTCTGGCTGCTCCTGCAACACATACAGGTCCCATACTGGGAGGCGGGGGGGAGGGGAGGGGAGATGTGCTCAAGACTGAGGTGCATGCTTGACTGGGGGAGGGGAACTGCCTGGATGGTGCTGATCAGTCTTGAGGAGCAATGGCAGTGGTGTGTGGAGAAGCATGCGCAGGCGATGGCTGCACTAGGGTGCAAGCAGCGAGTGACTGAGCGCACTTACCAACATAACCCAAGTGTCCACATTCAGACCTGAATGGCCCCATGTTTCCCCACCTCCAGCCATGCAGCCCACCTGAAAGCTGGACACTTACTTGGTAGGTTTCAGCATGGAAGGCTGCAATTGTAACCCAAAGGATTCTGGTGACCAGCTGGATCCCGCGTTGGAAGCTTTTCCAGAGTGAGAGCTGCTTTGTATCAGCTCTCTGCCTCAGAGCTCTGAACTATGCTGTGTTTCATGGAAGAGAGTCTGTGAGCATCCTCCATACTAACTCCCTCAGTGCCCTGTGGAGGCCAGCAGGCTGGGGTCTTACAAGTCAGCGAGAGGAGAGGACAGATAGACAGGAGATCTGCAAAGGCACAAAGAGTGGACGAGACATCCCTGCCCCTTCCCAAGGTAGGCAGGGTGAGCCGCAGCTTTCCCAGCCAAAGACCTGCGTGTGAGCACCTCTCCCCCCCTGTAAAGGAGACGAGATCTGTGACAGGGAAGCAATGCTGTGTTCCTGCTAGGGGTTGGAGAACACTTTGCCTGCACATCCCTTCTTTTAACCAGGGCCTTGTTTTTTCAGGCTTTCGTGCTGAAGAGCCGTGATCTCTGGGCAGCTTGGCCCCAAACTAGTTTGGATAACAGGCAACGGCAGGTCAGATCAGAGCTTGTGTGAAGGCCCTGAAGGGAGAAGTGCTTTGCCCCCATCCTATGTGGTCAGTCTAACACCTTTGCGTCTGTGGCCTTTGAGGAGGGCCAGAGTCAATGCTTTTTGAGGGGACGGAGGATTAAAGGCAACATGCTTGGCACGGCTGCAGAAATGCTGCTTCTTCTCTCCCCTTCACACCACTCCAAACAACACGCCTGATTCTGGTCTCCCATGCTCACACCCCACTCTGCATTAATGCTAATGAGCTGCAAGTGCTCTGTTACGGTAGACAGATAGGGACTATCTTGCCTGCAAGCAGAGGACCTCTCTGTTTATGGGACCAGTCCTTGTTTGTTTTACAGCATGTCCCAGGGAGATGGATTAGTGAGCAGGTGACAGGGGCCACAGACCTGTGACACATTTCCCAGTTATGTGGCACCTTTATCTGTTACATGGATACCATCTCTGCACACATGGTATATGTGACCTTGGTCACCCATTTGGTCACTTCCCCCCAGGCTGTCTGCATTTTTTGCCGCACGCTGCCCCACATACACAAAGCACCCTCTAATCTGCAAAGTCACTACCCTCTCCTCTTTCAGCTCCTTCCCTGCAACCCACCTCTGCCATGACAGAAGCAGTCAGCAGCCACCCCTGAGGGACTCTTGGGGAAAGCATGTTCCT
Source organism: Rafetus swinhoei (assembly GCA_019425775.1). Classification (NCBI taxonomy): domain Eukaryota; kingdom Metazoa; phylum Chordata; order Testudines; family Trionychidae; genus Rafetus; species Rafetus swinhoei. The sequence continues at coordinate 29,582,547 of CM033425.1, read as the reverse complement.
ATTCTTTTACATATTTATACTTTTAAAAATACTTTCAATGGATTGCCAGCTGCATAATCTAATCCTGCTTGCTCACCATCCTACCCAACACACATACACACACACGCACACGCACACACACACAAACACCCCCTCAGGCTATCCTGTCACTATTAAGGCTGAGGATGGGTTTTCATGCTGCCCCCTACAGCTAAGGATGATGATTTCACGCCACTCCAGAGCAAGGTCAGCAGCGTGCCCTCTGTCTCTCCTAGGTGTTAGTGATGCTTTTAACTGTTGCAGATGAAACACGGAGCCCCAGGCATTGGCAGGTAAAAAGCATTTCATGTCCCTTTGATGCAGAACACCAATAACTGGGTGACACATTTGTTTTGCATCCTGCTCTGAAACCTACAGAGTGACCAGCCCCCTCCTCTCTTCTTCTGTCTCTGTTCATCAGATGGGCACACACAAGGCAAGTGAGTGATCAATAGATTCAGATGGCCAGCACTCGCCATGCTGAGCTCTTGGACAATCCAGCCCTTCAAGGACAAAGGCCATCTGGCCACCAGACAGCAGCAAGACCCAGAGTCCTGCCTGGCTCTTCAGTGAGCTGCTTCTCTCACTGTAAAAACTCTGAGTGGCAGTGTGCAGACTGTAAAGTATTGCCCAGTTCTTAGAGGGCTGGCTGAGAGCTCCACCATGGGCTGAGATCAGCCTAGGAACCAGTGAGACTTTCAGAAGCACAGCAAGGCAGTGGAAAGTGTTGTGAAGGCCTGGACTTTAACAGGGTTCAAAAAGAGCTAGATAGATTCATGGAGTTTAGGTCCATAAATGGCTGTTAGCCAGGATGGGCAGGGATGGTGTCCCTAGCCTCTGTTTGCCAGAGACTGGGAATGGGTGATGGGAGGGGGATCACTTGAAGATTCCCTGTTCTGCTCACTCCCTCTGGGGTATCTGGCATTGGCCCCTGTTGGCAGACAGGACACTGGGCTAGATGGACCTGTGGTCTGACCCAGTCTGGCTGTTCTTATGTTGTTATGAGCTCCTGGAGGTGGAATTGGCCTATTTCTAGGGGAGGAGTGGCTGAAAATAACAAATGTGACTGAAGACAATGTCCTTTGAAAGCAAAGTGCCAGAGGCCACATGTTTCTCCACTGTGAGAAACGGGCAAAGCCTGTCCTCACAGACTTCTGTCAAGTCACTGAGAGAGGGGATAAGGCAAAGGCCCCTGGTGTGGTATGGGTGTCCATGCAGATTGCCCTACAGACACTCTCAGGATTTCCAACCCCATGACCCTACAGCTACCTTCGGGTTCCCTCAGCACAGGCATGCTTCCCTGAGCCTCTTTCCCCTGCAAAAGGGGTTTGCAGATGAGGGTGTCAAGCAGCGGCAATGTTCAGGCAGATTTCTCTGTTGTCCAGTTGCTTTCATCAAGCCATTCAGCCTACAAGACTAAGGGCTACAACTACACTAGCAAAGCCCGCCACAGCTTATACCAGCAAAAGGCATTCTTCTGATGGTACAGTCAAACCATCTCCCCGGACAACATGAACCACACTGGGAACAAGAGTCTTGTGCTGGTATCAGCTGCGTCTGAAGCTGGGGTTTTGCTGGTATAGCAATGACTCAAGGAGGTGATTTTTTCCACACTTCCGAACAACGTTTCTATGCTGGCAAAACTTTGTAAAATATGCTTGGCCAAAGTTTGCGAACAGCCCCTGGACCGAACTAGGTTCCCACCGAGACTTAGGGACTAGATTATCTAGCATGGATAGCAGTCTCTTCTCTTAGTGGGACCCAACAAGCCTTTTCCACCTCTGACTCTCTTAATGGCGTAGTCGGGATTAGAAAGTGAAAATTGTGTTCATAGAGCCCTGCCCAGGTATGTGACCCCATCAGCAGGATCAGGCAGTCTAGAGTGGTAATTCTACACAGGCATGCTTGCAAGCCAATGTATACATGGCTCTGTAGTGTGCACTTGTTTACAAGGATCTCATGCAGGCAGCTGCCAGAAGCAAGTAGAAATCAAACCTCCAGCTCGTTGGGGATGAAAAGCCCTCCCATTATTTAAGATTTCTTCATTTTCTTCCCTCTTTTTAATTTTATCTTAGTAAGGCTCTGGGAGTTCCATTTTCTCTCTACAGCAGGACAGAGCAAGCAGAAGTTTTTCAGTTCTCTGGAGACATGCCTATAGTCAAACCACAGCATGGATAAAAACCTGCAATAAAAGACCACCCAAAGGACTGGGTACAAGTGGTCCCACAGGAAAGAAAGGCAGAGAGAGGCATTTTGTTTGGAAAGGCTGAGGCACAATTATCCAAAGGAGAAAAAAAAACCAGCATGAAATTTCCTGCTCTGCTTTTCCCTGGGAGAGCTGATAACCAAGGGAGCTCACCAGATGCTGGGCACTCACTGTTTCCAGGTTGAGCAGACTGCCCGGGGTGGCAAAGTGGGGGGCTGTGAACGTGTGTGCATGTGTGTCGATTGCCTATCAACCTTTTTAAGGACTGAGGAGCTCACAAACACTTTATGCTGTTTTCCCCCACAATAACCCTAAATAATTGCTCATTACTGCCCTAGAGCAAATGACCTCAAAGAGCAGCCCTTTGAAAATTCCAGGTTGTTGCAGCTTTCAACAACAAACTTACAGAACCCTTTGCCCCACATCTGCCCTCAGCAACAAAAATGACAACAGTGTTCTCAAGCAGCTGTATCTACTGCATGTAGTGATGGGTTACTTAGAATCGCTGGGGCCCCTGCACTTAGGCTGGTGGACTCTGAGGAATTTGTATTTCCCCGGGTGACACATCTATAGTTTAATATACTGAAATTCTGCCCTCCCTGACTGAGGCTACGTCTAGACTGCAGGCTTCTTGAGCAAGAAGCTTTTATTGGAAGAGATCTTCCACAAAAACTTCTTGCGCAAGACAGCATCCACACTGCAAAAGCGCATCGAAAAAGCGATGCGCTTTTGTGAAAGAGAGCGTCCACACTGTATGGACACTCTCTCAAAAGTAAGTTCTGATTGCTATCCACAGAATGGCCACCAGGGAACCTGTGCTTTTTCCTCTTTCCTGTTTTTGCGCAAAAAAACCTTCTTCCCCGTCCACACACACCTTTTTGCGAAAGAGCTCTTTCGGAAAAGGCGTTCTTCCTCATAGAATGAGGAATACCTACGCCAGAAAAACACCTTTGTTCTTTTGAGTTGTTTGTGCAAAAACCTGCTGGAGGTGTGGACGCTCCAAAAAAACTCTGTAGTGTGGACATAGCCAGAGGGAGGCAGATAAAACAGGACCTGCAAATGGAGCTCACTGGTCAAGGTCCCCATACAGCTCCAAAAGCATCCTGGAAACCAACAATAAAAAGTGGAAAAGGAGGCACATATTAACTTCCTTACTTTTTCATTTCTGACACAGATTGTTTTCCCCTCATTTCAAAGAATTTCAAGCTAATGTCTGGAGGGCAGAAAAATCTATTTCCCAATATGCCTGCTGCAGCTTTTTCACCAATCGACTGCCCTTCCTGGTACAATCAGTGGGACATTGATTTTTTTTTTTTTTTTTTTGCTAGAGCATCATCCAAAAATCTATCAATACAAACAGCATCTTTGGGGGGAAAAAAAACCAAACAGCCATCCAAGATGAGCTGCTTTACCCCTTTCCCCCCCGCCCCTTCCCCGTTAACTGTAGCAGTGCACAGCCAGGCCCAGCCCCAGAGTAACAGCCCCTGGGAGACAACCAGCCCACACCTGGGATATGCAGCTCACTGAATGGCCGGGCTCTCCCACAGGGTTGTGACCCAGCAGGGCTTGATGAAGAGGATGCATAAGGGCACACCATTAGCACATTGCTGACATTGGGCCCATTGTGTTGACCTCTGTTGATTTACCATAGATACCACATGGGGCAGGGCCGACCACCTGTAGGGCTGTGGGGTGTAGAGAAGCCTGGCCTGGGCTTTGAGATGTATGCAAGAGCAGCAAGGTGTCATTGCACCCTCGGGATGTGCAGGTCACAGGCTCTCCGCTCCTCAAGAAAACAACACGAAGGAACTCAACACCCCTTTCCTCCCAAGAACAGAGCCCAGAGACACCCGTGCAATGAGAGGCTCTTCTGCCTGCTGGGCCTTCCTCACTGGGCTGTCAGGGGTGTGGACTCACTAACACGGTAGGGGCAGATTCACACACATTGATTCCACCGAACATGGAGTCATCAGCCTGGTGCTTCTGCTGTGTTGTTTGCACTGGCACGGCAATGTCCTTTGCAACGCACCAACTGCAAAAAACGCTGGTCTCTTCACAGCTGTCTCTCTCCCAGTTACACCTCACACTACGCCCTAGGCAGCAGAAATGCACAGTGGCTCTCTACCCAAGGGCAGACACTGGACAGAACTTTCTAGCTCTCCCAGATGCACCCCGTGACAGCACAGTGGGCTAACCTCCGGTGCCAGATTCAGTGCTTATTAAATGCCATGAAGCCCCATAAAGGCAGCAGAGAATCTGCTCGCAAGTGTTCCACTAGCATTGTCCCTAAAGACTCTACATGCAGCCAGGTAGCTGGGGGGAGGTACTGAACCCTAGCTACAGCATGTCACATCTAGGGCCACTGGTGAGGTTGGGTGATCTGATGTAGGGTTTAAAGTCTTTTTTTTATATTGGGAACCCTGAATGGCAATGGCAATAGATGCTAGAAATTAATATTATGAGCTGGGTTGATTAAAAACCCGTTGAGATTAATACCTGTGAACTCACCCTTCAGCTAACACTGCAGCAAGCTGCGTGCCATTGAAGCTAAGGTCTTCACTTCCCAGAAGATCAACACTGCTCCCGTTGGCCTCTTGCAAATAACGTAGCTGGAGTTGTAATAGAGATGTAGCCGTGTTAGTCTGGTCTTGCTGAAACAAAAGACAGGACTATGCAGCACTTTAAAGACTAACAAGATGGTTTATTAGGTGATGAGCTTTCGTGGGCCAGACCCACTTCCTCAGATCAAATTGTGGAAGAAAATTGGCATGACCATACATACCAGCTGGAGTTGTGCATCTTAATTCAAACATCTGCATAAGTATCGACATAGCCAAGGTGTGTGTGAACTGTAGGATATGTGCAGAGAGAGATCTCAGAAACTGACGTCAGACAATAACAGACTGAGGGAGCAACACAGCTGGAAGGACCCTGGAAAAGTCCTGGTAGAGGCTTTTGGGCAAAGGTGCAGGCTGGAAAGAGCATTTGTGGTGCTGCGAGCAAAAGAAGCGGTTTCTTGCTATTTGGCCACAGCCAGTCAGCTTTGTACGTTATTTATCAATAAACAAAACTGCAGCACCCAAATACTGAATGACCAGAGATTTCAACTCCCAGCTGAAACATGCACAAGCCCCAAACTGTGAGTAGCTGCTAGAGGGGCCACAGGGGGCAACAATAACACATTCATCCATCTTCTCTGCCATTTTCCATCCTGCCGAGCTATCCTGAGGACTACGTCTGGCCTCTTCCTTTCCATAGGGGCCCTCCTGCCCTGTGGACAGAAAGTGAGTGCTGCCCATCCTGGCCCGGGATCAAGGTGCCCCTTTAGGCTGCCCTTGGGAAGCAGAGTACATCCTGGTGCCCTACTCCAAACGGACACCTTTCCTTTTCTCCTAGGGGAAGGACTGCTCTTCCTGTCAGACTCCTGCTGTCCCTTCCCCTGTGCCGCCCTGGAACACAAGTTATCAAGCTGCTGGGTACCCCTCAATCACAACTACCAAACACACCCATAGCTCCATCCCTGGGCTTTTATGGCACAGCCCTCCCATCCCCCTTTTTCTGTACATTATCAAATGTAGGTGTCAGATGTCCAGACAGAGACCTTGTATTCTCACCATCTGCAAAGCATTAAGCACCTTTCCAGTGATACATAAACAAGGTATGGGGCTAAAAGGGCCAGTGGTCTAACTCGGCACAGCAGGAGATGGGATAGCCGATGAAGCAGATTGGTATAGCAAATAGGAATCCAAATTCCAACCCTGGCCTTGTATCAGAATATGCTCGCACATATGACACGCTAGATCTAGGGAGGCACCAGGCATGAGAGGCAGGAGTTGGGGGAGTCAGACTACTGGCAGGATGGTTAGCACTCCAGGTAGATCTCCAGTTCCCTGCACAGATTTGATGCACTTGGCAAAGAGGAGAACCAGAAATGAATTTAGTAGCGGGGTATCATCTCTAGCAAGAAGACAGACTCAAGGAAGCTGTACTGTCCGGGGAGGAAGCGGCAATGCTGACTTGTGCTGAGACAGAGATGCTCCACTTTAGCAGCATATTGCCATTGCATGTGAATGGCAGGAGTCAAGTTCACTTGTACTAGAGATGTGATTGTAGGTGTGCGTGGCAATAACTGTCTCCTGCCACTATACTAAATCAAATACTTCATTTGATAGTCTTGGCACCTATTAACACCTGTGCAGGAAACTGATTGTGCCTCCTCTTGTCCACAATCCTCGGCATTGCTTCTTAATCAAGATATCTTCTCCACTAGGAAAAAGAAGGAGCAAAACATTTACATGTGTTTTCTGCTGCAATCAGATTACACAAAGGGCAGTGCTTTGGAAAGGACCCACCGTCGCAGCACACTGTGCTAATCCAAACAGCCTTAGGTCTGCCCTTTCTTTGGGTAAGGAAAGGATGAGAAGAATTTGCTGGCACATGGAGACACTATCTAATGCTTCATTTATTTGTTGTTGTGTGTATAACAGTTGAAGAATCACTAAATAGCCTGGTGATATTTTGGTTTAAGGATTACTCTTCCCTCACTTACAACACTTTGGAAGGATAGTCTGCATTTGGGTCGGCTATACACATCTCTACTGCTACCAAAGAGTATCATTTCTGTCATTAAGCACCCAGGAATCCCAAGCAGCACATGGCTGAGCTCCAGCCCTGTTAGGCTGAGATGTACACTCCAGGGCTTTTTGAGTGGGTACATTTCCAGCAGTGTGTTGGCATTACTGCATAAATCCTGTTACCAACTCCTGGACCTGGATTTTCTGTCTGAGCATCTCCTGTGCACAGCTTTAAAACTACCTTACCATTTGCATTTGTTTCCGGAGGCCAGAGCTCCAAATGTTTTTCTGGAATTCAGAAAAAAAATTTCCACAGAATGTAAAGTACCTTCTTGCCCAGAATTCTCCAGCTTCTGATGTGTTTTATGTTTTCTTTTGTGTGAATCTAAGTGGCAGAGTCTCCATTCTCTCATGTTTCGCAGCTGGATTTTCCCTCTTCTTCCCTATGATACAAGGGATTGGTTTGAATTGATTTAATTGGCAATCATAGATCACAGCGTTCAGATAGTTCAGGCAGAAATGACTTTGTAGCTCAGGAGAAAGTGAGGTAGTGACCCCTTCATGACACCTCCACCTGCTGCTACCAAACACCTTCGGTCTGTTTCTGCATCAAGCAGCTTTGAAGTGGGTTGGAGACGTCCAGTGCTTTTCTTCCTTGCAGCGCAAAGTCTGTGGTTTGGATCCATGGGCATTGGTTTGAAAATGAAAGCATGAATAAAATGCAACATCTATACTAAGTGACATCCTCCCTCTCTCCTCCCTTCCCCGCCAATATGCTCCTGGTAAAACCATGGGGTTTTGTATATGATGCACTAGTTTAGCCAAAATGAGTCATCTGTGGTGATGAATAAAGCTGTGATCTCAGGTATCCCATCAATAGATGACTTTGTATTTTCTAATTGCTTCCAAATGTCCTGCTAAGCCAAGATACTCAGGGTAAATAGCCCAAGCTGCCTTTCTGAGGTTTTCAGAATTCTGGTTTTCCTAATTATGGTCTATTTTTTTAAATTAAAAAATTCCAGATGTTGTTATAATCACTGAAGGCAACATACTCCCATCTGCAATATCCTGCTGAAAGGAGGTTATTCCTCATCCACATAATCACTGGGATATCTCCTAATGCCTCTCGGCATCTCAATAGGTTGCACCCACTACACAGTTTATAAAGATCTTTAAGGTCCTTCTAGATGAAGCCAGTCTATAAAGGTGAAGTCTAATAATAATTATCATCATTAATAAGTCCCAATTCACATTTCGTTCAATAATCGGTCACCTAAACTCCAAGCTCCTTTCCAGTCTTACACAAGGAAGATACACAGGTGTAATTGAGTTTCACACATTCTCCTTTAAAGGGATAAGATCAGCTTATGAATCAGACATCCTTCTACATTTTAAAATCTTCCACTACCTTAAATTAAACTCAACTTCGCTAAAATGAAAAAAAGAGAAAAACATTTTTCTCTGCTCCTGTATACAGACAGTCATGTTGTTTCCCTGCCCAGTTAGTCAATTCCCCTTGCTGTTTATCAGGATCTTTCACACAGCAAACGTGCAGGGGAAACATTCTGAAAGTAGGAGAATCTGATTTTTAAAACCACAAGAACTGGCAGAAGAACTCAGCAGCAAACGAAGCACATAAAACTACCGGCAACCCTTTTCATTTATTTTAATGGCTAGGGTCCAAATTGCCTGCATCCCTTTACACTGTTTGTTCTGCTTCTGTTCAAATTAAGGTTTTAAGTTCTTGGGACAAGAAGTTTTACCTTCCTGTTTCTAAGAACCACACACACCTATTGCGCTATATACAGTAAGTACAAAACAGGCAATAAATACCATAAGGCTGTGGAACTGTTGCCCAGGAGAAGTAATGGAAACTATCACGTGATGAGGATAAAGAATAACAGGGTCACTTTCATCAAACGCTGAACAAGGAACTTTATTAGAAGAAGGAAAACAGTATTATCCATACATATAATCAGTCTGATATTTTTTCAAATTCCTTGTCTATAGTATAGAGGGATTTTATAGCTGGCGATAACAGATCATAGAATACTAGGACTGGAAGGGACCTCGAGAGATACACAATGGCAGAATAATACAGCAATAAACAAAGTAGTGGGAACAAAATGTTTATAAATTATGTACGTAAAACCTTCTGCTGAAAATGGCAAAGGGGTTTGTAGTGTCCAGGCAATCAATGCCAATTCAGCCAGAGAACAGACCATCATCCTCTTTGGCAAATTAATCATGAGCTGCCAGACTGCAGAATTCTGTGAAGAGGTGGATAGAGAGGTGTGTGGGAGTCGGGATGTGCGTGGGAGTATATATTTGGAGCGGTCACTGAAGTGGAGTCAGTGAAGTTGCATGGATGCACCTGACAGCAGAATTTTACTCATAAGGTATCTTACTCAAACCACAAAGCATCCATACCTATTACCTCTTGCTTGAGTGTCAGCACATAAGCAAAACTGGCGCTTGACCCCTTTACTAAATGGATCTCTCCTAGAGCTAGAAAGATGTCCAAGAAAAACAGAGCTGCTGGAAAGGATGTTGTGAATTAAGGAATCCTGCTCTGACACAGAGCACTAACCCTGGGGCAGGATTAGCAGGGAGAGACGAAAGACCAGAGCTGGCCAAAGCTGATTTCCCCCTTTACTGTCTCTAAAGAAAACAGTCGCTGATTTGCAGAGCCTGGCAGCAGCAGCTGGAGACACATCCCAGCTATAATTCTGACCCTTTCATGGTAATGGGGCTGAGATGGAAAGTCAAATAGCTGCTGCCATCATTGGATAAGGATCTTCCAAGGTGCATGAACCTATCACATGCCATAACTCACCAGAAATGCTCTATATAGCTATGACCTCTGAAGAAATACAATAACAGCCTCCTTCGAATATGGGCCCCCACATCAGTTCACCTCAATGATGAATTTACCCTTTAACAGCAGCAAGTCTGAAGAGCTAAACACCACATGACTGGGCATCAGGGCGTGCCATCGATGTCAGACTGCTCCAGGCTGAAACGACTTCTTCATGACAGGACACGTCTATAGATAGTAACGGGCAAGTGGCTGCACTGCCCATTCCCTGCAATGGCAGAGAAGCCAACTTGAAAAACAAACTGCGACCACAACCAGTGTTAACACCAAAACAAGCAACACAGGTTACTGGAAAACCAACCCCAGGGGGGCTTACAATGCACTTCCCAGGGTAAGGGGAGCAGTGAAAACTAAACTCAATGGAAACACTTGTATCATAGGCCGGGCATGAGTGCCAGAGTGTCTCCAAACTGCATGTGTCCCATTCAGCCCCTGTGAATGAGCTAAACTTCCTCTTTCCGGGGCCTCTTGTGAGGTTCACCACGTTTCTCACCACACTGTCACGACAGGCAGACACTGGGCCAGACCTTTACGTTAGCTGCCCCTACATGATTTAAACTAAACCTAGTTCACGTGTCTGTAGGAAGGAAGTTGCCCATCTGAAAAGATCCATCCCACAACACTTTCTCCGAGGCTTTGGGAGATGGTGAGTTGGAAGGAGGAACCAGTGTGGACAGCGCAATGAAGACCAACACAAGGCCTTGTGATGGCTCGAGCAAATCCACACCGCTTTGTAATGATGATGACAACCTGTACTCAAATCCTTTTGTCCTCCTGGGTTCAGGGGGAGCCTGGAAGCACTTGGGTGAAAGGCAAATAGCCCAGGTACTTCTGACCTAAAGGCAGCTCTGATCATGTCACAGGAAAGTCCATCCCTAAATTAGTACTCAAGAGATTTGGGGAATTCAGGCAAGGTACATAATGCACCAAAGCCAAACCCCCAAGTTCACCCACTGCTGCCTTCACACACTTGTCCCAACTAAAACTACACTCTGCTCTTTGGATGCACGCACTGATCTTCTGCTGAAACCAGAATGTGGACACCCCCACCTTGATGTATCCATGTGGTATCACAGCAGGGTGCTGATGCCAAGGGCTCTGCTGTGTTACTGGAAGTCATCCATTCGCTCAGTGAAGTACAGTGGCAATAAATGAGAACTACACTGAGGGCTTGTCCACACTTCAGAGAAGATTGACCCTCTGGAGGTCAATCTTCCAGCATTCGATTTAGTGGGTCTAGTGTAGACCCCCAAAGTGAACACTGAGGGCAGCCCCCGCCAGTGTCCTGTACTCCTCAGTTTGTGAAGAATAAGGGAAGCCAACCAAAGCACGTGCTCTCGTAAGCCTCCCACAGTGTAGAAGCTATGGCAGCTCGCCGTAAAGTAAGCTGAATCCAGCTATGTATTGTGCGTAGCTGGATGGTGTACTTAAGCTGACCTGCCTGGTCTAGTGTAGGCCTGGCCTGAGTGCTGGCCAAACTTTTTTTTTCACTTCCCTGACCCAAGCCCAAAAGAATGAGAAGAATGACTGTTATAAGGAGGAAGAGAGAAAAATTGTCCTCAACCTCTGATGACAGGCCAAGAAGCAAAGGGCTTAAACTGCAGCAAGGGAGGGTTAGGCTGGACATTAGGAAAAACTTGGTTAAACACTGGAATAAATTGCCTAGGGGTGTTGTGGAATCTCCATCACTGGAGGTTTTTAAGAGCAGGTTAGACAGACACCTGTCAGGGATAATATTTAGTCCTGCCTTGAGAGCAGGGGACTGGACTATAAGATCCCTTAAAGTCTTTTCCAGTCTGTGAGTCTATATGGTCCAGTTGCTATAGCTTTCTAGCTTCTAACAACTGGGCAGATCTCTGTTGCTGACAGCAGCAAAACTTCTAATGGATAAACACCCAGAATGGTCTAGTGCAGGGATGGGGAACCTAAGACCTGGGGGCCTGTCTCCATGCTGACATCACAAACAGAAATTAACATCCACAAGAATGCCAGCAAAGCTCATGAGAGACGGAAGACATTTCAGGATGATATGTAACTAGCTATTACCCAGTTCTTGTAGTCTAATGCAGAACCAGTAATCTTTTGCTGTAGCTGGGCATCCAGCAACGAAAGCAGAATTCAGTCAAACAGAGAATATCTCTGGGTTGCTGGCTCAGATCTGGACCAAGATGGTAGGATGCCATCTGATACCGGCTCAGGTGGCCTACCTGAAACCAACAAGTGGTCCCACCTATGTTCTAGCAAACAGGTGTCTGTAGCAGTTGCGAATGTGCTGGCTGCAGCCTCAGCAGCTCTCACCTTGAGGGGAGGGAGGGCTGACAGAGCCCTGGCGCCTTGGCCGGGCTCTCCATTTAGCAAGAGGAGCAATAATAGCAGAACCAGGAGCAGCAGGCAGCAATTGTAGACTCTCTAACTGGCTCCTTGGCAGCATAAAATCCTGAGCAAAAGACCCTGTTTTCACTGGCAAGTTCTGGTTTCATGTTTCTGATCTTTTAAACAGCAGAGTTCAGCAGAATCTGGTCAGCAGCTCCCTGAAGTGGCTTTCGTTACTCTACTGCCAGGCAGCTGAGCCCTATCCCCGAGGCTACGCCAGAACCCACCCCACCACCTTACCCCAGGGCATCCCTTATCCCTCCTTCCCCGGGGCGAGGGGGAGACTAGAACCCAAAGCAAGAACCCACCCCACCACCAGGGCACCCCTTATCTGGCCTTCCTAATGGGGCAGCTGGTGGGTTAAGGTGCTGTTCACAAGTGGGCAGGGCTTGAACCTACAACCCTGGGGTCCCCAGGCAAATGCCTGATTTCCTTACATTAGCAGTTCCAAGCAAGAAACTGGGGAGCAACCCTCACACCCTGACAATTATCAGTGTCATTTGGCAGGTAGAGAGGGAAGCCTGGTTCCCTGGAGGAAACAGCATTTTCTCTCTTCTCCATCCTGGACAGAAGCCCCTAGTGGAGAGAGCTGCTCCATCCTATGAGAGCAGCACATCTCTGAGGGCAGACCAGGCCCTGGGTTGCTGACAGCTCCCAGTTTGCAATAGACCATGGCAAAGACACACTCTGCTCTGCCTGCCCACCCACTCCACTGGGCCTCCAAGCAGCCCCCAGAGTCCACCTGCCTGATTTCTGTAGGGGAGAAAGAAGCAAGAACAACCGTGGTGCTGTACAAGCAGGAAGAGGCTGTGTGGGCAGGCAAAGGGTTAACAGGTGAAAGTCAATGCCCCCCTCTTCCAGTCAGCCAATATTTCTATCAATACATTATGCAGCAGCATCTAATAACAATGACACAGAAGCCAGAGCTATTTCAAACAAACCAATCAATTGTATGAATGTAATCCCCAGAAGAAAGCAAGACACAGCACACAGAGCTGGTCCTGGGGCAGGGACAGAGCCAGGCCCAGGAGAGAGGGAATTTTAGCTGATAGAGTGCACTGGGCCCAGGCAACAGAGACCAATGGGAAGGGTCCCTTTTTACAAGGATTAGGCCTCCTGCTGTGGGGCCTCAGCTGGTGCAGAGCATGAATTACCCCCACGCTTCCAGCTCCCCAGCCAACGCACCACCACTGGCATGGCTTAGCCAGGAGCAGGACCCTGACTGCAGAGACTAGAGCCTAATCCTATCTGGCAACTCCTCTAGCTCAGTGTTTCTCAACCTCTTTTTTATAAAGTGCCCCTTTTAAAAAAAATAAGTCCCCCCAGTACCTACCGTTTTCAGACACACATTTTTTTTCTACCATTGCAACACGTTTGTTTAAACAACTTCATTGTAGCCGGGCGGGCAATGAAATTTTTGGGTGTAAAAAGTACAAAAATAATAAAACGCTGTAAAACTTAAAACAAAAATTCAGTTTTCTCCAAATGTCAGTTGTGTGGATGTACCCCCAGACTTCTCTTGAGTACCCCTAAGGGTACTTGTACCACTGTCTGAGAAACACTGATCTAGCTCATCTGAACTGTCTCTCTCCCTGGGGAGGAAGGACCCCAAACCTAGGAATCATTCTGGTAGCTGTGGGAGCCCCCCAAGTCAGAGCCTAACACAGAGTTCGGAGAGTCAGGGCAGCTGGGAGTCGCTCAGCTTCCTGAAAGCTTTTGCTGTTCTTTGAACCACAGCAATTCAACCATAAGCTTTGTGAGAGGGCGCTTGCTCAACTGTCCAGGGCACCAAGATTATGTCCCATCCCTCTGTCTTGGCGAGGGAAGCACAAGGAGCCAGGCAGTGATGGCTGGCTTGGCAGTAAAGAGGTAAGCTGTTTTAGGCTGGAACCACTTCCTATTCCCTGGCTGAAAGAGTTGTTAAAGTTGGTGGCTCTGCTTATTGCATGCCTGACAAATACCGTGCTAGTTACCCAGCCTCTTGCAAAGGCACCCTCTGCATCCAGGGAGCTCATCAGATGCCAATGTTATCAAAATAGAAATGAACTATGTGGCGTGGTGGGGGGCTTTCAGATCTGGAGTCTGACAGCTGAAGGAAAAAATGAATGACTTTGTTTAAATGAAGTCGACACCCGGGGTATCAGAGGAGGAAAACAGAGCAGTAACTCTCCTGCTACAGAAAACCAGCAGCATTTGTATCCAAGGTCACGTTAAAAGATGGCATGGCAGATATATTTAAACAGGATGACCCTCTCCATTGCAGACTTGGTGCTATGGGAAACACAGTATAACACCACAGGGCAGAGGTTTAGCTTCAATCCAAAACTGATGTGAAATATTTCCATTATTTCAAGAAAGGAGAGCAGCATCCTCAGATCCCTGTCAGCAATGAGACGCAGCAGCTCCCACACCCATAAACAATAGCCGTTTGTGTCTTCTGGGCTCTCGGTACATCCTGCTGCCCAAAACACTGATGAGCTCGAGAACCCTTCTGGAAATAGGTTCCAGATGCGTGGGGAGGCAGTGAGAAACTGCACACACCACATTTTGCTGGAGACTCCTTGGGGTCCATGACAGGCTAGGGCATTCCTGTTGATTTTAAAGGCAGGGGCTCAGGTTGCCATGTAAAACATGTGACAAGGCCATGCTGGGTGGCCATGTAAACTCTGAGCTAGAGAGATGCACAGAATCTGACCATGACTATGTCCAGGCTGCAGAGTGTTTCCAGAATACTGGAGGTATCCCGGAAAAGCTCTGCTGTGTCCAAGGAACGCATCTGCTTTTTTGGAACAGTTTCCAAAAAAGCAGACACATTCTTTCAGCATCCCTGTATTCCTCTCGGAGAAAGGAATAAGGGATGTTCCAAAAGAGGAGTTTTTTCTGAAATTTGGCCCTGTGTAGACAGGCCAAATTTCAGAAAAGCCTCTTTTGGAAAAAAACCTTAAAATTGTATATCTTTTTCTGACTTTTCTCTGCGGTGTAGACATAGACCATGACAAAGCCTCACCTGGGCCCCTTTCTTTTCCATCATGCTCATCTCCGCCACGCCTGAGTAACTCACCCCCTTACAAGAGCCCCTCAAGGTGGGCAGCATCAGTACCCCATGTACAGCGGGGAATCGGGGCACAGAAAGAGCATGTAACTTGAAGGGCCCATTGAAAGTATGCAGCAGAGACAGAACCAAACCCACAGTTCTGCGGAAGACAAGATCAAGGCACTAACAATGTCTTTTTCAGAAGACATTACACGACAGAGGCTGGGAGAATTTATCATCACTTTGACCGGCACAAGCATCCCTTCCCGGTTCCTTGCTACTGGGCATTGTATTTTCCCCGTATTCACTCTGCAAGTAAAGATGAATAATAGCTAGGCACCTGCCCTCCTTTTCAGCAACTGGTCCAGTTCTTTTGCCCCATTTGATCACAGATAAGTGACACTGGGGAATCCTTTAAATATCAGAGCGAAAGAGAGAGTGAGAAATCCATAGATAAGACCAGCACGCATGACTGCTTGCTACTTCATTACCTTAACACTTGGCTCTATGTAGGGACAGCACGTCCCACCCAGGGACTCAAAGCCATGCTGAGGCAATGGAGAGAGGACAGCTGCAGGTTAGGCTGCCTGGTGACAGGGAGGGAACTGAATTTGAAAGCACTGAAGAGAAGGTATCTGGAAACTGATATTCCAAGGGTCCAGAGCTACAGCTCGAAAGGGGAAATGCTTGGTGAAATTATGATGGTTTGCAGCACCCTTTTCTTTGCTCTTGAAAAAGGCTAAGCATCTTGTCCTACTGGCCCCCAGGAACAGGCTGGGCTGGGCACTGAATTGGTTTACAGAGTCCCATCTACAATGGATGCCTTTACAATGCAATTTGAAGCAAAGGGTTTAGGTTTGATGCTGTAGCTGCTTTGAATGTCCCCCAGTCCAATGAACATGGGAGAACATCCCGCAGCACTGAACAACAGCATCGAGCCAAATAACATGACAGCCAGGCCAGCCCAAGAGAAATGGTGGTCAGAGCAGGCAGAGCTGCTAGAAGCTGTGCCCGGAGAGCAAAGGTGGGACACTGCCCAGGTGCAGCCCTAATTACAAAGGGGAACCGTGGGGCCAAGAGGGCAAGTCTCTGGGCAACAGCGCTTTGTTGGGGTGTTTTTACTACTCACATCGGGCTGCGAAGTCCCTGCAGCTAGTAAGTGGAGCCTTACTCTGAACAATCAATCCAATGCTTTTTATTTTCAAAACAGCAGACCTAGAGAAGCTGCTGTGCAACCCTAAGCTAACAAAGCAGTGCACTGTCGTGTGGTTCGGTTTTCAGATACAAGAGGAGCCTGTAAAAACATCTCAGATGAACTCTTGTTAACTTTCTTATCCACAGCATAGTACAGGAAAGCAGTGCAAAGTGACACAGATCTATTTCAATGAAAGGGGATATGTAACACAGACAATAATGTAACACCTACACCTAGGACAAGACACAAAATACTGAATTTTAAGGTTAGGGATATACATGTCCTTATCTCCATAAATCACACACAGTTCCACCGCTAAGACCAGGGGTAGGCAAAAGGGTTTCCGCGGGCCACATCTGGCCCGCCAAGTGGGTGAATCGGACCTGCGGAGGCCCTGCTGCTCCCCCACCCCCAAGCCAATTAGAACCTGGGGCCGGGGGAGCGCCCAAAGCCTCCTCCACTCTTCCCCCGCCCTGCGAGCAGCATGCAGTACTTCCAAGTGCCACACGCTGCTCATAGGGAGGGGGCAGAGCAGAGAAGGCTTTGGGTGCTCCCCCGACCCCAGGCCTTCATTGGCTGGGGGAAGGGGAGCACACGAAGCCTCTTCCCGCCCTGCGAGGAGCATGTGGTGCTTTGAAGTGCCGTGCACTACTTGCAGGGCAGGGGGAGGTGGGGGAGAGCGGAGGAGGTTTTGCACACTCCCCCGCCCCCAGGCCAATCAGGGCCTGGGGCCGGGGGAGCTGCATGAAGCTTTCTTTACCCTCCCCCAGCCCTGCGAGTAGCCCGCGGCACTTCAAAGTGCCACATGCTCCTCGCAGGGTAGGAGGAGGCTTTGTGCGCTCCCCCACCACCAGACCCTGATTGGCCTGGGGATGGGGGAACGTGCCAAGCCTCTTCCAGGGCATGGGTGCCTAGTGGGGCAAAGGGGCTCCCAATCATGGTCTGGGGGTGGGGTAGCTCACCCCTTCCTGGTTAGGCCCCACCCCTTCCGGGGTGGCCTGGGGCTACTTCAAAAATTTTTGAGTGCCCCCCAGGCAAAAATTATTGCCCACTCCTGGCTAAGACCTTACAATTGTCAGATGGGAGGTCGTGGCCTCGTTGTTCCCCAACGCGCAGAGGTGTCCACAATGCATCGGTTGGTAGGAACAGGCACAGCTTCTAGTTGCAGCAAGTAAGGTAGGGGGGACAGGGGTTGTGGGGAGGGGTAGCTCAGTGGTTTGAGCATTAGCCTGCTAAACCCAGGATTGTGAGTTCAATTCCTGAGGGGGCCATTTAGGGATCTGGGGCAAATCTGTCAGGGAGGGTGCTTGGTCCTGCTGTGAGGGCAGGGGACTGGACTGAATGACCTCTGAAGGTCCCTTCCAGCTCTATGAGATAGATAGATAGACAGACAGCTTACCCAATCCCTCCCACTGATTATCTTTTCTATACCTATATTTATACTTGACTTGGTCATTTCTAGTAAAATCTACCAATTGATTATGTATTGTATATGCCCATATTTGGGATACATCCTGCTATTCAAACTGCACTATACTTGATAGTTTTATGGCTACATCTGTGATTTTTGCTTATTAGAAATGTTATGTACCAGTACCAGGTATCTCCCAATATTCTTGGCACGGTTTCACTAGACCAATACTCCCCACGCACTATTGTTTAAGGCACTCCTGACTCTCAAAGCTCACCCCCCCACCCAACCTCAGCCTAGCCTTCATGCCTATGTGCACTAGACTTGAGTAAGACCTGGGTTTGCTTTGTTGGAAACTGCACTTTGGGCAAGGCAGCATCGTTAGTTTGGTTAAGGCAGGGCCGGAAGATGCAGGCATTACTATTCTGGTCAAGACAGGGCTGTCCAGGCTCCCCTACATGCACGCACACACACGTACAGCCCTGTAACGACAAACCAGTGTGTCCAGCCCCGTATTCGTGAGTAACCAGGGGGCAAGCTGTTCATAACTCTGCTCTCACAAGCAACCCTGTGACAAGTGGTGTTTAAAAATAGCCCATTTAAAAGGAGCTTTGCTATGATGAGCAACAAATCGCCAGTGTCTTCTAGAAGCAACCTGCAGGGACCTCGTCAGAGCCAGAGGAAGCAGGAGATGCCTCCTGGAGCAGAGGCCCAAACTTCAAACTCAGATGCTTTAATATGCAGTTTGTTCTCCTCCTTTCCTCCAGGGACATGCCACCTCCTGCCCCAGTGATTTCAGCATTCTTCCCCTTTCTGGTCTGCAGAGCCAATGGACCAAACGCCTCCTCTCGCCATGCAGGACTATCACATTGGGTGCATCTATGGCCCTCAGGGGGCTCTCAACCCCTGCTGCTGAAGGCTGCTCTGACCTGACTGGAGAGTCTTGGTGGGAAAAGCCTCTCCAGCCCCACAGGGATGGCAGATTAAAGGCCTACATCTGGAGGGCAGCTGGGGAGACAGTCTCTCTGAGCACATTTGGGGTGGGGTCTCTTTACCACATTGTGACCAGCCCCAATCCGGGGAGCGTTTGGGCTCCAATACTCCAGCCAACACCCCAAAACCCAAGAGGGAGACTCCAGCCAGAAACACCAAGGGGCCGCAAGCTGGCCCCAGTGACACACGATGAGAGAGGCTTGGTGCCACTGGCTGGGGGGAGTTGCACAGGGAAAACCCTGAGTCTTGGGAAAGCTGTGTGAAGTGAGCACCCAGGTGCCCATGGGCTGTGACTGCACCAGTCAGGGGCTGCAAGTGCTCACTAGCAGAAGTCCCCCTGGCATCAGTGGGGCCAGGAATCCACCCCGACGTGAAGAGGTGTTGCCTAATTCTCATGTACCTTTAGCCCTATAGGTCCCCTAAAGACAACACCTGGTGGTGAACAAAGGAGAAACATGGGAATCCCATTGCATCCACCCACCAACCTTGGATGCTCCCCCTCTCCCTCCCGTTGCTGGGCTGTAAGAGTTGGGGCCCCTGTGCAGATGTGTAGTGGCTCACAAGCCCATATACAGCATGCTTCCTGCGCCTTCTCCCTATTAATAAATGAGGAAAGAAGGAACCATAAATCTATAAACTGCCAATTTGCACAGGACTAGCTCTTTTACTGGCTACGCACTAGCACCTTTTACAGCCCATTAATTACTTTCTCTAATAAAGTTTGACAAAATGATAACTTGCCCATGAAAAGTGTTGTAATAAATACATTTTCCCTAACTTTCAACCATTCTTGCATGCCTGGCTCATAAACTCTGCCATGGTTCAGTAACTTATTGTCTATCTATATTTATCAGTCAAGGAAGGAACCCAGAAGTGCATCAGCCATGAACTCAAAACAGGACAACTATACAAAAACAGTGACCTGTGAGGTTGGCCTCTCTCTGGAGACACAGTAAGGAACTGACCCCGCCCTAGTAACGCTGAAGCTTGAGAGCAGCACTGAACATTGGTAGAGCATTTCCTTCTCTTCTATGCTCAGGGCTGCATGTGGGGGGGTAGGGAGGGGTGAGAAGGGTGCAAACACACCCTTCCCCCATGGTCCTTCAAGTAAGTGTGAGGCTCTTGTGGACAGCCACTAGCTCCTCCCATGGCTCGCATCCCCTTCCCCCGCAGAAATTCCTGCGTATGGGCCTGATGCTGCAGTTTCTCCAGGTCTTGAAACAATTTCCCACTCAGCAGCCCCCTGGCAGAGGTCCCATCCACTGAGCCTGCAGTTTGGGAGCGCATCACACTGGAGGGAAATTATCAGTTGAGATTCTGAGAAGAGCAAACGCCCGTCAGGCTGAGAGGAATGAGGTAGCGAAGTAGGAACATCAGTATAGCAGTAGCAAAAGGAAAAAGAAAATCTTGGTGCAACAGGCCATTTTCTCCCAGCAGGTTAGTGAGACAGCTTCCTGCAGACCTCTAAGCCTCTCAGGGTTCTGGGTGCTAGGGTTGCCAGATGGTTTCAACAAAAATACCAGACACGCTTGACATTACCTCACAATCTACAATATATCTTAGCTAGAAAATACCCGACATTTTTATTTTCTCATTTCTATTTTCTTAATTTGTTTCCCAAATAGAAAGCTCAAATACTGGACTGTCCAGTTCAAAACCAGATACCTGGCAACCCTACTGGGTGCATTTTACATTGATATGTCCTAGAGAGACGCCAGAGACCACTTCCTGTGTAACTAACAATACCACTGACAGATCACATGGAAATACTGTTAATGATCAAATGCGCTTGCTACTGCCGCACACTCCACTTGGACAAGGACGTGTGTGAGATGTGTCGCTTTCATTTCTGGTTCTCATGCTTTCTTGTTGCTCTGTCTATTTGCCATATTTATTTCTATGTATAATGCCACAGGCAAGCCCCATGCACAGTTCAAGTGCCAAAGCTGCTGTTTTCTAGCATAGCAAGGTAAAGGGTTAAATGAGCTTTCATTCTTGTTTGTTTTAATTCTGAATTATATCCTGCTTGATCAAACATGTTCTTTCCTACATCCACAGGTGCGGCACAGCAGGCACGGAGCCACAGGCCCCAGCACAAAAGTTCATTGCTTTCTCTTACTCCACACCAAGTTGGACCCATAAATCCTAACAGTTAGCACTGAACTTCCCAGAGTCATTGTGCAGGGAGTCAGAAATGACAACAGTTCCATGTGTGCCATTTCCAGTCACCCCTGTGCCCCCACAGTTCC
Organism: Rafetus swinhoei; assembly: GCA_019425775.1. Classification (NCBI taxonomy): domain Eukaryota; kingdom Metazoa; phylum Chordata; order Testudines; family Trionychidae; genus Rafetus; species Rafetus swinhoei. Next base: position 29,561,616 of record CM033425.1, on the reverse strand, counting down.
TCCCTTCCACTCACTCTGTCACTTGCACCTCCTGAGACTGATTCAGCTGCCAGCGTATCTTGCTTTGCTTGCGTATTATTTCCTGTGACTCTTGTCCCAGCTGAGCAAGTGCTGTTCCAGATCAGGACACGAAATAAGGGCGCTCAGAGCTCATTATCTGACCAGCAGCTCTTTTGGAGTTAAGGTGTCAGTGTCAAGCACAGCAATCTCTGACAACGCATTTACACATAGCCAAGATGGTCGGTGACCTGTGCCAGGCAAACACACCCTCATATGCACCCAGGCTGAGTGCCAACTGCATGCACACTAAGCAGGCTGGCTGCTCTCAATGTCAGCTGCAGCATTCTTGCATTTTAGTTAGTCAAGTGACTATGCTTTGTCCAGTAAAATCACGCACCCCCCCAAAGCACCATGCAGAGGACATTTATTATCATAATTTAGAGGCTGAATTACCACTGTCACTACCTGTTCCATATGAATTACTCCAACTGTTGATTTTGCTGGGTTCTGTGAAGCAGGAACACCAAGAGCCAATGAAATAATGGATGAGAAGGAATTATAGGCACAAAAGCCACATTAGCTGTTTAAAATGTCCTGTGCAGCCCACTGTGGGCTGGCTGTGTAGGACCAAAGTCTCCTTTTACTGCCACATCCGCCCCAAAATGGCACACTTTGGTCTAATAAACATACCATGCTGAGCCCAGCAGGGAGCACTTGTGCTGGTAAATACAATTAGTAAATATCCTTCCTTGCCTTCTTTTCTGCTGTATTTCCTTGTAGCAGTCCTCACATGCTATAGGCAGGGCTTCATGCTGTCTGCTATTCCACTGGAAGCAGAATCCACCACCTTGCTGCAGAATTTAACTCCAGAATGAGTATTTTCTTTTAAAGAAATTATATTCCTAGGCTTTCAGTTTGCAAAGAAAAGTCTTGCAAATGCAACTGCGTACCCACTCTTACAGGAGTGCTATATACTGCATACAAGCAAACAGTTAATACAGAAGGTGCCAATACTTATGTTCCACAATGTGTGTATAGTTCTAAGGGTTTTAACATACAAGATTCCGTACTCACCTTGGCTACTCTGCAACAATGGATCTGCGCTGTCAACCTATCCCCATTTATGTACATGGTGAGTTAACTCTGAACCCCAATAGTAGCAACTGAAATATCATTCACTTTTTCACTGATGGGTATGTTAGCAAAACCATGCATCTACTGCTCAGGTGTCACAACCCCAAACAACCTGCCATGTCGAAGTGCTGAGTAATAATAACACATTATAACTCCGTCCTGAATTTCTAATATCGCGTCAAGCTATAAAAATGTAGTTTGAATTATTTATAAAAAACGAGGAGTATCTGAGCCTGAATTATCACAAATTTACTCCAAACTTGAGGGGGCCTTGGTGTTAGGTACCTAAATCAAAAGGTTTATGTAACTACATATATAATCATAAATTATAAAAGCAGAAGGGACTACTCTCACACCTCCCCATAACACAGGCCAGGGGCCTTCCTGAATTAATTCCTGTTTGAACTCGAGACTGTCTTTGCTACAAAGATACTACAGCTAAAACACCATGAGTTGGTAATGATGGTCTTAGTGCTCGGCTGTTTGCTGGGCTTCCAATCTGTGGTTAAAAAGGAGACAAATGTGGTGAGGAGACAAAGGGAGTGCTCAGAACCAGCAGTGGGAAGAAGTTGGGCACACAAAAGGTTCTTGCTTATTTTCACAGCCATTGATTCGGTGGTGTTTGAAGCATGACTACCCTGAATTAAAATGAGGGAAGAAAGAAGACCAGGAACCTCCTTTAAACTACAGTCTATACTGGGAAGCTTTGTGGGGAAAAGCAAATAATCCAATTACAACTGCAAAATGCACCATCAAACCTAGTGCTGGCAAACATTTTGGCATTTAATTGGTGTCTTGCTCTTCTCCAGGATATTTTCTGATTCATTAGTGGGGGGTCTCATGAACACTGGCTGCTAAAAGGATGCTTCACTTCCACCTCACTTTGGAAGCAAAGTTCTCTTATTCTCCCTGCAAAATCCCCTACCAGGAGAATTATAGAAATTCTTTCCAAAGCAGACTATGTCTGTGAGCTACTCTGTGCTGGGAACCTTTCAAATACTCACAATGCTCCACTCCTGTCCCTTGCCTTTCAGCTTCTGCAAGGAGGAAATGCACTCTTTGCAAATCCTCTTTTTATATTCAGGTGAAAAACTGTTTTTCACTCTCTCCCCCCCTCCCATTCATTTCTCCTTTTCTGTTTTTGCCCATAAGATCTCCTCCCACCACACCCAGAGCCCCTCAACCAGAATTCTTCTAGTAGTGAAAGTTATGAGGATACTATCTTGTATAAAATCACCTCCTTAGAAGGAAAATGCAGCAAATCTGTTGAGATTCTGGAGCAGGGGTAAAAACATATTGGAGTCTCTCTCTGAAGGTTGCAGATGATGTTTTTATAAAGTACCACCTTATACAGATCTGCCAGTACCCATCCCCAGATTGTGTAATCATCGAAAATCAGCATGCACAAAAATTCATACACACAAAAGCATTTTTCTGTATAGATGACCTTTTTTTGCCAAGATAACGTCAGAAAGTCTACACAAATCATCTCAATTTACCATCTCCTCCTCTTTAGTATAAAGCAGACTCTGCCAAATCAAGAGCTAATATATCACATTATTTCAAGTAACCCAAGGGTGCCTCCTGCCACACGCTTTAGGAAATACTTGTCTTTGATTCATTTCATTTCAGCCTCCTCACCTCGTGGGCAGAAAAGCTTTTCTCCCCTCCTGTAAGACATTTAACTTTATTAACATACACAGCACCATGATGTTTGCCAAACTCAGTCTAAGTTGCTTTGCAAACTGGGACATTACCCCTACAGACATAGCACCACTGAAAGGATTTAAATAATCAAGCAAAGCCAAAATAGATATTAAAGTAACATGAGGTTTGCCACCATCACATTGTTGTTCACTCTGCTTGTATGTCACCTCCCCTTTCCGCACCTTGTATCTGTCCAGTCTATAGGGTCTGCTTCTGATTCTATGAACAGCACGATAAGACCCTGTTCTCAGCTGTCCACTTCTGTAATAATCTCTCTCTATATTAAAAAAAAAAACCTTTTCCTGCAGGACTATAGAGTGACATCATCATGTCACAATCTGTCCCACCTGCCCCTTCCTTCTCTCCCTCCTCCCCCCTCCCAGCTCGAGCCCGACCTCACAGCTTCCCCCCTCGCCACTTGAAATTGCTATTTTAAAACCAATTTAAAATATTTTGGTTTAAATATACCAAAATATATGATATATACATATATCACATATTTTGATATACACACACACACCATACATATACCTACTCCCCCTTCCTCCATGCCCTGCACCCCACAGGGCTTTCAACTCCAAGACACATGGCACAGTAGTCGGCAGACCCCACACCACAGCTGTGACAGCCCCAGGCCGGGGGGAAGGTGCGGTGGTTGGAACAGCAGCCCAGGGACAGGCGCTAGGAGCGGGGTTCCCAGCCAGGGTTATGTGCCAGCAGTGGGTTCTAGGTGGCTCCCCCGCCGCCAGGCTCTTGAGGAGTCGGAGCACAGTGCCCAACCACCTGGAGTCTGGCTGCCCCCGCGGAGGCTCACCCCCTCCCCAGTGGCTGCACTTACCACGGCTGCCAGAGCACCCCTGAGCCGCCCAGGGGAGCTGCTGCACCAACCTGTCTGCTCCTTCCCTTCCACTCCTGGCGGGCGGCCCTGGGCTCTGTGGGCAGGGTGGGGCGGTGAGCAGCGCAGGCAGGACTGCATGGGGAGAGACTGGGACAGCAGCCCACGCGCTGCTGCTTTCCCCACCTCAGCAAGCTGCAGTGCCCTGGAGCTCTGCGTGCACATGGCACTACCTGCGCCTTTTTGGGCCCCACGTGGGGCGGGCAGGCAGCCCTGTGTCTCCCTGGCCGCCGGCATTAGAGCCGGGCCTGGCACATGCCATGGCTGGGAGAGGGGGGATTTACCATGGGGGAGGGAGAAAAAGGGCCCAGGCTGGCAGGGGAGGGGAAAAGAGAAGGGACCCAGGTTCAAGGGGGAGGGAGAAGGGGCCCCAGCTGGCGGGGGGAGGGAGAAGGAGCCTGGGCTGGTGCGGCAATAGCCTGGCCCTCCCTGGTGGCTGGGGAGGCGAGCCGAGGTTGCCTACCCCCCACAAGAGGGGGGCTGGCAAGTGCAGAAAGCAGGGGGCACAGCCCCTTAGTTATTAATAATATTAGGAACTCCCCTTTGTCGGTCCCATGCATATGTAGGGAGCACAGCTGTCTCCAGGAAAACACAAAGATGCATGTTGCAAGGAGCAACTTTTAGAAATTCATCTGGAAAAATGTAATGCTGAAAACTGCAACCTGGAAACCATGGAAACGGCTCCAAACTTCCAAGGCACTGAAAAGCAGGATGCTGTCAGAGAACACGGACTGTGTCTTCGCAATTACCATGTCCCTGCTAAAGAGATGCGCTTGATAGATTCAGCCAGCAGTCATTTTGCAAAGCAAGGGAGATGGTTCTGCTGGAATTGGAAGCCCCTCGTCTCTTGCTACCACTGCCTCTCCAAAGCCAATGGCTCGCAGGTTCTTTAACGATATTTTACTGCTGTAGATTTTTCTATCCACAGCTCTCACCTTGTTGGGGAGAAAGCATAAACCTCCCATGAACTGCCACTGCCTCTAGGGAAAGAGACCCTCCCGAAGCAGGACCCACAGAACTCTGCATCCGTGGCCAGGGCCATCTGTAGGGAGGGGGAGGGCCTGGGGCCTGGGGCAATCCCCTCTCCAGTGCCCCAGGCATGGGGCCCAGGGCAACCCCAAGCCATAGACCCTACCCCCGCCGGTCTCTGCTCCACCCTGCCCCACCCTGCTCCATCCAGTCCCAAGCCCACCCCTACCCCAATCTGCCCCCTTGCCCAAAGCCCCCTTCCCCAAGCAATGCAAGCCAGGGATTACTGAAGGGGCCTGGCGAGGGGCGGCAGCAGGGTTGGCCCCCCTCCTGCACTCACCCTGGCAGTGGGAGCTAGAGCGACCCCCCAGCCTGCTTCACTTTGCCCAGCTGCCTTCTCCTCGCGTACTGCGCTCCACTTCACTGCAAACGTGGCAACCAGAGGGCCTTGGTGCCAAGGCCAAGGCTCTCTGCTTCCTACTGCCACAGAGAGGCAAAGCGCAGCAGCCTGGGAGACGGGTGCAGAGCAGAGTGGAGCAGGCTGCCGAGTCGCTCCAGCTCCCGCCACTGCCATGAGCTGGGGGGACGACTCCCGCCTCCAGGAATCCCCCAGGCTGCCCTGGGCTCCGTGGGTCCCATCTATAGGATGGTTGAAGTGTCTGCCATGGAGTCCCCAAAGCGAAGGGCCTGGGCAACTGCCCCAACCCATCTTATGCACAGGACACTCTGGGCATGGCCAAGTGTGGAATTGAGTCCTGGGTTCCAAGTTGAGAAGGGAGCATTGCTCTGAACAAATCCGACTTGCTGTGTCACATAATATCATTCCCCAGTGTCATTCCCAGAGCAAAGCTTTTAGAAAACCATCCAAGTGTGAGTTAAAGTTCTCAGTGATGGAGAATCCACCACCACCTTTGTAAATTGTTCCAGTGGTTAATTACTCTAAGGCTATGTCTACACTGCATTCCTCTTTCAAGAGAGGAATGCAAATGAAACCCCTTCTTTCGAAATTACCCTTACTCTTTATAAAATGAGGTTTAAGGGTAATTTCGAAAGAAGGGTTTTCTTCCGAAATAACTGCATCCAGACAGCGTTTCTTTTTTCGAAATAGGGTATTTCGAAATAGCACCCAGACGCGATTATGCAAATGACGCATGGGAAATTCAAATCTGCGCTTCATTTGCAATTTCCCTCAGCTGCATTTGCATCCCTCTCTCGAAAGAGGAATGCAGTGTAGACATACCCTAACTCTTAAACACTGATGCCCTATTTACAATCTGAATTAGTCTAGCTTCAATTTCCAGTCATTAGGTCATGTTACACTTTTCTCTGCTAGACTGAGGAGCCCAGGATTGTTCTGCAGGAGGATATTTACAGAGTGCACTCAAGTCACTCCTCAAGTGTCTCTTTATTAAGCTAAAGAGATCGGGCCTTGAGTCTGCGGTTACTATAAGCCATATTTTCTAACCTTTTAATCATTCTCATGGCTCTTAGACCTTGAAATCAGAAGGCACCATTGTGACCATCTCGTCTGACCTCCTGCACGTCGCAAGCCACAGAACATCATCCACCCTTCCCTGAAATAGACCCCTCGCCTCTGGCTGAGTCACTAACATCCTCACATTTTGATTTAAAGACTTCAAGTTAGAAGAATTCACCATTTACATTAATTCAGACCTGCAAATGACCTGTGCCCCACGCTGCAGGGGAAGGTAAACCCCCCCACACTCTGGTTTCTGCCAATCTGACCTGTGGGAAGTTCCTCCTAGAGTACAGACATGGTAACCACTCCTGAGCACATGGGCAAGACCCACTAGGCAGATACCCAGGACAGAATTCTCTGGAGTAACTCAGAGCCCTCCCCATCAAGTGTCCCATCACTGGCCACTGGAGATATTTGCTGCTAGCAGTCACAGATGGGTCACAGGCCGTTGTAGGCCGTCCCATTTTACCATCCCCTCCATAATCTTATCAAGCTCAGTCCTGAAGCCAATTCGATTTCTTGCTCCCACTGATCCCCTTGGAAGGCTCTTCTCAGAACCCTCTCCAATTTATCAACTTCCTGCTGGAATTATGGGCCCAGAGCTGGACACAGCATTCCAGCCCCACTCACACTAGTGGCAAAGGGGCAGGTAAAATAACTACTCCTGTTTGAAATTCCCCCTTTCCGCATCCCATGACCACATTCGCTCTTTTGGCCACCGTGGCACACTGGGGCTATGTCTACACTGCAGGCTTTTGCCAGCAGAGAGTATGCTAATGAAGTGATGCTTTTTGCGCAAGAGGTTTTTGCGCAAAAACTAGCAGTGTAGAGGGGGCCGTTGTGCACAAAAAAACCCTTTTGCACGAGATCCTTATGCCTCAAAAAAGGAGGCTCCTGTCCCATTTCCGGCCTGGGCTGGTTGTGCTCTGCAGCAGCTGGGGATTGAGGGCAGGCACCAGGGGAGCTGCCAGTTATGAGTTGCCTCTGCTACCCACACACCAGCCCTTTATGTGCTACCTCTCACTTTCCTCTCCCTCCTTTGCCCCTTCACTCACACACCCAGCCCCATTGCTCCTCCATATCCCTCCGGTGGGTGCATCTTGCTCCCAGCGCAGTCAGAGAACCAGCCCCTGGTCAGAGTGCTCAGCTCACCAACAGCCTAGCTGTCAGGGTCCTTCCTTCCCTCCTTAGCTGGGTGGTGCCCTGCGAAAGACCAACAGCCGCTGGCCTGGTGCACTGGCCAGGAGGAGCTGAGGTCTGCATGTGGCATGTGCCAAAGTCCCACACAGCGCTGGCCCTGGGGAGCTTCTCCGCCCCTCAGCTAAGCTCTGGAGTGGTGGGGATGGGAAACAATGTCCAGCCTGTTTGCACCCCAACCCTGCAGGGCCCACCAGGCAGGGGCTTCCCACTCTCTTCACCTGCCTTTCCCCGCCAGAGAATATGCGGCTGCTCTGACCCTTAGCTACTCTTCTCCTTGGCGGGGTTCGCTGAAGCCCCTGCAGCCAGGTTCCCTGGGCCCTGGTGCACAAGGCATCCTCAGGGCTTAACCCCTTCCTGCCCGCGCTGTAGCCGGGGAACAGAGGGTGGCTGGTGATGTCAGTGGTCAGTAGCAGCCCGGTGGTGTCAATTGTCTTTCCACACTGTATGGGCAGGAAGGGAAAAGCTGCTTCCACAAATCCGTGGAGGGGCAGGTGACCCTGCATGACCCCACCTAGGTATTGCCTCAGGAAGACATGTCACCAGGTACCCAGAGAGGCTGGCAGGGAGGGTGGAGTTGGTCCCCCATGAGGTGTGTATGGGAGTGTGTCACTTCTCCCTGTGTGAACTCTAAAGCCTTAAAGAAAAGAGGGTAAATAAAAAGAATCCAACTACGGAATATTTATTTTTAACAAGGAATCACTTTGATATTAATTTGAACGTTTGTACTACATATTCTGATTGACTGCTGTTGGATTTGCTTGAATATGAATAATTTTACCGTGTGTACCATATTCAGCAGAAGGAAATATGGTCACCCCTAACCACAACCCACAAATCTTTTTCAAAGCCCCCACTTCTCATGATAAAATATCCCTTCCTGTAAGTAAGCCAATATTTCTTGTTCCCAGATGTACACTTTTATCATTTAGCTGAATTAAGACATATGTTGTTTGCTTGCACCCAGCTACCAAATTATCTAGACTGCTCTTCATTATTTACCACTTCCACAATTTTTGCATCAGCTAGAAACTTCATCAGTGCAGGTTTTATGTTTTCTTCCACACTGTTGATAAAGATGTTAAATACCAGCAGGCCAAGAACCAGTCCCTGCAGGAGACTATTGGAAACAGTAGTTTCCCTGCTTAATGGTGATTCCCTATTTATGGTTACATTTTGAGACCTATCAGTTAGCCAATTTTAAATCTATTTAATGTGCATTATATTAATTTTGTATCATTCTAGTTTTTTAATCAAAATATTTTGTAGAACCAAGTCAAATGCCTTACAGATCCTAGGTACAGTATGTCAACACTCTTACTTTTAATCAATCAAAATTTGTAATCACAGGGAAAAAAGATATCCAGTTAATGTGACAGAATCTATTTTCATAAATCCATATTGATTGGCAATTATTACAATATCCTCCTTTAGTTCATATTAACCACGCCATTATCTTGCCTAAGATCAACGTCAGGCTCATAGGCCTATAATAACCAGGTCATCTCAAATATCTTTTTTAAAAATTGGTACATTCGCTTTTTTTCAGTCTTCTAGAACTTTCCTATACCCCAAGATTTATGTAAAAATCTTTAACTTTAGTAGCGTCTGTTTAACATCCACCAGAAATACCAGTGACTTAGAAAGAGTGTTATCATCACCATATAATATGAGTGCATCATCTGTTTCTCCAAATACAGAACAAAAATATTATTGAATACATCTCTGGCTTTTCTGCATTATAATTAATAATTCTAATATTTTCATCTAGCAAAGAACCAACACCATTGTCAGGATTCTTTTGTTCATAATATATTTTTAAAACTTTTTTTTATAATTCTTAACTCTGCAGGCCATAGATTTCTCCGTGTGTCCCTTTGCTTCCCTTATCAATTTTCTACAATTCCTAACTTCTGATTTATCTTTATTACTATCAACTTCCTCTTTCTTCCATGTGTGTGGGAATGTGGGGAAGGGTATTCCCCTCTACACCAGATAGGCTATTCTGGTTAAAAAAAACCATTCTCCTCAGTTGTGGAGATATTCTGGGCCTCTAGTAAGGTGTTCTTAAATTATTTCCAAATATCATTCATATTTTAATGATTAAAGTTTTCCTCCCAGCTGATCTGGCTCATAATTTTGTCCAGCATTGTGAAACTGAGCCTATAAAGCATCAAGTATAGATATTACTAGTCTGAACTTTGTTCTGATTGCACATCATCAACATGATCAAGTCATGATCACTTGTACCTAAGCTAACATTAACTTTTAGCTTTGCGATTAGTTCTTCTTTATCTGTTAGTAGAAGATCTAATAAGAGAATTCCTCCATGTTGGCTGCTACACTTCTTGAGTTAGGAAATTGTTACCTATAATGTTTAGAAATTCCAAGGGTCTGGCAGCATCAGACCTCCAGCACACCCCTCAGACTGAAGTCCCCCCATGATCACACAGATTTTTCCCTACACACTGTAGATAGCTGTATAATAAGGTGATCATCCGGTTCCCCAGTGTGATGTGGGGCATGTAGCAGGCACCAACCAGTACCCCACCTTGTGCTGTATATTAGGACATTGATCAATAGGCATTCAAGAACATTTGCTTGTGAGTTCTCTCTAATTTGGAAACCAGTAAGGCTATTTTTGACATAGAATACTATTCCCCCTTCCCTTTTGCCAACTCAATTGTTCCTAAATAGGGAATAGGAACATTGATTTTAACATTCCAGTCCTGCAAATCATCCCACCAACTTTCAATAATACCAACTAGATGAAATTTATGCTCATAAATAAGCATTTCCAATTCCTCTAATTTGTTATCCTGGCTCCTTGAATTACTGTAGAAGCAATTAAACAATTTCTTTCCTTCATGTCCTTGGTTCCTTGATTAATTTTGTTCTCAACACCTTAATTTTGTGCTAACTGAATGCTTACATCTTTGCTCTTTTGATCCTCCCCCTTGACTATTAAACAAACTCCTGACTACTCTAGCTAGTGCGTCCCTAAGGAGACTTGGCCCCCTTCTATTGCAATAGAAGCCATTTAATCACAGAAGGTGGACCAATATACCCCATCTACACAACTTACCTTGCCAGTGGTTCACTTCCACACACCACTGCTTTCCTTTGCTCATGGGACAGGAAGGATCTTAGACACAACTATTCTTTTTCTGCAGCACCCTTACAAGTTCCCTGACATCATTTACTGTTTGTGAGACACCAGCACTGATGATGCTGTGTGGCAGATTGCCAACCATGATCAATGGATCCTTGCTGAGACACTTCAGGAGTCTAGCCAATCTTAGGGTGCACCTACACTGCAATGTTTTTCCGGAATAATGGCCGTTATTCTGGAAAAACAATACTATAGCATCCACACAACAATTGCATTATTCTGAAAGAAAATTGAAATAATGGAGGCTTTTTCTGATGTTGGTAAACCTCATTCCACGAGGAATAACACCTCTTCTGAAAAAGATCTTTCGGAAGAGGGCATTTGTGGACACTCCACTGCTGCTATGTCAAAACAGCGTTTCACCAGGACCATTCTAAAGTTATTCCTCCCTGGTGCCTTCTGGGGCTCTAAATCAAGATAGCACATCCACATTAGGGGAGCCTGCCTCAGACTAATTTTGAGGATTCCCTGGAGTGTGGATGCCCTACTTCAAAATAAGCTATTCCAGAAGATATCTTTTGGAATACTTTTCCCAAAATAAGCTTGCAGTGTAGACGTGCCCTTAGAGAATTGCTGCATTCCTGGTTCCAGGAACGCAACATACCCTCATGGGATCCATCCATCCCTTTCACAATGTTCTTTCTATTCTTCTGAATATTAAATTCAATGCTGATAAATGCAAAGTATTGCTCATTGAAAAAGATAATCCCAACTATACACAAAAAACAATAGGGACTTAATTAGCTGTTACCACTCAAGAAAGAGATCTTGGAGTCAATGTGGCTATATCCCTGCAAACACCTGCTCAATGTGTAGCAGCAGCCCAAAAAAGCAAAAAAGAATGTGAGGAATCATTAGGAAGGGGACTGATAATATCATGAAGCACTATGTAGCTCCATGGTTAGGATGCCAGGTGTCCAGTATTGACCTGGATAGTCTAGTATTTTCACCTCCTGTCCAGTAAAAATCTTCAGAAAAACACCTAAAATGTCCGGTATTCTCTGATTTTTTTTCCCTGACAGGAGCAACCGGGCCACGGTTACACTTAATAACTCTCAGGGTCCTTTTTTTGTGTGTGCAATAACTTTGGTCTCCCCCCAAAGTTTTTTTTCCTCAACAGAATTTTTTTTTTTTTTGGGGAGGGGTTCAGTATTTTTGGTTAAACCATCTGACAACCCTATCCATGGTACATCCACACCCTGAATACTGCCTGCCATTCTGGTTGCCCCATCTCAAAAAAGATACATTAGTATTGGAAAAAGTACAGAGGAGGCAACAAAAAGGGTGAGGGGTTTGGAACAGCTGCCATCTGAGGGGAGATTAAAAAGATTAAAAAGACTAGAACTGCTCATCTTGGAAAAGAGATGACTGAGGGGGAACATGGAAAGCATGAAAAGTGTGGAGAAAGTGAATAAAGAAGTGCTAATTAACTCCTCACCTAACACAAGAAAGAGGGGTCACCCAATGAAGTTAATCAGCAGCAGGTTTTAAACAAACATAAGAAAGTAAGTACTTCACACAAGGCAACCCGAAGACCTAAAGTATAACTGGGCTCAAAAAAAAGAATTAGCTAAGTTCGTGGAAGACAGGTCCATCAATGGCTATTAGCCAAGAGAGTCGGAGGTGCATGCAGTCCTGGGTGCACTAAACCGAAACATCTAACTGCCAGAAGCTGGGACCAGACAACAGGGGAGGGATCAATTGAGGATTGCCTGTTTTGTTCACTCCCTCTGAGGCACCTTACACCGGCCACTGCTGGAAGACAGGACACTGGGCTAGATGGCCCAATATGGTCATGCTTATGTTCTTATGACTTTCCAACAAGAATTCTCTGTCTACTTTGGAAAACCGGAGAACCCTTGGCAGATAATTGTGATTTTTCTTAAAGGTTGGGCTGAGCAGTCCAGTATGTGTCCCATACTTCTCTCCATTTCTTTGGACGCACTGGAGGTTTTTTACCCAGTGTCCACATGGAGACCCTGATATTAATATGAAACTAATAGGTGTGTGGAATTCTTCCTGCTTCTCTTCTCTGGTGGCTACAGTCTAACCTCAAATGTCTATCCCCAGCTGGGTAGAATGCCTCTGTGACTCTGTCTTTGGTGGTAACAAACTGCAAGGCCTCCTCTCTGACTTCCTCTCATAGATTCCTTTGTGGCCATTCCACACTTCTTTGAGCCTGAGATACTGGAGTTTTCCCAAAACTAGCTTTCTAGGAACTCCTCACCTTCTCTCATTCTTAGTAGACTCTCAACTTGCCTCTCCAGTTTAAGGTTCTTTTCCTTGAAGACAGCCACCAACTTTCCCTTCACACACAGGAAATTCCTTCTGTCTCGAGGGAGGAAAGAGAGCATGTCATATCCAGTGCAGATCACCACCACTGTTCCATCTCTGGCCATCTTGATACCACATGTAAGGCTGAACCTGCAAGCAAAGTCTCTCACACTCCATTTCCAAACTCCTTTCAACATGCCCGTGAGCTGCCTCTGTTTGCCTAGCAAGAGGCTTTTTTATACCAAGTCTTCCCTGCACAGCTCTATTCCACCCCAGCCACCGGGGAAGGATAAACCACTCAGAGACTTCAAACAGCTGGGCTGATCAAAGGTCCAATGGCTAGTGCTGCTATATCAGCTGTACCTAGTTATGGAATGGCTTAATATTTCAGTGCTGCATTTCCATGCCATTAAGGGTATCAAACATGCATTTATAAATGTCATACATTGGTGTGAGATTCAGCAGAGACATTGGCAAAGAGGGCAAACATTGAACATGGTGACAAACACTTACTGAAAAATGCAATTACTTTACCAAGCATTTCCTTCAGCAAGCCTTTCATCCTGCACGGTGACTGACTGACTCGAAACAACAATCACTAACGGAGGCCTTAAATACCACTTCTCTATGGAGAAAAAATCAGTTTGAAAATGGAAATGAAAGGAAGGGGCTAAATATCCTGAAATACTCTTACTACAGAGGTCCTGGGATCACTCTTTCCCACTCCAGCACACAGCTCTGACAATGCACCTCGGTTCTGACCTCACTCTGTTCTGACCTCGCTTGCTCTGCCTCGCTCTGTTCTCCTGGACCCGAGTGCTTGCACAGCTCTACCAGTGCATCCTCCTCTTGCCCGCCACACCCCCCACCTCCCATTCCAGCGTTGGGCACCCAGGGCATCTTGTCGCTCTTGCTGCAAGTGAGTGGAGCTGCACTGGTGATGGACAGATGGGAATCTTGTGCAAGCAGGGCCTGTTAGGGTCCAGCACTGCCAGGCTGCAAACAGAAACTGCAGAGACACTTGCTCAGCTGAAACCCATGGGGAGGAAATGTCTATCAACAACCTGCTCAGGTCAGGCTCTCACAGTAGAGTCCTGTACAGACCTCAGCCAGAGGATAGAGGACTCAAGGGCAGAAAGAGGTTTAATGGGGGGATATCTAGGTTTTGAGAGGAAGAATTCACACAATATTAAAATCCTGGAAGGCCTAACTCATCATCACATATACTATTGGGGGAGATGCTGAAGACAGAAGAGCAATTTAGTCCAAAACAGAGTTGGCAGATGCCAAATAGCAAGAGTGTCCAAGAGCCGATGGCATGGATTGCCTTTTGATGCCTCCAATACCAAGTTCTGCCCTAGAACAAGTTCAAGTTGCATGGCCACAGAATTTATCCAGGCTCCCTAACATAGATGCAAACTAGAAAGCACTGCAAGAGAGTGCCAGAGGGGCAGCTGTGTAAGTCTGCTTCAGAAAAAACAAAAAGGAGTCTTGGCACCTTAAAGACCGACACATGTATTGGAGCAGAAGCCTTCGTAACTAATTCATTCAGCCTCTGTCCTATTACACACTCACTTCTCCCCGTCACTTCTGCTTCACGCACGTAAGCACAGTCCAGTTATTCAAGTCTGAATATTGATGACATCACAGCAGAATTTGCAGAGGCCTTCTCCATTCATTGCTAACTTCACACATTTGGCAGCTGACTTCTCAGTGATCTGCCGCACACTACTGATCCATCTCTTGGCTGGTGTCCTGTGCTACAGTAACGCGCCACCTTTCCTCCATAGTAACTTTCTCAAGGCTATTTCCACCCCTACAGCTACATTTGATGTGACCAGAGCACCTAAGTTTCTGTCTGTTGACTTCCCAGAGCAGAGTCCCCTTCTCTCCCATTATATTTCTAACACAAGTATTCAGCTTCATTTCCATACAAGAGATAATGCAACAATCTTCACACCATTGGTTTCGTTATTCATTGTGGAAAAAATTGAGCTCTTCACAAGTCAAACCTTCACACACTCCAAGAGACCAGTGTTTTTCCACCCTTACATAAGGGAGGCCTGAGTGAGCCTTTCCTAGTGCTCTTGCAAGTTCCTTGGTTGGCTCTATATGATCCCAGATAATCAAATTCATCTGCTGCTTGACTGTTAATTATTGATGTGCACTTCCACACTGTTATTGATCTTAGCAATGTCCATGCATTTCATTTTTGGCACACTGAAGAAGGGTCTATCTTCCTTACTGGTTTTATAGACTCCTGTATGTGTTGCATTGAATAGATGGTTGCCACAAAGAGCAGTGTATCATCAGCACACCTTAGGTCCACTGACGGGTATCCAGCAATGGTAATCCTATCTCTTTCCAGTTTATTAAAGCCTTCCCGGGCTTTTCTCACTTCACAAAAAGCAGCACAAATTCAGCACTTTGTGTCTTAAGGAAAATTTAAAAAGCAAATTAAAAACAAGATCGACGCCATGCTTCCAATGGAGCCAGTTTAATGCTCAGCTCAGCCCAGACACATACGCATCCAAGAGACATTCCCTCCTACCTGAATGACTCATTCCATTACTCACTGGCTACGTCTACACTGGCATGATTTTCCGGAAATGCTTAAAACAAAACAGTTTTCCGTTATAAGTATTTCGGAAAAAGCGTCTACATTGGCAGGATGCTTTTCGGAAAAGCCCTTCAATGTAGACGGCGCTTTCGAGAAAAGCCCCGATCGCCATTTTCGCGATCGGGGCTTTTTGCAGAAAAGACTACTGGGCTGTCTACACTGGCCCTTCTCGGAACAGTTTTCGGAAAAAGGACTTTTGCCCGGCGGGAGCGGCATAGTTTTCCGGAAAAGCAGCTGATTTCTTACTGTAGATCGTCAGTGCTTTTCCGGAAATTCAAGGGGCCAGTGTAGACAGCTCGCAGCTTATTCCGGAAAAGCGGCTGATTTTCCGGAATAAGTGGCCCAGTGTAGACACAGCCACTGAGTGCCACAAGGAGGCTGGCTCCAGAGCTGAACATCGCCATCAGAACATATGCACACTGGGTGGGTTACCAGTCCCTTCTCTGCGTGCTACAAGGGGTGAGGAGCACTAAGAGAAGGCAGATAGCATGTAGCTGAACCAAATTTCCCCAAAGACATATTGAGTGTATGGCTTCAACAGACCTGAAAAACCCCTACAGAAGAGGAAGTTGTAAGTCTTAAAGCCATGGACTCAAGTACATAGTGTAATACTATACAGTTAGTGAAAGCTGGTTAAATCCACCCCTAGCTGCGTGACATAACAGGGCCTTTGTTAGCAAACTCGGGTATAGGTTTCAGTTAGGAATAGTGATTTACAGGATGCTCCGCTGCCTACCTCAATGGTTTGCAATAATGTGACCTCTGGAGGGCTAGTAATAGACTGGTCAGGAATTGTTTGAGTAAATGTTTTCAAGTCAAACCTGAATCCTTTCAAGGGAACGAGTTGGTCAGTGTGGGAGAGCAGAGGGAGACCGCCCTATCTCACTACAGCCAGTTTCAACAAATTCATCAACTTGAAACATTTTGAAAAGTTTCAAAATTTTCAAACTGTTTCATTTCAACATTATTAATGAAAAATGTTCAGTGTTCTGGTTCAAAATTACTTTTCATTTCAAATTTGAAGCAACATATAATACACAGGTTTAATTTTTTTATAGCACAAAATTCAAGCAAAATGTTTTGAAATTATCAAAACAACATGGTTCGATTTACCTAAATTTTCAGTTTATGAGTGAACATTTTACAAACCTGACTTCTTGTCCCAGCATAGGAACAGAAAACCATTTCCCGCCTAGCTTTGGTCAGCGGTCCAGAGAAGGAGGGTGAATCTGCCACTGACATCAGAAGAAATTAACAAAACATTGAACATTTTGCCTATGTTGCTTTTCCATTAAAGTAATCACTGCAACTGCCACAGGAATATTGTTTACTCATTGATGAGACATGAAACAGGCTGTGCAACTCTGAATGGGAGGAGAGCAATCCATGACACAGTCTCTCCGTTAAGACGTGTACACGCTAAGGCAGCGTTTCTTAAACTTTTTAAGACCGAGGAACACCAAACAATAATTTTTTTTATGAGGAACACCAAGGATATTTTGTTGAGCAAAAAAAAAGGGGGGGAGGACGGGGAAAAGTTATTGACCAACAAAAAAAGGGGGAGTCGGGGGAAAGTTATTGAGCAAAAATAAGAAGGTTGCCTGTCCCTTTGAGGGCAGCCATTTTGAACTCTGTTGTTCTCCGCGGCACACCTCCAACTGCCTCACGGCACACCGGTGTGCTGCGGAACACAGTTTAAGAAACACTGCACGAAGGGAAGTTTGACAACCCCTCCCCTAGAAGAACAGAGAGAGATTTCATTGGGCCTGGGGCTGGAGTTGCCCAGGTCTACTGGGTTCTAGCTCTTGTGGGCTTCTGACTCAGTGCGTATTTGGATCTTAGTTTGTACACTGGGGCTACTGACTGGGAATGTGCGAATTACCTCTTTGTCAAGTAATCACTATCCACACCTTCTGTCTGAAGGCGTACCTCTGCCCACTGGGACTGATGGACACAAGACAGCTCCATACATGCCAGCCCCTCGATCAGTGGCCTGGGGGGGATCAGTAGGGGATCACAACCACTGACACAATGGCTCCTAAACATCTTCTACCCACATATCAATACTCATGGGTCATCAATCAGATGACTGGCAAATGATTATACCCCTGATTTGGAAGCGAATGGAATATTCTAAACCAATGGTGGCACAGAAGGCATTTAAAATAGGGATGCAAAGGAGTCTCATCTTCTGCATGGTGACAGTGTCTGTGAAATCCTGGCCAGTGAACTCTCCGGGCAGAGGACTTACTAGTGAATCCAGGCTGGTGCTGCCAGAGGCAGAGCTGAGGAGACTTGCCATGGTGAGGTTCTGTTTTCAAAGGAATAGCTGGGATGCACATGGGTATCCAGAAGAGACAAACAACAGTTGAGTTTTACCTGTGTTGCACACTGAGTTCTTGTCAGCCCTGGAAAGCTATAGGCAGCTACCTGCTAGTCGGACCTATGCACCTTATGGAAAATAGAACCTAACAGAGGGACTGTGGGGACCTGCTAAATGCAGCTTGCTAATGCCTTGCTAAGGCAGGGCAGGGTGCCAGCTCCCTGAAGTCAGACCTCACTCATTCCTTGCTCAAGAAATCATCTTTTTACAGGGCAATCTTGCTAATGACTGTGAGGCTCCTTGTCCACCCTCCAGGGCAAGGTTAATATAAAGGGGACAGCAAGGGGTGATCTGGATTCCTCGCGTTTCCTCAGCCCCACCAGGTTGGTTTCAGCATGGCTGTGTGGGTGCCGGTGCACCCTTGCTGCCGATGTGGATTGTTTCAGAGCTCTCTGCAGTCATTGTTTCTGTGACCTGCACATCTGGTTGCTCACACTGTGGGCCCTGTGTCAGCAGCAGAGGCTGCATTCGAGGGATTCAGTCCGTGCCTCTCAGGGAGATCCCTGAGGGGTGTTGCTGGGCAACTACTCAATTAGCTAGGGAGCCCTTTTGTTGGGGGGGGAGTGTATCTAAGGCTTCTAGTCAGTCACCGGTCTGACTGTGGGATTCACGTACCCCATTGACCTGACACAGATCAAGTCTGCAGGTCTTCAGATCTCACTGCAAAGCACATTTGTTTCCACAGGCACGGCCATGTGGAGAGATGGGGTATGTTTGCTCTAGCCAGTGCTGGCCCTTACACAGCTACATCTTGAAACCATTTTCTTTTTGACGTTCCTACAGAGTCTGAGCCCTGACAGAGGGGCCATTCTGCACTGTTATGTATGTATTTATTGACATGTTAACTGCAGAAAAGCACAAGGGCAGAGCTGCATTCTGGGGGGACAGGGCAGGCTGTGGCAAAAGCCTGGGGAAGTTTGCTGAATACGTCCTTCTCCTCTGGCACGCTCATTTGTCTCCAGGCAGTATTGTGCCACTTGTGGAACAAAGGCAGCTTCCCCCAGAGGCTGTGCGCACAGCTTCCAGGCAAAAGGACTTCAGTGTAATCGACTTAGTGCCTGAAAGTCTGGCGCTTTCAATGCTGCATGCACTCCAGGGAGCGGGTTAAAAGGCACCTAACTGCCAGGACTCTTCAGGGAACTAGTGAGGAGATGCAGAGCCTTTCACCCCAGGTCAACTGTTCCAACACAGCGGGGTGAGGAGGAGCGGGAATGAGAGAAGGGGCCTTTCACCTCAGGGTCAGCATCCCCAATTCAGCCCCAAGGGAAGGGTGACCCAGAGTCAGACGGCTGTTCAGCACCCAGCGCAAAATGATCTCGCTCCTCTCCCAAGTGTAATGACAGCTTTGTGTGGTGGGTAAACAGCGGCTCTCTTTGATGGATGTCAACTCAGAAGCCAAGGACCGAATGGGCACCTCGCTGCATGTTGTCCCAGGGTACCAGAGCATGATCTGGAACCCACAGACCCAGTATCCCTGGGAGTAGCCAGGGGACCCACTGGACCCAGCACTCAGGGGCCAGGGCACAGCCAAAAGGCTGGAACAAACAGCAGAGACAAATGAGCCGAACGTGGAAAGTCATTGGGGAGAACCCTCTGAGCACCTCTCCTCTTGGCTGGTGCACGCTACCCTTGGCCCCTCTGACACCAGCCACTGCCATGATCCAGGCCTGACTCGGGTGAAACTGCAGTGTCCAGTCTCCTGGCCTCAGTGGGCAGCACCCCTGCACGTGCACATCCAAGTGTTCATTGTTCACACTCTCAGGAAGCCCTAAAAAGCTTTTCCTGGATACACACTGTCGCTGCTGCTCTAATTGTGCTGCCTGCGGAGCCCTGCGGGACAGAGCTCACACAAACAGAACATCAGGGATTCCCATTACCAGGCACAGTTGGTCCTGATTATTCTCAGCCTCCTGTAGCCTGGAATTCAGATTCACTTGGAACTGGACCACCTGAATTCAGGGCCTCTCAGAAAAGCCCCAGGGCTCTGGCACTCAGGGTAGCTGCAACTCTGGAGGAATAATACCGCTCTGTGCTGGCAGGAACAGCTGAGAAAGGGACACTGCCTGGTGTGGCAGTCTCCACCAGCTGGCCTGTCAGGGACCCTCTAGCAGACCATCTCCTATCCTGAACAGTCAGACCTGAGAGGGAGACAAAGGAAGAGTCTCACCGGAGCGTCTAAGGAGGAGGATTCCTTCTCATCTACTCCTCTGCCGAGAGCCCCAATCGCTCCTCACCTGCTCCACTTGAAACACCCTCCCACACCTTTTCCCCAGCAGTCTCCCACCCACTCGATGCTGGTTTCCCTGGCCAATCCCTCCTGCAACACTGCCTCCCTAAGCACAAGGGATTTTCCCTCGCACACACATGCTGCCTTGACTGAGTAACCACCTCAGAGTAGCTCCGTGACAGACGCTTTGCTTGCCCCTCCCTTCCTGGCATCCATCAGAGCCGTGCTTCTCTGCCAAGTGCATGGCCGGGACCGTGAGCTCTGCTGAGGAGAGGCCCACTTGCCCTGCGCCTGCTTTCTCTGATGTTCCCAGCTCTGCTGTGGGCGCCGTGAAGCACTGCACACTGATGGCAGTGGCAGCAATGCTGCAAAAACGAGGCCCTTCTGCATGGCAACCCCAACATCTGAAATAACAGCAAGACAGACACTGTACTTCACACCCTGCCAGAGTGACTCCTTGCTGGACCTTTGCTGGAGTTGTGTTTGTGCTGGACACAGAGCTGTTGACAACCCTGCATAGTCAACGCTGTACCTTTACCCCTTTGCTTGATCCTTCCTCTAATCCTCTTCTGGCCTCTCTCGGTTGTTCCCTCACCTCCTGAATTTCACAGCCAAAACGGGGCATATGCCCAGTGGCTGCTTCAGCAGTGCACGGCCGACCCTCCTCCAAACACACATGGTTACTTCCAGCTTCAGGTAGGCAGGACTTGGTAACGCAGCATCTGACCATGCACTTAAACCAGTGCAAATCAGGAGTGACGCCACTGCAGTCAGTGGAATTCCAACAGTGTACGAGAGCTTAGAATCAGACCCAGAATGTCAGTTGCCAAATCCATTTGTTTTCACTAGTCTGTAAACCATTCCCTGCTGGGACCTTGCTCTCTGCTGAGGGCTGTACAGACAGACCCAGGGCCACGTGACTGGCTGCTCCAAGGTGCCTGCCTGGCCATCATTTCTGCCTCTTAAGAGCTTTGAAAGGTTCCTCTCAGATGAGACCTTTAAATTTTGGTCCCTTCCCGAGGTCCCAACTTATTCTGCATAAATGGTAAAGGGCTTTTCCTTGTGGTTTTGGCTGGAAATCTCCCTTCCCTCTCATAGGTTGTGTCTAGACTACATCCCTCTTTCGACAGAAGGATGTAAATTAGACACTTCAAAATTGCAAATGAAGCCAGGATTTGAATTCCCCGAGCTTCATTTGCATAATCGCATCATGGCGCTCTTTTGAAAAAGCGCTATTTCAAAATTGAAACCACAGTCTAGAGGTTTACAGGATCTTTTGAAAAAGGCTTCTATTTTTTATTTTCTAAAAAACTGCATCTAGGCTGCGGTTTCAATTTCAAAATAGCGTTTTTTCAAAAGAGTGCCATGACACAATTATGCAAATGAAGGGCGGGAAATTCAAATACTGGCTTCATTTGCAATTTCAAAGCATCTAATTTACATCCCTCTGTCGAAAGAGGGATGTAGTCTAGACACACCCATAGATATGCAGCATGTTAAGCACCAGAGGTGGCTGCAAGTCAGGGTGCACTGTGATTCTGAGGGGCTCTGTGAGATGAGCTTGGTGCTTTTTGCAGACTCTGTCAGGTGCACAATTTTACTCCATTTTACAGACCAGAGAAAAGGGTTTCTCTGTCACAGGAACTAAGTCTTGGGGCTTTGGCACGGCCCATCCAGTAGCAGCTTCTTTGCTGTTAATTATACTCTTCTGTGCAACTTCTGCTCTGCAGCTTCTTTAATCACATCAGATATGGGAACAGAAAAATGTCATTGTCTCTTGACCATGAACAATGCCATTTGTGGAGCTCTGAGAAAATGCGAGATGGGTATAAAAAAGGCGGGCTCTTGTTTCCTCATAATCTCTTCTGCAAACTGACAAAAGAGGGTTTTGTATAGAGAAAATTGCCACATACAGAAACAAAACAAAAATCGAGCATGCGAGCTGGGACCCACTTTTATTTGGAGAGGCACCACAGGGAGATATGCCAAATGTAATTCATTTTAACAAGTTTAGCCCTGAAAAGAAAAGAGCAGAGCCCCCTGTTAAGAATAAGAGGTTAGCAAGGAAGGGCTGTAGGGAGAAAGAAGACACAAGACCTAACCGAGTGAATGGGCAGTTTCTCCCACCCAAATGCTCCGGGCCAGGAAGGGGTTATTCGAAGACCACTACTCCTTTCATTATTTTTTAAACCTGTTCTTGCCTTGTTTATAGTGGGGTGATTAAAATATGTAAAGAAGGAGAGTCTTGCTTCCATGTCCTTAACAAAAGATGGCAACAATTAACACCATAATCTTCTCCCGCACAGGTAGTACCTGAGCAGCAGCCTGCAAAGCAGAGAAAGCCCTAGTGAAATATCACAATTACTTGCATGTGTTAGGGACTGGCCTAGTAATCCCCCAGGTGATGCAAGGAGCTGGGAAAGACAGATCAATGGAACTGCAAGGCCCTTTGGATGAAATCAATGCAACTGTACAAGCACTTATGTCCTGGTGTCATCACATTATTTATTCCCCCAAGTCTGTATCCCACCTCAGCAAAAGTGTGAGTATGTGTCTTCCCGTCCATCCCCCTGTGCCGTGTAAACAAATCTCAGGCTGGAGGGCCTGATCTCCTGTCTGCTACAGCATCATGGACTGCAGGCAGCTGAACCTTTGGGTGTGAAATGTGATCAGTTGGAAATGAGCAGAGAGATAATGCTTGGAGTGGTGGCATTGGCATTCCTGGCTGTGGAGGGGGAGGACAATGGTCTTTCAGTGTGAGTCGCTGTGATACGCAGCTTCTCCTTTCATGCTGAGCAAGCCATGTCCCTGAGGACCCCGCACGGTGTCTGTCTCCTTTTAAGCCACTGATAAATAGCTTACCCTGTTTTTTCTGAAAGAGGATTTGGGGGCCCCAAGAGAGAGAGAGTCACCCAGAGGACTCTAGAATCCTGTTACTCTAGCAGCCTTAGTAGCACTTTATATTCAGGCCCCTGGGCATCATTAGAAGAGTCAACGGGGCCATTCCCCCTTCTCATGTGCCAAAGGAAGGGTCAGAATTAGGGAGATCTCTGCCACTCTGCTTTGCCCCATGGAAGTCAATAACCTGCAGCAGCAGCATAGAGTGAGGTGGGGGCACCGTCAGGAAAATGACCTATGCGGAAAATGACCTATGCGTTTTGCCAAATGCTGCAGATACCCCAACAGGTGGCATGTAACCCCCACTGCTGCTGCTGGCTCCATCACATGCCCATGCCTCCCTCAGAGATGGCTCTGAGGTGAACGCCTTCCTGCTCAGAGTGCCAGGAACCCACAGCACCTACTGAATGTGCTACTTAGTTTATGGCGAATCCCTCTGTCATAAACAGTTCCACCATTCCATTGTCCTTGATTCACATAATCAGGGTAACAACACTTTTATCCCCCCTGCCTCAATAACAGAGACTGGGGATCCCACAGTGGCCAAAGTGACCATTTTGGCTGCTGTGAGCACATACTAGGCGGGGTGGGTGTGTCTATGCAAATTGGGTGTATCTATGCAAATGAGATCAGCCCCTGAAGTCTCTTTGCACCACTCGCCACAGTTCACCACCAGATGTCAGGGTAGAGCTTATCCTGACCCTGCTTACATCTGACCCTGCTTACACATACAGCACAGACAGGAACCAGGGTCCTGCTCAAGTCAGCACAGGAGGTAGCACAAGGTGGGGGGGGACAATTACTGATGAGCTATGTGCTCTGAGTGCAATCAGTGGTAAAGCCGAAGCCTCAGTGGCCACATACCCTACATGAAGGGAAGGTTACTCACCTGGTGCAGTAATTAGAGTTCTTCGAGAGGGTTGTCCCAATGGGTGCTCCCCCACCTCAAGGGAACATATGGGGTTTGTAAAGCTCCTTGGGCCAGGAGGTGACCCACAACCAGTGGCACCGGAGCAGCTTTTATAGTGGAGATCCTAAAAGCCACTGGAGAAACCTGTAAAGCCTGTATATGGAAACCACTGCAAAGATTCAGCACTTCTAGTTCCAGCACTCCTGCCCTCAATGGAGCTAGAGGAGAATAATTTGAGGTAGCACTGTGCCCAGTGCCTCGGGCACATGGGGAAAATACATGACACCTGACCCTGTACAGAACAGGAAGCTGCACCTCCAAAGGAGCCAGAACACCCAGAGATAAGCCCCCCTTGGCCAGCATGGAAAAAATACCCAAAGCCCAATTTCCGTGGAGGAGACACGGCCTGCTCCCAGCACGGGAAACAACTCCCAAGAAAACTTCCACACTGAAACCTACTGACTAGGTTTTAGCCCACTGCATGCTAAATCCAACTCATGTCAACCGACTACCTGGCACTGGGAGGAAAGCTCTGGTTAGGGGACCAGCAGAATATCCTCACATGCAAACAGACCTTTCACACCATTTCTTCTGACTGTATTTCCAGTCCCATGTCAGTTTGTCTGCAAAGGTCAGAGTAACACACAAAAAAGAAAAGCAGGAGGCTAAGGTAGGCTGAATCCAGCAGTGGGACACAGCAAGCTGCATCCTTCCCATGCTAACGGTACCCTAGTGTAACCCACATGCTAAGCTCCAGAGGTCCCAGGTTCGGTTCCACCAGTTGGCGTTAGACTAGCACTTGCTGTGCAATAATATACATGGAGGTGCCAATAAGAACCCTGACTGTCTTTTCACAGAGAATCAGTTTTGTTTTCTCTATCTGGGCAGGGATGCTACAAAAGTCTTTTGTAAATATCCCATTTGAAAATGACACAAGGTTCTTCTGATCCCGACTCTGGTTTCACACTAACGTAACTCCACTGACTGCACTTGACTAACTTCTGATTTACACCAGCATAAGTGAGTTCAAAGTCAGGCCCAAAATCTGATGGGTCTTCCAGGAAACAGGCATCAAGTGGGACTGTGGCAGCAGAACTGGAAAGACTGCTAGTGGAGCACAACACTTTAAAAACTCAGTAGCGCCATGTCTGCTGGGCTTTGAGGAGACACTGTGAGAGCTTAGAAGCAATATCTGTTCTGGAGTTTGGAGACATCTCATAAGCTCAGAAATGCCTTCCAGAGTCTTTCCATCTCTCTCGTTTTGCATGTTAAAATCACCTTAAGTGACTTTTATTATATAATCGTTAAACAAAACCACCATTATCTATAAATAGAAATATACTAGAAAGTTAATTTTCACTATATGTGAAATGCATGTCTGATTCATAAAAAACCTGTATTATGTGAAACTCTTCAACCAGCAAGGAAATAGCCCATAGCTTGCAGAAGACAGTTTTGAGTTATGTAAGTACAACCCTGGGAGACTTGTGCATACATGAAAACCTTTATATTCTGCATTTAAATGATAGCTCAGCTTGGCCAAGCACCTCTAAGGACGAGTGAAATGACCTCCCCTGTGTTCACAACATACCCACACATGTCTGTATTTAGGCTGTTGTTGGCTCCGGACATTCTTCATTTGTCTGCCTGATAACCTCATAGATTATTAACAGTTTGAAACCCGATATAGAAGGAAGGCCGTCTGGAGATATCCAATTGCTTAACAACAACAGTCTGCAACTCAAAAAAACTGTTCACTGCCTGCATAATAACATATTTTGGTTTGTTTCCACACAGTATTTAAATATATTACCAAAAGGTTCCTAAAGTGACACATCTTTAGATGCACTCTCAACTATTAGAACCACACACTTGTGTCAAATTTTTTGTTGCTTCAGATTATTCCATATTATCTTCTACACATAAATGACAGCTGTCCCGTTTACTATCTTCATATGTGCTGTTAAGACAAAAAAGCATTCAAAAGCACAGTCACAAATTAAGTTACTTAGAATTCTTCACCAATGTCATTAATTAAATCAAAAACACTTTAAATTATGTTTCCTATCACCAATCTAGAAAGAGACCCTATTGATCCTGACCCCGTGCTGCCAATTACAAAGCAAGAATCAGAATAAAAAAGAAAAACAACGTTTTCTTGTTGATAATGAGGAGTCTGGCTAGGTCCCTGCACTCAGAGCACACAGTGGCAATGCCATTTGTAGGCAAGATCACAAACCATGCACGTCTCCCTGCCCATGTGGAAGAATTACCAGGCTAAAAGCAGGGAGAGAGTGAATCAGGAAACTGGGCAATCATTTCATGTAAAGGGACTAATTTGAATGTACACTGCAAGTATATTAGAGAGGCAAGATGGGTGAGTTGAGTAATATCTTTTATTGGATCAGCATCTTCTGGTGAAAGGGGCAATCTTTCAGGCTTCCTTAGAACCGAAGAAGAACTCTTTGTGGTTGGAAAGCTTGTGTTTCTTGTCATCAGAAGTTGGTCCAAAGAAGGATATGACCATCCCCACCTTATCTAATAGCCAAGGACCCATATGGCTACAATACCACTGCCTACCTCAGTCACTGTGTTCGGCTCTCATAAACCACAAATTACATTGGCACAGACTCTCCCCAGTTCCTGAAACCCAGCTAAGCATGCAGGTCTCTTGTGTCACTTTAGCACAGTAAACCCCTGCCATAAGTCTCTCCGTAAGAACGCCGGCTTGTTGCCATTTTTTATTTGGGCAATGAAGCGGAGGTCAGAGGAGCAATATATTTTTAGTAGTGGTTATAGCTTTGAATTAATGATCTTCCCACAAGCCCTGAGCTAACCTCAGTGAAGAGAGGCATTTTCCATTATCTTATTGAGAGAAATACTGAGGAAAAACAGGTCAGCTTGAAATCCACCACACAGACATGCAACGGGAGAAGAGCAAGGAAATTCTCTCTAAATAGCTGTCCAAGAAAGTTTAAAAATTCCATTTAAAAATCAGTGGGCAAAAATCTTCTCTACCCTACCCAAGGGGAGACCCACCTCCAGAAATCCCTTATCCCTACCAGGGTGGTCTCCCAGCTGTGTCAATGGGAAGACCTACAGAAATAGGGAGTGCAGAATATCCATGTCAAGGCTTGCCTCAGAGAAGTCAGGTCTTGCTTGTGCTCGCTCCTGGGGAGGAAGGAAGGGGTGACAGGGTGACCCTTATCCTACTTCATTTCAGAATGTGGATTTCACATAACAGGAATGTTAAATTCTGCTTGATTTCAGTAGTTGTTTCTCCAAGGAGGGCACTTACACAAAGAGCCCTGCACGGATACTTCAATATCTGCAAAAATGAGCCACAGGTGTTGCGAATAACCATGGATATTAAGTGGATATCTGCAAATTTGCAGGTTTCTAGATACAAAATTTGTATCCGCGTCTGCATCTGTATCTGCAAAAATGAGCTGTGGATACTCACAGACATTAAGCAGGTATCTGCGGATTTGCAGGGCTCTAACTCATACAAGTGTTCCAAAAGGCCTAGTGTGCCCTTTATAAGCTGCTGGGAGGAGTTTGAGGACAGCCCTTGGATTCAACAATTATTATTTAGTCAATGTGCTCTGTTGGGAAAGGCACACTTTGTGATTAGCTCCATGAGACCCTCGCGCAACACCGATCTCATGAGAACCATGAATGCTCATTTAGACCTTGTGCAACAAGGGGAAATGAATGCCAATTCTGAGCTGAGTTCCCTAATGGATCAAGATTTCTTTCACTCTGAAGATATAGTTTCTCACTTGGATTTAATTTAAATCTATCAATTAATTTTAATTAATTCCCCTGCTCCAGAATTCTGCTATTCCAACTGGAATGATCAGACCCTTCTAAAAGGAAGTGATGGCTATGTCCCCATGCTTGTTAGCTAAGGATTCTTTGAAAATCATCACATCTGAGAATGTGTCAGACAAAAGAAGTCTAAGTTCCCTTTTAGTCCTGACCAAAGCACATCCCCTTCTTCACCTGCCTACTCCAAGGACTGTCTGCTCACTTCACTTGGTTGGGTCAGGTCAAAGTTCAGAAGATCAAAAATGCTCCTCAGGAAAAACAAACACTGAAATGCATTTGAGAGCAACATCAATCACTTGGCCATTCCTTGCTGGAAAGTAGCACTGAGCGCAGAATTCACAAGAAGTAGGTCACTCAGCCAATGAAGACTCTCCTC
Organism: Rafetus swinhoei; assembly: GCA_019425775.1. NCBI lineage: Eukaryota > Metazoa > Chordata > Testudines > Trionychidae > Rafetus > Rafetus swinhoei. The sequence goes on along the minus strand of CM033425.1, from coordinate 29,533,543 downwards.
CTAATCACATATTATCCAAGTTATTTATTTATTTACCACAAGACTTACCCAGCATTGCTCAGGGCAGTGGGGGCTTTGTTGCCTGCCCACTAGCTTCTCCACATGGCTGGCCCGGAGCCAAGTCATGCACCACTGTGGACAGCTACTCCCCCAGGGAAGCCTGGGGCAGCAGGGGCCATGCTGCCAGCCACCGGCTGCTCCATGGGGCTGGGGCACTTCCTGCCCCTCCTGTGATCATTCATCGGTATAACTCTGCGGCGCTTGCTGCCCTTCTGTGGTCATTCATGAGCATAACTGTACCTGCTATCACACCCCTCCCTTTCTGCTCAATGTAAAACAATCACATTCCGTGTACATTCCTGGCACAACCCAAACCTGACCTTGCTTTAAGTTAGGACCAGAGGAAGCTGCCTACCACGTTTGACGATCCTAGCTCTTAGTGCTTAGGAGGAATTCTTGAACAAACATACTCACAGACAGACGGACAGACAGACAGATGCAGAAACTCTCTCAAATACATGGTAGATTTTTTAAAGCAGAGCTGTGACTGTACCTTGCTCTTTAGTCATACCTGCAGGTGTTTTCACCTCAGGCAAGAGCTTTGGATAAGTGGAATAGTGCCCCAGATGTCCACTCCCGTAGACTTCTGACCCAATCATGACAGCTCAAGATTACTCTCCTGAATGGCACTTCTAGGGACAGGAGACCTGGAAAATAATGGCCCAAACAGCAGCATTCTCTGCCCGAGTCCGGCCTACAAACAGGCGATCCAAAGACACCTGGCCACTTTGTTTTCTGTGTACTTGCGAATGATGCAGCGAGTTCTTACCAGCCTTAATTCCTTCTACTACAAATGTTTAAAACTTCTATTTCCAGCCTCAGTAGGGAGCGAACAAAAATGTGTTAATGGCAGTTTGTCTTTTAGAGTGTTTTCTAGTCGAGCTGTTATTTCTCTCCCCTGAAGAAGCTCTGGCATGGGCAGGGTGCCAAGAACAATTAGACAAAGCAGGCTGTAATCCCCATTGAAAGAGCTCATCCTTTTTTGTCTAGTTTAGATATTTCTAGGCCTCAAAACTGCATCTACTTTAGACAGCAGTGCCTGGGGATTCAGTGCTAGGTAAACCCCTTCCAGTGATGCTCACTCATGTTCAGTTTCTCAGCATGGGGCTTCCACTGGATGTGGCCATTTGAGGAAGTTCAAACTCACAAAAACTCTTTCCTAGTCTGCTGGAATTGGGGCCATCACCCCATCACACTCTTGATACTGAGTCAAAGGCTGCACCTGATAGAGTGCAACAGGCAGCAAGAACAAGCATTTCTGTCCCAAGAACACAAAGAGCACAAAGTGGATCAAAGACTCCTGTTCTGACGGATGCAGGGCTGTTCTGGGGCACTACAGTGGGTTACCCTACCACACCGAGAGGGGGGAGGTATCGCCTCTCACATTCCCACATTTTTATTTGTATCTCTGTTCCTTTTCTAAAAATATTCCTAATACTCTAACTTCAGATACAAAGCTTATAAAGCAGAAAAGGTGTCCAGAAATATTAAAGTGTCTTAAATCTTCTCTTCCCCTTCTCTCCCCAAGTCCCCTCCCCGCCAGCTTCTGAGCCCCCGTCCCCCAAGCTCAACCAGCCCAACTGGCCCAGTGGGGCCCAGGACCATTGTAGTGCTTGCTGTACCTGTTTGTCCTGTTGAATATGAATTTCAGCACATCATTCTTTGTGTTTCTGAGATGCCCGTAGAAAGCAGAGTCAATGCCCCAAGATGGAGCTGCCTTCACTGAGGCAGCTGGGATCCTGCTCTTTGGGTGTCTGATTCTCAGCTTTAATGCTGCAGTAAGAATATTTTCCCTCTGAGCATTCTACAAAGAGCTGCAGACCAGGTTCTTCACCTCCCGTCTCAGACAGAAATATGCAGACATGGTGCACCAGCCTAGCAAAAGGTGCATCACCCCCTTCAGGATGCCTCAGCCGGTAGCATGACTGATAAGTGGCCAAAATATCTGTGTTCAGAACAGCTGCTTTTTCCTAAGCTGCACTGCTAAGAAATGTGAAAAATAAAGGTGGGGTTGAGTCTTAACGTTTTCCACAAGTTTGGAGTTCTGAAAACTATTCACATGCCCAGTCCACCCCACACAGCCTTGTACCCCCAACCCCACAAATACCTGAAGAGCCATGCTGGGCCCTGCAAAAGGCCTCATGTTCTGTCAGCCCTGCCCCTAACCGCATGCTGGGTCCCAGTTGCCTTTTTGCCCGTCTGGGCCCTTTGATTCCCTCGCTAATGCCTCTTAATCCATCCCTGTCACTTCTCGAGAAAATCCTTCTAAGCAAGAATTAGAATTAGTTCAGGGAAAGGAAATTCTACTGAAAGGGTTACACACAGGGCTAAAGCCAAGCCACCAGCTGAGAACAGGGACCCCGCCCCAGCATAGAGAGTAGAGGACTCCACCCTGGGCACAGAAAACCTCATTCAGAAGGAGTCATGCAGCCTACAGAACTGCCAAAAGCCCACCAATCTGAACCTGGCAAAGAAAAGCTTTTTGTGTACTTGGTTTAATTCTCGTGCCCATCTCCTCTCCCACCTCTTCCCATATCATTGCCTCCTCCCCCTGGTGCTCCTCATTGACAGCACATCAACTTCAAAACCAAGGAAACCCTTTGTTACAGGTCAGGTGCAGAAGGTTCCAACACTGGCATCAGTCTGTTCTGCTCCAGTTGTGGCTGGAGCAACATGCTTACCCACTGCTGTGTCAGCAGAAATGGTCGTGTGGCTATGCAGCCTGGGAGCTGGCATTCCTCCATGTCCACATTTCCATCCTGGAGCAGCTCCTATGATGTTACTGAAGGTCCCTTTCTATTCTCCCATTGCTGTTCTCTGCCTTTGGACTATTGGAATTGAGGACTCCAGTATGCAGCTGAGGTTCTTCGCCGCCTATTTTTCAGGCTCCCGCCCCATGAAGCTAAGCTGGAGGACACAGCGAGTCTCCCAATCTCTTCATAGAATCATAGAACCATAGAGCTGGAAGAGACCTCAGAAGGTCATCAAGTCCAGCCCCCTGCTCTGGGCAGGACCAATCCCAACTAAATCAACCCGGCCAGGGCTTGGTCAAGCCGAGACTTAAACACCTCCAGGGATGGAGACTCCACTGCCTCCCTAGGCAACCCATTCCAGTGCTTCACTACCCTCCTAGTGAAATAGTTTTTCCTAATATCCAACCTGGACCTCTCCCACCGCAACTTGAGACCATTGCTCCTTGTTCTGCCATCTGTCACTACTGAGAACAGCCTCTCTCCATCCTCTTTGGAACTCCCCTTCAGGAAGTTGAAGGCTGCTATCAAATCCCCCCTCACTCTTCGCTTCTGCAGACTAAACAGACCCAACTCCTCAGCCTCTCCTCATAAGTCATATGCTCCAGCCCCCTAATCATTTTGGTTGCCCTCCGCTGGACCCTCTCCAATGCGTCCACATCCTTTTTGTAGTGGGAGGCCCAGAACTGGACACAATACTCCAGATGTGGCCTCACCAAAGCCGAATAAAGGGGAATAATCACTTCTCTAGATCTGCTGGCAATGCTCCTCCTAATGCAACCTAATATGCCATTAGCATTCTTGGCTACAAGGGCACCCTGTTGACTCATATTCAGCTTCTCATCCACTGTAACCCCCAGGTCCTTTTCTGCAGAACTACTACTTAACTGGTTGGTCCCCAGCCTGTAACAATGCTTGGGATTCTTCCGTCCCAAGTGCAAGACTCTGCACTTGTCCTTGTTGAACTTCATCAGATTTCTTGTGGCCCAATCCTCCAGTTTGTCTAAGTCACTCTGGACCCTATCTCTGCCCTCAAGCGTATCTACCTCTCCCCCTAGCTTAGCGTCATCCGCAAACTTGCTGAGGGTGCAATCCATCCCCTCATCCAGGTCATTAATAAAGATATTGAACAAAACCGGTCCTAGAACCGAACCTTGGGGCACTCCGCTAGAAACCGACCGCCATCCTGACATCATATCCCTAGAACTACCTTTGCGCAAGCATTGACTTCTCCTCCCACACAGGAGGAGCGGTACGGAGCCACGGCCACAGCTGTGATCACAAAAGGAAGGGGTCAGCCATGTCGGTCTTCCTTCCAGTACGGCTGTTCTTGCACGTCCAGGTGGAGAAGTGGCTTTTGGGGAAGTGGGGATTTGCTCTAGGTTTCTCACGTAAGGCAGGAGCATCCCTGGCTCGGAGCACTGAGTAGGAGAGCAGGGCAAGGTGTCATCCTGGGCTCCCTGAGCTGGGAGACTGGGAAGTGCTTCATCACTTGTCAGAAGACAGAGCTTTTCATTGGTCCAGTGTAATCCACTTTAATAGTGACTGATGGCAACTTGGCCTATGTGAATTCAGCTGGGGGGAGGGCCACCTGGTACCTAGCAGAGGGCTCGTTCTTACACTGTGACTCTCCCATAGATAATACTGGTGAGCAGCAATGCTACTGTAACATTTCTGGGAGATGTCAGAGACCTTTTGGGTCGCCCGCACATTCAAGTCTGATGTTTTTACGCTGCACACAGATACTTCAGGTTGCTCTGATGGAAAGTGCCCTCCAATCAACCCCAATGCTGAGACTCAGGTGGTCTCCAGCACCCTGCAGGCAGGAACCTGCCCACAGCAGGGTATTTGCAGACCAATGGGTGCAACAGAAACTTGACATTTTCAAAAGCAAGTTCTGTTCTTTCATCACAGGGTGTGTTTCCTGGAAGAGTAAGGTCCAGAAATCTGGTAGGCAGGAAAGGGTCAGAAAAGCTTGCTGCACAAGGAGAGTTGGCAGGACAGTGGGTCACAGAGGCACCGCCCACTGAACCACTCTGCTGCTTGCAGATTTTATCTGGTTAAGCCACCTGTCCATCGCCTCACACTTGGGTGAAAGGTTCCGCTAAAGTAAATAAATAAGAAAGCCATTTGTCACTGGATTCCTCTTCTCATCTGCAGCCAGCAGAGCAGCTCTTCTAAGATGCAGTCATTTTTCTGTGGCACACCTAAACCTTTCCCCAATTAAAGAGCTAGCAGGACCCACTGGACTGAAAGTAGGCTACAGAAACCGTCACGTTTTAGTCAGACAGCAAGAATGGAACCATTCAGATTTTTCCAGTCAAGAGTTCCTTTTAAAGAAAAACGCATGGAATAAAAAACTCTGCAGTGCCAGTTTCTACACTGTGTTCCTAATTAGAAGCAGAAAGCTCTGAGGACTTATTTATATATCAACTTTTAACTTGAATACTATCCGGTTTGGTCGTGGTGAGAACTATATTATAAGTAACTTCGCATCTATAAATTTCTCTTTAAATCTACCCACTAAACACTTACTCCAGGAGCAAGTGGAAAGAGCCCAGAAGGTAGCATGGCATGTGCAGGGGTGGCCCGTCCATATAGGCGAACTAGGTGGTCACCTAGGGCACCAAGTTAAATGGGGCGCCAAATGGTGGCACAATATCGTTGAGGGGTTTGGAGGTGGGGGCGCCGATTGCATGGTTCACCTAGGGTGCTAGTTGCTAGCAGCTAGTCTAGGGCCGCCCCTGGGCATGTGCCTTCACTCTGACACTCTTTGCACTCCACAGCTGAAAGAAGTTCCACTTGAAACACTTATATACACAGTGGTCTATATTAATTCCCACTGGAACATGCTAGGACCTGGGCCAGCGCACTGGGCTTCTTGGCTCAGAGATAAACAATCCTGAGAAGGTGACAGCCAAGGATTTTCGAACAGGCATATGGTAAAACTCAAAAGAGACAGTATCTAGCATTTCTAAGTTGAGCTTAATGAGGGATAGGAAATTACCCTTCAAATAAACAAACAAACAAACCAAGTCAGCTGATTACGCGAAGAGGCTTTGATGGGTCTGTCTACACTGCAGTGGAGAATGAGTCTCCCAACCTGGATAGACAGACTCATGCTAACAGAACTCAAACCAGTGCCCTAAAGGTAACCGTACAGACTTTGCAGATCAGGCAGTAATTCTAATTTGGGATCTAAAGCCCACATGGACTCTTGGGATGAAGCATGGGTGGCTTGCTTGGGTCTCCACTGAAGCCTCAACATCCATACTGGGCCCTAGTGTACACTGCTGAACAGTACAGGGCACCAGTGTGAATAAGTATCAGAGGGGTAGCCGTATTAGTCTGGATCTGCAAAAGCGACAAGGAGTCCTGTAGCACCTTAGGGTATGTCTACACTAGCCCCCTAGTTTGAACTAGGGAGGCTAATGTAGGCATTCGAACTTACAAATGAAGCCGGGATTTAAATATCCCAGGCTTTATTTGCATGTTATCGATCGCCATTTTTAAATGCCACTAGTCGGACTAACTGCCTGCGGCTACACGGCAGTTAAACGGTAATTCGAACTAAGTCCTTAGTTCAAATTACCTGTTACTCCTCCTGGAATGAGGTGTAACAGGTAATTTGAACTAAGGACTTAGTTCGAATTACCGCTTAACTGCCGAGTGTAACGTAGCGCGGGCAGTTAGTCCGACGGCATTTAAAAATGGCGACGGATAAACATGCAAATAAAGCCCGGGATATTTAAATCGGCTTCATTTGCAAGTTCGAATACCTACATTAGCCTCCCTAGTTCGAACTAGGGGGCTAGTGTAGATATACCCTTATAAACTAACAGATGTATTGGAGCATAAGCTTTCGTGGGCAAAGACCCACTTCATCAGATGCATGTCATGCATCTGACATAGTGTGAATAAGGAAATGCATATGCACCTCGCAAACAGACAGCTTGAATCAGGCCACGCAGATCATCATGGGCACTTAAAATGATGCCTCTGCCATGGTGTTGTCTTAGCAAACATCAGACCTACAGTTACCCATCAAGACAGAGCCACACCACAAGAACTTAGATGCACCAAAGACTAGCTGGAATTTCCCATAAGAACATAAGAATGGCCATACTGGGTCAGACCAAAGGTCCCTCTAGCCCAGTATCCCTTCTGCCAACAATGGCCAATGCCAGGTGCCACAGAGGGAGGGAACAGAACAGGTAATCATCACATGATCCCTCCCCTGTCATCCATTTCCAGCCTCTGACAAACAGAAGATAGGGACACCATTCCTACCCATCCTAGCTAATAGTTATTGATGGACCTATCCGCCATGAATTTATCTAGCTCTTTCTGGAACCCTGTTAAAATCCTGGTCTTCACAACATCCTCTAGCAAGGAGTTCCACAGGATGACTAGGTGCTGCATGAAGAAAAACTTCATTTTGTTTGTTTTAAACCTGTTACCTATTAATTTCATTTGGTGACTCCCTAGTTCTTATATTATGGGAACAAGTAAATAATTTTTCCTTATTCATTTTTTCCACACCAGTCATGATTTTATAGGTCTCTATCATATCCCTCCTTAGTCTCATCTTTTCTAAGGTGAAAAGTCCCAGTCTTTTTAATCTCTCTTCATATGGGACCCCTTCCAAACCTCTAATCATATTTGTTGCCCTTTTCTGAACCTTTTCCAGTGCCAAAATATATTTTTTGAGATGAGGCAACCACATCTATATGCAGTATTCAAGATGTGGTCGTACCATGGATTTATATAGAAGTAATACGATATTCTCTGTTTTATTCTCTATCCCTTGTTTAATGATTCCTAACATTCTGTTTGCTTTTTTGACTGCCGCTGCACATTGAGTGGATGTTTTCAGAGACCTATCCACAATGACCCCAAGTTCTCTCTCTTCAGTGGTTATAGCTAAATTAGTCCCCATCATTTTGCATGCGTAGTTGGGATTATTTTTTCCAATGTGCATTACTTTACATTTATCAACACTAAATTTCATTTGCCATTTTGTTGCCCAGTCACTTAATTTGGTGAGATCATTTTGAAGCTCTTCACAGTCTGCTTTGGTCTTAACTATCCTGAGCAGTTCAGTTTTGCCACCTCAATATTTACCCCTTTCTCCAGATCATTTATAAATAGGCTGAACAGGATGGGTCCTAGTATGAACCCTTGGGGGACACCACTAATTACTTCTCTACACTCTGAAAACTGACCATTTATTCCTACCCTTTGTTTCCTGTCTTTTAACTAGTTATCAGTCCACGAAAGGACCTTCCTTCTTACCCCATGACAACTTACTTTACTTAAGAGCCTTTGGTGAGGGACCCTGTCAAAGGCTTTCTGGAAATCTAAGTTCACTATATACACTGGATCCCCCTTGTCCACATGTTTGTTGACCCCCTCAAATAACTCTAGCAGATTAGTAAGGCATGATTTCCCTTTACAGAAACCATGTTGACTTTTCCCAACAAATTACATTCATCCACGTGTCTGACACTTTTATTCTTTACTATAGTTTCAACTAATTTGCCCGGTACTGACGTTAGACTTACCGGTCTGTAATAGTCAGGATCACCTTTACAGCCCTTTTTAAATATTGGTGTTACATTAGCTATCATCCAGTCATTAGGTACAGAAGCTGGTTTAAAGGATAGGTTACAAACCACAGTTATAACCATCTACAGGTTATAGGCAACATACCCAACAATATCTGAGATTGCAAACTCCCCCTCCCCATGGATCCATATGCCCAGCTAATGTATCTGGATCCTGCCAGATCCTGGCAAAGTGTCTGGTCCTCATCCACCGTTCCAAACAAGCAGAGGTGCTGTGTGGGAGAGGCCTGATTGTTCACATGCCTCTCCGGAAAACGCTGAGGAGGGGCAAGGGGTCAGCAACAGAGCTGGAAGGGAAGGGGCAGGGCCAGAGCCTTTCCTTTTCTGGTTCCAGCCACACTGCTGGCCTGAGAGGCTGAACAATGCAGTGGCTGCCCTCTCCAGGGAGCTGCTGTCCTACACTGGACAGCGTCCCAGCCAGGTAGCATAGCCAGAAGCTACCTGGGAGAGGTCAGAGTGTCCCCCACCAGATAACATGCCATGGGGACGGGATGGGGAGAGCTAGGGGGTAGCTCTGGTGTGGGAGTCAACGTGGGAGATTATGTGTCTCCTCCTCCTCCTCCCCGCAGCTGGTGCCCCCTGTAGGTCCCTCCCTCCTCACTAGTAGCCTCTGTAAATAAACACATTAGCACTAACTCCACAGGCCACCTCTCCAGTTTCATCCTGCCATGGAGGCTTTGGACCACATTGAACACATCCGAATAAGCCGTGGAAGAAGCAGCTACTTCATGCACAGGTGGAAAATCAAAGTCTCCCCTTGGTGCAACCACAGCGAGAACATCTGAACCACTGAACGCCTAACAATGCAGTGCCAGATATGGATTCAAAGGTGAAACGGGATAACACAATAACACAGGGGAGCCTTGAAATGGCTTATGGGGCTACACAGGTATCTTGTGACACTACATGCATGCCCACGCAAGAGAAAACTGACTGGGCAAGCACCTGACTGGGCAGTCTGCCTTATTCGGTCCTGCCTCAATGGAAGGGGCTGTACTTCAAAACTTCTAGAGGGCCCTTGCTGCCCACGAGTTCTAGGGTTTTATGGAGCCTGCAGCAGTCTCTGGATGGCAAGGATGACTGACTGAGCAAATGTTGACCTTTGATTGGCAATGGAATGGCCTGGAAGAGTAATTCAGCCTCACTACAATCACTTTTAGAAGCAATATTCCTGCCTTCAGGTAAATGCATCTTCCTGCCAAACCACCATACATCGTACTTTCAGACTGCTTGGACAGACACACAGATATGCCCATGCTTTCACAAAGAAAAAGGCAGTGAGTCGGTTCATCTATCTATGCAGGTTTATAAACTGGGCTCATCCCCTGGTATCAGCCTGCACAGATTAATATCCCAATTGAGATCAGCTGGAAGGAACTGATCCCAGACCCTGAACCTGAGAGTAGGGATGTAAGGGGAGTCGTCAACTAGCTGAATACCCGATAAGTCTATGCTTAAGCCCATGCTTATTGGGTAGTTGAGTCAACTACTCACATCCCCTTGGCCCTTGCTTCCTCTGTATCAGAGGCAGCAAGGGGGGGGGGAAGCAGGGGCAGGTGCTGGGGGGAGCTGACATAAAGTCAGTTCCCCCCAGCACCATCTCCACAGTGCTGCTTGTTCCCGCCCTCCCCTCCCCCCCATTGTTGCTGCCTCCCTGTCCATGGGGGCTCCCAATGGTAAGTTGGGACCAAACCCCCCTGGGGCTCTGCAATTCAAAATGTAGTAGGAGCTGGGCAGGCAGGCAGTCTAGCTCTACTGCCTTTTAAATTGCAGAGCCACAGTGGGGTTCAGTCCCACACCCGATGTGAGCCAGGACGGAGCCGGGCTGCCCATCGACTAATCAAGTAGTCGATAAAAATTCTATAGACTACTCGATTGATTAAATACCTGCGTGAGAGATCTTGGTTTTATGGAAAATACAATTTTCAGCCACAAAAAATGTTTTTCCTTAGTATCAAGAAACATTAAAAGAGCCTCACAATCACAGCAGCTGGCATATTTGGAATGCAAAATAAGTAACACAATCACTTGTGTTACCATCCTACACATATCCTGCATCCTTTTCATTAATAATTCACTCAGCATCTCATCGCAGTTCTCAGACAAGGGCTTCAGCATTATGACCAGATTCTCCTATGCCAGCATGAGCCCTGCACCATGCTTCCTGAAGAAACTTGGCCAATAGAAAACCATCTTACAACGTCCTCAGCACATGGGGTGGGAAGGGGAATAGGTAACATTCTCAGACTGTTCCACAGCACAAGAAGCAGACCCCTAAATACTGAAACAAGTTCAAACACTCCCAAGTCCTGCCAGGGCAGGGATCTTGGGCAAAGCTACTCAGAATCTGCTTTCCTCTCCCAAAAGAGGCTTCACAGCATGGACTTAAAGAGCCAGGGTAAAATTTTCTACATTGCCTTGATTCCACATGAATGGAAGATAGCTAGAAGAATATGGTATGATGTCACAGGCTTTAGGCTGAGTCACCAATGCCACATCTCCCCTTAGAAGAGAACTTAAAGTACTGGTAGATCAGAGACAGAAACAGCTTTTGTTCCATTCCGTTGTATGCTTCTTTGCAAAGTATCCCAATGCCACTTTACATGAGCCCTGGATAAGGAATTCCCAACCTAAACTGCACTGCTAATGAAACAGTTAAATGTTAATAGTTGCCCTCTAACCTCATGCCTACTTTTTCTTAGAATGTGGGAGACATGGACCAGAGTTAGACCAAAGGACTGGGGAATAAGGCAGACGTCAGCAGGCACTACTGGTACGCTGTGGAGAGCGTACAGGCAGCCACAAGATCTGCCCCCACCCTCTTGCGCTAACCTCTAGTATATTTGTAGGCTAGTTTGGTTTCACTGGAAGAGACTGGAACCTTGTGGTTGAAGAATAAGGCTCCTATCTTCTATTCCCGTCTCTGCCACTAAGGCCCTGTGCGCCTGTAAATAAACTAATCTCTGTCTACCTGCCTTTCCCCATCTGCACCGTGGCATTAAGGTTATTTACTCACCTTACAGGGAGGTTGGGAGGGATAATTGGTGTTTGTCCAGAACTTTGAGGCCCTGAGATCAAAGTCCACTGTGGATACCAAGTGTAATGTTCGATGATCTCCTCTTGTTGAGGGGCTGCAATCAGCCTGTTTTCCTTTCCCATCACTGTTCCACAAATGACAGCAACATTATTTCTTGTTCCACGTTTCCACCTAGAGGGAAACACTGCAGCTCTTGGCTCCTCCACTCAGTCCACAGGTCTGGCTCAGGGACTAGGCACAAAATAAGGTAAGCGAAACTATGGGGACAGAGAAGATGGGACACTACATTCCAGCTTCTCCCTGTGATGCCACAGCTTGTGAAGAGGGTTATTAAATAGACAGAGTTGCCTCTACAGCTTATTCTATAACTTTCACCACACCTGCTATAAACATAATCAACAGAGAACATAGCCCATTGGGAGTGCATTGGCTCCTCCAGGCTTGTTGATTTATGTCCCATTAAGCACAATAAACAATACAATTACTCAACTGTCGTGAACCAAACGCAGAGAAAAAAAGTCATTCACACTATTAATAACAGGAGTTTAATAGATGCCATAATGCATTCCCCCAGCAAAGGGACCCACATCTACTAGAGGAAGATATGAGCCAAAGCATCAGGCACAAGCCAGCGAATATGTGCACAAACATTTCAGCCAAGGTGGCCCGCTGTAGCTCTGAGGATATGTCTGCAATGCCATAGGTCATTTATGCTCTGGAATCAGAAATCAGCTTCTAATGAGGCTCTCACCATGGATGATCTGGCCATGGCTCAGGCTCTTGCTTTAGCATATATAATTGAGACCTGGTTGATTGATTCTTCCTAGCCCAGATGCCTCTTGCTGGGGAAGGGGTGATGAGGTGGTGTGCCCGTGTTGACATGGCAGCCCCCACATGTATGAGGTTACACATCTTCAGTGTAGACCTAATGCAGTGTGCATAATGCATGTGTCCAGGATGGAATTAAGATGGTAACTTGGGAACGGATCACCTGTCAGCACCACAGAAGCTCTGGCTGAGTTCCACTCCACAGTAGCATTGGAGACTCCAAGACTGATTGTTGTGGGTGACTCCAACCACACCGTGGGATAGGAGATGAAAATAATGGGTGAGAAGATTTTGCACCTTGCTGCTGGCTGACCTTGTTTTCAATGGACACTTACCTAGCTCTTAGAAACAGCTTCAGGGGCTCCTCCTTGAGATGTGCTCCTCGAGGCCTGCAAGCAAGAGCCGTTGCATGAGTCGCTGCCAAAAGATGCAGAGGAGAAACAAAGGGGCCTCACTGCTATTCGCTGCTTGATGATGACGAGTCCAGGCACTCCAGTCTCATTACCGTGAGTGGTTTGTGTAGGCTCTGGTTGTAGCCCACAAGGCCTGAGACAAAGCCCAGTGAAGGCAATGAAGGCCTTCCCTTTGACTCCCTTGTTCTTTGGATTAAGCCTCTCACATTCTTTATGGGAGGCAGAAGAAAGCCCCCATGGCAGTGGGAAATTGCCCTTTCCCAGTTTTTCAGGAGAAGCCACTTAAATGTCACAGAACCTCTTCCCACTGTGAAGTTACTAATGAACAAATACATGGCTCCCAAAAACTGTCCAGTGCTCCCTAACTTCATTTCGGCATAGGTGCCCGGCCCTCCCCCATGTTCATGACTAAACTTATACTTCTAAAGCATGGCTCTTGGCTTCCACACCACGCAGCTCTTCAGCTCCTGAGGCGAAATTGTCAAGCAGTCCAAGCCTCTTTCATGTTGTCCAGGAGCAACCTAGCCTTGGAGGTCCCCTCGGGTCTAACCCCTTAAATGGAGCGACTTGACCATCTCCCCAAGACCATTTACAGGACAACTCAATGGCCTCAGTCTATACCCACAACTCCCATACTCGGGGTAGTGTGGCCCAGTGGTCTGAGTCAACACACAAGTCTCTTAGATTCAGGGTAATGCGGTCCAATGGCCTGAGCCCGTATATATGTTCCCCTTATTCAGGGTAATACGGCCCCGTGACCTGAGTCCATACACAAGTCCCCTCTACTTAGGGTAAACAGCCGAGTGGCCTGAGTCAATATACAAGTCCCTTCTATTCAGGGTAAATTGGCCTAGAAGCCTAGTCCATATGCTAGTAGGAAAACTCCTCCACACGGGGTGAGTTTGCAGGGGGTAGGGGGACCCAGGCCCACCCACTCCACCGGGTCCCCAGCCCAGGGCCCTGTTGGCAGTGGCACAGTCCACTGCCCGCTCAGCGGGGAATCCTGCCGCAACATGCTGAGCGCCCGGAGGACAATTCCTTGTCCTGGGCTATTTCCTACCCTCACCCGGCAGATGTCTTCTCCACCGTCTCACTCCGGGGCAGTGGCTCCACAGGTAACCTCTCTCTGCCCGGCAGCTGCTGTGTGGTCTGGCGGTGTTTCCTCCTCTGTCTCCAGAGCTCCCCTCGCGCCTCCTTCCTCTTCAGCCCTGACTGAGCTGCTCCAGAGGCTTTTATAATCAGTCTCCAGTTGGAGCATGCCCAGCAGGGCTGTGGGGACAGGGCCATCTCAGCCAGCTGGTCCAAGGCAACTCCATCAGCTTCAGTACGGGGTTGATACAGCCCGTCACACACGTCATCACAGAGTCCTGGAGATACGTCAAGCTGATATTGCATTGCCTGACTCCTATGACACCCCCAAATGCACATTATCCACGCCTGCGCTGCATGGCACCCTGTAGCCCCAAGCATGCCTTATGCACAGACAGTGACTAGGGAAGCGGATGATATGGTTGACCCCTCCCTGAAACTTGCCAAGGCTTTCTGCAAAAAGCAGCTAAGGAAATGCAGAGGAACATGCAGCTTCAGGCTTGCTCGCAGTTTACCACGGTCTCCAAGAAAAGACATGATCATTAAACCTGGTATCCTGCTTCGCCATTCCCAAAATGAATGAACGGTGCATGCAGGGCTCTGTAATCTCAAGGTAGCATGCAAGCAGCAGCCCCCTTTACACAGAAACAGCCAGGCATTAAAACAGCAACGGGGGACAGCTGGACAAGAGCATGCAGACAATGAGCACGGCTCAGGGCATGCTGACTGTGAACCTCAGGGAGGAAGCTGCTAGGCGATTTATTGTGGCGTTCTCCACACCAGCACACATCTCCAGTCAATCTGATTTAGGGTTTGTTCTGTGCCTCCCGTGCTTTGTCCCAGGCAGTGATTCCACCTACATCTTCCTGGCTTCCCTATCAGCCACCGGACTCCCCAAGCTTTATTCGCAGGGACTTGAGCGGGATTCCTCTTTGTGTTCCAGGAGACGCCCGAGCTCTGCCTGGGCTTCCCAGAGTGCTGGGCAGAGGAGTGGTCTGCGCTGAACGAGGGCGTGTGTGCTGATGAACCGAGCACTTTGCTGCTTCTGTTGGATTTCCAGGGCTGGCAGGGAGCCCAAGAGGGGACAGCACCATGCAGGGGGTGTGGGTGTGGGTGTCGGGGGCTGGTTCAGTGCAGGTCCCTAAGTACTTCTTTCAATAGGACAGCAGCCACCTCTTTGAGCAGTCACCTCAAGAAGATCACAGGGCTATCAGGCAGGGAGGCCAGCTTGGCAATGGGGCATTTCCTGCGGACAGCACCACAAAGGAATCACTTCAAGCCCCCTAGCGGGTTAAACTACTGCTTTCCCCCACAGAGGCAAACTTCCTGCAGAGATCTGCCTGCAAGGGCACAGCCAAGCAGACACCTGGCCTCACCTACCCTGCTATCAGGGCCACCTTTCCCAACAATGCTGGTAACTCAGAGCAAGGAAGAGACTGTCAAATGCATAATGCCTAGAGGAAGGTCAGCTGTCCTGTCTGAGCAGTATTTTAACAGCTTCCACCCCATGTAAACATTATCATGGACATCAGCAGCCTTTGGTAAATAAAGAGACAAGTCCCACCTTCCAAAGCAAATTACACACATTATGTTTGGCTTTGATGAGGATTCCTGTGAAGCTCTATTATTTCCCCTCTGTGCACCTGGGCATTAACAAGGGAGCCAAGGTCATTTATTGCTTTCTCATTCAAAACAATCTGGATTATGTCTCCCTGAAATCATTACCACATTGTGACAGCAGCTGGGAAGCCCCGTGAAAGCACTTCACTCTGCAGTTATACAGCTGCCAGATATGTTCATGTGATCAGAGTGGAAAACACAGGGCCGGCCACAGCCCAGCGCAGTAGGTTCAGAACTGCTCACTAACCCAGGGAGTGCTCTGGGAGTGCGCTTACACCACAGTCATCAAGATAGACTCATACAGTGATTAGCTTTCACTAGTTCGTGAGTTAAGGGCACAAACACAACCACTTTGTCGGCAGCAGAAGTGGGGACGAAACTGCCTATCTACAAGAAATGACAAGTGCAAAGAAGGGCCCAGCATCTAACAAGACCAAACAAATTCCTTGCTCAAGGAAAGGAAGGGGGCCCATTGCCAAACCAGCAAGAGATCCCTATTGACTCTGTCTGGGGAAAACACTTTCATTTTAGAAAAGGAAACTGATGTTTTTCTCTGTCCCTTGCCAAAGATCTGCAATGGATTTTGTAGTGAGTCCCAGTGACTCTGCTGTAGGTTGCATGGATAAAGTTCTTTGAATTACAGAATCATAGAACCATAAGGTTAGAAGGGACCACAAAGGTCATCTAGTCTAATCCCCTGCCAAAATGTAGGATTTGTGTCTAAACCACCCACAATAGATGACTATCCAGCCTTCTTTTGAAAACCTCCAGTGAAGGAACTTCCATAGTCTCCTAAGGCATCTGTTCCACTGTCCTGCTGTTCTTACAGTTAGGAAGCTTTTCCTGAGATTTAATCTAAATCTGCTGGGCTGTAGTTTGAACCCATTGCCTCTCATCCTGTCCCCTGTGGCATGGGAGAAGAATTTTTTTCCATCTTTTTTATTTGCAGACCACTGTCACATGCCTCATAATCTCCTCTTTCCCAGACTTTTCCTTCAGCCTTTTCTAGTATGGCTTGCCTTCCATTGACCATCTTTGTTACTCGCTTTTGGATCTTTTCCAATTTCTCTACAACCTTTCTATATATTGGTGACCAAAATTGGACACAGTACTCCAGCTGAGGTGTAACCACCACTAAGTAGAGCAGTTCTATCACCCACCCCCGCCATAATCTGCATGCTATGCCTCTATCAATGCATCTGAAAGTTGCATCTCCTTTTTTTGCAAGAGCATTGAATTGTTGACTCATATTGAGGTTGCAACCTCACACAACTCTTTAGAAAATAAAACAGGATACATTTAGCACAAACATGGGGGTGTAGCCAGCACAGAATTATGTTGCAAATGGGGGATTGTCAGCAATATTAATTGATCAATAACCTTTGGTTTAATTGAACTGAGTCTAACATGCACTACAAAACAAAAGCATAGAATCAGCTTATATTCAGCACTGCCCAGTATTCCCACAATGGAGAAACCTTTGAAAAACAAAAAAAAAACAATTCAAAGACTGTTCTCTCTCTGTCTTTGTCAGTGAAGAGAATTAGAAACTGCCCAGCCCACCCAGAGGTGGGGGAAGAAGTGAAGTGGGACAATGGCAGGCATCATCTCTTATCATCACATCGGAACCGACTCTTCTCAGTTCTGCAATCAGAGGAAGAACAGAAATCTTTCCAAACCCACCATGCTTGGATGGCCCCCGGGCAGTGAGGCCATGCAGGGCACCACAGCAATGGCGAGCCAGGGGCTCAAGGCAACATTTTAAATGGCAGATCCCAGACGCAAAGCGTGAATGGGTCCCTTGCAGCTCGGTGAGGTTCCCTAACACACAGGCTTTCCCAATAGGTCCTCCAGAACAGGGACATATGTCTTATAGGCATCTTACATGGGTTGACTGGGTTGCTCTACTTCCCACTGCTGCCAGTGAGTGCGGGGGGGAAGGGGGAAAGGGGAGTCGGTGACCCCTGCTGCTGGCGCCAGGCCCTCCCCACTAAACCTCCAAGCCACCCTTGGCCTTGTGCTTCCACATCCCCTAAAGCAGGGGGCCCCCAAAGCAAGTTGCCCTGAACTGTCCTATGGATGCGACAGCTCTGCTTATAGGCCATGGAATAGTGTCCACTCACGCAAGTGCCCTCTCTGAGGCCTTCACAAGTAAATGCACTTTCCAACACAACAGCTTGTGTTGTTCATGTACCTCCAGCATAAGGCTAAAGGGCAAAACATGAAGGAAATACAGTTACTGAAGAGGGCAGTCTCCTCTTCTCTGCGTTTCACCATTTGCATGGAGAGCTGGGCACTGTGTAGCACTGACCGTCAGGAGGGATTACTTCAGTAGTGTGAGGAGAGAGAGTAAGGTCTCCTTATCACCAAACTGAAGTGGCCACTCCCTGCACTCAGCAGTGCAAATGTCCAGGAGACTCCACCCCTACCCCTCTCCCAGCTTCTCTTGCTCCTCTTCCAAGGGCTCGTTGGAACCAGCAAGCTGTGTAAGTTATCACCGGGTATAAAAGACAGCAGCCCCGTTGCAAGCACATTTGCCACAGGAAAATCATCAGTGCAAACGATTCTCCAGCCATTCACTACACTGGCTAATGCAGGGCAAGCCATTCCGGCACAACGACCAGATTCTCTCTCTCTCTCTCTCTCTCTTTGGTTGCTGCTTCAGTTTTCAAAAGTGCCAACCTCTTGCAAGTGCTCATGTTTCTAATGACTGGAGTTTGAAGCTGGAGCATTCACAAGTTAGAACTATGGCAACTTGGAGGGCCAAAGCGCCAGCCTTCTCGACTCAGACTGGGACATTCCTTCATCCGAGCCAGGTTTCCCCACAGGGAAATTGGCCAATTGTCATTAGAATAGGTCATTTACCTGCTCTGTCAACATAGTTTTTAAGTGGCCACATATCTCTGGACTGACCGTCCTGGCACTCACAGAACAGACCTGGCACAGTGAGTGTCAGTACAAATAATGCCCATCCCAGGGGTAGGGCCTGGTGCCTACTGCTCTTTCACACAGCTGGGCACCCCCTAGGGTTAGGAACACCGTGTTCTACAGGCACAGTCCACGCAGCAGCAGCAGCAAGTGCAACCCACACCTCCACCTATGGCTGTGCCATGCCCAGCCAGAGAAAGCAAGGAGTTAAGCTTTTCCTCAAGAGATGAAGTAAAGATGTTGATCTGCACGCTCGCTCTGTGCAGCTCTCATCTTGGGCTGCAGCATTCATAGGCCAAAACCTTTTGCTGCATATTTTTGAAATTATTTGTCAGAAAAGAATGTCAATGACATAGAAAATGAGTTGCAGATGTAACCTTTTCAAGCATCAATAATGATTTAAGCCATTTGAAAATGAATCTTAGCTCATAAGTGTCCCATACCATGTGGCTGTTTCTGGAATGAGGACCAGCCAGCGCAGTAGATATGGAATCATAACAGATCCAGATGCCATGGCCCAGGTCAAACACCCCACACCTCATCACTGCCACCACCCCACTTATCCCTCAAAGTACAAGGGTCATGGTGGATTCTCCATCACTGCTTCACTCCACTTTTCATCTTAAAGTTGTCCAAAGTGGACCAGTTAAGGTTTATTTGACATCAGGAAGGAAGGTGGGGGTCGGAGGTAAGTGGAAGGACGTGAGGGAGGAATGAGGCACAAGCCCCCAGTGGCGCAGATCAGGGAGACTGTTAGTGCTCCTCAGGATGGAAGCTCTCCCGCAGGGCCTCCTGGATACTGACAGTCCCCCCAGTGGACCTCTTGGATGGCAGCCTGCTGAAAGTGCAGCCAGGCTCACCGCAACACATCCAAGAGAAGCACCAGAGTGCCCAGGGGCAGCTCTGGCTCCATGTTGCAGAGTGCTGTGGTGTCCTGAGTGAGGGCAACCATAGCACACAGAGACATAATGCTTTGCTGTCCCTCATCGAGGTAGGCAAGCAGGCAGGGAAAGCTGAGAACCGGCTGTCCAGGGGGGGTCCCTTTAAGCACAGGCCTCAGATAGCCTCAGGCAGCAGCCACACAAAGTAACTCATGACCTGATGCCCTGCCAGACCTGGTTCCAGCCAGCCTTAAATGCGATTCAGCGTCCACTCAGTGTGGACGCACTATTTCGAAATAGCAAAACGCTATTTCGAAATGCATTTTGTGTGTAGACACGTTATTTTGAAATAAGCTATTTTAAATTAACTATTTTGAAATAGCTTATTTCGAAATAACGCTGTAATATAGACATACCATCAGGTACTACAGGAGAACTTGTTTTTTTGTTTCTCTGTGTATAGCTTTATACTTAGCCATATTAAAGCATATATTGTTTGCTTGCACCCACTTTACCAAAGAGATCATGGTGTATCAACACACTGTCCTCTTCATTGCTTACCACTCTCCCAATTTTTGTTTCATTTGCAAGCTTTATCAGTAACGATATTATCTTTTATTCCAGGTAATTGATACATATGTTAAAGAGAGTAGGGCTAAAAACCAATCACTGCAGACCCCACTGGAAACACACCCAGTTCATGACAATACTTTTTTAACAATTGTGAGACCAGTTTTTAATCCATTTGATATGTGCCATATAATTATATGTATACAGCGTAGCTGGAGCTAGAACAAGCCAGGGACATTAACAAGATTAGGTGGGTGTGGTTATAACTTTTATTGGACCAACTTCTGTTTGTAAGAGAGACTCATAGTGAACCTCAAAGCAAAATACACAATTCCAGCTATGTTAATTACATAGCTTGGGTCGACGTACCTTGTTTCGTGTTTCCCCGCCGTCCTCACCACGGGAGGCTGATGGGAGCAAACACTCCCGTTGCCTTCTGTCACTCCTTGCACAAGCAGGAGTACTGGCAGTTGCTGGGGTGCCCTATAAGTTTGATTTAGCATGTCTTAATTAGATTTGCTAAATCAATCTCTGGAAGATCGATCATGACAGCGGTGATCTTACGATTAGGGTAGACATGGCCAAAGAGTACCTTGTGGCTCTACAGTTTGTCTCGCTCACCAACAAAAGTTGGTCCAATAAAAGATATTACCTCAATTTAATTTTAAATCATCTCAGATTTTTTTAAATTAAAACATTGTGAGGTACAAGCCAAACACCTTGCGGAAGTATATTACATCAACACTATTACCTTTATCAACTAAACATGTAATCTCCTAAAATTATCAAGTTAATTTGACAGGATCTATTTTGCACAACCCATGCTGATTGGCATTAATTACATGACTCTTCTAAACCAAATCTTGCATCAGTCACTCCATTATTTTGCTTGAGATCGATATCAGGCTCAGAGGCCTACAAATACCTAGGTCACCCCATTTATTCTTTATAAAAATTGGCACATTAGCTTGCTTCCAATCTTCTGGAACTTTCTTAGCACTCCAAGATTTATTAAAAATCAATGTCAATGGTTCACTGGGGTTCCCCCTCCCCCCTCAGCCAGCTCTTTAAAACTCTTGGATACAAATTATCTCGCCCTTCAGATTTTAAAATGCCTAACTTTAGTATCTTCTGTTTTACATCTTCCAGAAGTTCTACTGAAATGGAAAGACTAATATTATCATCATCCTATGACCAGATTATATCATCTATTTTTCTCCAAGCACAGAACAGAAATATTTATTCAACACTTCTGTCTTTTCTGCACTAATTCTAGATTTCCACCTAGTAATGGGCAAGGACTATTGTCAACTATATTTTTTTAAATTCCTTCTTCTTTGCCCTTAACTCCATTGACTACAGAGATCTCCTTATGTCCATTTGCTTCCCTGATCAATTGTCTCTACTTCCTAACTTCTGCTTTATATCCTTTATTCTCAATTTCCCCCTTTTCTCATTTGTAATCTATTTTATAGCCGCCTTCACTGCCCCTCTAAACCAGGTTGCTTTTTAACCAGCATAGCCTTTTTCTCAATTCTGGAACTGTGGATTTTTGGGGGCATTTAGTAAGCTGGTTTTAGCTAACTCCCGTTTTTCTGAATACATTTTTCCTCCCAGTTGATCTGGTTCAGAGAGAAACACCTAGGGCAGAACTGTGAGATGGGTCTTATGCACTGTCTGCTGGTAGCCCAGCCAAAGCGTCCCGGAGCCCAGGTTCAAAGTGGATAGAGACATTTTTGCATGTAAACCTTGCCTTTTAATCCCTCCTCATGCACAGATCTCTGTGCCACCTGTCCATTAGTTTGGAATATGCTATAGTAGAGTACATCCCAAACTCCTTGGACTGTGTGCATTGTTGGGATGCTTGTGACACACTCTCACCTGCCAGGTTCCTCAACTCAAGGGATTTCCCCAGAAGTCCTGCTCTGACCTGTGCTTTGTCACAGGAGACAGAAACAGCAGCTCCACTAGTAAGTAGGTCATTGCTCTATTCCCCAGGTCAATGCAGCAGATCTGGGTTCTGAAGTTCTGCTTTCACCCAGTGTACAGAACTCCCAGGGGTAGCAAAGTATTGCAGTAAGGTCTATTATGCCAGGGAGAAGCACTATACCATTAAAAAAGCAGTAGTCCAAAAATAACTATCTTATCGTGCTTATGATCCTAATATTTGTGCTGAGGTGCTCAAATACACAGATCATGAGCACAGTATAAATACTTGCCTAGACCACACAGACATTCATGCTGTCACTCCTTAGTGCACACTGGAGTATTTCTAAAGTTACAGTGATTGCCTTTGATCTAGTGTATTACAGTATCAGTGACCTTGATGTATTTGCAGATTAAAGGAACGTATCTGCTATCGCTAAGTCCAGTGGAACTATTAATGTTATGGAGTCTCCTGAGATGATGGACTATCAGGCATTGTTGCCACTGATATTTCTGGAATAAATATTGCCTCTGCATTCTGGGAGAGGCACATGCATAGGGAATTTAACTAGCTTTAATACAATAGGCTCAAATTGCCAAAGAATGTTTGTGCATCAGTGTGAAATCAGAAATTCAGGGAGGGGGTGCTTTCTCTGTCAAAGGGCAGCACCAGGGGGCTGACAGAGCAGACAGTGGGAAGCTGGGTTGCATTTGATACGCATCAGCCAATCAAAGACAAACAGCTTTTAAAGTGCTGAAAGACTGAGCCAGCCCCTGTTATATGCTGTGTAATAGGCCCACTGGGGTCTAACTGGGAACATTCCATGTAAGCTGTATTAGACCCTGGATAAGTCTCTTGGCCTGGTTTTGAGGCCATAAATCACAGGGGAAAGGGATACTTCTTAACAGCTCAAATTAAGACAAAATGCCTTAATTACCAGGCCTACAGCTACCTGTGTTGTCCCTGGGCCATATATTATTTCTAAAGGGATCAGGTCTCAGCCATACCATGCTCTGTTGCTCTGAGACAGTGGGCACAGCGAAAAGCTACTCTTTCTAAATCCTGACCCGGGAGGGAAGAAGGTGACTTTCACATGGGCCTGTCAGTCTGGCTGGGGATGAACAGTAAATGTTAACTGCTGGCCTGCTAAGGTCACCAGACTGGAGCGATTTCCTGCCCCGGTGCCCTGGCCCACTGCGGCAGAGCCAGGGACTAGGCCAATTATCATTAGTTAATGACTTTCCAATACCAGCCCATTCAAGACAGAGAACAAAACAGACCTTGGCCATGCTGTACAGCGGCCAGCAGCGAGCTGCATTCGGCCCGTTTTCATTCGTGAGGCCAATCCAAAACTGAAATCTTGGCCTAAACAAGCAAACACCAGCCAAGTACTGACAAAGTGCAGGGTGGCTGGGGCCAGCCAGCTCCTCTCACCTTTAGATTTCCCCCTCCCCTCCGGCCGGGCAGCTGGAGGCATGGCTGCATTTCCCCCCAGGTCTGACCAGGCATTTTACAATCCTGCCAGAGAGCGAGTTTAAAAAAAACCCCAAAACCTGCCCCCCCCTCCCTTCAATTTAATCCCAGAACCTCCTCTGAAAGGGCCTTTCTCCAGCCCCTCGCCCCCCACTGTGACTGGCCTCCGCACCTGGGCCCCATGCCTCCAGCACAAGGCAAGGCTTCAGGGCCTCTGCAAGGGGCTTGCTCAGCAGCTCTGTGCTGAGCATGAACACAGCCACGGGGAATAAATAACAGAAACCTCCACATGGAGAAAACAGGCCTTTCCAGCACAGCAAAAAGTCGAGTAAAGAGGGGGAGGCATATGCCTGACTGACCCCCCTTAACTGAGTCCACAGCATTGCAGAATTACCCGCTGCGGGAGGGGCATGGTGACTAAAAACTGAGCTACAGTGACTCTTCCCCTCCCCCATGGGAAAAAAAATGCCACTGAATACAAGGGGAACAGATGGATTTTCCATGGGCAAGAGCTGTGACTGTTCCCTTCAGTCAAATGTGTCAGCGCCTCAGAGCCATGCTTGTAAAATATTAAATCCACTGCATTGGCTTGGACAGTGAGGCTTCAGTGGGGCAGTATTCTGCATATTTTGGAGAGAAAAAAAAGCAGCCCAACAGGACAATATAGACATGCAGCAATTGACAAGCAGAATGTGCCTTTTATTGTTTCTCATTATCCCAAGGAACCACTGAGTTTGTTCCCTTCAGTTGGTTCCATGTCTGCAAGATGCAGCAAAGGTAAAATATTAAATTGCACTTAGAGAGCAGCAGTCTCTCACCACAATGGTTTGCCTTTTACCGTTGGCGGTAAGAAAGGAAGTTGATAAGAGCGTATCAAGTTTACAGGGCAAATACATCTAGGAGGTTATTCACACAAAGCGGGGCAAGCCTCTGGGGTTATTTAGGGTGGCAATGCACCATGCATGGAAAGAACAGAGCCCTGAGAAGATGGTGCTGCAGCAGTTAATTAGGGAACCTGGCATTATAACTCCTAATCTCAGTACATCCAGAACAGAAACCTTGTGGGTTCATCAATTAAAACAATTTGATTTAATTATAAATATAACACATGGTCACTTTGCATCTCTATTAACCATGGACATTTAGACAGTTATAAAACTGACAGAGAAGGAGAAGGCTAGTGCCCAAAGGCAGTTCTGCAAGGAAGGCCACAGAGGACATCGTCAGATGGGAAAAACCTTGAAAGTGTCAGTGGCTGAAGTCTTCCACTGTGCCCTCTCCAGAGAGGAGGGCACACCAGCCAGGAAAGCAGAGCAAACAAAAAAATATGCAAATCCCAAAGTAACCCCCCACCTCACCAAAAGGATGATTGTAGAGAAGCCCTGCAACTATCAGACCCTCGACACTCAACCAGAGGATGTCCCCAAGCAATCCAGTCCTTCCTACCAGCCCCACAATCCTGCATCTCTCCTGTCTAGGATTGGGTTAGCTCCTGTGAAAGAAACAGCCTTGGTTCTCAAAGGGCTGTCCAGCCACAGAGGGATGGGGAAGGAGGGATTAGTAAAACCAAAGCACCAGAGGCTGCTGGGAGCTCACTGTATGGCCCCGCCCCTCAGAAGGCTCAACAAAATGTGCAGTATTTTCTTGCCACCAGAGTGGTCTGATCAAATACAAGTAGGATCCATGACAGAGGCTCTGTACTCTGAGTGTTCAGAGACCCTCTTTTGAATGGGAGATGGTTTTTTGCCATCTACCACATATTTAATAATGGAAATTCGAGGGATAATTAGGAATTTAATATATTATATGTAAATTAAATTCCTTACCAAACAGTTATGCTAACAGAATGCTAAGGTTGGAAATTCAAGTTCTGTAAAGTTAGAAAATGCCATCACTGAGGATGCCCAGGCAATCTGAGGCCTTCCACACTACAGCACACTTCTCTGCCATGTGAGCTAACAAATTAATTACAATAGCTGGCAACAGGAGAGGGCTATTATCCTCAGTGAATCACCACTAGCGAAAGCTTCGTTGTATATTGAAACGGGGTTGTATTTGCATGACTAGCCCTGTTTACATGTAGCACAGCTAAATAGTAGGATTTGGCAGATTCTCTGGGGAATATTGTAGCAAAGGCTAGGCTCTGCCCTGCTGGGGATCTGGAGTCTATTTCCAAATATGTAAACTCTCAGGGAGGTACAAGATCTCAGACACCAATAAGGGACATGAATGGCACAAAATTATTAACAGAAAGCAGTAGAAAAAGTGAAACTTGAGCTCATGCTTCCAATCCACCATACATCCAGTTGTGGCCAAAGATGCTGTGTGCTTGGTCATTATTATTATTATTATTTGTGTTACCATAGTACCTAGGAAGGGAAGGGGACATCCAGCACATTTTGCAAGTAAAGGGTTCTAGAATACAAAGCCCAGTCACAAGTCCGTAGTATGAGGATGACTCCTTTAGATGAAAGTTCTATAGCAGCACAATAGTTCCACAATGGCCTTTCCTCTGAGAGGTGGCGTGGAATACCAGCTAATCCAAATAAGAAATAGCAAGAGTTGAAACCAATAAAACAACGTCTCATCACAAAGTGGCATTATGTGTTTCGTACATTCAATTATATTCAATGGAAAGTGTAAATATTTTCACCTGTTTCTCAAACATATGGTGGCATTCTGATATCTGTTACTTAGGATAAAGGTTACATCACAAAATACATGTACCCATCTTTGGGACAAAGGACCGCACATCTGGGTTCCCTTCCTAACGCCATCCTCCAGTTATGGGCAGAAGCTCCAAACCATATTCACTTCATCACATATTTTCCCGGGGAGCATCATAGCAACCAATCTGAACATGTCTAGTCTTGGTGTTTTAGCCATCCTTCATAGACTTCTATTTACTTGACAGTCATATGTTTTCCGCCCTGGCTCTTACTGTATTCAGAAACAGTTACTTAGCTTCAATAAGCCCCTTGTTAAAGCCTTTTCCCTTTTGTAATCTCATCAAACTAACCAAAAGGAGTTTGTTCTGAAATAGAGAGTCCCATTTTGTAACCTGGCTCCCTATATGAGATCTCTCCATGCACACTCAAACCTCTTAGCCACAAAAGGGCTCTCTGCTTGTCCTAGTGAACTAACAAAACACTGCAATGTGTTTGGGTTAGCCAGCAGGGGGTTAATGAAAAGCCCAACCCCGGGGACTCCCACCTTATCTGCAATCATGAATTTATTGAAGAATGTGTTAATGTGCTGGATTTTATTCATCAGGGGTCAGGGCTTTTCAAATTCTTCTCTGCCAGCTCCCCCTCTTTCCATCCCTCCCCAGCAAACTCACAATGCTGTTTAAACAAAGGACTTCCAACACAAAGAGCAAATTTACACAGTAAAGTTTTCTTGCAAGCCCAGTGCAGGGTCTGGAAGAATTCCAGCTTTATACTGAGAAAAGGGGAGTGGGGGGGGGGGGCATTTTATAGAGGATAAAAGGAAATTGAGAAAAGTTCCCACCTCCCTGCCAGTTAATGCCAATGCATTATACATCTCCAAGGATTTTTTCAACAGAAGATGGGGTCCCTCTGTCAGCAGAGCTACACTTCAGAACTGAGTCTACTACCCTTGATCAGAAAGAAAAATGCAGGGTGGGTTTTTTTTTAATTATTGTTTGAAAACTTTACATCATGTTTAAATAGAATATGTGTGTAGGGGTTAATAACAACTCTTGCCCCGTTGGAAGTGCTTTGCAAACATTAACTGAGCCTCACAACCTCCCTGCTACCCCACTTTCATAGTTGCACTGTTCTAAGATGCACACAGCTTAAATGATGGGCTACAAGCCATGTAGCAAGTAAGTGTCAAAGGTGAGTTTATAATTCAGGAATTTCTATCTCCTAACCCTACCTTCAGTTCACTAAAACGCACAGACTCCCAAGGCAAGGCTATGGTCAGGGCACATTTTCAATCCTAAAATTGTTCTCCTGCCCTCCGGAAAAGGAGGTGTGCTTTGGAATTGCTGAACAAGACCTATTTGGATAGACAAATGACTGCTGTCTGAAATATGTATGTCTCAGTAGGTGTTAGGAAAAATGCTGCCTAACTCAAGAGGATAATCTATACAGAATGCCTCAGGAAAGCCAATGAGAATATAAAGCCTTTTCACATTTATTACATTTACCAATTGTGCCCCACTGTACTTTTGTGACAGAGCCTCCAGGGAGGGTGCGGAACCCCATTTGCTCGGATCAGTTTTAACTATGCTAGATGGAGTGATGGAAAACTAGGCTTCAGGAAAGAGTCCTGCACTAGTCAGGGGATGAACTAAATGATATGCTTTAGGGCTGTGTCTAGACTGGCAAGTTTTTCCGCAAAGCAGCCGCTTATGAAAAACTTGCCAGCTGTCTACACTGGCGCTTGAATTTATGCAAGAGCACTGACTTTGTAATGTACAAAATCAGTGCTTCTTGCGCAAATACAATGACGCTCCTGCGTTCGGGCAAAAGCCCTCTTGCACAAATGCTTTTGCGCAAGAGGCCAGTGTAGACAACCCAGAATTGTTTTATAAAAAGCCCGATGGCGAAACGGCGATCAGGGCTTTCTTGCGCAAGCGTCTAGATTGGCACAGGACGCTTTTCCGCAAAAGTGCTTTTGCGCAAAGCATCAGTGCCAATCTAGACGTTTTTCGCAAATGCTTTTAACGGAAAAACTTTTCCGTTAAAAGCATTTCATGAAAATCATGCCAGTCTAGACGTAGCCTAGGTGTTTTCCATCTCTAATTTCTACAGCCTAATGAATTAACTCTGACACTCTCTCTCAGCAACACAAGTAAGGTGAGGACTAGATAGACCAGCCACGTCAGAGGTGCCGTGCATCTAGAGGCCTGGAGAGACACATCATAATGTCTGCACAAATAGTTATCACATATTTCATAAACAAAATATACGCACGCAATGTGCACTGGCCATAAAGCAATGACTATTGGAGATCATGAACTGTGTTCTCCCAGCATGGAGCTGACTGCCTCCAAGCCACACACCTGAAGAATTTGGAACACCTGATGACGTTTTATTATACTATCAAACACACACAGACACACATAAATTAACAGAACATAGCCATGATTCCATCTTCTAACAAATGTACAAGTTCTGCTGACAAAACAATGTCTTTAATTCAACTTTCCATTGCTGCATTTATTTTCCGTAGTTTGCTAGAGACAGTTGTGTCCTAAACCCCATCCATGCTAACACAGAATCAGTGCTAGTCTCAAAAATCCACCACCATGCATAGGAGCCTAGAAACACAACAGTCTGAAAAGAAGAAGTCATACATGCTAAGGCAGGGGTGGACAATAATTTTTTGCCAGGGGCCACTTCAGAAATTTTTGAAGTGGCCCCGGGCCGCACCAGAAGGAGCAGGACCTCAAGCAGAAGGGGTGGGGCCAGGATACTTCCCTGCTTCCCCACTCACAGACCATGATTGGTCTGGGGTTGGGGGGAGCACCTTTGGTCCCTCCCCCCAGAGGTTCTTCCTAGGCACCCATGCCCTTAGCGGTGGGAGGAAACTTTGCACGCTCCCTCTTCTGCCCCCAGGCCAATCAGGGCTTGGGAGCAGGGGAGCGCGCGAAGCTTCCTCCCACCCTGCCAGGAGCACATAGTGCTTCTATAGGGTTGCCAGGTATCCGGTTTTGAACCAGACAGTCCAGAATTTGAGGATTCTGTCCGGGAAACAAATTGAGAAAATACTGGACATATAAAATGTCCGGTATTTTCTAATTAGGTAAGTTTATTATTATTAGGAGTATCAGGACGTAAGTGCA
This sequence comes from Rafetus swinhoei, assembly GCA_019425775.1. Lineage (NCBI taxonomy): Eukaryota > Metazoa > Chordata > Testudines > Trionychidae > Rafetus > Rafetus swinhoei. The sequence goes on along the minus strand of CM033425.1, from coordinate 29,504,525 downwards.
CACTGCCTGGCTGGTGGACATGCTCATGCTGTGTGACCACGCCTACCATCCAGGCAGTATGCAACTATGCGAGAGAGGCGTGTGGGGCTGGGGCAGGAGGGAATCCCACGGGCTGGACTCGCTTGTGCTTCGCCGGGACAGTGCGCGGGATGGGCAGTGTCCCGGGATCTGCGTGTGCCCCGATCAGTCCTGCTCCTCGCTGGCTGATTCTCTCTCCCCCCGCTTCCCTCCCCCCAGTCAGCCCCGCTCCCCCCACTCCCTTCCCAGCCGGTCCCCCCACCCAATCTGAGATCAAGTGTGTTCGGAATTTTTTTTTAAGCCACCTGGTAACCCTATGCCCTTCTTAGTACCGCGCACACCTCATGGGGCGGGGGCAGAGCAGAGGAAACTTTGTACGCTTCCCCTGCCCCCCAGTCCTAATTGGCCAGGGGGCGGGGGAGTGCCAAAGCCTCCACGGGCCGGATCAACCCGCTTGGTGGGCCAGATCTGGCCTGCAGAGGCCCTTTTGCCCACCCCTGTGCTAAGGTAAAAAACACAGTATTAAGATCATCTGTTCTTTCTTATGTCATGCTGGGTATGATGTGCATGTTTCAAAATCCAAAGACTTTCAGACATGAGGGTCCCCTCCCCTGAGATGTCAGACCTAAACACTACTGCCCCAAAATAACATTCACAATACTAAGGGCTTTTTCGCCACATTCACAATAGGCTCCTTTAAGAAACAGGCATGTTGAATGTGCGCCCACATGCACACGCACAGCTACATGTTTCACTGGTTGCGAGTGTATCACCAGGTGACTGTCACACCGATAGGTCTCTGAGTGTTCTAGTACAACACAATCTGTTCTAGTACAAGTGTTCTAGTACAACACCATCCAAAGCCTTGTGCAGAAAGTAGTTCAAAGGGCATCATTAAATCAGTTAAATGGCTTGGGAAAACAGGTAAGATTATTGTCAGGTTTGAAACCTCACCACAGAATCAAAATAGGGGGAGCAATAAGCAGGCGGTAAGACTGATAAAAGCTCTAGAACCAGCTGTTGTTTTTTCCTAAACAGAGAGATGATTTCTTCATTAAACTGCAGTGCAAACAGGAAACTCATGCCCATGGACCCCAGGCCACAGCCCAGGTTGGCAGAATAGCATAAATGTCCAGGGTGGTAGCTAAGCACAACAATGACTGGGGAAATCTTGAATCTATCAAAAGCTATCTGTAATGTTCAACCATTAACCTTGCCCTGGGATGAAAAGCAACTCCCAGCTTTTCAGACCCAGAAACAGAAAGAAGATGAGCACCATTAACACCTCAAGGCAGAGGAGCAGCAGCTGTTAAGAGTTTATAGTTGGTACCAATAAAGAGAAGCCTTTAGATACAGTACAAGAAGCTCTAGCTGTCATGTGGCAGCCATTGCATGGGCCTGCTAGAAGAGTTAGGTACATCTGGGTTACTTACCATGAAACAAACAAAGCTCATAAAAAGCATCTACCAAAAAAAGAGGAAAAAGGTAAATGAAGCAGGCTGCAACAGAGCCTATGGCATCTAAACTTTTACTACTGGCAAAGTCCTCTTTGTATTCCTTGCCTCAGCAGACAAACTCACTGAGGGTCATATAGAGAAAGCCCTTGATGGAGCTGTAAAGACGTCACCATTCTTCATATGAGCTCCATGACCCCCAGTAATAAAATTAGTAGAAAACCCAGTAAAAATCAAGAGATGCTTCTTTTGGGATGAAAGCCATTGCAAATCCCAAAGACTGAGGAGGCAGGGCACAGACTGAGGTAACCCATGTTGTTTAAAACCAGACCAATCTAGGGTTGCCAGGTGTCTGGTTTTGACCCAGACAGTCCAGTATTTGAGCTTTCTGTTCAGGAAACAAATTGAGAAAATATAACTGAGAAAATAGAAATGTCCGGTATTTTCTAGCAAAGATGTAATGTAGATTGTGAGGTAATGTCAAGTGTGTCCACTATTTTTGTTGAAACCATCTGGCAACCCTAGACCAGTCTCTCTCAAATATCTGTATGACAGGCAAAATAGGAGCGAGCCAGGTGGCAATAAGGTGCCATCATGCAGACATCTTTCCCAGAAATGAGGTCTGGAAAGGAGTTCAAAGCTACCAATATGATAGGAGGAAAGCTGAAATTTTCTAGCTACAAAACAAACAGTTTATTTTCAATAGGCCATTGAATCAGGCTCATGCCCACCGACCAGGCATAAACAGCATAAACAACCAAGAAAATAGCGACAAGAGAAAGAGTCTGATTCCAATACAGGTGCAAATAAAAATGAGAGCAGTTAAACTAGCCCATGTTATAGTCCAAAAAAGTATGCAACCCTAATTCAGTGACTGAAAAAGAAAATATTAAATCTTACAGTGCTCTAATATGGGGTATCCATCTTGGATTGTTCTGGAGGGCATTGTGGGCAGCAACTTTGCTGTAATTAGTTTACTCAGGAAAGCTATGTTTCAGCTACAGCACCTCATTTTAGTGAGATTCTGCTTTTTCTCAGCTGACCTGACTGAAACACAGAGCAAGTGACCTAGACTAGTGTTGACTGTCTTCTCTCCCTCCATCCAGAACTTGAGCATTGTGCTGAACCCTTAATAAATCAGTGGTCGTTACTTGGAGTTATGGATTTTTAGCTGCAGTCTCAAAAATAGGGTCTTTCCAAATTATAGAGATGCAAAAATGCCGCCACTCTAATAGATCTGATCTGTCCAACCTCTGGTGGAAGTGCCAGATTCCCCATGAGGTGCTGCATACCAGCATGTGGTGCCCTACAAGCAGGCTGCAAGTGCCATCTGGAAGCTGGCCAGGCCTAAATGCTACAGGGCCAAAGAGAACAAATTCAGAGTGGGGAGATTGACCTCTAGAGCCATTGGCATGCAGGGATTCAATGCCATTGGAAAAGGTACTGTTGCACCACGTTACAAAGCCTGGTAACATTCAGGTTATTGATGATCTTGTACCCACAGGAGTCACAAACAGTATGGGGCAAATGGGTGGGGACCCATATGCCTATTATTTGCCTTCCTCCTGTAATCAGGGTTCAGAATAAGGTGCTCTAAGAAGGTTGTCCAACATGGCAGATTTAGAGAAATACACGCTGGGTGGCCTGGAACAGCAGATGATACTAGGACCTTTGGGCATGCAATGGCATTTAAATTAATGAAGACTGTTTGACCCAGGAATACTATGGCCATTAACGGCATGGACATCACTACAGTTATCCTGGGAGACCAGGGCTGACCACCTGCTTTGCTGGCAAATGAAGCCATTCACAAGCAGTTTGGATAGAACAGTGGTTCCCAGCCTTTTCAATCTGTTAAAAATTTAAAGGAGCCCTTAAGTGGAGCAGGAAGCAGTAACGAGCACATCCCTTGGCCCATGCTGTTTCTTCAACTCTCGCCCCCTCCATCCCCTGCCCATCCATGGTGAGGGGGCTCTCGTGGCGAAAGGCAGCTCCTGCCCCAACACTCTGCCCTCGTCCAGGCACAGAGCCCTGGGGGAGAAAAAACAGAAATGGAAAAGAAAAGGAAGTTTCGGGCCCACCGCAGCACTGGGAGGGGGGAGAGGGCTGGAGCGTAAATGGCAGCGCAGCTGGTGGCGGGAGAACAGATCATGCCTCCTGGAGTATCAAGATCCCATCCCGAGGACAGGAGGCAGCGTGTGTGCATCCAGTCACTAATGGTAAGCCCCAGATGAGAATCGCCGGGCAGAAAGTCCCAGCCTGGCGTTGGGCCTGATCCTGACTTTTCTTTTCCTAAACTTTCTGCGGACTCCCTACAGTGCCATCGCGGACCATCAGGGGTCCACAGACTACAGGTTAGGAACACTGGGATAGAAGAAAAGAACTGTAACTACCGCCTCAGTATTTGCAGAGCATGCCTTTGTCCATTTGAAAGGGAGATGGTGCTGTTTATAGGCGATCTATCTTGGAAGTATCCGGGGGGGAGGAGAGAGCAAATTCGCAGATTACAGCAGCATGTTGTATTTTGCACAATATTTGTGAGAGCAAGGGAGGAAGTCTTACTATGGGTAGGAAGGTGTGATGCAGAGACTAGCTCTGCAGTTTGAGCAGCCAGCAAGGCAGCCAAGACAAAATGCAAAGTCAGGCAATACTGTTCAGGATGCCTGTGATGCTACGCCCCCATATTTTTATGGAAGTACGTTTTTGAATATATGCATGTAACCTGTCACTAAAAAGTTGTGATCCATTGAATGTGTATATTCTATTTGTGTGCATTTACCATTCCAGTATTTGAAATTATAAATATGTAGTGTAAACCTGTTTATTAATCTATATGTACTAGTGAAAATCATTAGCAGTACTCAGAGAATTTAATGGCCCAGTACTGAAGATAATGATAGGTTAATAATCTTGTTTTTCCAGTAAGTGTGGTCTATAGTTGGTCCTACAAAGACATGTGATTACACTACCTAGTGGTGGAATCCATCTTGTACTTTTCCACATGGGATGAAAAATTTAACAAAGACTTCACATCCTAGGGCAGGGGTGGGCAATCATTTTTGGCTGGGGGCCACTTCAAAAATTTTTTTGGCTGGTCCAGAAGGGGCAGGCCCCAGAAGGGGCGGGGCCTAATCCAGAAAGGGCGGGGCCAGAATGCTTCTGGGCTTCTCCACCCCAGACCACAATTGGTCTTGGGGTGAGGGAGCCCCTTTGCTCCCCCCCCCCACTAGGCACCCATGCCCCTGGCAGGGCAGGAAGAGGCTTCACACACTCCCTCACTCCGAGGCCCTGATTGGCCTGGGGATAGGGGGAGTGCACGAAGCCTCTTCCCACCCTACCCCCGCCCTGCGAGAAGCTCACAGCATTTCAGAGTGCCAAGCGCTGCTTGCAGGGCAGAAAGAGACATCACATGTTCCCCCGCCCCCAAGTCCTGATTGGCCTGGGGGCAGGGGAGCTGTGCGAAGCTTCCTTCACCCTGCTCCTGCCCTGTGCGAGCATACGGCACTTTGATTGGCCTGGGGGCGGGGGAGCAGCAGGGCCTCCGTGGCCCGGATCAACCCACTTGGTGGGCCAGATCCGGCCACGGAGGCCCTTTTGCCTACCCCCTGGCCTAGGGAATTCTATATACAGGTTGAACCTCTCTAGTCTGGCACTCTCAAGACCTGACCAGTGCTGAACCAGAAAATTTGCTGGACCACAGGAAGTCAATAGTGTCTGGCAGTATTACCAACACTCCCCTGCTTGCTGGGCTGTTAGAAGACATTGAGAGGTAAATTAGAGCTAAATAACAGCACAGAACACTGGGAACCAGGACTGGTGGCTGCAAACAAACTTTATGGAACCATGAGAAACTTGGCCACGCCCATGATCAATAGACATCCAGCTCACTAAAATCATTCTGGACCATGGATATTACCAGATCAGAGAGTGCTGGAATAGAGAAGTTCAACCTGTTTAAGCAATGGGAAGCAAACACAGACAGCCCTTTCCCCAGAGAATACATAAAAACACCTAGAAACGAAAGAACTCTAAGAACCAAGATGAAAAGGAGCTGCTGGACCCACGTCAGAAAAAGATCAGTTCTGTCTGGGGAAGGACTTCACCTGAAATAAGAACCAGGGTGAGAAATTATGATATGTAACAACTTCTCTTATTTTATTAGGCTTACCTGGTGTGTTTTGCTTTAGTTTAGTTTAGTAACTTACTTTGATCTAACACCACTTAAATCCTATTTTTATACTTAATAAAATCACTTTTATTTATCAAACTCATTGTAAATAATTGTTACGGTGGGGACACAATAGCTGCGCCTATCTCTCATGAATAAAGAGAGCAAATATTACAAGCTTGTTCTGTGTAAAACTTCTAAGCAGAGTAAGATGGCTTTATCTGGGTTTTAATCCCATCGGACTGTGTACTAGGGTGCTGTTACTGAGCCTTCCCAGAGCTGAGCTGTTCTCAGTGTGTGTGTTGCTCTGCTATGAGCTGTGTCTGTACCCCAACTCTAGACCCTGCGGCATTCTTAAGGGGACACAGGGCCTAGAGCAACCCCTCCCCCCCACAACCCAAGTCCTGACATCTTCACACCCCTGCCACTTCACCTTTTTCCCCAAGCTCCGCCCTACTCCATTGCCTGCTCCCACTTCTTGTCCGAAGCCCCTTTCCCTGAGAGATGCGACCTGGGGATTACCATGGGGCCATCATGGTGAAATGGAGCAATCTGGCTAGGAGATGATGCCGAAGCAGAACAGGCTGCTGGGTCACTCTGCTTCTCATGGCTGCCACCTCACACCAGGACCCATGCTAACCCTCCACAGCTAACACAGGGGACAGTCCTGTTGACAGGACGGTTGAAGCAGCTGCCATGGGGCCTTCCAAAGCATGGGTTCTGGGGCAGCAGCCCTAAACCAAGCTATCAATAGGGTGGTTCTGTCTGGGCCTTTACTGGGGGAAACCAGAGAGTCTGGCTCAGCAGAACAGGGTGGTGGGGCACCCCAGCATGTGGATAGGTGGGATGAGTGGTAGGATCAGCCCTTCAAGTGACAGTCTCAAGGGGATCTCTGTGGCCCAAACCATCATAATACCGTGCCTATTGGTCTTATTTTGAGGCTCAGGCCAAAAATGGTGCCACTGTACATCTAGCTGTTAGCTCAGAACGGGTGTTGGAAGATTTTTGTATCGTTGAGGTGTCATTGGCAAGGAAAGTGTAATGGGATAGCCATGCCTACTGCACCTCATGAATCAGCACAGAATTGTTTGTGTGTAAAATGTGCGGCTGACTCCTTTGAATGAGATCTGAAAAAGGCTTTTATTATTAAGCACTCTGCCAAGGGTTATCAGGTGACTGCTTAACTACTCGCTCCCCTCCCCCTTGCTGCCAGTCCCCCCCCAGCACCATCTCCACGGCACGCAGGGGCAGGGGAGAAAGAGCGGCAGTGATTCCACAGCCGGCGTATGCTCAGTCCCAGCTTGTGCAGGCCCCAGGAGCTACCTCCACTGCAGCTCTGCAATTTAAATATAGTAAGAGCCAGGCTGCCTACTCTCCCGGCTCCTACTACATTTAAACTACAGAGCCACAGTGGGGGTAGGTCCTGGATTCAGCGCAAGCTGGAACAGAGTGCCTCCCCTTACCAACTAATTGTGTAGCGGATACAAATTGTATCAACTACACGATCAGGCAATTACCCACTTCTTAACATCATTAGAGCAGAGCACTCTGCAAAACAGGACCCTCCATGTATGGTCCCTGGCCTCCTGGGACTCCTCCCCCGAAGACTCTTGCTGCCCCTTCTCAGGGAGAGGGGGAAAAGCAGGTAATAAGAGGTGGGGGTAGTGATGCACTTTACAAAATCTTGTGTCAGACCCTAAGCAAACAAACAGATTACATGTCCCTTACCAACTGTTTTTTCCTGTTATTTCTTGTTTTACTGTAGGTGCTCCCGAGTTGTCTTCTCTTTACCTGGCACTGTGCGAAGCATCTCCCTAGCACTATGCACAAAAAAAGCCTTTTATGTGGGTAGCTGATCACAAGAGCATCCTGCACTGACATTTCTCCCCACATCGCACTGAGATCCAGTGTGAGAGAAAGGCACCACTTGGCTTCTGGAGGCATGTTATTGTAGGGCTTCTGGAATATCACTGCAGGTATTGCAAGAAAGTGGAAGCCAGGGGCAAATGGACAAAACCTGGGAGAGCAAGAGCTTACCAATGGGGAGAGACCATTCTGTCAACTTGCCCCTGAGCAGGGCAGGTCAAGGTAAACAGTCAGGTCCATAACAGTTGCCCGCAGAGCAATGTGGAATAGTTCTTGGAAGACTGCCACAGCAGTATGAAGCAGCACTGAGTGCACACACACAACTGACCATAGTCACTTCACAGCAAAGTTAGTTCACCTTGAAAGAGGACTTTGGAATTCGCAGTAGATGCAGAGTCAGAAATACGTGTGCACACAAACATGTTCAAAGCAGATTAATTCAAAACTGCAGGTTAAACCTTCCTCCATGTAGACAAGCCCCACTAATCTTAGAACCTATGACTATATATAGCAGTGGTGGGCAATGTCTGGCCTGCATACAGCCCCCTGGGGCTCCTCCTCCAGGGCACGAATACCCTGGCTGCCCTCCTTACCTGCATACCTCTCGTGCACTGGGGCACCAGAGCCCCACACTTCCTATGCCTCCTCCATGAATCGCCTGAAGTGTGGGGCTGTGGGGCTCCAGTCCATGAGAGAGACATGAGGGAGGGGGCCAGGCAGGGAATTTGCAGGTGGAGCCCCAATGGGCCACAGGCTGCTGTGGCCCTGAAGGAGGGCCACATATGCAACCCATCCATGCTTCGCAGCTGCCTATCCCTGATACAGAGCAAGGACTTATCTGAGAAAAAAACAGGCTGCCTGTAGGAGCCGCTCAGCAGATCCACCCTTTTAATCTGGTTCTGTAGAGAAAATGTAAGCAGCCAAAATGATATTTCCTCCTGCGTTCATTTCATCTCTCAGGCCAGATATGCACTAGACCTAGAAGGTCAGGCTAAGGTATGAAACTCCAGCTATGTGAAATATGTCGCTGGAGTTGGCTTACCTTAAGCCAGTGGTCTCCAACCTTTTTACACCAGAGATCACTTTTTAAATGACAGAACAAGCCAAGATCTACTGCCCCGCCCCTTCCTTGAAGCCCTGCCCCACCCTCTCTATTCTCCTCCTCTCCATCACTTGCTATCCCCAACCCTTATACTGCTGCGCTTTTTCTTTTCAGTTCTTCTGTAGGAAGAGGTTTTTCCAACATTTGGCCTGTCTATACTGGACCAAATGTCAGAAAAACCCCTTCTTTTGAAAGGCCCCCTTATTCCTCGTGGAAAGAGGAATATAGGGGTTACTGAAAGAGCATGTTCGCTCTTCCACAAAAAAAAGCAGAAGAACAAACACATCCCTGGATGCAGAAACGTTTTTTTGGGATATCTCTGGAATCCTGGAAAACTCCTGCAGTCTAGCTGTACCCCCGCTGTGTTGAGACAGGATGTGTAGGTTCTGGGGTAGAAATGAGGGATTTGGGTGTGGGAAGGGGTGAGGTGTGCAAGTTCTGGGAGGAAATTTGGATACAGGAGGTGGAGAAGGGGACGCTGGCTCGGGGAGGGGGCTCCAGGCTGGGCAGTGTTGCGGTCAGATGGAGGGTTGGGGTACTAAGCAAGCCACAGGTTTGTGGATGTGAGGGTGCAGGAATTTGGTTGGGGTATGTGAGGGGCTCAGGGCAAGAGGTTCCAGTGTATGATAGGCTCAGATCTAGGGCTTGGGGAAAAGGGGGGTGCAGGAGTGCTATGATGCTGTGGCCAGATGGGAGCGTGGCCACAATTGGGGGTTTGTTGGCCAGGCTTCATTTTTAAATAAAATACTATGTCAAACACAAAAAGTTTCTGCATTGTCTTTATTTATGAGAAGGGCGGGGAACCTGTTTTGAGTCAGGGGTCACTGACCCACAGAAGTCAGTTGGGGCCACACACGTGAGATGCAAAAAAATAACTCTTCCAAAAAAGCCTCACTAATGTGGCCCCAACTGTGCTGGTGGGAGCAGGGGACATGGTACTTGGAAAGGGTGCTAGTGGGTGCTGGGGCAGGGGACAGGGTGCCAGTGGGGACAGGGTTCTGCAGCTGGGGGCAGGGGAGAGGGAACAGGGTTTTGCAGCAGGGGACTGGGTGCCAGTGGGACAGAATCCCCTGCACCCACCTCCTCCCAGGACTCCTCCCGAGGAGGGAAACCCCCATCACGCGCCCCCTCCGGGCCCGACTCCCCCCTCCCGCAGAGGAAGGAAGCCCCATCGCGCACCTCCTCTGGGGCTGGCGTGAGCCTCCTACAGAGCAGGGAAGCCCACGCACGCGCCCCCTCTGGGGCCGACTCCCCACTCCCGTGGAGCAGGGAAGCCCGCGCACACGCCCCTTTCGGAGCCGACTCCCCCCCTCCCACAGAGAAGGGAAGTCCCTATGCCCGCCTCTGGGGACTCCCTCGGTAAGCTCCCGGCACGCCTTAGACCTGGGGCAAGGAAGGAGTCAGCGCATTTCCGGAACCCCCGGAAGTGACACGCAGCTCAGGATTTCCATCCACCCAGCGGGAAGCTGCCACTACCTCCATTGTCGCTGGAGGTAAGTAGTGGGGCTTCTTGGGGTTGGGGGGAAATAGAGGGCCCGGAACGCCTCGCGATCTACTGGTCGAGGCCTCATGATCAACCAGTTGATCATAATCAATGGGTTGGTGACCACGGTCTTAAGCTGAGCTTAGTGCTATCTTTACAGAGGAGTACTGGTACCAACCAGAGCCACCCTCAACATTCAAGTTAGTGGGTCTTAACAAGACCCACTAAAATCAAACAGCTGAAGATCAGTGTCTGGCACAGCAAGTGAAGACATGGCCTCAGGAAAGAAATTTAGGGAATCCAGGACCTTTACCTAGAGTTCTCTCTCAAGATTGTAAATTTCTGGTTCATTTGCAGCCACATTAACTGAAATCTTAATAAAACAATCAAAGTAAAAGGTATTTTTGTCTCAGCACTTTGCATGTTTTCCCTGGACTTTCAGTCTGGTACTCAACTGTACTTTTCATGGCAAGAAGTATGAGTGCATAGAGAATTTACATCTTAAATCTTACATCTTAAATCTATGAGTGCATAGAGAATTTACATCTTAAAATCTTGCTACTTTTTAGTTTCAAAAACTAAAAAGTAGCAAGATTTTAAGAGAGCAGAGCATAATTACCATATTTAACAAGATATAGTACTGTAAAAATAGTAGGGTTTTCACAGATAAGACTAAAAATTCCCCTCACCAGATGTAACCAATTCAATGAGGACTGATCACATATTTTTGCAAGTAAATGATATGTATGTATGAAACTCTATTTTTTAGCCATGTAATGATTAATGCAAAATTTTAAAAGGACTTAAAGCATTCTCACTACACCGGCTTGAATAGGGTCTCAAAACAATTGCTGATTTTTTTGGTTCTAGCTAAGCAGAGAGTTTGCACTTTCAATTGTACTTTGGTTTTTAAAAAAAGTCAGACGTGATTGTCTATATATATTAGAGATCTCTGTCTGAGAGTCTGTTTGTTCAAAAACTCCTAAACAGTAAGAGCTAGGACCACCAAATTTGGAATGCAGCTTCCTCTTACCATCACTTAAAGCAAAATCAGGGCTAGGTTGTGCCAGGACAATGGGATGTGCTGGAATTTGATTGTTTTCCATCACATGGAAAGGGAGGAGGAAAGAGAAGAGAGATGCAATATTCATACTCACCACTGGGGCAGCGAGTGCAGGGGACAGCTATACTGTAGAGCAGTGTTTCTCAACCTTTTTTTTTTATAAAGTACCCCTTAAAAAAATAAGTACCCCCTTTTTCAAAAAAAATTATGAGTACCCCCAGTACCTACAGTTTTCAGACACACAAATTTTTTTTCTACCATTGCAACACATTTGTTTAAACAACTTAATCGTAGCCGGGCAGGCGATGAAATTTTTGGGTATAAAAAGTACAAAAATAATAAAGCCCTGTAAGACTTAAAACAAAAATTCAGTTTTCTCCAAATTTCAGTTGTGTTGACATACCCCCCCAGACTTCTCTCGAGTACCCCGAAGAGTACTCGTACCACTGGTTGAGAAACACTGCTATAGAGTGACCACTGGGGACAGCTGCACCACCGATGGGGTGGCCAGCTGGGGGTGAGGCTCTGCCATCTTGCCTGCCACTGGTAAGTGTCCTCCTTGCCGCACAACCCCCTTCACAGGAGCACTACCAGCGCTGGCCAGCCAAGCCCCAGCCTCCCATCCCCCCAGGAAGCACTGGCAGCCTCTCCCCACAATGCCTGCACCTCTGGGACGCCCACTGTGGTCCAGTCTGCAGGGCCCCCTCCTGCCCAGACCAGAGAGCACTGGGGTAGGCCTGCATGACCCCCCTTGCCAGGCTGGGGAGCACACATGGGGGAGGCCTGCACAAAACTCTTGGCCTGCTCCCAACTCTCAGAGCCCACATTCCAAACTTCATGTCAGCTCCCACCCTGGACCAGATCCTTGCAGCCCCAGGTAAGTCTGCTAGTGAAAAATATGGAGGGGCTTTTATGGGACACACTATATCGGTAGTTTAGTTACAATGCATTTGCATATCTGTACATACGAGTTGCTAGTTACCTAATGAAACAAAGAGATGCTGGCAAGACATAGTTGTAGTAGTTCACTAACAATGTAAGGAGCTGTGGTTCCTCCTGGCACACTTGCTCATTGAAAAGTGCAATCTGAGTTTTTAAGCTGCTAATTAGAGAAAATTGAGCAGTTGTCTCCAGCATCATCCAAAGTTCACTCTTAAAGGTACTTCCAAAGGAAAAATATTTGGTTCTGTGCTTTTTTGGGGGGTGGGGAACACTTTGGTAGGAGTGTAAAGAAGATGCAAACATTTGTTCCACACTCCAAATAAACCTTTATGAGAATGACTTGGGTTTCTGCTTGTTTTCCACATTAGAAAAAAACCAGATATTTGCTGTTATTGCTGAGGAACTCTCTGGAAGACTAATAAGAATGCAATAGCAGAAAAGTGTTTGAAACCTAAACAGCTGAGAGGAGAAGGGATTTTTATTCATCATGTTTAGAATTCTGGTCTGTATTGCATTTTGTTTACACCAATTTCACTCAAAACCCTTATAAATACTTGGGAGAAAAAGCTGTATTTGAAAGACTCAACACTCCTGCCCCTCTTAGCATTGGAAAGCTCCTACTTCTGTTCTTGGGTCCCACAAGGAAGCCTTTGGAAAAGAGAAAAATAAGATTTCATCACCCTCATATTACTGGAATTTATATTCTTTTTCTCTGTCCAAGCCACCTTTACAATGGGTTTACACTAGTCTAGACTATGCTTGTCAATGTGCTCTGGCCAAAGAGCTACTCCCTGACATCAGGAAAGATAACATTATAAAGATTATATCTGACTTGAGTCCAATATGACTCAGATATAAAAGAATCAAAGATCCTTAGAATTGCAATAGAAGCACAAGATTTGGCTAAGGAACTGCAACAAGGATTGATTGCAAAGACATTTTGCTGAAGAATAAAAAGGTAACTTTAGTATGTGAACAAAAAACTAGCTGCACATTTGTCAAGTGTAACAAAACTTAACAAGATTTGAAATTCACCCTGTACAGGGAACAGCACACAGCTTCAGCCCTATCTGGTCCTGTTTCCACTTGGGAGCAAGTTACACCCTAAAAAAAGCAAACAGGTATCCAGCAAGCAGGAGGAAAAATCCTAGCTCCACTGAAGTCAGTTGCAAAACTACTTACTGACTTCAACATGACAAAAATTTCACTCGCACAATGTCTTAACTGCATCATCTCAATAATCCCAAGAATCTCAGGAAAGACTCTATACAAATAATTTTAAAACTTGGCATGAAATATACAATAGCCACCATTAACATCATATTTATTGTTATTTAGTTGCTCAGTAAAACATATACAGTTATATACAATATGCATGAATACAGAAGACTGCACTTTACATATTTAAAAAAAGAAAGAAAAATAACACTCAATTTCATGAGCTATTGTCACAGTCTTCCAACCAAGCATTTAAGAAATGAATTTAACAAGAGAGAAAAAAAAGATTACAGGATTGCCTAACACACAGCAGAGTCAAGTTTTCATATTTTACATGTGCAATAACATTTTTCAGAAGAGTTTGCTATGCAGTACGGATTACCAGTGTTATGATTTTTTTTTCCCATGAACCAAATTTAGTACAAAGAAATAACATCCTTTTGCTTAAGGCTGTTTTAAAGCTGTAATATTCTTGGGTAGTGAACAGTGATAAAGTTATAACTGCCAGAATCCATAGCCTGCAGTTTCATCAGTCAAAATCTATGAACGGATGGACTCAAACCAACAATTTTAATAGAGAATTTCTAAGACAAAATTAGACTATTTCCTCCATTAGCCTTAAGCAATAAAGGAGAAACAATTCTATAAAAATGGATTAAGCTCTTATACCTCATTCACTGAACAGCTGTGAATCTAGAATTCAAGAAAAGGGTAAACTGCAGCTTTAAAAAAAAAATCAAAATTTACCAACTCTATTTCTTCTTAGTATCAGAGCAAACGTGACTTGCTCTATAGCATATTGAAGACTTGTTGTCATATTACAGCTCTTCATTAAGGAGTTAATGAACATTTAGCCTTAGTGTTGTGCCAGAAAGCCTTCAAACTGGTTTCCTGGTTGGAAAGGTTAACTCGATTAACTAAGGTTAACTTAGAACGATAACTTCTAAATACAGGAGTTTGCTAAATTAAACGAATGATGAAATTTTCACTTTATTTCCCTTCCACCCACCATACCACATTAATCCTGAAATCATTATACATTTGCTAAAATTCACCATAATTAAATTAAAATGAATCTAAACTTGTGTCACTGATGAGCTAAAAACTGAACTATAGCAACGGAGTAATAATAACCCTATGAGAACATGACCTGGGGAAAACTTCCTAATGAGCATGTAATAAATAAGCCCTATTTGTTGTTTTTTTAAACAAAGATGACTCATCATTCCCCATAACTTAAACAAAATAGAAAATACGGTTTTGCTCAATATGCTACTATGCTTCAACTTAAAGTGTATATATGAAATTTTTTTAATACATTCCAAAAAAATCCAGCAAACATTGTGCAGTGAGAAATTGACTCTCAAGGAGTAGGAACTAAAAGATGTAATTTCTAAAATGACGCCTAGACTACATGCCTGGGTACAGCAACTGAAAATGCCAGGCAGGTCAAAGTGAACTCTGCAGTACATGTACGAAATCGTATTATTTTAAGCTGCTGTTTGCAACACAAAATGAAGCGTGTACACAAGTTAAATGCATATTTATCATAACTGGTGTCATGTTTTCACCCTCATGAAGTCTTTTAAGATATGTAGCTGCGCTTTAAACTTTTTTGGCTTTTTGAAGTCACTTTTGCAGCATTTGTAATGCATTGAATTTCATTATTTATTGGACTAGACTGTCCTCAAATTATACTGAAGAAGCAGATGGGACAGTAGGTAGGCAATTGCACTAGGAGTCACAAGAACAGCATTAAAAACCCAGCTCTGGGACTCATCAAGTCACTTCCCCCCATAGCTCCATTTCCTGACCTATAAAATGGGGATATAGCCATCACTTGCTCTCACACAGCATTTTTCCTCTACAGCTCTCAAAGCATTCTGCAAATGAAGACAAATATTATTCCAGAAGCTGAATCTCTTTTTATAATCTAGTGCTTTGCTGATATTTCATATATGTTTAAAAAAAAACAGTGCACTTGTCAACTCCATGGAGAAACTGGGCATAAATGTATTGCAAGTAACAAAAGCTTGGCAATAAACATATAGCCATTGCATATGCCCGCCGCACTAAAAATGCACCAAGACCCAGCCACAGAGCTACACTGACCTGGTCAGGAATTGCATATGCATTATCCCCCCCAGAATTTTGTAAACAAACACCTTGAAATACCATGCAATATGCTGGTATCACCTCTGTATGTACTATTTGGCAGCTGGCATTCTGTCCCTCAGTTAAGGTAAGAATAATCCATTTACAAGTCAGGGATACCTAGTGGAAGGGACAAAGCTGGCAAAAAAGTTAAACAGATCCGTAGTATTGTCCAAGTTCTGATAAATACATGGGCAGTTCTAAGACAGAACCAAATTTCCTCCCTCTCCTCCTAAATATTTTTAAACTTGGATCAAATTCCATTGAAGCTCAAGGACAGCACATGCTTCAGTGCTTTGATGAGCAGAGATGGAATTACTTACATTTAAAATTAAGCACATGCATAAGCACCCTGCTGAACTGGGACTTAAAATGTTTATGTGGCTTGTGGGTGTGTTCTCCAGAGGTGAGGCTGGGTAATGACAATTACATCAGGAGATCTATGACCTTAAAGTATTATTTAGGGTAGGTGAAGGGCAAAAGCTTTGAGCCTTTCATCTGGATCTGGCCAAGTGTCCTGCCTGCTTTTTCTAGACTCAGGAATACAACCTAACTCTATATTCACCAGTTACAAAAGGGGCAAACCTCATATTCCAGTAACCATTCAAGCTTCAATAAAATTGCTAAAAAAAAAAAAAAAGAAGAAGAAGATTAAAGGTGACTCAAAATCAGCGGTGTTTTTTTAAATTCTGAAGCAAAGACCAACTAAAACTCAAAGACCCTTATTATAATTACCTAACTTAAAAAAAAATTACCCAAGACAAGTCAATGAAACAACAGGAAAATAAATCCACGTAAGGCCAATGAGAGCTTGTTCCAAGTAAGAGAGCAGGGAGAATTTGACAAGTTAAATACTATCTGTAATCTCATTTAACATGTTGCGTTTTCAAACAGCATAACTGGCAATGAGAATTTTAGGACCACAATGTACCAGGAGTTTTTAAGCATAATTCCCTCCCCTCCATGGTGCCAATTCAGAACTCTGCTTAAAACCCAATGGCCCGGTGCAGCCATCTAAGATAGTCCTTTAAACATCAACTCCCATAGTGTTTCAGTCCTTTATTTTACAACTATGATCTAATCCTCCAGTACTCTTAGTAACTGCAAAGGTATTGAGGGACTGAACCACAAGGGCAGGAAGTACAGGTGCTACGCACCCAGCTTGAAATAGTAACAACCCCCCGAATACATGGTTTCAGCCAACAGCACCCCACTTTTCTACCATCGCCAGACTGGACAAGACTGAACAAGGGTGGGACCATTTAGTCTAATTGTAAACTGAGGCTACTCAAGTTATAGATAGCATTGTGTAAAACCACGCCAGTGTTGGATCATCTTTTCATTTTTGTTTTTAGCTCATTTGTTTTCAGCTTTTTGCCCTGATGAGTATTATCTATGAAGGGCAGGAAAGAATGGTTTCCTTTTATTGTATGTATCTAACACCACTGTCCTTCAAACACAAAACACACATGTCAAATAGAAACTGTCTGTACCATAGGAATTATGGCATCTACCTTAGGCCCCACACCAGGCTGGCAGTTTAGAGAATGCTAATCGCTGACGTACAGGTGCATAATGTGAGGACTGGTTAGAATCACAATGATACCCACTGGTATGTACTGATATGTACCAAGTTTTCCAACTTCATGTTCTGTTACCACTCCTGAAAACACTTGATTTCACACATTCCACATTCGCATGACATACAAGGCCATACATTAAAGCAGGGCTACTCAACATGCAGCCCACGGGCCATTTGTTTGTGGCCTGTGGTGCAGTTTGGGTTTACATGGGGCTCAACAGCGTCCTGCGGGTGGGATCCTTTGAACATGGCCTCCACTGGGAACACGCGCCACAACGACGAGTCAATAGAAGGGTCTTCTTTTGATATACGTTTTAGTAGTTAAATTCCTGGGCTGTCATTGCTCATTAAAAGTGCTGTCATATGGGTGGAAAGTGGGTAAATACTGCATTTTATTACTATCAGCAGAACTGACTTACATGGGGCCTGCGTGTTGTGTAGTCTTGCCTTCATTTTTGTATTCATGCCTGTCAATGTGAAAGAAGCTATTTGCATGTCTATGCAACCACACTTAAGTTGCGGCCCTTGGCAAGTGCAGTGAGTATCATTGTGGCCCCTGGGGCTTCCAAAGTTGTCCTGCATTAAAGGATGGCACTTCAAGTAATGGCACCAAAGCCCTGCTGTGGAGAAAGGGCACAAGCAGCAATACTAAACTTTTCCTGAAATCTGAGAGACCTTTTTCTTTAGTCAAAATTGAGGCCTTTGCTTCAGTACCTTGGTAATTTTAAGACTATACAGAAGGACAGTTCTACTGATGCAGCTGCATTAAGACTGCTACCCATTTGGATTTTACCAACCATCCAGTTGTTGGCTTATGTGTCTAGGTGCCACTTAGGGTTGCCACAACCCCTCTCTCACATGGCAATGCCCGGTCAGATGTATTAACTGGACACCAAATGTCAGTTACCGCAGGGATGGGGAAGGGAGGGAGAAGGGAACAGGTTATTAACCCACATCAGCCTCTCCTGGGGCTGTCTCACACCTGCAGGCAGGCTTTTTGTCAAGCTGCAGTGGTCCCCATCCAACCCCAGAGCTGGGGGGGAAGGGAGGAGAGATGACCCAGTGAGCAATCTGGAGAGGAACATTGGGAGAAACAGGTAAATAAAAGGTTGGGGCCTCAAGGGTCCAGTTATCAGAAAGCAGAATGGTGGCAGTCCTAAGCTGCACGGGTGTAAGATATCTCATGTAGCCCTTCTATGCTGCCGGTAGGGAGCTTGCCTATCAGCTTACCTAAACTACTCGCAATAAGCAGCAGTAGCTATGTCAGTGGAAGAAACTCTCCCACTAACATGGCACTGTGCACCCTGCCACTTTTGCTGGCAAAACATATGTGGCTCAAGGGGGTGTTTTTTCACAGCTCTGAGCGATGCGAATTTTGCCGATATAAGTGGCAATGCAGAGATGGCCTAAGTAATAGCTAGATGGTGGATCTCTATTTAGCCTAACACAGGGGAGTACCCAACATCAAAGAATCACAGCTTTCATACATTCATGTAGTCAGGAAGTTGTTTCATAGGATAAGCGCAGTACAAAGGGGGTTTAGTATTTGATTTTCCTTAAAAGAAGATCCTGCTTCAATGATTAGAGAGATAATGTGATTATTTAAACTTCCTTTCTTCTGCGAGAAAAATTAAAGGTGTGGGAACTTTAAATACACACTGTGTGCTGGAGGTGATCTGCACTCCACCTGTTTCCCCAGTGAGAGGGACAAGTACATGAGGAATTCCACTCAAACTGTGGTCCTTGGTGGGGAAGGGATTAAAATGCTTTAACAAAAATTGAAATTGACATTTAAGTACATATGGTCAACCAGGCTTCACAGCTACAGGCCCTATGGTTCAGAACAGAACTCTGTATCTGGGCTTCAAGTCAGCCAATCAACTGAATAGTTGTTTCCACTTAACAGCCAGAGATGAAGGGTGAATGTACTCTTGGTAACAAAAAATAATTCTCCCAAGGAAAGACAAAAATTGCAGGCTGAATACTTAATAGATCATTAATTGTTTGGTTTGTATGTGACTGATGAAAGCTTGGTGTCAATATATAATATTACGATGACAATTCCACTTCACCCGGCATTAATTCCTGAACTGCTATTCTTCAGGATTTCCATTTTAATAAGCACTGAAGCAAAAGAAAAAAAGAAAAGAAAGAAAAAGCGAAAAGAAGTAGAAGTATCTTTGTCTTATTATGACATACACCACTTGGACATAAGTTGAGATGAAAAAGGAAAAGGCCTCATCTATAAATGTATGCCAAGATTACAGAATAATGGGGAAAACGATCTAACAGAAAAATCTAAAGCAAAAGTGTGCCAACTGCAGAAGGGTTAACACTGGTAACATACTGTGGCAGAAGATTAAAAAAAATTGAGGTTTACTTTAAATTAACCCTTTCCAGTCCATATGACACTAAGCAGGTACCAACCTAGAAAAATAGTCCACCTAGCGGTAGTGGCCCTTTAAAATTAAAAAGAGAAAAAAAATAATTTCCTTTTGTTCAAGTCAGGGCAGCCACAAAAGTCCCAAATCTGTTGGAGATGTCTGAGTGCAGGGATCTCCATGTCGGCACTGCAGTCCGGCCCTTCGACTCGCCCATATCATCCGTGCAGTGGACTGAGAGGCATTGCAAATGGCTGCCAGTCTGCGCCGCAGCTGAGGTCTTGTTCTGGGGAAGGTCGTGGGCTAGAAAGGGTTAATAGAGAGATTATTATAAAGTCTGTGCAACACAACCATTTACAAATTTAAAACAGCAGCAAAGAAAAAGCAACACAGTTCAATGAATACTTCTGTGATCATTCAAAGTACAGGAGACAGAGAGAGCAGGAATCAAAACAACCTAGCTGCAGCACTGACCACAAAGGGAAGGGATATGCCTGGCCCACAGAAGATGAAACTGCTGCTTCTCAGTAATTCAGCAGAAGTTCCATTACTCTACAGTGCTCTGTTTGAAGGGGTTTACAGCAGGGGCACCTGAAAAGGGGTGGGGGAAAATTATGCCCTCCCACTTTTTAACAGCTGCAAGGGTAAGTAACAGGGACAGGGGGCAGAGAGGAACAACTGGGTGATGGGGTTTCAGGGGAAAGAGACAGTGTGGAGGCAGACTCATGGTTTAGGTACTAATGGCCTCCTCACTTTTAGGGACCTTCCGCCGCTCCTGATTTACAGTGGGGTGCTGCACACCAGAAGGTACTTGCTAGTCCCATGTACTATCAGCAACTATAACCAGCTAGGCAGGAACTAGAAACACCATCATGGATAGTTACATAGGTACCCTAGTTCCATAAAGGAAGTTTCTTCCTAACTTCATCATTAAACTTATGCCCTTCAATCGTAAGGGTTTATATCTGTAACCCCCTTTTTCCTCCCCGGGTTACTCGGGAGCAGGTCACACTCACAGGTGTGCCTGGATGCCTGATGGTTTTAATATAAAAGGAGATCCTGAGTACCCCAGTGGTGATGTTGTTTAGTTGGGGAAATCCTATCCACCCCCTTGCTGCAGTCCCTTGTTCATAAAGAATATACAGTGGCGGTGCCTCCACCTGGCTGGCCTTGTACACACTTAATGGTGTGCTTTGGCAGCCTCCAGGAATCAATTTATTCCAGCAATAATCTGGATCTAACTCCAGGACAACAATTACAAATAATATACATCTAATTGATTACATTAAAATGAACACACCTTTACTTAACAACTTAAAGAAACAGGGTTTAACAGATTAACAGTGAATAACATCAATTAACAAAATACACAGAAGTAATAGGAACTTTCTAGCTGGCATTTGCACTGCCACCATTTATCCCACCCCAGAGTGTCAGAGTCCCAGACACTCGCTTGCGTGGGCGCACTTGAAGATCTGCAGCTGTAGTGGAGGTTCTCTGTAGGTTGTGTGTGTGTGTGTGTGTGTGTGTGTGTGTGGGTGTGTGTTTGAGTCCAAGATATGCAGCCAGCTGCAAACTCCCTCTGCCACTGGAACAGGTTCCACCAAATGCCAGCAGCTCTGGTTCACTGGGCTGGCCACTCTGCCTCTCTCTGGACCCAGAGTTAGTCTATATCTGAGGTGTGTCCCAGGCAGCACTTTCCCAAAGAGCCCAGTTACTTATAGCCTCCTTCTGTGTGCTGGTTGTAGTGTAGTCCTTCTGAGCCACAGGCACAGCCAGAGTCTCTCCCCGCTAAGGCAATCAGCTGCCCCAGAAGCAGCCTGCTAGATCCAAGTCCCAAAGGCTCTCAGTCCCAGTCTGTAGCTACAACTTAACAGCTCCTGGACTGGATAAGGCTCCTCCACAGCAGCCTGGCTCCTTTTGTTCCAAAATGGAGAGCCCCCAGACCGCTGAGACCCTCTCTCCACATGGAAAGCCTCCGAAAAAAACTTCCTTCCTGGTTTCCTTAAGGGCTTGTGGGAATTGTAGTCCCTAGAGCTAGATTGCGGCACACAGGATCCTCCCAGAAAAAAAAGTCAGGCACCTTTAGTAAGGGGACTACATATCCTTTGTATTTTTCCCCCACCTGATGTAATTGTATGTAATGTAACATAACGTATTCAGGCACAGGTAAAACACAGAAAGTACCTGTTCCGCTCTGCACAGCACTAGTGAAGCCTCACCTGGAGTACTCTGTCCAGTTTTAGGTACCATATTGTAAGAAAAGTCAAGAAACCGGAAGGAATCCCAAGGAGAACTATAAAAATGATCAAAGATTCAGAAAATCTGATCTCTGAGGAATGGTTGAATTAGATATGTTTAGATTCGAGCAAAGAAGACTGAAGGCAGAGATAACAGTCTTCAAAGACATTAAGGACTGTTATAATGAGGGTGGTGACCAGCTGTCCTCCATATGAACAGAAGGTAGGGCAAGAAGTAATTGGCTCAGTTTGCAGCAATGGAGATTTCAGTTAGCTATAGAGAAAAACTTTCAAACTAAGTACAGTTAAGAACTGGAAGAGGCTACCAAGGGAAACTGTGCAATTTCCAACAATGGAGATTTTTAAGAAGAGGTTAGATATACATCTTCAGAGATGGGCTTAGTATACTTGGTCATGCCTCCGTGTGGGAGAAAGGACAAGATGATTTCCTGAGGTCCCTCCAAATCTATATTTCTATGATTATATATTTCTATGATTTCATTGTTTATGTATTTAATGACTTTGAATCCCAAAAATTTGCAGGATTTAATATATTGTGGCAATGAGTTCCACAAGTTAATTGTACATCAAACGAAGAAAATATTTACTCTTATTTGTTTTAAATATGCTGATTTTCAATTTGGTTGAATAACCTCTGCTCTTCTATAAGAAATGGTGATTAGGAGAGCTCTATGCATCTCATCTGCACGTCGCATTATTTTAAATTCCTCTCCTTCAGTACTCAAACAGTCTTTATCTTTTCAGTATCTTTCTTTATACTGTAGTCCTTGAATCTTGTTCACCACTTGTCTCTGGGTTCCTTCTTCTCCTGTTACTGCTTTCTTTTCAGATAAGGTGACCAAAGATGAACATATGCATTGCAGGTGAGGGCAACTTACAGATTTGTTAATAAAAGGGTTTGCACAGAATAGAATGGGATTGTTACATTTCTATTCCATGCTTTATTCATCGTAACAGTCTGTTCCCTTTTTAACGATCAATGCACAAGAGGATTTTAAAGAGCTGTCCACAATGCAGCCCACATCTTTTTCCTAAGATCTTCCTGCTAACTTAGCACCCAGTAATATGATAGTACAAATTATTCCTTCCAGTGCATGATACACCTTGCATTTCTCATGAGTGAATGTTATCTGCTACTGGGCTACCAATTTATCTAGCTTTGGTCTTCGACCTTTTCTAGTGTTGGTTAGTCTAAATAATTGTATGGCCTCTTCAAATTTGGTCACTTCATTGCTCACTTTCCCTGCTTCTGTGTGTCATTGATAACTATATTAAATCTGGATATTTGTAGCTTCCTAATGTACTTCCATCCTGAAAATTGATCAGTAATTTCTAGTCTTTGCTTTTTAGTCAATCTCTGATCCTGTGACTACTTCATTAGTAGCCATTTTCCCAGGACACTGTCAAACACTTTTTGAAAATCTAAATAAACTAGACACTCACATACTTCACTTCTTCTGTAAGCCAAACTCATGGTCCATACCACCAGTTGGTAGACTGGCTGTTTAGATGACAGCCAGAACCAGCCAACCTACACAGTTTGCAAGAAAAATGTTGTGGAAATCAGCATATAACCACAGAACTTTTCCATTCTGACAGAAAACACTCCATTAGAAAATTTCCAACTAGTTCTAGCCCAACCTTGTATCACACCTTTACATCCCCTAATGCTGTAGCCCCCGCTCCTTCTCTTATCCCTTTTCTCAGCACCAGCTCTCCAATGTGATTGACTGATATTTTTCTGATGAATCAGCATTTTCTAGGTTTTTTTGATTGTCACCAGAAATGAATAAAAGATTCTTTCCACTGATGACAGGAACATTTCCTTAAGTTCTGGAACATAGTCTGCAAAACTTATCATATTACAGACAAACAGGGCAATACCAGAGTTGTGTTAGGACTCATTTTGCTCAACTAATTACATAACCAAAAATACTTTATGGTGTTGAACTGTTCAGTGAATACTAACAGATTAAAAACACCATGCTGGTTTACCTCCAACCACCCCATTATGTTCATTTAGGTGTCTCAGAACCCTAAGTATTTACATTATTTGCCTCCTAGGGAGTTTCAGGCTAATGATCCTACAACACAGGACAGTAAACAGTATCAGTTGCACTTTAATTTAGAACCATCATTGCAGTTAGACTTCCATCCCTCCAAAAACTCTCTCAGGGCTTATAGGGGCTCTGTAATATGAAAGCCAAATATTCTGGTTTCTGGAAGAAATCATAGCTAATCCTGCAATCAGTTATCCTTTACTTTTTACATTTTTATTCCCATCTCAAGATACAAGCACCCTTCAAACTCTCCCCTGAAGCAACTCAAAAAAAGGCCCAGAGGATGGCTAGCTCAGAGTTAACACAAGGTGCCCAACATTCAGACTGTATTTCTTCCTATCCCTTTATTTGTAGGGCCCTACCAAATTCACAACCATGAAAAATACTTCATGCACTGTGAAATCTAGACTCACTGTGAAATCTTGTCTTGTTTTATGTGTTTATCCTATATTATACAGCTGTCAAGGGGGGAAACCATTTTTTTCACAAATTGTGGGGTTCTGACCCAAAAGGGAACTCCTGCAGGGTTGTTGCAAGGATATTTACAAGGGGCCAACCCTTATGTCTGCACTCCCTTCAGAGGTGGGTGCCCAGGAGAGTAGTAGCTGCTGACCAAGGGTCCAATATTGAAGGCAGCCAAGCAGAAGTAAGGGTGCCAATATCATAACATACTCCCAACCAGCAGCTACCTTTCTCCAACTGCCCAGCTCTGAAAGCAGTACCACTGCTAACAGCAGCACAGAAATAAGGGTAGAAGTACCACAACCTCTCCTAGAATAAACTTGAGAACACACCCACCCACCCCAGCACAACCCCTTTTTGGTCAGGATCTCCAAAACTATAACACTATGACATTTCAGATTTAAATAGCAGAAATCATTAAATGTATTATTTTTAAAATCCTATGACTGTGAAATCGATGGTGAATTTAGTAGATCCCTACTTATTTGCTGAGCCGTTCCATCAGAGAATCAAAGCATCACCCTGAAGTTTTAACAACTAGAGCCAGGCTAACCCAGTAGGCAGAGTTTATAACGAATGTGGCGTCAGAGGTGCAGAAACAGAAAGGAATGGCTTATTGATTTGATCTTATCTGGAGATATCCCAGCACACCTATTAAATAGCAAACTTCCTAAAATTATACTAACAGTCATTGAAAATAAAATGATTTACATATTCACACATGAGTCAAAACTCAATTGCCAGACACGGAGACTAGGGATGTTAGCGTATAGCTGTTTAAACGATTAACTGATAAGCCTGGGTTTATCCATTAATCCAAATGACTACATGCACACGCACCCCTCTGCTGCCTCCCTTCCCCCCAAGCACTGACTAGAGGGAGCTGCTTGTCTCCCCCCCTCCCCGCACACACACAGCTGCAGCCTCTGTATCAGTGGTGGCAGTTCAGGGGAAGGATAGGCAGGATGCCAAAGCAGCCTCTGTCCGCAGGGAACTCGAACCTCCCGAGGACAGGGGCTGCTGTGCTGGGTGGCAGGCAGGAGCTAGTCTGCGAAGGGAGTTGATTTTTAAACCCCACGCAAAGTTGCAGGGGGGTCCCCAGGAGTGGGGCTAGGAGCCTTTTAGTAACCGTGATTACTAAAATAACTGATATCTAATATCCCTAATGGGGAGTGTAAAGTGGGCAGGTCAACTTCTTTCAACTTCACCTTCCATCAAAGCATCCCAAGTCCTGAACTGAGGTGAGGCCTGGCATCATTCCAGCTTTACATTTACTTGCCACCCAAAAAAGGATGAATGAATTAGCCTGGCCTCAAAAATCCTTTCCAGCCCCTGTAAGGATGCCTTGCAGAGATCAAGCTCAAAACCCTGCCCTGAACTTCACTTGATCATTGTAAATTCAGGCTAAAAAACAAATCTAGGCAGGCAGTCTTCATCTTCTCTCTCACTTCGCAATTTCACCCAACTTTTACACTCACAAGGAGCAACGTGTGTTAGCACTCATAAACAGAGTGCCAGCAGAGGCTGCTGGACCTTCACACCAAAACAGAATTTCAATACTTCCATGATCTGTTACATTAGTTACAACAAGAACTCTCTTTGGGTTATCAGTCAGACCCAAAATACATCCATTCACTACTCAAATGCCAGCCAGTGATCAGGGTCAACACAGAGTTTGAATCAAATGTTCACTTTGAACCCATTCTCCAAAACAACAAAGCATAAGCAACAGCAGCATCCAGGAGAGTCTCTTCCTTTAGGAAGTAGGACTCTACATAAACCTATAAACATATAACCCAGAGCCAATTCCCATGTGTAATCCCATGTTATCCCCTTTGCATGGGTAGTAATGACACTGTCAGAAAACTGGTGTGAATACTGAACTCTATTAAGGCTTTTCCCCACTGTATCTCACTAGTATTCCAGAAGCTTAATTAGTGTTAGCTTGTAACATTTCATGGAGCAAGTCGTATTTCCCTCATTTAACCTGCTGCTAAATCAAATACAAAGAGGACATTACTTGCAACAAAATCATGATTCTATCAATTTAACATTAATCATAAAAAGATCCCAAAACAATGTAAACCTGAAAATGTTTTTAATGCCAGAATATTTCAGGGTATTAGAAATATTTTCAGGCCCCGGCTCCACTTACTGGAGGATTGCCGGACTGACGACTGATCTTCCAGAGTTCAATTTCACAGGGCCAGTAAAGACCCCCTAAATCGAATGCTGAGGATGCCCTTGTCTGCACCAGTACTACTCGCTGTCATGAAAAGTATGAGAAGCCGATAGGTGTGTTTCTTGCATTAACCTCCTGCTGTGGAGATGGCACCAAACTCAGCTTAAAGTACGTCAATTCCAGCTACATTACTTACGTAGTTGGAGTTGCATACCTTAAGCCAACTTTCCCCATGCAGTATAGATCTGGCCTCACTCTTACAGGAGCATTATGCAGCAAGGATAATGTGCATGTGAAATCCTGTTTTATTGGTTAACTAGAACATAAGAACGGTCATACTGGGTCAGACCAAAGGTCCATCTAGCCCAGTGTCCTGTCTGCTGACAATGGCCAATACCAGGTGCCACAGAAGGAGGGATCACAACAGGGAATCCTCACATGATCCCTCCCCTGTCACCCACCTGCAGAGAAACAGAGGCTAGGGACACCATTCCTTCCCATCCTGGCTAACAGCCATTGATGGACCTAACCTCCATGAATCTATCTAGCTCTTGATCAGAACAGCAGATGGTGACACTATAGGAAGCCTTTATTCATGAAAGGACTATGAGCTTTCTTTTGGATTAGTGACTTTGATACCTATTTAGCAAGGGGGGATATATCAGTATTAAGGATCTAAAATCCCGTTGAATTGGTTAACAGGTTAAAAGGGGACGGGGGGCCACCCCAGCCCTTCTTGACTGTAGTGGCCCCCCAACCTCTGAGGCCAGACTGGGAGCAGCCCCTTGCCCATAGCAGATGGGAAGATGCTCCAGCCCCCATGGGTTAACCTTTCACACCCCTAATCAGTATGATAATTTGTAAAGGCAACACAAAACCATACTGCAGACCTGCCTGCCTAGCACATTGGTGTCTTCAGTTTGAATTTCTAAGCTGAGATGTCCCACTCGCTGCAGTGATAGTAAACAAAAACTATCATTAGGCATGGATACTGAAGTTTTCTAAACACTGACATGAGTGAGCGTGCCTTATAATGTACAGAGCAGTGAAAAGTATTGATTTACTGGGTAACCAGTAGAGATCACACGGTGGGGGCTGGAACAGCTCCCCACCTGCCGCAGGGGGTCTGCCATATGCAGGGGCTGCTTCAGACACGCAGGTGCCCCACAGCTCCTGCCGGGCTGGAGCAGTTCCTGCCAGCAATGCAGCAGCTGCTCCAGCCCAGCAGCGGGCAGGGGAGCTGTTCTAGTGGCTGGAGCAGACCCCCTACTTGATCTCCTTTAAATTGGTGAAACAATACGTTTAACCAGTTAACTAATTAAGCAGGATTTTACATCCCTAGTAACCAGATTTGTGTTAATCCTCCCTTTCCCATCATAAGCGGTCCGACCCAGGTTTTAAAATCTTAAATGGCATAAGATTGAAAGGGGCATGTAGCTGGACGAATGAAGGTGCAGGAAACGTCAGTGGTCAAGGCGACAATCCAGGCAATGTGGATATTCAACAAGATGTGTACAAAGCATGGCTAATTTTTTCTTTTAAAAAATGCTTGGTTGATTTATTTGTGGTAGGTGTCACAATAACGACAAGTCATCTGGGGGTCCGAGTAAAGGACAGATGGCCGCAACTAGGGAAAAGAATGGGGAAAGAGCAGCAACTGCTTGAGAGCAGGAGATAAAACAGGGCATTAGAAGATAAGACTTTTTAGGAGCAGTCATTGGTGCTGTGTTACCTCTTTTCACTGATATACTACTATTTCTCCTCTCCTTATAGAAACTGCATTGATAACAAAATCACCCTGGTTTGATGATTTCGTTAAAAGAAGAGACAAATCACACATCTTTTCAAGGCCAGAAGACTACGAGAGCTGAGTGAGGGTTGCCCCCAGCAGGCTGGTATTTTATTTTGGTTAGAGGAATTCAGCTACAGGTAACAATTTGGAGTAGCAGAGCCAGAGCACAGAACAGGGTTCTCCACATGACCAGATGAGCAATTAGAGCTAGTATAGATTACATTGTCACATTCCCTCCTGGTTTAAACACTGTCTGATCACCCCATTTCAGACTTCTTCCACCCCCTTCCAAAAATGGTTTCCCTGAACAATTACTACAAGATACTCATCTGTTGTGAAACTGGCCCACCTCCAGCATTCTGTAGCAGGGGCCATGCCAGAGCCATTTTCTGACCAGGCCAAAGAATAGCAAACAGCAGATTCGGGATTTATCATTAACTACATCAATAGCAAAGCCTATCAGGTGGAACCCAGGCTTCTAACACGCCAGCATTTCAAGAAAACTGCAAGGCTAGGACTCAGGTTTCTTTTAGTGATTTAAAAATGAAATTCTTGTACTTAATTATTTGTCCTAATTATAAACACTTCTGCAAAGTTGAGACAACTGAGGAATAAAAAAGGATCAAATGGAAAAATCTCTTTTTCTCAACTATATTTTTTCATGCCTATTACATAGCGCACAGACCTGATTTGTTTCCCCCTCTATTTTTAGGTCTAAGTGCAGGACACATGGGTTTCAGTACAAGAAAAGCCAGTGCTTTGTGACTGGTCTTTGACAGCAGAATTCTACCTGTGCTGGAGGAAAAAGAGGAAGATACACAGGGATATCTGTGGGGGCTGAGTGAGGAGCAATCAGCACAGGCAAAAACACCATTTTGGGAAAGAATGCAGAGGTACTTCCATTGAAGCCATCTGGCGTTTCCATCCTGCAAAGTCTTCTTAAGCCCCAGCACAGATGCCTGCATGTGCACAAGACTCTGCCTGCCACAGCCAGTTGTATGTTTGGGGACTTTGGCTGTGCAATCCTGGGGAGTGCTTTGCTCAAGCCAGGTCTACACTATAAATTTACACCAGTGTAACTACGTTGCTCAAGGCTGTGAAAAATCCACACCCCTGAATCAGATAGTTATAATGTCCTAACTCCCAGTGTACACTAGGGATGTGAATGGTTAACCAGTAAACCAATAAGCCTTACCCTTAATTGGTGAGGTTTAGTGGTTCCAGTTAACCAGTGGAGACTAGAGCAGCTCCCTGCCCGCTCAGGCACGGGGCTGCTCCAGCCCAACAAGGCCAAAACTCCAGCACATTATGTTTAATTAGTTTTTTCACTCAGTGCAGAGTCAACCTGTGGAACTCCTTGCCAGAGGATGCAGTGAAGACTAAAACTTTAACAGGGTTCAAAAAAGAGCTAGATAGATTCAGGGAGGTTAGGTCCATCAATGGCTATTAGCCAGGATGGGTAGGAATGGTGTCCCTGGCCTCTGTTTCTCTGCAGGTGGGTGACAGAGGACGGATCACATGAGGATTACCTGTTGTGTTCCCTCCCTCTGGGGCATCTGGTATTGGCCACTGTCAGCAGACAGGACACTGGGCTAGATGGACCTTTGGTCTGACCCAGAATGGCCGTTCTTATGTTCTAGTTAACCAATAAAACAGGATTTCACATACACAGTGTAGACAATGCTATGTCAATAGAAAAGCTTCTCCCTTTGACACAATTAGTACTTTAAGGAAGTGGATTATCTACGCTGATGGGAGCTCTCCCATCAGCATATTAGCATCTTCACTGGGGCATGACAGTGGTAGTGGATCAGCTGTGCCACTGCACATCTAAGTGTAGACCTGCCCTCAGTGTGCAGACAGCAGTTAGGTCACCGTAGCCACCATCCCACAAATAATTAAAGAGAAGCACCACTGGTCTAGTGCAAAGCAGGTAATGTTATTAATAATTAGTGGAGAACATGTCTGTGCCAGAATTGTTTTTTCAAAAATACAGAATTATTTGTTTTCTTTTAAATCAATGCAGACTTGTTTGAAGCCAGCTCCTACGCAAAGCAATAAGGACAAAATCCTTCTCCCCTCCTCACATGACCAATCCTTAATGATTTCAGTGGAGCTACACCAGAAATTAATATAACCTATTGACTGCAGCGCAGCTACTTCAGTAAGTAAAGCCCATAACTGGTGAAGTATTAATTACAGGCATCATCTGGCTAGGTAGTCATCTCAGTTGCATGAGGAGTTAGCTGGCACTAGCTGCTCTTTCGTTAGACACAGAACATGTTACGGATCCATTACTGGTGGTGACAGGGAAGACAACAGGTATTGCAGACAGGCCTCGGGTGACCAGAGCCAGTTCAATAGGGTGTGAATGTTAATGGTGCGAATGTTAAGGGTGCAAGTTCACATGTGTGGTTTTCTGTGTCTTTGAGAGGGGGGGAGATTATTTATAGATTTTGCCTTGACAATGCAGCAATATTTTAAAGTCAGATAATGAATATTTTTCCTGTGGGGATCCTGCTCTGTGTTTAAAATAGAAGGGAGTCCACTTGATCAGTAAAATCGCAAACTCTACTATGACACTTGTCCAAAAACAATAATGCTGGCTTGGCTTAAATCCCTTTCACTAGGCCTGCCTCAGCATTTCATTGCCTTACTCAAAAACTAACCATGGCACAACACCTGCTTTATGCAACACACGCTCAATCCTGAGGGGTATCCTTAGCAGAGACTGATGGGACTCAGCAGGTTAAAATTAATCAGATAAAGCAATATGCTGTCATCAGCCTTTCACTGCCTCAGAGTGGCCAATTTTAGGACAAGTGATGGCCAATTACAGTGTGCACCTAACTTTTTGTAAACAAAGAATTTTAACTGTGCTTTTCAGACAGCAATTATATTTAAAATATAAAATTGCTCCTAAAAATAACTGCAACAAGAAAGCTGTGAAAGTTCTTCTAGAAAACAATGGGATTGTTACCGTAGCATCAACAGAGCTGTGTTTTCCGCTGGATCCGTGGCAACAATGTGTGTATGGAAATCCCCACCTCCACCCTATTTAACAGTAACATGTGTTGTGTTACAATTTGGGATGGGTGTGAAGGAAAAATATTTGATCTGTAGAACATGCCACCTAAAAATGGTCATCTCTTATTGGTAGATGTTCAACTCCAGATAAGAAAAATGTACAGATATTTAAGAAAAATAATGCGAACAGAGCAAGATGGCATACCTCAAGCATTATGAAGCATTTGGCATCCAGAAGAGTCTGGATATACACTGCATCAGCATACCACCACAGCAAAACAAGAGAAAAGCAAAAGGAGCTCAAGTCAATAGCATACACACTCCCTTTCTACAATTTCCAGCTCTCTTCCATCCAGACCCATAGCTGCCATTCAGCCCAGATCTAACAGCTACCTGCTTCATGACCACCTGCTGAGTCCCCAGCTTGCATTTACCACTTCAAAGGAGCACTTCCACGCATATTCTCAAGGTCTCTAGCCCTTTAGGTCTGGGAGAGACACTCAAGTGCAGGCCTAAAGTGATGGCTTTGCCTCTGGCAGCTGCCAGGTCCTCTGACTCTCACCTGAAGCCACTGTTGGCATCCTTTTCTCTACAAAAGACAGTAAGAATTGCAGCCATGCATTCCTGAGGGAGGAATGGGGGGGAAAGCTCTGATCATTCTATACCTAGTGTGCTTACGGTTGCCAGGTGTCCGGTTTTGAACTGGACAGTCCAGTATTCGAGCTTTCTGTTTGGGGAAACAAATTGAGAAAAATATAAATGAGAAAATATAAATGTCTGGTATTTTCTAAATAAGATGTAATGTAGATTGTGATGTAATGTCAAGTCAAGTGTGTCCGGTATTTTTGTTGAAAACATCTGGCAGCCCTAACTGCTTAGTTACTGCAAATGCCAAGTGTAACAGTTTCTAACATTGGAAAATGTGTGTTCCTCCTTACAATCTCCTGAACTGTGTAATCACACCCATTTATCCTGCATATAGCAGCATCCAGCAGTGCTCCAGAGGCAGATGAAAAAATATGCATCCTGGCCATTGTACATAGCTGAGAAAATTCCTGCACCAAACACTAAATGCCCTGGAAGCTAACAAGAGCTATGACTACAGTTATTACTCTCAGTTTGCACAGAGGTCTTTCAAAAAACCAGCCACAACATCTGGAACAGCTAGGTGAACATACAAAAAAGTATTTGCAATCATTTAAATGAATGAAGCCTGACTGGCCAAATCCCCAGGTGATAGTTTTCAACAAATATTTTACTTAACTAGTTTATTGACAGGGATATTTGTCCAAACAGCAGATTTTAAGCAAGTCTCTTCAGTAAATGTTCTGATAGATGTTTTAAAATGAAATCATGAGTATTTACACACATTTTAAGGTCTTGTCCACACTGTCCCCTATGGTAAGGGGAACAAGTACCTTCTTGTTTGTGCCAGCAGCATCCACACTGAACAGTCAGAGAGCTCCAATCACTCATACTACCAAATCAGAGCCTGCAGCGGACTAGGATACCACAGGTTCCATGGACTCATTGCTATAACACTGGGAGCAGGTAAAACATACTTTCTTTGTTGTGATGGGATTGGGAGGCAAAAAAATAAAACCCAAACAATGGTAATATGTGGGAAAACACTTCAAAACTTTTTAATAATTCAATTTAAGTGAGGGATAGAGACCTGATGTCTATTATAACAGGCAGTATTTGCTGCATGGCTTAAGCAAAATTAGTTTTATTCTTTTATTGGTAAAAATGACAATTTCATATATGAACATATATGTATAATACGTTAAATTACTTTGGGTTTTTTTAGCAGCATGGCGGAATCTGTCTCTTGTGGCTGGGAGTGGAATAAAGATGCAAAAAAAACCAATGCAAACTGGGCACTGAGGAGTGAGTGTGGGATTTTAGAAGTCCCACGTAGAGCTCCACCCCACAATCCACACTACAGCACAGTGTGGACATAGCCCAAACATTATGATCAATGAGGAACAGAAATACCAAGTCTCTCCCTGCTATCCTTTCCCATGTTTCCATTCTCCAGCTAACAAAATGGCCTTTTCCGGACTGACAAACAAATTAATGCAGGGAAGAATGTATGTACATAGCTTCAACAGGCTAAGGGGGGAGAGAGACAGACAGAGAGAACACTCCCTAATAATTATCAAAAAGACTATACACTAAGCTTCAATCCAGACTGGCTCTTTATGGCCACATTCTAAAGCCTCAAAAAAAAAAAAAACCCACGGTGTACAATAGCATTTTTCATACAGTCCTTCTCACACCCCAGTACACCCATTCCCCAAGATCCTATATATTTAGGAAGTGACTTTTTTGCTTCTCTTATTCTGTGTAACATTGCATTATACTAAAAGAAGGAGGTGATTTTTTTTTTTACCAGGTTTTGGATAACACATGATAAAATCCTAGTGTGGACAAGGCAGTGTCTTTCACATGTGTGAGCAAGGTAACATATATACTAGTGGAGGTTCCTAGGGTCCTTCTCAAACAGTGAACTTGCTATACACATCTGGTGCAAAAATGACACACTGCTTTGTCCACACTAGGAAAAACACATCTTTTTTCCCTAATGAAGAAGTAACCTAGTACACCTCTTTTCTTTGCAACAATGAACCATATCCCACCTTTAAAGCTTCCGCCTTCTTTCTCTCTAACCCACAACTAGGCTTCTCCACATGAAGGCACTACATAAGACATTTAAAAAACAGTAACTTATTCAGTTGGATGGTAACACTCAACCAAAGATGTGCCTGACTTCATTTCCAGAAATTCTAATCCCATCAAAACCACATCTTGACCTACTTTGGAGGAATGCATATTACATATCTCCACACCAGGTAAGGTTAATTAGGGGAAGTCATAGCTAAAACAATAGGAGACGCTGCATAAAGGCAATGAGAGTTTATGCACCTTGGGGTATGGAGTCTTGCCTGTGTCGTTTCTCTAATTTTGCTAACAACAAAAGGAGGGGAAGAGAGATGCAGGCAAGGAGCGAGTGAGCATGGTACGAGCACAGTCTGGTAAAGGTCTGGTTTGGAATGGGTTCCACTCTACATTGCAGCATGACTGTAAAATTAAAGCGACAAACAGGAGGTGAAGATCCCTAGAATGGCTCCTTGCCTCAGGGCTTGTTCCTTACACAGCTTCAAAGGCTCTGACAAAGCTGCTGCTACTGCTCCTTGGCTGCCCCATAGTCCCATATACCCAGCACAGCATGGGCCCAGTATACTGCAGCACGCCCTCAATGGGTATCCAAGCATGAAGCTTTCACATTGCTACTGATCTTGTTAAAAGCTAAATCAGATGTTATGGTTCAAAATCCTGTACTCCCTGGCCAAAGATCAGTTTGCCCCTACCGTACCACAGCAACTCAAAGGCTGCATCAATAGGCTTTTGTTAATTTTGAGCCTGTTAAGTAAGGGCCGAACTACCATAAGAGGGA
This sequence comes from Rafetus swinhoei, assembly GCA_019425775.1. Taxonomy (NCBI): domain Eukaryota; kingdom Metazoa; phylum Chordata; order Testudines; family Trionychidae; genus Rafetus; species Rafetus swinhoei. Next base: position 29,469,850 of record CM033425.1, on the reverse strand, counting down.
CTAGATTTGAGTAATACTCTAATGGGTGACAAACCTACATATAATGTTTAAAATTATTCCCTTAGGACAAGATATTTTTTCACCAAATCTCCCACATGACAGTTTGACATATTGGTTCAGGCACATGGCTCTGCATCTGCGCACACTACAAAACAATCTTTTTCGGTTTTCAAGAAAAACATCTGAAAACATTTCATGTCTATCTACACATTGGATTTAGTCTCTCTAGATCAATTTCTTCTCAGAACTGAAATGTAAAACAGAGTCAGTCTGTTCATGTTTGTAAACAAATGAGCTGCTTAACTGCTCACTAACCCTAATGATGATAAAGTATGGACAACATATTTTCTTGAACTTTAAGAATGGAAGTCTATGCTATTTTTTCACTTTCATCTATAAATACAATGAAATAATACAATGAAACAATCTTGAGATATTTATTTTAAACACCAGCATGATAAATCCATCTTCCTCTCTCCCAACACATTGTCTTCATGTAGATGTCTATTTTTACTGCAAACACTTTACACTTATTAGGTGGAAGCAGAATGCTTGGTGTTGGTCAGAGCACAGAGCAAAAGACAATTCTAGTTGTAATCCTCCATCGCTGACCTATTCTTTCTGTGATGGTTTTTTTTCTTCCTTTCTTTTGTGTGACTTGTGCAACCTATGCTTCTTATTTAAAGCCAATAAAACAAGTACATGTGAAACATTCTTTTCACTTACTATTTAATCTACATAAGAAAAGAAAAAGACATGGTTTATGTGATTGCTCAGATGAGTGGATAAAACCTATGATGCATAATTATATGCGCAGTTTAAATATGGATTAGGAGATTTCCCTCTTTGTTGACCAGGAATAGCATGCACAAAACTCCTCACCTGCAGCATACGGGCCACATCTTCACCATTAATATTTCACATACTCATCTGGCTTGGCCAGCCCATGAATTTATCAGTGATCTAACCAAAGAATTTTTATAATCACCTGAGTGACACTGTAGTTGCTTTTTCTCAGAAAGGAAGCAAGGTTCTTTAGTCAAAGTTGTGTGCATTGTCCTAGATGACTAATATATCCCGCAACACAAGACTAAAAAGCTTTGCTCATTAAAGCGTTAGACTCTGCCTCACTCTGAAAGGACATCACTCACCTAAAAGAGGGAGAGAAAAACAAGGGTCACCACTGCTGCCCAGACTGGGAACATAGCCTATTCAGTGCCCCATTTCTTGTCAGCTCGTCAAATCTGGCAAGCATCCTTTAATCTTCACTGACTCCTCCTCTGTGGACTGGATGATTAATTGGAGGTGCCTGCAATTCTAAAGGGAGCAAGTATCAGACCATGTTGCAAAGATGTTTATTTTGCTTTAAGTAGTCAGAGCTGGCAAGGGGACCTGCTAATCCTTGCTGCTTGCCCAGAAGTTAGTCAATAGAAGATGCTGAAACACTTGCTGCAAATGTGAATTTTTACTTTATTCTTAACTTCTTTTTGCTTGTATTTCCACAAGGAATGGCAAGAGAAGGACAGTGCAGGGGGGTGGGGGTGGGGAGACACCCTTATGGTGTGTGGCAGAATTAACAGGAAGTCATTATCTCCCTCACCACAGGCCGAAGTCATTTCACAATCTCCCATGTTACAGCCCCAGTGTGCAAGTTAGAGTGTGTGTCTCCTAGATGCACACTATGCCCAGATACAGCACTTGCAGTGCCTGGTAATAGTGAATGCCTGAAGTGAAAAAATGACGTATACTGTTAGTGGAGATGACAGTAAGCTTACAGTGCAGTATGACCTTGAGTTTGTAGAGAGAAGGGTGTGTACAGGTGGCAAATCGGGTGGGGAAGAGATGCAGTTTAATTGCATTTGTTCTTTTTATCAAGATCAGAGGAAAAGGATAAGGAATTCCCTGCCACCCAGCAAGGAAGGATGCCAGCAGACAAGAGTGAAAACCTCCCCCTATTTATTTTTAAGGGAGTTATCACATTATTTCTCTCTTCACTATGTGGCTCTCTGAGAATCAACACATTTGCAGAAACAGACAGGAAAGGTCTGGACTTCTAGAGAAAATTCAGTTTTCTTCCTTGGGACAGGACAAGCATCTACTTTTGCTTAGGGGGCAATGGACAGTTTTTAACCGATATCCTTCCTCTTTTCTGGCTGCCTCAGGTTCCTCTTTTCAACTTACCACCACCACCACTCTGGCAGGGTTTTACTGCGTCATATGCAACTCCCAAAGAAAGGTTCTTTCCGCCTTCTTTTTAGGAGTGAATTGGAGGATTTTAGTGCTCACAAAATAAAAGCTATGCTTGCAAAGCCAGGGAGAATTTTTCAGACAAGCCTCCTCCACAGTTCCGATAACGTGCTTCTGCTAAACGTACTGCTGCTCCTAGTCCTGGCCTTCTTGTGAATGAACAATCTGTGGCTAACTCTGTGACGTTCACCAAAAACTGAGGCACCCAGAACAAAAACTATTTCACTTGATCAAATAAGACATCACCATAGGTTCCCTGAACAAGAGGCCAATTATTTATCTGCTTCCACATGGGGACACACCCTTGGATGACTTTCCACACTTCTCTTGAATACAGACCTAAGTTTTCAAAAGAGCTTCATAAACTTCAAATCTTCCTCTGGGCCCGAATTATGACACCCTGCTCAAAAGAACACCCACTGAGACCAAATCATTTTTGTACAGTTTTAGGAGAAAGCCAAGTGACAGTCTAGAAATTAAACTACAGCTGACCCAAATTCTACATTGCCATTTATGTTATACCAACTGGAAACCACTAAATCAGAGGTGGGGAACTTTTTTTGGGTTGGGGGCTGCACACAAGTGAGAAGCCAAAACACACACACACACCCCACCCTTCACTAACGTGACTCCTGAGAAGACTCCTCACATTTCCCTTGCACAGAACCTAGGGGGGCCCAGGCTAGTAGATTTTGTGTGCTCTACACCAGCTTGGGTTCCCCAAGGCTTGGGGGGGAGCCCTGGGCCTCAAGGGCTGGATCCAGGCAAGCTGGGGCTGCATCCAGCCCCTGGGCCTTAGGTTCCCCACCTCTGCACTAAACCCATAGGGAGCCCTGTGCTATTTCCCAAACACCTCCCTTCACAATTGAACCAGTATTAAAGACTTTTTTATGACTCATTTTGGGGAGGCATGAAACACATTTGTAAACATATTATTGATAATAATGGACGCTGATGTCCATTCCAATAGCTTATCCTGGAAGCCACAGAAGAAGCTATCATTTATAAAGAAGAAACGAGTCTTTACAAGTTGCACAGTCCTTCCAGTGAAACACCACCATGTTCCCTGTCAGGTGAAAGTTTGTGAAAGCTTGCTTCCCGACAAAGCATCACCTCTACTTCACCCTTCCAAAATGACTGATGTTCTGAAAGGGGACCAGGTCTGGACAAAAGCGAAGGGGGGGAAAAAAAATCTCTCTAACCTGTTGACTTTTAGCATCTTGCATTTCAAGTTCTCCAAATGTTATCACTTAGGGTGTGTCTAGACTACAGGGTTTTGTCGACAAAAGTGGACTTTTGTCGACAAAACTATACCTGCGTCTACACTGCCGCTGAGTTCTGTCGACATAACGGTTTTATGTCAGCAGTTTTGATGTCAGCAGTTTTGTCGAACTCAGCAGTTTTGTCGACGGCGGTAAACCTCATTCTACGAGGAATAACGCCTTTTGTCGACAGAGTTCTGTCGACAGAAGGCGTTATTGCATCTACACTGTCCTTTGCGTCTACACTGTCATGTCGCAAAGCAGCTTGCTTTGTCGACAGAACTGGATGTAGTCTAGACGCTCTTTGTCAACAGAAGCTTTGTCAACAGTATCTGTCAACAAAACTTCTGTCGACAAAAGCCTGTAGTCTAGACGTACCCTTAGGGACACAGAAAAGGAAATTAAGCCCAGTGTCTTATATCATCTTGGCAGGAAGTCCATCATGCACTCCTCCAACCCTCTCATGCTCACATCCTGACTTAGTGTTGTTGGCTGCACACACACACAGATCAGACAACTATATTTATGGGGAGTCTCAGTCATATCCACTTCAGTATGCAGTGCAGAAGATGTTTCCCATGCTGTTAGTGTACTTCATTCACTTGCAATTTAATAGAAGAGCTCAGATGCTGACTTTTGCACCCAATATTTTTAACTGCTTTGTATTCCTAGGTGGCTTCCAAAAAGTCACATGGCAACCTTCCACACCAATCTAAATCCAGTAAATTCCATCTCGGGATATCCCAGAACTCAGAGCCACACTTTACAGATTTCCATAAAATTCAAGATGGAATTTTCGGATCCCGCCAAAGCCACAAAAAAATTGTTAAATACTGGTACATTTAACGGAAACCAGTTCCCAGATGCCGTTTAGTATTATACTAGGACAGACTGAAACCGAGAAAAACTACGCTTAACTGCACTGCTTTAAATTGCCACCTTGACATTTAACAAGAAGCTAAGCCTATTAATGATGACTCATGCCTGCAATTTCCATGCACTTGACTCTACTTCACAGCCCCCTGCCCTCCCTCAGGAGCCACCTACCAACCAACCACCAATAGCACAACATTTCTGAAAGCAAGTTATTAGTCACTGAAAAGCTTTAAACACCTCTATGAAGGATGTCCTGTGGATGAAGAATAGGCCTCAAAACAGATTTTATCAACTCATGCTTTTTAGTTATTAAATTATTTTAATGTGTTAAATTAACAATGGGCCAGGCCTGGCTTTGAATACCTGTCTGGAGGCTAGATCGTCTATAGGTATAATCATTAGCATTAGCCTGAAAACAGTTAACTGAAAGAGCAATATTTACTTTAACTATCAATTCATTCCATCACCGGTTGTATCATTTTGGTATGCTTTGCTGCAGCTCATTTCATCTCGAGGACACACAGGTCAAAAGTGCTAACATTACCTTCAGTCTAATGTGGGCTTCGCTGCACAGAACTAGATTCCGAAAATAGCATTAAAATGCCTACTCACACTGGCAAGGGAAGAGAGTGTATTAATGGAGTTTGTGACAGCAACGAATAAACTGTCACTATACACAAGAGTGAAACATAAATTTCAGCTTATTCTCTCCAGATGCATAAAACAGTTTCTACATAATTGCTGGAAATGCACAGTTACAACAACCCTTAAATGGGAGATTTTTAATCCAACATATTATATATTGAGATTTCTACTTTCCTTAAATGAAGTCAAATCAAGGGTAAGAAACTCTTTTCAAAGGAGTTTGTTTGTGGCTGCCTATTTTTAGGATAAAAATTAAATGAGTTCACGTTAATCCAGAGTAAATACTAATCACATTATTACCCAATCTTCCTTTTCTAGAACATAAGAACGGCCATACTGGCTCAGACCAAAGGTCCATCTAGCCCCGTGTCCTGTCTGCCAACAGTGGCCCATACCAGGTGCCCCAGAAGAAGGGATCACAACAGGTAGTCCTCACGTGATCCCTCCCCTGTCTCCCACTTTTAGAGAAACAGAGTCTAGGGATACCATTCCTACCCATCCTGGCTAATAGCCATTGATGGACCTAACCTCCATGCATCTATCTAGCTCTTTTTTGAACCCTGTTAAAGTTCTAGCCTTCAGCACATCCTCTGGCAAGGAGTTCCATAGGTTGACTGTGCGTTAAGTGAAGAAAAACTTCCTTTTGTTTGTTTTAAACCTGCTGCCTATTAATTTCATTTGGTAGCCCCTAGTTCTTATGTTCTACAGAATCCCTAGTTCTGTGGTACTGCACATCTCTCAGGCCTGGAGGGGTTGGGCACAATGTCTATTCTATCTCTACAGTAAGTGTCTCCATAGTCCACTGGCTACTAGAGATGTAAAATCCCATTTAATTGGTTAAATGGTTACGCATAGTGTTAACACTGTGTTTAACCATTTAACTGATTAAAACAGGGTGGATGCAGGTGTGCTCCAGCAGGGCTAGCCCGCTGGGGTTGGGCTAGAGAGGCTTCTGCCACAGGCAGGGGCTGGTCCAGCCCAACTTCTCTCATGCCTCCCTACCATCTCCTGTAGAGGCTTCCCCCAGGGCTCTCAACACTCCCCCCATGGGGACTGCCACTGCTGCACTGTCAGCACCCATGCAGGGGCTGCCAGCTACCAGCACGCTGCAGCAGCCCTCTGCCTGTGGCTGGGCTATGGGCGGAGGACTGCTCTCAGCTACTGATTAACTGTAACCTGGTAGGCATCACTCATTATGGATTATGCTTACCAGATAACCATTCAACCAGTTACCCATTAACATCCCTACTGGCAACTGAAGAAAAGTTTTCCACAAGTTTCTGGGCTTCCTTTCAGTCCCTCCCACACCTCTCAATGTTTCCCCCAGTTCTGCCTGCAACTCCTGTAAGTGCCTCTGCCAATCTCACTCACAAGAGCCTGAAATACACAACTGCCTGTGACAAAATGGACCAGGCCCTGACCCTATGGTCCGGCCAAACTCTGTCCAGAAAAGAACCAGAGAGAGAACCTGCAGGCAGCTAGAGTGGCTGCAGAAGGAGCCAGCCAACCATGACCAAGAAAGGCCTATAAAAAGGAGCTGGAGACCAGAAAAGCAGTCAGTGTCTTTGGAGCCCTGAAGATATGCAAACTGGGGACTGGCTGGCAGAGAGCGGCAGCACCACTGGAAGATCTGTGTGGGGAACTATTGAAGATAGACTATGGTGGACCCTGCTAGATGTATAAAGGCCTGAGGTAAGGGCGAGGACATTGTCTCCAGGAGGGCATGCCCTAGGGGGTACCATTCTTTCTCAGAGTAGGGAATCAGAGTAAGACGGATGCTAGCAGAGGGCACTGAGATGTTACATGTGTATCCCACAAGGGGTCTAATTCACACAGGGTGTGTGACCTGCCCAAAGAGCTGAGTTGCTGAAGAAGGCTTCAAACAGAGAGCATGCAGGCACATGCACTCAGCCAGAGGGAGGTGCTCATGAGAGGTGAGTGCCACCCCGTTATGCTACCATAGGCAAAGACTACAGCTCCCAAATGCCTTGCACAACTCAGATCTTGGCATGCCCTGAAGTGGTAATAATAAATGTGAAGACTCTGGGTTAAGCTGCACAGGCACGAGAATATTTATGAAAATATAACTGTAGTTTGCAACAGGCTTACAATAAACTAAAGGACGGTGTCCAGTACCATTAGCTATTTTAGTCCCAAGCCTCTTTAGCAGGTTTCCACTATAATTTGTTTTCTTAGAAGAAGCAGATTATATGGGGAGGCCCTAGCAAACTGTCTGCCCTGTTCAATCAATTTCACCACTCAAGAGCAAGGAAAAATAGCTAGATCCAAAACATAAATACAAAGGCTAGGAATCTCCCACGACAGAGTGCATGGATGTATTCTACTGACAGACCCCATTCAAGCAGATAGCATGCAATGGGATGGCAGTGCACAGAGATGGCTTTTGTTTTAAGATGCATTTTTAGGTATGTTTTTGTTAATCATTTCTCAGCTGTTTAAGTGGGTAAATCACAAGTGTAATATGTACAGTTTGACTGCAACACCAAACATTGGCCCATCTAGAAACAGCCAGGTGAAATGGATAGGAATATCTGGTGAACAGGTCGCTGAAGCTCAAACTGATGTTAAGTACAAACAAACCTTAAATCAAATTTTATATAAAATCTCTCTCAAGGTGACATGAAAAATGATCAAACAGAAGTATGCAGCTATGTGAAGGAGGGCCACAGATGACAGAAATTCACCTTTAAAAGACTTTGTTAACCAAGTTTGAAGGGTTCACTCCAAAATAAGGTAAAGAACATAAGCCTATTTTTTTCTCCAATAGCTGAATCTCTGTGGAGTCCACACAGTTAACTCTCAAAATAGCAGCAAGTCAGGCAAAAGCAGCTGCTATGGGGAACAAGCTCTGCGGAAACACATTCAGAGTTTTTTCCTCCTCAAGCATTCACCCCTTGAACCAAAAATCAAAAGGTTTCCAACATCAGCAAATCAGGGAAATTTGCCAGTAGACTGTAGCTGGAACACACTCCTACCTACTTGCTCACCAGAAAGACACTGATCCAAGCTCTTCTTCTAATAATGAGGCCTTTGCCTTTATTTGTCATTGATAAAACCCCTAAATATTACTTGCAGTTATTTTGGGGGATTTTTCCTAGAGAAAGTCAATTAATTTGTCATTTACCAGGCAGCACTACATTTCTGCTTAAAAGTAATGAGGTGACCTGGACCCCCAGAATTGCCAGGTAGAAGCCAAGGTGTGGAATCAAGCATAAATGGAATGCAGTCACATTGAAACATCTACTCACATAGTATTTCTGGCAGCCTTGCGGGGGCCATTCATAAAAGAGTTAAAGGTATTAAGATTTCCTTTATGACCTAGGAGCTATTTTGGCTCTAACCAGGTAAGAGTCTCTTTTTACTATGAATCAAAACAGTTCTTCTATGTGGATAGAGTCTGTGCTTTTCTTAGTCTAACTAGGACCATTCTACACAAAGCTGAGATTTGAAGTGCGCTATAATATGCATGGCCTTATAAGCAAGGCAGAAAGATGTAGATGAGTATTTAAGATGAGTATTTAAATACTGAAATTAACAATCAACACTCAACCACACAAATCCAACCTGGTTTCTAGAATCTTAGACAATTTATGCAGGCATTAAATGCCAATACAGGCAGTCCCCGGGTTACATGGATCCGACTTACATCGGATCCCTACTTACAAACGGTGTGAGGCAACCCCGCACTAGCTGTGCTCTCCGCCCCCCCCCAGCAGACCAGGGAGACGCGGAGCGGCTTTTCTCAGCAGACACCTCAGCTTGAGAATAAAGGACTGAGGGAAGTGAGGTGTGGGAGAATAAAACTGAGCTCTGGAGAAACGTTTGGCTAGAGTTTCCCCTACAATATGTACCAGGTCCGACTTACATACAAATTCAACTTAAGAACAAACCTACAGTCCCTATCTTGTACGTAACCTGGGGACTGCCTGTACTTAGGAAGCCGATCTGTCTAGCTAGTCAGTCCATGCAGCAGGAGGGCTGCAGACATTTGCTTTATGGCATTTATAAGAGAGGCATAGACTTAGGGTTACTGTATATCCAGGGTTTCCGGAAAAGGCCTCTTTTTTGAGTCTCCGTTCTCTGTGCAGGGGGATTTTTCAAACAGGCAACATCTTGGGGTTTTATAGAACAGAGGCTGCAGATAGGAAAGCGGCCCAATCCGTTTGCTTCCCAAATGGACCCTGCCTTGCATCCTCAACTGACTGGTTCATTCCCCTACAGCAGCAGCACCCAGATCCCGCCCAACTAGCCCAACTCCCAGCTCTGGAGTAGGGGTCCCACAGGGAGGCACTGACTGACGGCTGTTGCTGTGTCCACAGCTTGCACTAGCTGCCCTGTCACTGTGACAGACGCTCTCTCACCCCACCCCCACCCCGCCTCCCCTGCCCACGAGTGTCCCCACTGCAAGTATCATTCTCCCCCATGATCCCACAGTGTCCTCTTTTTGGAACCTGAACTATGGTAGCCCTACACAGAACACATACTGCGTTTGAAGGTTTGGGCTTTTTCCACTGTGATTATCCTGCTTCTAGAGGTTAAATCCCACCTCTTTCCTGCACATTTCTGTACATGCTCCCCAAGTAACACAACTTTCATTACATACATACACACACACACACACACACACACACACACACACACATAAGGGAGGCGGAATTTTTAAAACAAAACTAAAAGAACAAAAGAAAGGTCATACTGGGTCAGAGCAACAGCGGCCAATGCCAGGTGCCCCAGAGGGAGTGAACAGAACAGGTGATCCCTCCCATCACCCATTCCCAGCCTCTGACAAACACAGGCTAGGGACACCATCCCTGCCCATCTTGGCTAATAAGTATTGATGGACCTAACCTCCATGGATGCTCCTGGACCAGAGAGCCCTGGAATCTAAGGGCAGAAGGGCCGGCCAGCCAGGCAGGGCATCAGTGTCAGCAGCCCAGCTGGGGGAAGCACAGGACCAGGGCTCAAGCCCCGCAGCAGCCCCCGGGAGTGCGTGGCTGAATTGGAGCCGCACAGCAGCATGGGCCAGAGCTGGGGCCAGAGCTCCAACCCCGTGGCTGACCCTGGCTGTGCAGGCCCAGAGTCCCAGCCCCACAGCTACATGGGGATGGAGCCCCCCAGCTGGAGCCAGAGCCTATGCCACCTAGGGAACCAGAAACAGCTGGGCAAAAAACCCAGCTAGGTCGGGGAAGGTGAGGAAGGGTGCCTCCTGGGGCAGCCTGCCAACAGTGCATGATAGGCTTAGGGGCCAGTGGCAGGGGACATTCCCTGGTCCAGCAAATTCTCTCTTTTGCCTCAAGTAACTAGATTTCAGCAACAGGGTACTTAGCATCAACTATCCTGTCACTCTTTTGCAACCAGCATTCAGAGTTACAGCCCAACACAGAGGCAAACATACACACCCTACAGAAGGCATGGTATTTGCTAGTCTCTAAGGTGCCACAGGACTATTCATTACTTTGTGATTGTGTATTTCAGAGTAAAGGAAATAGCCTACTCTTGTCAACACAATTTGCAGATCTATGCTAAAATTTGACACCTTAACAGCCTTCCTGTCCGCAAAGTATGCGTGTGCAAGCCAGCACACTTAAATGATGTGTATACAAAGTTTAACATGGGGGGGGCCAACATCACCACAATCAATAAAGACACAGTTATATGAAGGCAATTCCTAGCCTTTGCAAAGGATCCTATTTGTACATGCATCTCCTCTGACACTCAGCCCTCAACAGACTCAAAGTTACTTCAAAGCACTGAGTATGTTGTTCTGTTTTTTAAAACAGCCATGGGTCAGATGCAGCTGAATTGTCTGCTGGGTGCTGAAATAAATCCCCAAAAGAGGCCTATGTATAATGAGGTCTTTGCCTAAAGTCCACATTAAGAAAAGTGTCATCACATCCCAGAGTGCCACCATTTTGACTTGCTCCTGTAGCGTATTGTTTGTGGCTCCTGACTTTGTCAGAGCAATATAAGAAGATCTAACAGGACTTAACCTAGTCTGTCACCCCAACAGGGTTGCCAATGCTATTACAGCCAAGAAACTACATGACCTTATAAAGGTTATTAAATATGGGGGTAAAAACCTGGTCCCACTGATCTATGCCAAAACTTCCACTGACCTCAACAGGATTTCACTCAAGGGAATTTATAAACAGTGCTGTGTACAACAAGGTGTTGACTCAACATGACAAGAGCACAGTGGTGCTAAAATATTCACTTTCCCTGAAAGTGGAATGGTGCAGAGAATTGAGAATGTTAGGACTCCACTGAGTAAATCAGTCGGCTATTTGCTAATCACTGTGTACACACACACACGCTGAAGGCAGCACAATATACACAATTTCAGACTACTTGTTGATGGGCAAGAAGATTGGTAAGATACTAAACTGGCATTTGACAGTGATCTTTCTGAAGGCTGGCGCATCACAACTTTCAGGGATGTTGAGGGGAAAACTCTGAAAAAAAGTTTCTTCTCAAAAAACTTTTAAGAGGGAAGTCATGTCCTTTCTGATACTCGTACTGCTCTGTTTACTGCAAGATTTGTGAAGTAAGTTGTATGTCCACTGGCTCTTGTTTATTTAGAAGGTCAGCACAGTAAAGTTTTCTGTAGTTTCTTTAGATGCCAGGGTCCATACAAGCATATCCTATAGAAACAATGCTGTCAAACTAGGCAAATTCTTAGGTATGCTGAATATTGTATATTGAGGCAAGAAGCCTGCAAAAAGCTGATTAACTCAACATCAATTAGATGGTAAGTCTGTAAAAAAAAAATCTGTTTATACCTTTGTGGATTATCAGCAAGACTCAAAGAAGCAACTCAAAATCTGACGGTGAAGTAGCCCGAGTCAGATTACTGCTAATTATACACATTCTTCAGTTCTCCTGAGCAGAAAGATAGCAGTGCTGGAAAGAGTTAACTTTCTCTGGAACACATCTTGGATTTCTCAGAAACTCAGAGACTGCAGCTGAAACCGCCCTGACTGCTCCCCTGCCTGCCTGCCTGCAGTCTGACCCCTGACATTTCCACTCTGCATCTCACCGACTTACAAACTTACCCATACACAAACAATCAGGCTGGACATACAGAGGAGAACAGGAGGAGGAGAACAGGGGTCTCTCTCTCCAATTTTCTTTAATGCCTGTAATTAAATAATAATCAGAAAGTAACTTGGGTGAGGGGTAGTTTAGCAGTAAAAACCTGCAGCATGCCTGGCTAGACGTTTGTTTAATCCTGAAAGGGCCCCTTTCCCCCTTCTCCTTCATAAGGGGGGTTCTTGCAATATAACACTTTAAAGACACATTGAGTACTTTTTTGTATTTCACTTAAAGAACCCCAGGGAACAAAAATCCCTGCTCAAAACCTTACCAGGATTTAAAGATAAAGAATTTATCAAATGAGATTTAATATGCAACCCCTAATTAAAGGATTATTTTCACACTTAATTGTATTTAAACCTATGCAGCAAAATTCATATTAAGATGATGCATTTTTACTCTGACCTAATACAAATATGCAAATGCGGAAGTGTCAGACACATTGTGGTGCTACAGGCCCCATACAGGGTCTGGGTCCCTTGCCATTTTTAATACAAAATCTGTTTCTAAAGAATTTATAGCACTGATTTTAGTGGGTCCATTGCTAGGCAAGATACACCTGTGGGCTGGATCCGGCCCGTGGACTGAATCTGATGGCTGACTATACTATTTATGTCCTGCTGCTGGTGCCAAGAATTTCCAGGAGTCCCAGCCTCTCCCCCCGCCCCCGCCAGGCTTCTGCGCTATCACAGGCTCCCAGTGCCGATCGTGGCCTCACCTTCCAGCCGCTCCCTCCGCCCACGCCAGGCTTCTGTCTGGTGCGCAACCGGAAAAATCAGAGAATACCGGACATTGCACATGTCTGGTATTCTCTGATTTTTTTTACCGGAAAAAGAGCGCAAATACCGGACACCTGGCAACCCTATATTTAAAGGGCTTTGCGGATCCCAGTCACGGTGCCACCCCGGCAGCGGACAGAGCCACAAGCCTTTTAAAGAGCCGCAGCAACCCCAGGCAGCTGCCAGGCAATGCCATAGCAGCGAAACCAGGAGCCGCAAGCCCTTTAAATAGTAGCAATTAAAAGGGCTCGTGGCCCCATGTTGCCTGGCAGTCACCCAAGGTGGGTATGGCTATTTAAAAGGCTCGGGGCTTTGGCCCCTACTGGGGCAGTGCTGGCAACCGGGAGCTGCGCGCAGATAGTTGCAGCAACCCTGGGAGGCTGCCAGGGAATGTAGTAGCAGTAGGGGCTAGGAGCCGCGAGCCCTTTGCTGCTTTTTTAATTCACATCATCCCAGACAGGCAATGCTATAGGGGGCTAGCCTCCAGCCCCACCTCTTCTATCTAAGGCCCCACTCCTTCCAAGGGGCACCACAACAAACCCATAACCACATACCAACATTCATGAAGTGACTCCCCTGCAAAAATTATTGCTCACCCATGGCCTAGCCCTAACGCACTCACAGTAACTAATGGTCTTCAATGGTCTGGCTACCCATACCACCACCTTATTAGTTCCGCCCTTATGGAGCCAATGAACCTGGAACAGTTATGGACCCTGCCAACCTTTTATTTGCACTGAGCTGAAACTTCATACACCAACTCCTGTCTGAAGGCTTTTTTTTTTTAAATATTAAACAGAAAATACTTTTTAAAAAGAGTTTTATTATGGCTTCAGAGCATTTGTTGCTCCTACCCTGATTTTAAATCGGTTTGACAGAATTCAATTTATATATAATAATTTTAACAGATAAAATCAACATTTATTTTTAAGCTTTGTTTTATTGTTAGCTATGTGATTTTTCACTGTTCAAAGTTATGGGTTTTAAGGTCTTTTTAATTTAATTTTACATTTGCAGAAAATTATGGGGACTCAGGCAATGGGAAGATCCAAATAATGAATGACACTTGACAGTGGTCATTTAAAAAAGTTAGCTTAATAACCATTAACATACAAAATGTCAACATAATGTCAAAAAAAAAAAAAACCCTAAAATCAAGCTCTATAACCCTCAAGCAGCATTTTTCTTACTTTGCTTATATATAAATTTTGATGGTCATCAATAGAAATACTTTGTCAACTTGTGTGTGCAATTAATTCAATATCTATCAATGTTTACAGTAAAAAAACCTGACCCAGCCAAGCCTACTATTAAAACTTTGTTCTGTTTACTTTTAATATAAATTTCATGCTGGTGTAGGAGGCCAGCTTTCAAGCCACGGAACAAGGAACATCACACAACAGACAAGCTTCTCAAAACCCTTCCTCACCAGTTTGCCTCACCCCTGACCTGGAAGGATAACAAGTGAGGGGGTAGAAAGGAGTTTAGACTCCTTGGCCCATTCAGTCTTCTGCCCCTCTGCTGAGACTGCCAACAAGAGTGTCAATTAATGCCCATCATTGTAGTGGCTCCGTGATGTGCACACTTGTCCATCAAGAAGGAGACAGATCAACACCACATTTCACATAAGTCAACAAACATGATTCAAATGTAAATGACTTTGGTCACTACTGACCTGGGCTGGAGTTGAACTGGTGATCTAAAGGGGAAAGGTCCTGTATCCCATACCCAATCCTTTGAGCCATGCAGTTACCCTAAAAAAACAAAAAACAAAAACCAAAACCTAATTTGAACTCAGACTACAGTTCCTGGCAGGTGCAGCCTTGCGTGCATCATTCTCAAAGGGCAAGCAGATAACTCACAAGACTACAAAGCACATTAGCTCCAAGTATTAGAGCTGGCCAAAAACTGGGGGGGAAAGCCACCAAAATCTAGAACGTAAGTGTTCTGTTTGGCTTTTCTTGCAAAATATGTTTTAGTTTTCCTAACACGGCGGCTGCACAAGCCCTAGAACCACTGGTACTGAGAATGGAGGTGGGGGACAAACAGAGCTGTGCAATGATATTTAATTTATGTTGAGAATCTCCATACGCAGGAATTGTGTATTTGTGTGCGTTTCTATGCTAGCTAGTACAATAGGATTCCAATGCCTCAGGCCATTAAGGTAATATAAATACTCACTAATATTAGCATGTTTGGGGAGACTTCAGGTATCACACAAACTCCAGACCAGTGTTTCTTCAAAGTGGGCCCACCGAAGCCTGGGGATCTTCAAGGTTACTCCAGGGGTCCACCAGTCCCTATTGATCAACTCTCTCCCTCCTTCCTAGTGCCTCCTGAACACTTAGGAACAGCTGCTCAGCATAACATGGAAGAGGCACTGGGAGAGAGCTGGAGAGAGGGGGCCGGAAAGAAGCAGGGAAGAGGAGGGACAGGATGAGCAGAGATAGGAAAAGGAGGGAACCTGAGAGAAGGAGCAGAATGGGGAAAGGGCCTGGTGCTGAGTGGGTGGAAAGTTTGGGGGCAGCCACAACAAAATTTAAATCAAACTGGAAGTCTTAGGATTGCTAAAGTTTGAGAACCACTGTTTTACACTTCACTATACCCCTTCAAATACTAGAGTGGAGCAAGCAGTGGAAATATTCACAAACTTTTAAATAATAATTATTTTGATTCAATCATTTTTGTGACCTTTTTGAATTTCATTTTTCACAATAGTCAAGAGCTCGTGCTTCACTGCCACAATACTTGTAAAAAACAAATATTAATCTAAAATGCTAAATTCTAAAAATTTGCTTTAATTACATATATTTGATTGCAAATCATGAATTTTGTAATCTGCACTGTACTAGCTTCACAAATCACTCACAATAAATTAAATTGGAAATTATATAATTAAATATACAATCTATACCTCAAGTTCTATTGGCAAGTTACCTAAGTTATGCAATATTTTTCTTTTCATTGACTGGAAAATATAACTAGTCAAGTGAATGATTTACAAATTGTAAATATTTCACATAAAAGTATAATTTGCAACTAGCCTGTTAGTTAGGTACATAAGTCCTCCAGAGAACAAACAATGCGAACGTGATTTATGTAGCTAAGCAAGACACAACACTAATTGAAATTCACAATCTGAAATTCACAATCTGAAAACCAATAATTATTTACTGAAATCTGTGAAGAAATTTTAAATATTGAATTCAAGGGGTTTTTTTCTTTTTACCATTAATTTGCAAAGAGGGAAATTATTATTAAAATAGTTTATTCTTTGCAAATTAGGTCTACCGAATAGTACTCTGTCAAATAGATTAACCCACAGTATTCTGATTTCTACTTTTTTTCAGATAGTGAAGCAAAAGTCTTAATGTGGAAGAGACTCCTGGAATATACTGTTATATACAGGGAAGATCTTTTCCAATTTTTTTTTTTTTAAGTGAATGTAGAATTTCCTTCCCACTGCGTCTGAAGACAGATAAAAGATTTTGAATAAAGTACTGTCGTCACCTCAAAAAAGAAATATTAAATTTTGTCAAGCTTTGGGATTTAATTCTGCGTAGGGTTCTAAAGCAGTCACCCAAACTGCAACAATTTTTCTTTTGTTTGTGAGCTATGCTCAGTTGGAGACTATGCACACTTTTACAATTAAGAAACTAAAATAAATCAGATAAATGCTCAAAATTATTCTGAATATGTTTAATCAAGGATTAACTGTAAATTAAAATTAACATTTTAAGAGTCTAATAAATGTGAACAAACACATCCCCCAAGTCTTCTCTTTCCATCTGATCTTGTTCTCATTTAAGTCAATGACAGAATTCTCATTGACTTTGATTCTACAGGATCAGACCCTTTGAATATAGGTGGAAGAGTAAAAGCTGAATTGAGGTCCACTGCTGGCCAAAGGCAGAGAAGTTAATAAAGGCTTTAATTGCAGAACCACTGCAACAGACCTGCTAGTTCTTATTATATTTACAAAAAGATGTATTTTCTAAGCAGTACTGTAGGTGTTAAGTCCACTGTTGGCTTAAAAGCCACATACTGAAATATATCAGAGGGTGGTGCTGTACAAAATAAGGAAATCTCTTTTTCTTTATTTAATGTATCATTAAAAAAAACAATTTTCAGTAAAGAAAAAGACACCTTAAGATGCGCTTTTCACAGCATATATTTCAAGAGGCAGCCTAAAGGATTCTTTATGTAGATTTTTATTTTGTGAGAAGTCTGCAGCCTTCAAGTATATTTACTCCTGTTATTTTTTAATCATCATGAATGTATGTTAAATATACTGTGTGTAAATAATACTCATCGGAACATTTCCAAACAAATTTTTAATTAAATGCTTTTTTCTCTGTAAGCCTGAGTCATGAAAATCTGTTTGAACTACAAAGCTTTTTCCATTAGCCCCGCTCCTAAAATACAATTTTGTTCTCTACTGTGATATTCAACCACATTTAACATTTTCTTTTTTAAATAAAAGCATTACTATAAGGTCTAATTTTCTATTGCCCAAGACTGGTTATTTATGACTATTGCATGGTTGCCGGAAAGGCTATTATAACCCAAATGTGCTTGCTTGTCTTATGAATACCTACATCAATGGAAGAATGACCATTACTCACTCATATCAGGGAACTGTTCCTTCTAATCCAAGGAAAAGCTGTCACAGGGAAGAAAAAATACCTTGGCTTTCACATACACTGGCTAATGACCCATGACCACATGAAGCCAGAGTCAATGACAGCAGCACATCAGGATCTGGTTGTGACATAAATGCCCTAAAAAGAAAACAGCAAGATAATGCTAGCAGAGGAAAAGAATTATTGTCATCCTAAATTGGTGTGCATGTGTGTGTGTGTGTGTGCGCGCGCGCACGTGTGAACATACCTCCAAACTGCATAAAATCTTCTGTCACTGTGTCCAACTGAGACTAATCCAGCATAGATTTACTACTCTCAGCCATGCCTCACAGGCTAGTGACCAAAAATACTAGTGGGATGTACTGCACTGATCAACTTGGCACAAAAGCCACCACAACAATCTTTCATGGGAAGCACTGGCCTTGTGCTACTGTAATGAGAAAACAAGAGCAATAGCAGACCAGCAAAACAGTAAACACTACAGAAGGGAAGACAGACAAGTTCCTTGGAAGCACTCCTTTACAGAGCAATTCTTTCCATGAGACTTTCTACCACAGTGTCTCCCATTACTCTAGCTAGTGATTTCCCTTTTTCTCCATTAGGTGTTTCTTTATTTCAAGAGAAAAATTGTTTAAAATCATTCTGAAGATGATTAAGACATTTAAAATAATTGTTCTGGGTATTATTTTCACCAAAAAAAATGTATGCATAGTATCATAATGCATTTAAGCAAACCATCTGCGCTCAAGTTATTTATTAAAGTGGCAGATTATTATTCATCTCACGCACATGGGATAAACTAGGTAGGGACCACAAAGTAACCATCTACCCTTTGACTTCGGTAGTTCCTCTTTTGTCATATTTCTTGCAAAAATGACTAAGTGACATACTGGTGTCTTCATTGCTTTCTGGCCATGGGCTGAGTACCTCTAACAAAGCCAGTAAGAACACAATTGACATTCAGACGAATCAAAAGGCACAAATGAAGATATGAAATTTCATGCATAACAAATGCACAGTAACTTAGTTCCTGAAGTAGCAAGGAAAAATCAAACTGTGCTGATATTTCAATCCGACACCTTTGGGCCAACATATAAAGAGTTTCCACAAAATTCCAGGATATGTTACAGTAATAGCCTTTTCAGCAAGCTGTAACTCGAGAAAAAAAACCTGGAGCACTGGTTCTGAAGGGATAAAGAGATCAATTTTGTTCTAAACTTTTAGATGAACCACTCCTGTTTGGGAAAGAATTTCATTAAGGTAAAAATATAATATGAAAAGTGCCCGTTTAAGAAGAATGTACTATTAATTCTTAACACTGTACGTGGAAGGGAAAATTGCATTTTTATCTAAACGGTTTTTCTGCATAACCCATTCTTTTACAGCTCAGTAATGGGCACTCCTCACCATTAGTATTTGGGCCAGATCGCTACTGAAAGCAAGAGCAGTCATCAAAAACCATTTAAGAAAAATAACGCCTTAACATCTATTCCAAGAAAAGCTTCACACAAAAGGGAGGAGGGAAGTAAAGTGCATTTTGCAATGCGGTAGGAAAGGAAAAGGAAAAATACACCAAACACTAACTTTACAGATTTTTAAGCAATGTTTTTCTGGGGGTTCAGACCTGAAATAGAAACAGCTATTGCGAGACTGACTATAGGAGCCCAATATGATCAAAACCACAATCAAATGGCACTATCACTTTGAAAATTATACAGCTTTTTTTCTTGCTATGGTGGGTTAGGAATCCAAAGTTTGCCTTGTCTTTGTACATAGTGGTAAATGTAGGCTATGAAAAACTATTTTAATTATAATAAACAATTGCTCCTTTCCCATTAAAACTAGTTTTTTTCAATGTGAAAATGAATGTAATTTAAACAGTTTCAAACAAATGATGCATTGTTCTAATGTTGTGGTCTTATCTGCATACAACAAGCAGCAGAAATACGCTCCATCAAAAAGTAAAAACAGAAACCAGAACTGAAGGGGACTGTTTAATTAAGTTTTGCCCCAGCAAGGGGATTAGATATTAACATGAAACTGACAAAATATCCTCAGTTCTAAATATTATTTCAGTACCCTAAATTTGAGCTACATAAAAACAATCCAGTGTGTCAAAAAAAAAAATCTGATATATACATCTTTGAGGTAAAGTAATAATCACCAAAACTTGAGGCTAAGACAAATCATTTTTTAAGCAGCATTCATTTGATATTCCTCATCTCTGACTTTCTTCTGCGTGTTCTTTTAACCTACTTATTTTTGACAATCATGCTAGCAATAAAATCTCTCTCAAGAAGAAGTAGTTCAGAAATGCAGTAATTATGGTTGAGACTACTGGACAGGTAACAGTTTTATCCCTTTTACCTATCTGAAAATATAGTAATTATAGAAAACTATGTCTGCTTTAAGAGTTTAGATAAAAACCATTCCAAATTTAGAGCCAGCAACCAAACCTCCATTATGCTTAATAGGTAGGCATAAAAAATGTCATTGTATCACCATCTCACCCACTGCAGATACTCCAGCTCTTGAAGTTCATATCTGATTCAAGGAACAGATTTTTAACCTGCCCTTTCTGTGATGGAAAATAGGTGAAACTGAAAATCATTTGTATAAAGAGGTTTAAATTAAATTACCCAAATGTAAGAGGATTTGGGCAATTATTTGAACAGTAATTGCTTTCTCCAGAAAACACAAACAAATGATAAAGGCAACAGATCTGTTAGCAGCTAGACACAAAGATTCACAACATTATTTGGGCAACCAGGTGAGGGTAAACTATATTTTCATTTGCCAATAGCAAAGAAATCAGAACTAGAACTACAGCAAATCTTTCCTCCAATAGCACGTATCTGAGATCCAGTGGAAGTCAGAGAAGAAAAGTACACTCTTCATTTCTGAAAACATGCATGTGTCCTTTCTTGGCTGTATCTCAGTCCAAGCAAGCAAAACCAATGAAGTGTATCAGAATTATATGTCCACTAGACTCTTTTCTTTATCTGTTATGTGCATGCAACAGTTAAAACTGTTATTAAAACCAAGGATCTGGGGGTTTCTTTAGGGTTCAGTTTTATATTTTTTTTACATGTTCATTGCCTCCATCTCCCAGTAAAGTAACAGATGCAGGTAAACTCATAGCCATTTTGTAAACCACCAGAATTAACTAAAAATTGATGCTATGAAACTCTCTCTTGACTGTAATCAAAAAAATTTGCTTCTCCATGTTCTTCTGTAAGCTTTGCTATCTCAAAACAGTGAGCCCAGTCTTAATGGTATTTGAAGTGGTCCTTATTTTTCCTCTTCTGCTAAAGCTAAAGAATTATATTAGAAGAGCAGAGAAAGATGGTGCACTGGCTGCTCCAGTGATTCTAAAAAGAGCATCACAGGTCTATATTTAGGGGTGAGTAGAGGCATTACAGCACAGAAGTCAAACTGATTGGAACTATTTTGCTCTCCAGAACATTTGCTTTGATTTTGCTTTTAAAACAGGAATACAAGAGACTCATCATGTTTTGTCCAAGTTAAAAATGTTTGGCAGCTCTGTAGCCTGCAACAATTAAATTGGTGCTATGTGAAGATACCAGCCACCACACGCTTTTAATGTTTTTACAAGCTTCTAAGGATTGTCTAGTTTATACTGATAACTGAAGATCATTGCAGATGTTTTATACTATTCCACAATACAAAAGGATCACTTGAATCAGCCCAGCTTTTAAAAGTGTAATTGGGTTAAAGTTCCTATTTTTCAGATACATTGAGAAATCTTTTTTAAAAAAGTCATACTGGATCCAAAAAAAAATTAAGTAGACATAATGCAAACCAAAGTTACTTATTTATACAATATGTTAAGTTACCCACCTACTTTACGCCTTTACACTGTGCTCAACACTTCAGCATAATATACTACATTAATAAAACTATGCAGATATACTACATTATATACCAATATACTACATTAATAAAACTATGCAAAAGGTTTAAACATATACTGTAGTTGCTATTTAAAAGTCATCTCAAGGTGAACATGCAAAAAATCACGGCTCCCACACTCAGTACCCTAGAGCTGAGGTGTTTGAGGGAAACCTCACGCAAATATGTTTTCACATCATTTCAGTTTCTTTATCTGTTACTGAGATTTGACAAATGAATGTATGGTACTCTATTCCCAAACTACTGGGAACTATCCCTTTTTCAGTGGAAGTTGAGGGAGTCCTTTCGGGGGGGCGGAAGGGGGAGCACTATGAATACCATTTTCCCTACCAAATACAAATAAAAGTAAATGTAGTTTGCAAAGAAGTTAGATTTACAGGTAAGAGAAAATCCTCAGCCTTTTCACAGCCCCTCTCTTTGACTGTAGTGATGTTTAAAGTATATTTTGTAATCATGAAAGTCCAAGACTCTGCCTAATGGATCTGAACCAGAAATAGTGTGAGAATGCAGCAAGTTTACAAAGATGCAACTCTACCACTTCAGTTCGCATGTACACCACCATCTTCTGCTAATTCTATCCTGGATGCCATCCACAGATTTGCCAACGCACTTCAATCCTATCCTGCAAGCATGCCCAGCTCTTCCAGCCCTCTGCTTATCCAAAATAAAGACTGCCAACTGTAACAAGTTGTGTGGTCATTTTGTTACATGGCTGCATGTACACTGAGGACTGACCATTGGATCTATCTTCTCTTAGGTGGGCTGCAGATCAGAGTTAGGGAGAGCTTATACATTTGTAAACAGCATTATCAAGCGCCCATGTCAATATAAAGTGCTATAGAATTACTTTAAACACTACTACAATGGAAATATTTTAAAAATTGATTCAGTTGTGATCAAAAGCAAATGTAAACTCGAATCACCAACAGCCAAATGGCAATGAATTGACCAGCTGTGCCATCTAGCCAAGAGACTGACTACTCACATATATATTTTCATTTTACTCTGGTTGGTGTAGCCTTCCAGACAATCAAAAGCTGCATCTGTAACAGTGCACAGCAGAACACAATCTCTCCAGAAACAGTTAAGTGATTACAGTGCATTTTCATTCTACTTTTTAAAATTTCCTTTAATTACTCTCACCCTTTTCCCTTTCTGTCATTTCTCACACATTAGAGCAAAAGGCACCAAAAGGTCACTGAATAGGAGATTATGTAAAAATGCGAAAGCTTTTCAGGAGGAAAAATGCAAAACCCTAAGATTCTAACCAAATAATCATAATGCTTAGTTCACTTCTCATTTACATGTGTTAATGGACCAACTTTCGTGTGTTGCACTTTCACCAATGCAAGAAAAAATATAAAATTGTAAAAGGTATTAAATCTTCCCGATTACATTGGTGAGGGGGGGGAGGGGAAGGGGACATTTGCCTCATTCCATGAATTAAAGAGTCTAGCTTCTAAACCAAAAAGTTGTTTCATTTTTGCCAAGAAACATGCCGCTTTTTCAGTTATCAGGCCTTCCTCACCATTAGGATAATCTTTTCATCAGCGACACAAATTCTCTTAAATATTTTGTGACTATTGGCCTTGATTTTTAAACGCACATTTTATCATATAAAATGCCATTTCATAACAAGTGAATGATGAAATTCTTTCCTGAGAGCATGATCAGAGGCCTACCAAGCAGTATCCAAATAAGGAGGAAAAATAAGCTTGTAACTCAGTGGCACATTATCTAATTTTTCAGGTACTCGAAACACCGTACGCAGCTAGATAAAATAAATCAAATGCACAAAAGTTCAAGTAAACTAGCTTATAGGGAGTAGATGGTAAGTGAAATGCCTAATAAAACATTCTGCAGTGAAGCACGAGTTGAATTCTTTAGGGCTTGTACATTTGTTATTTTTACATTTAATCTCAAATGAACTATATTTACTTTAATGCAAAATCTATCATAGGAGCACTTAAATATGACCAGATTTCTACATACCAAGCCAGAAAAGGCTTCTTCAGACAAACCTCAAAACCTAAGAGAAATCTAAGGACTGCAACTTCATGCACTGCATTTTTTGTTAGAATACTATACAGAAAAGACAAATTTGAAAACATGTTATTAGCATACATTAATGATATTTTTAGTAAAAGTTAAAAACACAGAGTCAAGAAACATCTCTCTTCGGTAACTAATAGCTGATGCATGTGTGCACCTCTGGGAAGGAAACAGTTTTAAATAAGATCCACTTATACTAAATCTGTTACCATCTAATATAGTTAAGTGAACACTTTCATTGGAAATTATAACTATTGGATTAGCACCTCTCAGATCTAAAAGAGCAACACAGTACACCTAAACAGGGTCTCCTGAAGAGGTACAAATTCATTATCTGTAGCTATTGGAACACCACACAAATTCTAGGTCCCCTGTTATAGATAAATGAAATTAAGTGTCAGGAAAACACTAAAACTGCTTTCTTTTCTAAATATATATTGAGTGTAACACTGATGAAGTGCAGTTAAAAAAGTCACACAACTGATTACACAAATTTAGGAAAACATTCATGCGTTCTCGGCTATGTGGCCTTTCATCATGTGAAAGCAGAAGAGTGTAACAAAGACTGGATGTTTTGTGGATTCACTTGTTTAGTGCAATCCAGTATCATCTAAGATGTTCTCTTTGAAGTATTAAGAAAGTCTCCTTGTTAAAATTAATGGATTAGATCTCCAGCTGTTAAATTCACAGCCTTACATTTAAAAGGTATTTAACTTCACAACTCTCACATATAATCCTTAAACATCCTTCACATGGCAAGAAACTTCTCTTTGTGTTGTCCTTCCACAAAAGGAAATAAAACATTTCAAACAGGAAAAAATAGCTTAACCGCCTCAGGAATATAAAGCCGTCAACTACAAAATACATTAATGTTTGTCTCTAAATTATTAGTATTATCACTATGGTCCATGTGTGTGATCCAACTAAAAGATACTGTGGAAAAATCTGTTTAATGTCCGTTTAAAATCAAAACTAATAATTGAACTACAGGACAATGGCAAGAAGAATCACCTTGGAATTCATATTTCTTAGATAAAGAGATAGCACCTTCATTAGCACTGCAGAGGATATCTTATCAGAAGTAACACTGATACCAAAATTTAAAAATGCAATATAAAATACGGACTAAGAAAACGGGGGCTACCAAGTCATCATGTTCTAAGTACCTCCCTAATCAAAGGTACCTTTTAAACTGTCCCTGAAGTAAGTGAATTTCAATTAGTATTAATTTAAAAATCATAAGAATCGCAGGCAATGTATTTTATTTCTTTAAAATAAGAAGGCCTCCTTTAAAAAGGGGAAAAGCCAGAACAAACTGATGGAATGATTGCTACTGGTTGCATTAGTGGCCCACAAGAGATTGGTATTCCAAAGTTGACATAGATAATCCATGTCATTATGCATACAAAGCATTCCAACCTGAAAATAGAGAAAACAGAATATACTTTACAGTAGTTACAAGACAGGTGACAATTCCACTGCCCAAGAATTAACCTCTCACTCTAGATATTTTAAATATGTTACAATCAAGTAACAATTGCTCCGGAGGTTTCAGATATATTTTTCATTAAAAAAACAAAATACTGAACACCACAAAACTTCTCTTTAAAAAGACAAAAAAGCCAGCCTGCAGGAAATGCAGAAATTCATACTTAGATATAATCAGGGTCTGAGTAAGCTATTAAACACACACTTTATATACATACATATTTCACACACACACACACACACACACACACACACACACTTATAAATTATACATGTACACATATATCTATATAAAATATTTTAAAATGTACAGTCATTTGTCTAGCACTACAATTTTATATGCAGATATAAAAAGCATTTTGCTATATCAAAACCTTTCCACTAGCTCAGAAGACTGCAGAAGCTAGGATTTAATTGTTACACCAATCTGAAATCTGTTTATTTTTAATCACTCCTTTGTTCAATGCTTTATAAAAAACAATTTGTTGTGTAGAAGTAACAATGGGACACAAATATCTTAGTCTTACAAAAAATGGAATTACTATTTCATAATAAATTGTTCAAATATTAATACACCATTTGTTAGAAAGAGACATACAAAATTAAAAAGGGACATAATGCAATAGAATCACAGATCAGACAATCTCTGCTTTGACCTATACATCTAGTTTCATTCAGTCCCTTTAACACGGTATATGTCGATTTGAAGAGGTTAAGGGTATTCTAAATATATTGATCTCCCTCTCACTCTCACACACACACACACACACACACACACACACACCACTGTTTGAACAATATTCCTATTACAGTCAATCCCACAACCAAATACGTCATTACAAAATAACAGAATCTGTTACTTAAATTCTCCAACCACAACTACTACAAGCCAAATCTGAATTCAATCCAATCATCTCTTACTCTAGATTTTTCAGTCTAAAGAAAAAGAAATGCAAGACTAAATAAATAAATAAATAAAACATCAACAACACCGCTTCCTGAAAGGCTAATATATCAACATACTTCCTGAATTACATATTTCAGTATTTTAGAAGTTATAGCTGCTGATACTAACAATTTTACCTTTATTCTCAGTCTTTTTTCTGATATTTGGCATATAAAGCTGCAAATATTTTAATCGCTAACCACATATAGAATAGAAGCAAATATTTCTGAACACAAACTTTTTTTTTCCTATAAAAGGATACTGCAAAGCTAATGGTTGGTCAGAATGAATGAAATGATACTATTGTCATTCAAATGAAGCCAAATCAGTCAGAAGCAACTTTACTAAATTTTTACAAAATCAGGAGAGTTTGAGAAATCATAATAAATCCAAATCTAAATGCACAATGAAATCTTCATTGCAATCTGCAGTGGGAGTATTCTCTCCCTATAAATCAGCCCGCTAACCCAGATCATTTATTAAAGATGTAGTGTATTTCATATCTGCAGAGTATATCACATAACTTCCTGGCAAGAGTAATTGCATTTCTGGTAACTTAAAATTCCTTGTGGAAGTTTAAATACCCTTATCAAGCAAACAAACAGCAGCAGTAATCACAGTTTCACTGCTGTAAAGTCTAAGTTTAGTCACTCTTAACTCATTTCCTATAGTCCTTATTACAGTATAAGTCAATTTCAAATCATATATTGCTTTTAATGGTATTTCAACATTTGAAACGCCTGACAGGAAATTTGACAAATTCCATCTTAGTAAACCTCAATTCCCTTGGTAAAACCTCTCAAATAATTCAGCAGCTTATTAAAATAAAAACCACTAAAGAACATATTGGGAGCTAAAAGAAAATCGGACAAAGACTAAAGCCATATCTAGAAAGAATCTAAGCCTTTTGTTAATATTGTGCAGCTTTAAATAGTTTACTTTGTTAACATTTTGTGTCTCTTCGCTTGTTCCAAAGCCAAGTTTTTTACTGCTATGAAATATTAAAGAACCAAAGATCAGAAATTAAATGTACTAAACTGGACTTGGAAATGAAAACGGGCAACCACCAATGTTAGAGCCACAAAGGGTAACCACATCTATTTTCATTTTCCCTGATTAACACCGGTGTGGTTTTAGATTACATATTTTTGTGATGCAAACGTCAAGTGAAGGTGTCAATATGGACCGTAGAAATTTCAATAGTGGGGGTGGGGAGGAACAAAAACCAAGAACCTAACTATTGGCCTCCCAGAATACATTAATCAGAGTAAAAAGTTTTCTTAGTTTAGCCAAATTAGGTTAAAAAAAATGAACTCAATTCATCCTGGACTTTACAAGTGACCCTGGTCTAGCTCTTCCTAATTACAGTACTCAAAGGTTTTAAGAGTCATCAGTATTTCTACAGACACAATTTTAATGTTCCTCAATACTAGCTTGTTGGTGGCTAGCACAGAGAAGGTATAAATTTCTATCAAGCTGTTTGGAAAATACTACCTCTTAAAGGTTACTTTAGTACAAAGAACATAATACTGGAAATACTAACTGAAGAGGATACTTTTAATAAAGATAATATCTTAATAGGATGAAACTTCCAAATCTATAAACACAAAATATCAAACAGGCTATATATGTGTTTACACCCATGTATTATCCTATTGCCATCTATCCTTAAATTCACTACTCACACAAACACTGACAGAAGTGATAAACACTCATTCTAATACTACCAAAAAAACTGCAGCACATCAGCAAAGAGTCTGTACAATCATTGCAACAATTATTCAGACAAGTTGTTTCTCCATTAATGTGGGTATTAACCGAATAAAAAGTTGCCCCAGACAGAAAATACTTCAGTTAACAAACCTCCTGCAATCACAGTAGAACTAACTAATCTTAAAAACACAAAACCACACACACTTTGGGTAATGGCCTCAAGAACATGGAATGCTCTTGGTGAGTTAGAACTTCACCATTCATCCCACTGATAACCTTCAAAAGATCAATCAATGCAGATCACAATAGTTATGTGTAAAACAGAAGGAGCTTCTTTCTGACCCCAGTTGAGTATAATTTAAAAAAATCAAATTTGTTAAGGAGGTTCAGCTATACTTCAGAAATAAGAGTATATTAACACTACAGAAAAATTAAAGGCATTAATAAACTTATAAACTTTCACGCCATTTTTTATTAAACACTACTAAGAGTTTGAATCTAAAATAGCTATGTTTGAAATCTACAAACATTCTCTGTATATGCACAACTGGAAACACTTAGAAATCTACATTGTTTTAGGCAAATTCCAGCTGACTAAAAATGGGTTGAACTTCAGTCACATGATAAATAAATCCCCTTTCTTAAAACACAACTTCAAACACGTCAGGATATGATTTAGTTAAAAATGCAATACTTCTTATTTTGTGACAGAGAAAAGAATTCATCTGTTTTGTCTCCTACCATTTCAAAGAACAATTAAAGTGAATTCTCTACTTATCTATAGCTCTTGTCTCATTTGAAGAGCTGGTCCATTTAAATCTTCCAAGGGGTAAAAGTAGAAAGCAAAATGAATGCGTCTATCCAGTGTCCTAGAGTTAGATCAATATCTTATTTTATGTTAAGAAGTACTAAAATTTATCCTTATATAGCAATACAAGTTACCTAGTTTTCCTTCCAGGAAAGCAAGCACGAGAGTGATGAGCTGATCTCGTAATAATATTTATGATTATTGTTATATGAGAAGGACGAATTATTTCCTTAGAAGTACTGCTGGCTATTAAATTAGACCATTTTTAAAACATGAGACTGTATGCAGGGGAGCTGCTTAAAACAAACAAAAAAGCCTACCACCACATATACATACAAAAGCTTACAATATTAAGCCAAGCTGCAACAAACACGTCCAAAAAATGTTTCACTTACGTTTTTTAGTCCAATAAATTAAAATCTAAAAAATTTAGTTTCATTTTTCCCAATCTGCTTTTAATTAGAGTGTGCATGCCCGTGTGTATGTCTGACAAGGTAGAACTGACAGGAACTGTGATTTGTGCTAACTAGCTATTGATCCAGTCAGACCTAGATGTTGTGTACAAGAAACAATAAAAGAGAAGGGGCCAGGAAGGATGCTATGTGCAACTCCATTTAAAAATGGAAAGAAGGGCCCCAAACAAACCAATTTATGTCCTTGCCTGGGAGAGGCATGGAGAATGCTGATGGGCTTCCTAGAGTCTGCTGTGCATGCTAAGCACTCCAGCTTCAAATGAGAGTCTCCAGTGCTGGGCATTAAACATGAACAAAGAGACAAACAGTGGGGGCTAGCATTCATGCATCAGAAAACGAAAGCCAGAAAGCCCACCAGAACTGGAAGTAGAAAGTTATGGAGTTTTCAAAGCATCCAAGCTCCCTTTTCATAACACCTATCTTTACATAAATGCCAAAGATAATAAAGGGTTACTACAAAAACAGCTCTTATGAGGAGACAGTGAAAATAGGTCTGACCCAGCCTATGGTTAGCAAAATGAATCAACATAAAACAGGATAGGTGTGGATGATGTAAAATACACACAGATGTGCATATGGACAATTTTACATATAGTGGAGGAACAGTGTATGCATACGGCTTAAATCAAGGACCTTAGAAAAAATGGCTTTCCTAAAATGGAAATTATTAAATCTAAAGTCATCTTTGTTAAGGACCTTTTATAACTGTTTTCCACCCATGTTTTTTTCATTTTAGAATAATATTGCCCTCTAAATAATATAGAAAACCAAGAATGAAACTAAATGGTTAACATTAAACATCTGTCAATGAAACATGTTTTATATTGACACGGAGTCTGATTTTATGTTTTCTTTAAGTTAACCATGGTAGAAACTTCTTAGTTCAGCATCACATATTTAAAAGATAAACCTGTATAATACAGAAAAGATGTAGATATTATATACAAAAGTAAATATTGCCAAAGGAGGAAGCTCTCTTCTGTCAATATATTTCTGTAAATTGAACTCAGAAAGCCCAATTTAAACTTTCCCTGCTTACTTAACCGTATGAAAATAAAGCTTCAGAGGGTTAAGCGAGTTAGTCTGCAAGGTGCTACAAGGCTGTTCATTGTGTGTTAAGTTTTTCCAGTTACAGACTAACAAAACATGTAGATGGTGCCATGAGCTTTCGTGGGCACAACCCACTTTTTCAGATGAATGGAGTTATTCATACATTCATCTGAAGAAGTGGGTTGTGCCCACGAAAGCTCATGACACCATCTACATGTTTTGTTAGTCTCTAAGGTGCTACAAGGCTGTTTGTTGTGTTTTAAGTTTTTCCAGTATGAAAAAGTTAGTCAAATTCATTCATTAACAAAGAAATTACATAGTTTAGAATACTGCCTAACTGGAATTAAAATTAAAGTGTTATGTGCACAAACTACAACTTTAAAACCATCATCCTAAAAGATGTAAAGAAACCCATTATCTGCTTCTTCTACAGTAAAAGTTCAATTTGTTTTAAGAAGCCAATAGCCACTGTTCATCATCCAGCCAATGAAGTTCTAAGTGTGTAGGTTTATAGGGGAGGGGCCGTGTTTTGTTCCCAATCTGAAGTGTACATTCCTTTCACCCAAGTCTGCAAAGGTTCCCTAAATCACTGATGGCCTACCTAACCTACCAGTAACTCCCCTGTTAAACTGCAGACCAATATATTTTCCTCTGGGGTTCACAGAGGAACAATTGTTCCTTTGTGTATGAAGAGATGCCCAACCTAGTCTTGGAAAGCAACAATCCAAACAAACTACTTCATTTCCGAGTAATAACTCGGTCCATATGCAAAAGAGAGATGCGTTTACATAGGGGGTTGTAGACACAGAGAGGTGACAATCCTAACACCTCTTTACCAACCCTGATTAGGTAATTACATTTACATATTCAATCGTGCTTCCAGAAAGGATGGGTGCCTAAAGCCTGTTTGTTTTAATTAGAGTGTCTCGGGGCTCAGGATGGTTGAAAAACTACAGAACAGGGCAGATGGCTCATCTGACTCAACCTTAAACACTCCCCCCTAAGGAATTCTGCGGAGAAGAGAGGAATCCCCAAGCACCCCTTGTTCCCCTTCCATGACACTAACCAGAATGGCCTATGCCAGGACTGAGAGGAAGGTCTCCTCCAGGATTTAAGAGAACAACCCGGGCCTCCAGCCCAAATTCATGCCAAGAAAGGGGTCAGAAAGAAATACCTTCTTTGCTGGGATTCTGGGGCTTTGACTTCTCCCACGGTGCCAGAGGTTTGTCCTCCTCCTGCCCCTCCATCAAGGCCTTCTCGCTGGGCATGTACCAGGTGGAGTTATGCTCTGCCATCAGCGAGTCCAAGTCTATCGTGCTCATGGCCCCCTTGCCGGTTTCCGAGCAACAACTGTTCAAGTCGGCGTCCCCGTTCTGGCTGGGGCACTCGGCCTTCTTGCTCTTCAGGCCCAGGGGCTGGTCCTCGGAGATGCTGAACTGCTGCCGCTGGAGCTGGATCTGCGCCTGCAAGATCTCCAGCGGGTGGATCTCGTCCTGGGCTGAGGTGCTAGTGGGGGTGCGCCCCTGCTCCAGGCCCGGCGTGCCCGGGTGGGCGCCCCCGCCGCCGCCGCCCCCGCCGCCCCCCAGGGGCCCGTAGCTGTCCGGGGCCGGGGCCGAGGCGCCCAGCAGGCCCAGGCCCAGCAGCGGGTGCTCGGCCCGCGGCGGCAGCTTGGGGGAGCCGCCGAGCAGCGGGCTGCGCGTGGGCTTGGCCAGGCCGCTGTCGGAGCTGGAGGACACCTCGTCCTCGTGGCCGTAGGCGGGGCTGGGCTCGTCGGGGAAGTCCCCGCGCGGGGAGCCGCCGTCCGACTTGCCGGCGCTCTGGATGCCGCTGTCCAGCGAGGCCAGGAGGTCGGGCTGCTCGGCCAGCAGCAGCTCGCCGCCCTTGGCCCAGGAGGGCGAGGTCAGCGGCTTGTCGTGCGGGGCGCTCCCGCCGGCGCCGGGCGGGCCCGGGCTGGCCGCGCCGCCGCTCTCGGCCGGCGGGAACTTGTCGAAGAAGCCGCCCGGGCTGACGTGCCCGCTGTCCCGCTTCCGCCGGCCCCGCCCCCGGCCGCCGCCCGCCGCCGCCTTGCTCTCGCCGCCCGGCGCGGCCTCGGGCGCGAAGCCGGGCGACAGGCTGGTCTCGGCCGGCGCCTTGGCGGGGAAGAAGTCCGGGCCGGGCGCGGGGCCGTCGGGCTCGGGCGGGCCCAGCTTGCGCTTGCCCTCGGGCGGGCTCTTCTTGGCGAAGGTGACGTGCAGGTTGGGCGCGCCCAGGCTGGCGATCATGTTCTGGCAGGCGGTGGAGAGCGCGGCCAGGCAGCTCTGCCCGAACCCGCTCTCCTTGGCGGGCTTGGCGAAGGAGCCCAGCGACAGGGCGCCCAGCTTGCTGGCCGTGGCGCATGGCGCGGGCGAAAGCGCGGGCGGCGCCGGGCGCGCTGGCGCCGGCGCCGGGCCCGGCCGGCCGGAGGCGCCAAGGCGAAGCCCGCCTGGGGCGCGGCGAAGTCGGCCGGCAGGCGGCGCTCGGCTGGAGCGCTGGGGACTGCAGCGGGCCAGGCCGGCGCCGAAGGGCGTGCACGCCCGGGAGTGCAGGGCCGGCCCGTGGGCGTCCGCCGCCAGCCCCAGCGCGCCCACGCCCGGCCGGAAGAGCAGGCCCGAGCCGGGCTGCGGCAGGCCCATGTCGTGCGGGCCGGGCTCGGCGGGCAGGCCCGGCCCGGCCAGGCGGCGCGGCAGCAGCTCCCCCGGCGCGGGGTGGGCCGGGGAACCAGCCGCTGTCCTGGGCCAAGGGCGGGGGCTGCGGCTCGAAGCCGGGCCCGCGGGCCCCGCTCTCGCGCTCGAAGGCGGCCTGCGGCAGGGTCCCGACGGGGCCCGCGTGCACCAGCCCGTCCCCGTGGTGCAGCGGCGGCTGCAGGCCGGGCCTCAGTCTCTGCTGCTGCTGCTGGGTGCGCGAGGCCATGTGCTTGATCATCAGGGCCGCGTTCTGCCGCTGCTGCTGCTGCAGGGCCTGCGGGTCGGGCCCCGCGTGCTGGAGCGGGGGGCCCGCCGCGAAGCTCTCGGGCCCCGGGGGCGTGAACTCGCCGGGCAGGCCGGGGTAAGCGGAAGGTGAGAGGTGGCTGTCCATGCCCGCGGGGTGCAGACTGCTATTCCAAGACGCGCACCTCTCCACAGCCGGGTTACTGGGGAAGTCGAACCGAGGCCGCTTGGCCACGCTCATGTAAGGGGCATCGAAGTGTTGCAGTCTTTGATTTGGTGGCTGTTGTGGCGGAGGGGGCTGCATATTAAACACGGGGTCGGTGTATGGATGCATATTCCTATTCTCCAGTCTGTGAATAGGGTATTCAAACTGTGCATGCTGGTTCTGCATTATTGGCCCATTGTCCTGCAAGTTGGGGTTGGGAGTATTGGCGTCTGTTTGCTGTTGCCTAGGAATTGCTGGCGGACAAGAGTTTTGTCTGGCCAATAAACCTGTCTGTTGCTGCTGTTGCATTAAAGGATGTCTGGCATTAACACCAGGCTCCATGCCCACAGACATCTTACGAGCACCTCCAAACCTTTCAAAGAACACACCGTGTTGCTGCTGCGGGTGAACTTTGGACATCCCCACCATGCCTGGTGCTCTGGGCAAAACAGATGTGCCAGGGAAAGTGCCGCCCCCAGGAGCCTGTCTGCCAGCCCCATAGTGAGGAAGCTGCCCGTCTGACTCGGAAGGAGAAAACACTGGCAGATCAAAGTGTCCTGCAGGGCCATCGCTGGGGTAATTGTATTCCAAAGAATCGACGCCTCCCTGGGTGGGAAGCCGCCTCTGCTCCAGGCTATGGGAATCCGAGGAGCTAGAGGCTGGAAGCCCATGGAAGGAGGCAGCCCGGTTGGGAGACTGGTCCAGGGGGAGGCAGGGCGCTGGCACGGCGTGGTTAGAGCCGCCGGAGTTATGGTGCTGGAAATCGGGCATGTTACCTGATCTCTGCTGTCCAAAGCCTTCGCCTCCTTGGTTCTCGGCCATATGTTCGTATCCGTCGCCAAACGCTTGCTGGCTGCCTAGATTATTGTTGTAGCTCATCAGCCGGCCTCCATGCAAGCAGGAGGCGCTGGGATCAGACCCAAAGTTGCCGCTGAAGTGGGGGTGATGCTGGTGCGGGTGATGGGTGTTGGGGTGAGTGTGGTGAGGCTGCTGGTTGCTGAAAAAGCTGTGAACCGGCTGAGCCTGCATCCCCCCGGCGTGCAGGTCCGAGTGTCCCCGGGCATGGAAGCCGTATGCTTCCCCAGCCAGGTTCATGTTCATGCCCAGGAGGGGAGGCTCGCCCAGGGCGCTGATGGCCGGGTCCGCGGGGCCGCCGGAGTGGAAGGCTGGCGCTTTGAAGTGGGAACTCATGTTCAGGCCGGCCTGGCCAAAGTTTCTCTCTCCTTGCCCGGCGTTTCTGCTGCTGATCTGCGGCTCAAACTGCTCCAGCCCAAACATACTTCCGGGGGTCAGTAGGACATGGCACCCCCGCGCCCCGGTGCGCGACTCGGGCCGGGTCTCCCAGGAGCGCTCTCCGAAGCGCAGCCAGCGACAGCCCCACAGTGAAAGCCGGTGGGCAGCGTCCCTGCAGCAGGCAGCGGCGGGGCGAGCCGGGATCCCCAGGGAGCTGTCCCCGCGCTCACATCTTGCGGGGCAGGTGGCCTGGCGTAGGGCGGGGCGGTCGCATGGACAGCGGCAGCCCCGGGAGGCAAGCAAAGTTCACAACAATGAAACCTCCCCGAGTCCGAGCCTGCGGGCCCTGCGAGCGGCCGCGGCACTTACACCTGGGCGCGCCCCGCTCTCTCACACCTGGCGCGGCGGCCGGCTCTGGCCGACCTCCGGCTGGGCTCGACTCCGCAGCTCATCGGCGCCTGTCTCCGGGAGCCCTGCTCCTCATCGCCGGGCTGCAGGGGCGCCGGGACCGCGGCTCAGCCTCTGCTTCTCCGCTCGCCTCGGGCAGCGGCCAGCCCGGCGCGAGTCCCGGCTGGCTCTGCGTACCAGGCGTACAGGAGGCCCAGGCTCAGGGCGGTGCTGGGTCCCCGCTTCCCTGTGCGGGCGGTGCAGGGTGCCCGGCTCGGGGCGCTGCAGGGTCTCCGCTGCCCGCTCTCCCGCTCCTTCTCTCACCCAGGGCTGGAGAAACAGCAACAAGTTTTGCATTTCAGCAATCAATTTCAGCCATTAGGGCTGCACCAATGAGCGGGACGCATGCTCCGGGCCCGGGGCGGGGCTCCCACTTAAGGTGGCTCCTTTCCTTCTCTGGCTCCGCAACCCCTGGATCCGGGCTCTCTGCGCTCGGGTGCCCAGCACAGTCCTGCCCGGCGCTGGCTCTGCCCATCTGTTTTACCTCCCGCCAACGCAACTAATGTCGGCCCGAAAGAGGCTCTTTTGTTAGCACTCGGCCATTCGCGCTGGCTGCGCGGAGTAGGACCGGGACGGGCTAGCCCCCGGGCGGGGGGGCGCAGGGCTCTCCGCTTGGCGCAACGGGCAGCGCGCAGGGGTTGGCGATTCCCGTGTAAACGCGGCCCGTCTGGGCTGCTCTGCTCTCTACAGTACCGCCGTAGGAAAAGCACTACGGGCCGGGCTGGAGTCTCCCACTGCCGGTAGTGAGACCAGGTCCCGGCTGCCGCTGTGAGGAGCGGGGTGTGCTAGGCACTGTGCACGAGGAGCGCACGGTCTGCGCAGCGCTGTGACATGTAACGCTGCTGCCCAGCGCGACGGTGCGCGGGTGTCAGTGCTCTGTTGGCACAGACCTCGCCCGACTTTGGTGCGGGGAGGGGGCGAGCATATCTGGCAGGGGGCCGTGCTCGGTGTTTCAGTGAATGGTAAGTTTTCCGGGCGAGGCTGAACTCCCGCTACGCGCCTCAATAATTGGTCCCACTTCCCGTCTCATCCCTCCACCCGGCTGCTGCGGGGCGCCGGGTATCTGCCCTGAGTCGGATTAAAGGCGCCTGCCGCCCTTCTCGCCACTTTTATTTTTCACACTTTGCAATGAACGAGGACGAGCGAGTGCGTGTGTGGCTGACGGGCTGGGGGGGAGGAGGATTATTGATCGCTGCTGTTCTCGGGGACCCGGGCTGGGGGACCACAGAAATCCGTCCTGAGCATTAGAACCAGACGGCAAAGCCCAGCTTGGTGTTCTATTTGCGTCTTGATTCCCACAGTGGCTTCCAGCGTCGCGCGACGTGCTAGTGTATCTAAGCAAGATTTCTGTTGTAAGGTTGATAGTGTTTTTATTATTATTATCATTCAAAGGGATGGCCAGACAGCCAAGCCTCCTTAAGAGATCAATTAGTCTAGAGGGCCTAAGGAGCGGACTCGGGTTCGGATACCAAAATCAATAAGTGTAATTTAATATCTGCTCTGCTCTTTATGAAATATTTATCCCAATAATCTTAGTTAAAATGTTTAGCTCTCTCCGCTCTCCACTGGGGCTAAAACCCAGCCAGCGTTTAGAAGTTTGTAAAAAGGTGGACAGCTTTGAAACCAAGCACTCAAAGGAGATCTTGGCAAGAGGATAATATTAAAAAACGCGTTTGCAATGCCGCTATCTTATTCAAATATAAATACAATATTATTTAGAAACTGTGCTCACACATATTTTCGGTCGGCGTAGGTCCGTGTATTGCAATGTTTTCTAAAAAGCGCAATAAATAGATGTTATACAGAAATTGTTCTCAAACCACGTTTCTTTCCATTTAGACTGGACCCAAACAGCCAAGCCTATGAACTGGCTGGTAGAAGTGATCCGGTTCGCCCCCGTCACAACCTGTCCCTTAGAGCTAAATGAGACTGAATCCAAAGGCTCTAAAATGTTGGGAGAAACTTCTGCCGTGTTTGTGGAAGTCCGTTGGCAAACCGGGACACGCAGGCAGGCCTTTGTAGAGGAAAATGCTTTTAAAAAAATCGAGGATTTAAAAATAAACGACAACTACAAGGCAGTTCAGGTGTTTGCATCTCGCAGATGTCAATAGATTTTAAAAAATAAAAATGAAAATTACTACTACCAAAAAAATGAGATCTATAAATAAGCGGCCATGAAGAAGTATTTGTATATGGCAGTAGAGTTTTAAAAGGATTTTTCTGCAGGATCAGGATGCTGGGCTGTGATTAAATATTGATTTTGTGTAATTAGTTTTCATGTGAACTATCCTCCTTGCTGATGGCTTAGAGATTTCAGAACTAGAAAAGAAATGGAATTGGACATGGAAATTATTACTTAGCAAAGTGACAGGGGGGATGGAGAGACGGGGAAGGCCCGGGGTGCGTAGTTTATACCAGACGCTGGGCAGAAAATAAAATAAGTACAGACTGACAGGGATACAAAGGAATAAAAGGAAATCTTCCCGATTCCAGGGGAAATCATGATAAAAGAAAATGCCAGCTCCCCAGACCAGCGAGCTATACAATCTAGCCCAGTTTAAAACTCTACAGGAAGAAAACCAGCATTTTAGACAAACCCGTTGTATTTTAGTAAAGTTTGAAAGTCTATTTTAATAAAAAGATTCTAGTCTTATTCCGCACAACCTCGTGGCATACGTAGGAATATCCGAGCGCAGGACCTTAGTCGGTAGCTGCCCCATAACCCGCACCAGCGCGCACCTTTCGGTGTTTTTCAGAAACGCCCTTTCTTAGTATCCCCTTTCCCGGGACAGGGCTGAGGCCGAACCGAACGCAGCTCTTTCATGGAAAGGCGCGTGGTCGTGGTTTTTAACTTTCCGCAACCCCTCCTTCTCCTTTCCAACCCTAATTATAGGGCACCCGCACCCAAGTACCAAGTCTTGTATTCAAAGGCAGTTCAGGCTAAGCTCTGGCTGCAGGCCTGTGTGTGAAAGAGGGACTGTGCATCTCTCTCTCTCTCACTGTCTGGATGCGACTCTGCATGTCGCAGGGAGCGAGTGGCGGGGTTTTGTGTTATCCGCCTGTGCTCGCAGTAGTTGTTGCTGGGCTGGTTTCTTTCAAACAGACACATTGCCCCCTAGTGCACAGAGGCATACAAATCCCAACCCGAGTGTGGGAGCAAAGAAACACATCCTACAGGAGAGAGGCTATGAATGAAACACGGATCGCTCATGATTTGCAACCCTCGCCGGCTGGAGTTTTCTTCCTATAGCTGGTAACGTACTTACAGAAATGCGCAATTTCTGCCTCAGTGGTACGCAATCCAATCGGCTGTAGGGGCGTCCAAAGCGGCCCCTCCAAGAGAGTTCCCCAATATACACGCGCAGCCTCCTCCCGACCGTGCGAGGGAGCGGAACTCTGGAATCCCCTGAATGTTGGACGCTGTTAAGTGGCCGTTCTGCCCCGGTGGGGCAAGAGGCGAACGCGGGGCTGGTCTCCGCGCACACCAGCGCCCCGAGGCAGAGCCCGGGGGAAGCAGCGCCCGGCGGCACCGGGTTCCGGTGGGGTCAGTACGCGCTGCAGGGTTTTCAGTGCCCGCTAGTCCACGTGCTTTGCCTGGCCCGAAGGGGCGAAGAACGATGGGACGGGCCCGGAGGCCTGGTCGCCTTCCTGCCTGCTAGCGCCCGGGCCGAGCTGCGGGCTTGTGCCCCTGGTCTCGGCGGCTGCAGCCTTTGCAGCGCCCCCGCTGTGCCCCTCCGGCCAGACGGCGCGGGAGCAGAGCCGGGCCTGTGGCAGCCGCAAACTGCGAGCCGGAATCGCCCGGCCGAGCAGCGCCCCCGGGCAAAGCCCGACCCAGGCGGGTCTCTCCGGCCCCGCTGCCTGGCCCCAGCCGCCCGCAGCCCCGGGGATAGCACGGGACCGACCCGGCCGCCTTCAGAGGGGCGGCTTCGTGCAGCCACATGCCCCCGGCCATACGCGGCAGCTTTGCCGAGCGGGACCACACTGCGCCCAGGGCGCGGAGCCTGGCCGCGGTGCAGGGAAAGCGGGCCCGGGGTGGTGGTGAAGAGTCTGGAGGGGTGGATGCAGTTCACGCCCCTAAGACCGCGCTAGCGCAGGGCAAGGTGGCCGCGGAGGCGCTATTCCCAGCTAGTGCACAGGCTTTCAGGCCTTGGCTGGCGCTGACAACTTGCTCCAGCCCGCGGTGGCACCTGGAGCCACCTCTGCAAAGGGGGAGCTGTTACCAGTCGGGCAGCTCCACGGCAGGGGCGTATGCAAGGCTGGCTTACCCAATAGGCAGACTAAGCATGTGCTTAAGGCACCAGCAAAGCCGGGGCACCAACAGAAATGAGTGTTTACGGTACAGTATTGTTTTCATTTTGAATTACATATGGGGGGGCACCATAATCTTTTCAGTGTTTAGGGCCTCTAGAGGTCTTAATCCGGCCCTGGGCGTATGGCCTATACCCCGCAAAGAAAGGCACTGCCTACCCAAACCTGGGCTGTGCTGCCCCCTCCATCTTCCAGGTGGGGGAGCTATGGGGTGGTTAGTGTGGCTCAGGCAGGTTCCAGGGTGGCAGAAAAGCCAGAGCAGCAGGAGCTCCTCAGCAGACCCCCCCCCCCTTCATCCTCACCCTGCATGGCACAGACACAAGTCTCCAATTACAGTCACAAGCGCTGATCCCTGTAAGCTGAGGGGCAGCCCAGCTTCACAGGTGCAGGGAGAGGAGGTGGGGAAGAGGCTGTGGGGAAGGAATGGGGAATGAGGGAGGGGGCTGAGGAGGTGGGGAAGAGGCCGTGGGAAGGAATGGGAGTCAGGGAGATGATGCAAGGGGAAGGGGGAGGAGGAGGGCATGGGGAAGGAATGGGAGTCAGGGAATGGGGCGTGAGGAGGGAGGGGAAGAAGCAGTAGGGAAGAAATGGGGAGTGAGGGGAATGAGAGAGGGGTGGAGAAGAAAAAGGGATGAAGAATCAGGGGCGGGGAGGGCCAGGAGTTTGGCATGCAGTGTCCCCTTCGCTGGGGCTCCCTGGTTAATAACACAGGCCCATGGAACCCTCACCCTGACAAGCCAGGCTCACCTAAACCTGGACTCTTCCAACAATCTCCCAACACCCCCAACCCACTGACCCCCAGCAAGCCGCACCTGGACCCCCTATCCTATGAAGTCCCACTTCCCCAGCACCTGGACCCCAACCCAGACTCCACCTCCACTGAGCTCAGCCAGAGTCCTACTGCCCCTGCACCAGAACCCCCCACCGAGCCCTTCTGCATCCAGATCTCCCACCCCCGCATACCCCACACTAACCCCTCCACACTTGGCTCATGCTGGACTGAGCCTGCCCAGCCACACCTGGTAAGCCTGGCAGAGAGGGGCAGGCCCAGCCCTCACAGTGTGTCAGGGTCAGGTGCAGCCTCACTGCCGAGTTCCTGTACTGGGGCAAGCTGGGGTCTCAGGTGATCTCCCCACCTCAATGCAGCCAGTGGCCTGTGCTCCCCTCTGCTAGAAATGTGAAGATGAGGGGTTTTCTCAATGGCCTTCCTGTCACAGACGTCCAGTGTGACATTGGATCCATCATTTAAAGCTTGGTTTCAAGGGGAATTTTTCCACTGATTTAAAAAAAGAACAGTGGATAAGGAACTTAATTATCCCGTGCCTCAGTTTCTCCATCAGAAAAAAGGAACACTAATAATCAGGGCTCGCCAAACCGCGGCGAGCCCCGCTCGTCAGCCGCGCTGCCCGGCGATCTGCGCATGCACAGATCATGCTACGCATGCGCAGATCGCCCGAACCCAGCTCTTCTGGGTTGTAATCTACTCACCACGGGCGAGTAGATTGCATTATTTGTCGAGCCCTGCTAATAATACTTACCTGCCTCACGAAAGTTTGTGTAAATTCATTGGTTTTAGTTGGGTGTTCTGAGGTCATCAGATGCAAAGTGCTGAGAAGTGCAATTTGGCAAAGTGTTTTTTACACTTTCAAAATCTTTCTGATTTATTCATGAAGTATCCACTGCTCCTGGATTACAGGAGAATTTAAATTTGGGATTTTATGGGATGACTCCTCCTCCCATTGTGTGAAGCTGGAGCAATTTGCCCAAATGTAGTGCTATTAATTAGATACCTTCTGCATCTCTCTGGCACATGGTACAAAACATGCTCCATTTTGTTGAGAAAGAAATTGCAGAAAACTGTTTTCTTTTTTGAAAAATAATTTGCTTGGAAGGAGGCGGGGCCTAGGCTGGGATGAGGGTGGGGTGTAGGATGGGGAAGGGCGGGGCCTAGGCTGGGAAGAGGGTGGTGCCTAGGCTGGGAAGGGTGGGACCTAGGCTGGGAAGCTACTGCCTCCCCAAGTGGAAGCTTCACCAACAGCCCATACTCCAGGGCCTGGGGCAGCCCGTGTGCTTGGGCGGGTGTGATAGCGGCATGTGGCTCAGTGGCTTCAGCCCCTTTCTGCCAGGGGAGCTGCCCCCATCACTGCAGCAGGGTGCAAAGCTGAGCCAAGTCTGGTGTGAATGCGAAGGGGCATGCAGCTGCAGGCCAGAAGTGTGTGAACATTTGCAGAAGGGTGGCCTGCTAGTCTGTAGCTGCCCTATGCCCCTTAGGCTACATCTACACTGCCAGTTTTTGAGGCAGAAAATATGCTAATGAGGGACTCATTTGTATGAGTCTTGATCTCATTTGCATATTTTCTTCCAATCCGTTTCTGCGCTAGGGGTTTTTGCACAAAAACAAGCCATGTGGACGTTTCTTTTTTTGAACAAAAACCCCTTTTGCGCAAGATCCTTATGCTTCAAAAAAGCAGGTCCCTCATTAGCATAGCCTTAGAGATTAACCAATTTATTAGGGCAGAAGCTTTCCTGGGTAAAACCTGCTTGTCAGCAGTCTCCCAGCAGGAGGGGAGCAGAACCTGGGCTGGCTGCCCACCAAACTGGGTCTGAAACATTGCACCGCGGAAGGGAAGTGACCATGTTTTAAAGGCCCCTGGAGAGTGTGAGGGGCTACTGTGCCCAGGAGAGCACAATAAGGTCTCTCCACAGAAAGGCTCCCACTCCCCTGCTCCCAGCCTGCAGGTCAATGAGAGTCCAGAAGGGGCAGCAGTACTAACTGCTCCTAAGAGCACAGGTAACAAGAAGCCAGGGGGCCCAGCCAGAGACACCCCTGCTGAGAACCAGCCCTGGGAACCTGACAGGGACAGCTAGAGGGTTATGTGTGCAGGCCACTAGGCTCAGCAGCAGGGGACCTCTCGTCCTTTGCAAGATAAGAGCTTCAGGGGTCAGCAAAGCAGCCAGCAAATAACCCAGGAGCCTACACACTGGCGAGCCTGAGACCCCCTGCTGACCCTGGCCTGCCTGAGACCCAGGAGTGAACCCAGCACCACCAGTGCTCCAGTAATGCTCAAAGCAGGAGCTCCCGGAAGGACAGCCAGACGCTGCTGAAATGGCACAAGAGCTTTCCCTCCCCCATGAGGTTGGATCACAGGGGTGCTTGCACATAGCAAGTGTACACCTTTCTTCTGCAGTTTGGCAGCAGAATTAACACTGATAAAAACTAGCCTGAAACCTAGAACTGGAAGGCACCTCAAGAGGTCATCACGTCCAGTCCCCTGCCTTCAGGGCAGGAACCAGCACCATCAAGACCAGGGCTACTCAACACGCGGCTTGCGGCCCGTTTGTTTGCAGCCCACGGTGCGGTTTGGGTTTACAAGGGACTCAGCATGCCACCTGCGGGTGGGATCCTTTGAACATGGCCTCCACTAAGAACACGCTCCACAACAGCGAGGCGTCGCCCAGGAGGGGTGAGCATTGAAAGATGCAAGTGGATGGGCTGGCTGGAACAGACGGGTATAGGCTTTTCTTTCCCCCAGGGAGGAGGTGCTGGGAACAGCAGGGCATTGTGGGAAGTGCTGTCTGCTTAGCCTTGTGGGCAGAGCCTGAAAGGTGTCCTTTTTTGCCTCTCATGTCTGTCCTGACTCACCCAGCTCCCCACACGCCACAGGTTGGAACTCTCTGGCTTGGAAACTTTTCTTTTTACGGTAAAATCACTCCAAGAAACACACAACGTGAAGCTTCAAGCTAAACACTCAAAACACTGGTATACAATTTTCTTTTTAATAAGAAGCACTAAAAATGATAACAAAGAAGAGTTGCTTGTTGGATGAACACAGGGTTTTCAACCCTGTTTGGGAGATGGAATTTGCTTTTGCAGAGATAAATGGAAATGGAGATAAGTGTGAACGAAGCTATTTGCATGTATATTTGCATGTACATGCAACCACACTTAAGTTGCGGCTCTCCGCATGTGCTGTGAGGATCATTGTGGCCTCCGGGGCTTCCAAAGTTGAATAGCCCTGATCTAGATCATCCCTGATAAATGTCTATCCAGCCTGCTCTTAAATATTTCCAAAAGAGGAGTTTCCACAACCTCCCTAGATAATTTATTCCAGTGTATAACCACCCTGACAATAAGGAAATTTTTCCTAATGTCCAACCTAAACCTCCCTAGCTGCAGTTTAAGCCCATTGCTTCTTGTCCTATCCTCAGAGGCCAAGGAGAACAATTATCCCCCCTCCTCCTTGTAACACCCTTTTAGATACTTGAAAACCGCTGTCACGTCGCCTCTCGGTCTTCTCTTTTCTAAACTAAACAAGCCCAGTTCTTTCAGTCTTCCCTCACAGGTCATGTTCTCTAGGCCTTTCATCATTTTTGTTGATCTTCTCTGGAACCTCTCCAATTTCTCTACATCTTTCTTGAAATGTGGTACCCGGAACGGGACACAATACTCCAGCTGAGGCTAATCAGAGCAGAGTAGAGAGGAAGAATGACTTCTCGTGTCTTGTTCACAACACTCCTGTTAATGCATCCCAGAATTGTTTGCGCTTTTTTTGCAACAGTGTCACACTGTTGACTCGTATTTAGCTTCTGGTCCACTCTGACCCCTAGATCCCTTTCTGCAGTGCTCCTTCCTAGACAGTCGCTTCCCATTCTGTATGTGTGAAGAACTCTGCCTAGTTTTCAAAGCTTGTCGCTCTCATACACATGGGCTACGGCTACACTGGCATGAATTTCCGGAAATGCTTAAAACGGAACAGTTTTCCGTTATAAGTATTTCCAGAAAAAGAGCATCTACATTGGCAGGATGCTTTTCCAGAAAAGCCCTTTTCCGAAAGCGTCCGTGGCCAATGTAGAGCGCTTTC
The DNA here is from genome assembly GCA_019425775.1 of Rafetus swinhoei. Taxonomy (NCBI): domain Eukaryota; kingdom Metazoa; phylum Chordata; order Testudines; family Trionychidae; genus Rafetus; species Rafetus swinhoei. Next base: position 29,425,822 of record CM033425.1, on the reverse strand, counting down.
ATAAAAAGCCCCGATCGTCATTTTCGCGATCGGGCTTTTTTATGGAAAACACTACTGTGCTGTCTACACTGGCCCTTTTCCGAACAGTTTTCCGGAAAGGACTTTTGCCCGAGCGGGAGCAGCATAGTTTTTCTGGAAAAGCAGCTGATTTCTTACAGTAGATCGTCAGTGCTTTTCCGAAATTCAAGGGCCAGTGTAGACAGCTCGCAGCTTATTCCGGAAAAGCGGCTGATTTTCCGGAATAAGTGGCCCAGTGTAGACACAGCCATGGGGAGTGGGTGCATCAAAGATATTCCCTCACCCCCAGTGGTCTCTCTAATGGATAGGGAAGCTGTTACATGCTAGATGAGAGGTAGGTTAAGGGTTCTTTTTGGGGATCCAGTTATGGAAAATCTGGTTCATTCAGAAATTACACAGAGGTTGGTCAATCACCTCCTAAATTATTCTGTTTATTATCTTTATGGGAACCCAAAGGTAAGGTTAAGTGATCATCCAACACTTTAATGATTTGTATAACATGCCTTTATAGCTAAGAACAGTGGCTTCTTCTAATTGATGAATGACTTTTATAAAAGCTGTTATCTAGTACGTGGGTATGACTTGGCAAACATCAAAATTTTGTTTCAGATCTGCAGGAATCTGTTTTTGCACTTGTGCCTGAAGTTTCAGCAGGATTTAGGCATTTCTGTAACATAAGCTGAAGCAAAAATGTTGAACAAAAATATTGAGGAAAGACTCCCTTAAGAATATAAGAACAGCCAAACTGGCTCAAACCAGAGGTTGGTCTAGCCCACTTTCTCCAACAGTGGCCAGTGCCAGATGCTGCAGAAAGAATTAAACGAGTAAGGCACATTTGAGTGATCTGTCTATTGTCCTCCAGTCCCAGCTTCTGGCAGGCAGAGGTCTAGAGACACCTGAACGTGGGATTGCACCCTCGTCGTCTTGGCTAATAGTCGTTGTTAGATAAGTTGATCTAGATACGTCCAGTGCTTTTTTTGTGATGGTACTGCCCAGTACACAGTACCGGCACCTCCAGACGCAGTACCAGCACCTCCAGTCAGAGCTCAACAACTTTTCCCCTGGAGTACTGGCACTTTTATTTTTTTATTTTTTATTTTTTTACAAAGAAAGAAAGAAAGAAAGAAAGAAAGAAAGAAAGTATTGAGTACTTCAGCTTTTCCCACATCATCTGACACTAGGTTACCTCCCTCATCCAGTGAGGATCCCACACCCTCTCTGATCACCCTCTTATTGCTAACATGCCTGTAGAAACCTTTTTTGTTATCCTTCATATCCCTTGCTAGCTGCAATTCCAATTGCGCTTTCATCTTCCTGATAACTCCCCTGCATTCTTGAGCAATATATTTATACTCCTCCCTAGTCATCTGTCCAAGTTTCCACTTCTTTTAAGCTTCCTTTTTGTGTTTAAGCTCACCAAGGATGTCTCCGGTAAGCCAATCTGGTCGCCTAACATATTTGCTTTTCTTGCTGCGCATCGGGATGGTTTCTTCCTGTGCCTTTAATAAGGCTTCTTTAAAATACTGCCAGCTCTCCTGGACTCCTTTCCTCTTCATGTAAGCATCCCAGGGAATCCTGCCCATCAGTTCTCCGAAGGAGTCAAAGTCTGCTTTTCTGAAGTCCAGGGTGTGTATTCTGCTAGTCTCCTTTCTTCCTTTGGTCAGGATCCTGAAATCTACCATCTCATGATCACTGCTTCCCAGGTTGTCACCCACCTCTACTTCCCCTACTAGTTCCTCCCTGTTTGTGAGCAGCAGGTCAAGCTGCACATGGCCCCTGGTCAGTTCCTTCAGCACTGGTACCAAGAAGTTATCCCCAACATTCTCCAAAAACTTCCTGGATTGTCTGTGTACTGCTGTATTGGTCTCCCAACAGATGTCAGGGTGATTAAAGTCACTCATGAGAACCAGGGCCTGCAATCTACAAGCTTCTCTCAGTTGTCCAAAGAAAGTCTCATCTACCTCATACACCTGATCCGGCGGTCTATAGAAGACACCAACCACAACATCACCCCGGTTGCTTCCACCTCTAAACTTAACCCATAGACTCTCAACAGGCTTTTCTCCCTCTAAATACTGGAGCTCTGAGCAATCATACTGCTCTCTTACATACAATGCAACTCCTCCTTCCTTTCTCCCCCACCTGTTCTTCCTGAACAGTTTATACCCTTCCATGACAGTGCTCCAGTCATGCGAGTCATCCCACCAAGTCTCTGTTATTCCAATCAAATCATAGTTCTTCGACTGGGTCAGGGCTTCTAATTCTTCCTGTTTGTTACCCAGGCTTCTCGCATTTGTGTACAAACACCTTAGATAACCAGTTGATCGCCCCACCTTCTCCATCCGAATCAAGGGTCCTCCTTTGTTGCTCGTTCCTCCTTGTGATTCTTCCCGGTGTCAGACTTCTTCACTTACCTCAGGGCTTTGGTCACCATCCCCCAACAAATCTAGTTTAAAGCCTCCTCACTAGGTTTGCAAGCCTGCCCACGAAGATGCTCTTTCCTCTCTTATTCAGGTGGATCCCATCTCTTCCTAACAATCCCTGTGCCCGGAACAGAGTCCCATGGTCGAAGAAACCAAAGCCCTCTCTCCAACACCACCTGCGCAACCACGCATTTGCTTCCTCAATTCGATGAACCCTACCCGGACCTTTTCCTTCAACTGGAAGGATGGACGAGAACATCACTTGCGCTTCAAATCCTTGATCCTTCTTCCCAGTGCTACGTAATCTGCTGTGACCCGCTCAAGGTCATTCTTGGCCGTATTATTAGTTCCTACATGAAGAAGCAGGAAGGGGTAGTGATCTGAAGTTTAATCACTTTCGGAAGACTCTCGGTCACATCCTGAATGCGAGTTCCCGGTAAGCAGCACACTTCTCGAGATTGCAGGTGCGGCGTCGCATCAAGTATCCCCCAACCCTGCACCCCGTCTTAAGCAAGATGAGACTCTGTCAGCCAGTAGAATAGAGAGCGTTTATTGTTTCTGCGAGGTACAGCACAGGCTGGGTTGCATGCGGGCATCTAAGTGAGGGGCCAGGCAGCCTCAGGCCCCTTGGGGTAGGGGTCCACAGGCCCCCGAACCCTCAGTACTCAGCTTAGTCTCTTCTCTTCATGTTTTCCCAGCCAAGACTGACTCTTCTCCAAACCACACCCTTCCTTTGGTCAGACCCCTTCCTTCCTCAGGTGAGAACCGGTTGGGTCATTGTCTATGTGACCTGAGGTTCCTCAGGGCGACCCCCCGCTGGGCAGTGCTTACAGATGCAGGCCAGTAGGGGTCACCCCCAGCCCATCCAGCAACCAGTGAATGCCCAACCAGAGTGGGCCTAGGGCCACTAGAGTAAACAGCCTCTCAACTACGTCACAGCAGGTCTGGACGGCAGACTTCATGGACAAGATCAGCTCCCAGACAAATGCACTAGGCAACACAGTATGGGAAGGAGGTGGACAGCCCTCGGTGGGGAAAGAACAAGTTAGGAACTATTTAGAAAAGCTAGACATACACAAATCCAGCCCATCTCCCTCTCCGTCTAGCTTAGTGTAATCTACGAACTTGCTGAGGGTGCAATCCATCCCCTCGTCCAGGTCATTAATAAAGATGTTGAACAAAACCGGTCCAAGAACAGATCTATAATTCTATGATTCTATGAAATTGTCTGGTTTATGATCTTCCTCTTGCTTCTAATATATGTGTTGAATGTTTTCTTGTTACCTGTTGTTTTCTAGCTAGTTTGAGCTCATTCTGTGCATTTTGCTTTCTAATTTTGCCCCTACATACTTGTGTTATTTGTTTGTAATCATCCTTCATGCTTTAACCTAGTATCCACTTTTTCTATGACTCTTTGAATGATCTAAAAATCAAAAAGATCTCCCAGGTAAGCCAGGGTGGTCTCTTGCAATTCTTCTGATCTTTCCTATGCAGTGGAATAGTGTGCTTTGCACCCTTAATAATGTCCCTTTGAAAAACTGCCAGCTGTCTTCAGTTGTTTTTCCTCTTAGTCTTGCTTCTCATGGGGCCTTCTTTACAACATCCTTGAATCTACTAAAGTCTGTTTTCTTGAAATTCATTGTCCTTATTTTGCTGTTCTCCCTCCTACCATTCCTTAGAATCATAAACTCTATCATTTCATGATCATTTTCACCCAAGCTGTCTTCCACTTTCAGATTCTCAACCAGTTCATCCCTATTTGCTAAAATCAAATCTAGAACAGCCTCCCCCAGTAGCTGACTTCCTGCCCTGTGAAATCACAATCAGCTTATGTTTCTAGGGTTCTCTTGAAATAAAATATGCAAGCTTGTGTCCAAGGTAGGGTAATTAGGAACCAGATGTTTCAGAGAGACACACATCTACTCAGAAGAAAGTCTCAAATTTCTGGAAAGAATCACAACTCAGACTCATTCTCCAAGTGGTCATGAAAGCCATATTTCTTGACGGGGAGAATTATATTGGAAGAATAGAATCCAGCAACTGGACATTCCCTTAATTATTAGGAAAATAGTCTCAAATGCATTACAGCAGAATCAATATTTGTCTTTTTCCACTCCATGCACACACCCTATTCACATTCACATTAGTACTCAGCTACACTTACATAGCAAGAATACAACAGCCTCTATTAGCTTCTCACTTTGTTTTAACATAATCGCTCTTTTCCAGAGGGGAAGGAATTGTCAGCCGCAGATTAGTAGGTAAGTAGAACCCTGGACCACATGATTTATGGAACCTTACTTCCTGATGAAAAGTGTCTCGCAGGGTAACCAGCAGGAGGCTTCCTTTTGACAAGTTGGACGGACTGCTAACCAAGGAACAGGACGGTTTTCCAATACTAGTAAGGGTTACTCAGAGTCCATCCAGGTGTCTGGAAAGGTTGGTGGACAAGCACCATGTGAGAGAGCCAGTGTGCACACCCCATAGCCAGGGTTATCCAACTTCTTCATTTGTTAGCCCACAAGTGGATCCACCTCTTCCCCCCCATATCTCCCGCCACCAATCTCAAAAAGTGTTTAGATCTGTAGAGCTAAGACCCAGGAAGGGCTCCGGGGGTTCAGACACAGTTTGAGAATCACTGTACTACAGAACTGACTACATAAAATATGGCAAGGAGCAAACTTACTAGTCTAAATGGCATGACAGTGAAGAGTGTTTAATTGACTGGGCTTGCAAGGTAACTTAAGATCAAATAGTTGTTTACCACTGGCCAGTCCCAATCCATCTATTAGTATTTACAAAACACCACCACCAGCCTCAGTTCCAGTGATTGGCCAAAACACACCTGCAGCATTGATGTCTGTAATGTGTACATCTCAGCATGGTGTCAAAACCTCATGATATGGCTGTCCTCCCAGGCAGAAGAAAACCAGAGGTCATACTGACTGTCCAGCCGAGTAAAGATAAGGCTTTTCTTAAGTCATACCCAATCAAAAGCAAAAAGCCTTTTACATTGGGCTATCAAACAAAAGTATCTTACCTTTCTTGCTTTGTCCACCTCCAATTCACTGTAAAAGTTCCGTTTCAGTGAGATGACTCAGGGCCTCAAGAATATACTTTTTTTAAAAACTGCTAAGTCACCACTGCAAAATTTTGATTGTTTACCCACCTGAAAGTATACTCAACCTCTCTTTGGGTACATCTAGACTACAGGCTTTTGTCGACAGGAGTTTTGTCGACAGATACTGTCTACAAAACTTCTGTCAATAAAGAGCATCTAGACTACATCCAGTTCTGTCGACAAAGCAAGCTGCTTTGTCGACATGACAGTGTAGACGCAAAGGACAGTGTAGATGCAATAATGCCTTCTGTAGACAGAACTCTGTCAACAAAAGGCGTTATTCCTCGCAGAATGAGGTTTACCACCGTCGACAAAACTGCTGAGTTCTGTCGATGTTATGTTGACAGAACTCAGCAGCAGTGTAGATGCAGGTATAGTTTTGTTGACAAAAGTCCACTTTTGTTGACAAAACCCTGTAGTCTAGACACACCCTTTAATTAGTGTTTCCTGGCCCAAGTGATGAGCTTTAAAGTCAGAGCATGGTTCCATAAATGGTGACCACTGGAACACTGATTTTTCCCAGCAATACTCTGTACTTTTAGTTAGAGCTGCATTGCAAAAGAAACACAACCTTCCCCTTCTTTTCTGGAGAGGGTTGTCTGTCTACTGCACACCTCATATTTTAGGAAGAAAAGTTCTTTTGAAAAAGGTGGGGAGGGGGAGGAGGTTTCTGGAAGAACCACATCTAAACTGCTTTCTTTTTCGACAAAACCTCTTCCGATAATGTGATCAAAAGAAGATACGCAAATTAGCTCCAAATTTGCATATCTTCTTCCGGCAGAAGAAAGCAATCTAGACGTAGCCTAAGGAACTGGAGCCTCCTGTAGGACAGGGCATGGCAAACACCAACAAGTTCACTGGTTAAAAGTGTAGAGGGATTTCTTCTAAACAGCTACAGGTCATAAGTTAGGCACATTGAAATTTGCTCAGGACACCCTGGCTCGTGACTCTTACAAAAGTGCACTTTGACTCTGCAAAGATGTTCAAACCCTTGGCTTTGGATCTCCCTTAACAGCGTTCCTCTTTCCCCTCAAGTTTCACCCCGTCTCAAGAACCCTTTTGAATTGTCATTCTGTTTTCCAGTGGTGGGGAGGAGTAACTGCTTTATAGCTCAGACTGAAACAGGTTTTGGGTTTAAACCCTTATTTTGTACTAATTTTCTGAAAATTTAGCCATAGAGACTGAATTATTCTGTGGTTAGTCAAATATGATTTTTTCAGAGTTTGTGCAAACTCGTTATTCATTCATTTGAGCTCTGCAAGGTTAAAAACATTCTCATTTAAAACAAAGTAAGTTGCTATATTCCCACACGAACACACAGACAGCCGAACTTTCAAACTTGGCTTGGAAATATTCCTCATCACACATACAAATAAATGGCTGCACAATAAAGTTACGTAACTGAAAAGTACTGACCATTCCCAGAAGGGACTTGCAAAGACTTTACACAAACCTTAATACAAATCTGTACCTTTTGTGATACTATAATGTACATTTGGCCACTTGAGGGTCCTGACATACACAAGGAAAGTTGCTATTAGAACAGTTTTCACAAGAACAATTATAAGTGTCCCATGGAAATCTACAAAGCAAAAGTCCAGAAAAGGGCAACACAAATGATTAGGGGTTTGGAACAGTTGCATTAAATGAAGAGAAATTAAAAAAAAAAAATGGGACTTTTCAGCTTAGAAAAGAGGAGACTAAGGGGAGAAATGATAGACGTCTATAAAAAATTACTGGTGTGGAGAAAGTGAATAAGGAAAAGTTATTTACAGGAAGTCCCCGGGTTACGTACAAGATAGGGACTGTAGGTTTGTTCTTAAGTTGAATTTGTATGTAAGTCGGAACTGGTACATATTGTAGGGGAAACTCTAGCCCTAGGGGAAATCACGTTGCGAGAAGCAGGGGGAGCCGGGGCTGATGAGCCGCACGCCAGGGGCCAGAGGGAGAGGGTTTCCCACCAGAGCTGGGACCGTGTTGTGCTCAGCGAAAGGAGGGCAAGTCGCGAGGCGGGCCGGGCGTGCTGCGACCCCACGCAGCGCCTGGTCACCTCCCCGCGAATCCCTCGCTGGCCGCGCAGGGGAGGGGGCTCGGGAGTCACTCGCCTGGGGTGGCGCTCGGGGCAGCACCGGCTGAACCGCCTGTCAGGCGGCGCGTCTCGGCGGTCCCGCGCCCGCATCCTCCGCGGCGAGAAAAGCCGCTCCGCGTCTCCCTGGTCTGCTGGGGTGCCGAGCAGACCGCCGAGCAGACCGCCGAGACCAGCCGACCGCCGAGACGCGCCGTGGTCCCGCCGCCCGCGTCCTCCGCGGCGAGAAAAGCCGCTCCGCATCTCCCTGGTCTGCTGGGGGGGGGCGCAGCTAGTGCGGGGTTGCCTCACCCCGTTCGTAAGTAGGGATCCGACGTAAGTCGGATCCACGTAACCCAGGGACTGCCTGTACTTGTTCCCATAACACACGGCTGGGCAAAATATAATCTGCAGGCTGGATCCATCCCACCAAGCTACACAATCCGGCTTGTGAGAACCTCAGCCAAGTCCCTGCCTTCCCCACCCCCACTCAGCACCCAGTGAGGCCAGCTGCTACTGCAGGGCCACGGGCTTCTGTGAATGCTGAGAGCCTGGGGGAGGGGGCAGAGGCTTCTCACACTGGTCCCACCCTCAGTAGCACCCACTGGCCAGTTTCCAGCCAATAGCAGCTGCCTGTTTGCAAAACAGGCAGCATGTGACGTGCCCCTCATCCCCCGGGCTCACAGTGTTTGCAGAAGCAAACATGGCCCCTGTAACTGCTGTGAGCACAACTATGGGTTAAGGAACCTGCTGGGCTGCTGGCTGGGAGCCACCCAGGTAAGTGTCTCCCAGCCAGAGCCTGCCGCTGGCACTTCAAACCCTACCTCCCCCAATCCTCTGTGCCCTTCCTGTACTCCTACCCCATGTAACCCAAACCTTCTGCACCCCTGCTCCACCCCCCATACCTCTGCCCAGACACTGCATCCCCTCCTATGCCTCTCCACAGGTCACAACCCCCTCCCAGAGCTTGTGCCCCAATCCGCTATCCCTGGTCACAGCCCAAATCCCTGCACCCCCTCCTGCACTCCTGCTCCAGGTTACAACACCCTCCCAGACACTGCACTCACTCCTTGTACACCCCTCCCCCAGGCCAGAGTCCTCTTCTCCACCCATATCCCTCCCAGACCCTGCCCCCCAATCGCCTGTCCCAGGTCACAACCCAAACCCCTGCACCCCTAGCCCAGGTCACACTCCCTTCCCAGACCCCACACCCACTCCTGTACCCTAGTTTTCTGTCCCAGGTTACAATACGCTCCTTCACCCAAACTCCCTCCCAGATCCCACACCCCAATCCCTCACCCCAAGCTCCCTTCTGCACCCAATCTTTATCCTAGACCCCCGCACCTCCTTCATTAATATAAGGAAATAGTGAGGCTCTCAACCACTTACCAAATTCTTGCAGTGACCCCCTATCAAAAAGTATTGCCCACCTCTGCCATAACACAAGAATTAGGAGTCACCAAATGAAATTAATAGGTAGCAGGTTTAAAACAAACAAAAGGGAAGTATTTCTTCACACAACGCACAGTCAACCTGAGGAACTCCTTGCCAGAGGATGTAGTGAAAACCAGGACTTCAACAGGGTTCAAAAAAGAACTAGATAAATTCAAGGAGGTTAGGTCCATCAATGGCTATTAGCCAGGATGGGTAGGGATGGTGTCCCTAGCTTCTGTTTGTTAGATGCTGGGAATAGGTGACAAGGGAGGGATCACATGATGATTCCCTATTCTGTTCACTGCCTGTGGGGCACCTGGCATTGGCCACTGTTGAGAAACAGGACACTGGGCTGGATGGACCTTTGGTCAGACCCAGTGTGGCCGTTTGTAAGTTAGATCTCATATTCTTTAGTGCACCAGAACGCTCAGCTCAAACAGAGGTGCCTATTACACCCCCTTTGCCAGTTGGCATTGGGAGACTCTTGAGGAGTCACGCTATGGAATGCAAATGATTTTCCCTAATCCAGGCCATTTTAAAAACAAGGAAAGTAAATTGAAATACCTGTGTTAAGTCGTTGTTAAGCTTGTATGGGGCAGATGGAGACATGGGAGAGGGGCAGAAGAGGCACATGGGGGATGGTCTCTAAATCTTTGCCGATTTAATTTTTGAACATGTAAATTCCATCTTTAGTGTGAGCAGCTGCAGAGCAGCCTTGGCCTACTCCTTGCCCAGTGAACCCCACGAAGCCTGCTCTTTCGCCAGGCACTCTCTTTCATTCCAAGCCTGGGCTAGACCCTACTCTTTTATTTTACAGGAGTTATCCATTCATGCTTCTGTTTTACAAAATGATGCTGTGGAGGCTACATGTGCTAGCGAAACTATTACAACATTTGCCACCACTCGGAGAAGGACACTAGGTGTTTCTGATTTTCAGAAGCAAACCTGTTTGGCTCCTTGCCGCAGCTACCAAGGGTTAAAAATCCCTCACCATTCCTTTTCCAAAGTCACATGAGCCTATCCCAGCTTGGTACAAAAGGCGTGCTTTAATCCCAGTTGTAGAGGACTCACATTGTACTCATGGACTTCTAGCAATGTCAGGCTATCAGGTTTCTAGCTCATATCCAAAGCACAGCCCAAGCAGAGACTAGGAACAAAGACAACTTTGTTACAGAAAAAATATCCCTAAAGATATTACCAGTGCACTAGAGTTCAAACTGTTACATGATTCAAATATTAGTTAATGAATTCATTTGAAATGAAATCTTGCAGCCCAGATCACTTCGAGATCATCATTTAGAGAGAATCTGCCTCTTCGTTTACTTTTTTGTGGTTTTCAGATTTTAATTATAGCCATTTTCTTTTCAGGCTTTTGAGGGGGCTCTCCCTGGCTCTGTAACAGCTCAAGATTTTTTTTTAAACGAATTTAGTCTGTGACTGCTGGGTTTTCCAGAAATCTTTTAATCATATTCACATCACTTTTCTTGGAGTACATTGTGGCTATGTCTACACTACAAGGTTTTTGCGCAAAAACGGCGGAGCATCCACACCTCAAGCATGTTTTTGCATATACACACAAAAAATACAGTAAATCAACAGGACAGAGGGCTTTTGCTGGTAGAGTTATTCCTCTCCCCATGAGGCATAACTCCTTTTGTGCTACAGCTCTTGCACAAAAAGGCAAGTGTGGATGCTCTGGAGGGGTTTTTGCGCAAAAAAAGCCTATCAGAAAAAGCACAGGTGCTCTGATGGCCATTCTGCAAATGGCCAGCAGAGCTTTCATGCGCAAGAGCGTCCATGCAGTGTGGACACTTTCTTGCGCAAAAGCACAGCGCTTTTGCAATGCACTTTTAAGGCGTGGACATACTTTTGCACAAGACATTTTTGCGGAAGATCTCTTCTGCAAAAGCTTCTTGCGCCAAAACCCTGCAGTGTAGACAAAGCCTGAATGTAGTATGTTGTAAGACATGTGTGAGATAGACAGCCCATTGCTAGAAGAAGTAATATTAATGGGCTCCCCTGACCCTCCTGATTGAGGCAGCAGCAGTGAGGTGCAGCACCATGGAACTGGTGCTGGGGGGAAACCAGTTTTTAATCTGGCTCCCCCCCCCGGTACCAGCTTCTGCTTCCACCACCCTCCCTTTGCTGCTTCTGATACAGAGGCAGCAAGGAGTGGTGGAAATACAAGTAGTTGAGAAGATTAATCGATAATCTTAGGCTTATTGGTTAATTGTATACTTGACTACTCATTCACCTCCATACTGCTTACCAGGATTGAAAATACCACTGCTGCTCTCAGACACACAGAAAGGGGTTAGCTCTCTGAGCGATGGCCGCTATGTATGTTCCACTCGAGGGCATGCCTGGCACTGGAAAGCAGTGTCCATTGGTCCAAGCCTGCACCCTTCCCCTCCTTGTGCTTCAAACCAGTGCTGTAAAGGGAAGCGCAGACAGAGGTCTGCTCCAGTTCCTGTGGTCTGAGAGGGAGCCTCTCTGCAGCTTTGGCTAGTGTTTTGTTCACAGTTGCCCACAGCTGCACCTGTCCCCAGGGAACTGTACTCTAGGGTACTGTTAATTTTAGAGACGCATTAGGAGCCATCTGGGACACCCAGACTAGACCACAGGCAGCTGGAAGTCAGTTTCGGAATGATCACCCTGGCCCCTGTAGCCCTCTTGTTAAACCACAGGGACTGGTTTGCAGCTGCAGGGATCTTTATTTCCATCCTGCACACTGGAGGCTCCTGGGGGTCACTGGAGGCCTACCCATTACCAATGCACAGCACTCCCCTGGCCTCTGGGATTTCTGGCTGCACCCTGTGACTCCTCTCCCCCCACCCCAGGCAGGACAGCTTGCTCAGTCAGAGCCATAGTGGTACATCACTTCCAGGGGTCCCTCCTGGCACATTTGTGGAGCAGCCATTGAGCACTGGTACAAATGTCTACAGCGGATCCATCCTTCAGCAGAGCAATTCCCCAATCTGAGGTCCAGCCTGGGTCCTCCTCAATTGAGTCACCCCCAATGGAACACACATCACTCAACAAGAAAGGACGTTTACTTGCCTTGCACAGTAACTGGCATTCTTCACAATGTGTGGCCCTGGTGTATGTACTCCACTCCCTGTCCTCCTTCCCTTGAGATTATTTGTGGTAGAGATGGAACCTCATTCAATCTGCACCGCCCTTCATGCTCTTAGTTTGGAGCACACCAGGAAAGGCATAAGCATGGACCAAAATATGCTGCTAGCAAAAAGTGTTCTGGTCTCATGTTTGTGGCACGCATGTACTCCCTCAAGTGGAACAGACATGGGACCCTCACATCTGGAAGAGTTTCAGTTACTGTGCGAGGTAAGTAACTTTCCTATAAACAATGTGAGAGGTGATGGTGTTACTCCACAGCCCTGCTGGTATGTGTTCTGCTTTGTCTTTAGAAAAAGATCAAGACAAAATATCTGGAAACGAATTGAACAACCAGACAGAACAGAATACAAGAACCAGAAAATTAAGTAACAAGGACAAATGTAGGAGCAAACATTGGATTCTGTATGCAAAAAAATGCATTACGAAGCAAAAGATACAGAGCTTATACAAATTAATATTTAAATGCACACAAGCCAAAACTCTAGCCTAGTCTTTCAAATTTCAGCTTCGATACATCTTCATTGGAAGAACTGAGGCCTATAACTCAGCAGCCTTTCTACAGGAGGCTTCCACACTTGCTACAACTAGTGGTGAATTAAGGTAGCTGGGCCTCAAATGGGAGTCATGGGAGGCAGGACTCCAAGCACCTCCCGACAAACTGGCCAGTACAAACATTGCAAATGTCAAACTTTGATGTTAGAGCAATGCACTGAGGACTTCCCAGCTGCAGAGAGTGTCTTAAGCAAGAAGGGAATCAAGAAAGGAATAATCAAGGCCTCGAGTCATCAGAAGCGGAGTCGGGAAGAGAGTATTTGGACACAGACTGGCTAACCTAGTGAGGAGGCTTTAAACTAGGTTCGATGGGGGCAGGTGACCAAAGCCCACAGGTAAATGAAAAACATGGAGACCTGGGAGATAGATCAGAAATGGGAGGGAGTGTGGGCTATAATAGCAGAGATAAAGGAGGGGCAAGGCAGAACTGGGGGCCAAAATCAAATGAGTATCTTAGGTGCCCGTGTATAAATGCAAGGAGTCTGGGGAATAAGCAGAAAGAACTTTAAGTGCTAATAAATAAACAGAACTATGACATTGTTGGTATCACAGAGACTTGGAGGGATAATACACACGATTGGAATATTGGTATAGAAGGGGACACCTTGCTCAGGGTAGGCAGGGGAAAAAAGGGGGAGGTGTTGACTTACATTAAAATGTACACACTTGGACTGAGGTGGGGATGGACATAGGAGACGGACGTGTTGAGAGTCTCTGAGTTAAGTTAAAAGGGGTAAAAAACAAGGGTGATGTCATGGTAGGAGGCTGCTACAGGCCACCTCCCCAGGCAGAAGAGGTGGATGAGGCTTTTTTTAAACAACTCACAAAATCATCCAAAGCACAGGATTTGGTGGTGATGGGGGACTTCAACTATCCAGGCATGTGTTGGGAAACTAACACAACGGGGCACAGACTATCCAATAAGTTCTTAGGCTGCATTGGAGACAATTTTTTATTTCAGAAGGTTGAGAAAGCTCCTGTTTGTTTGGTATTAACAAATAAGGAGGAACTGGTTGAGAATCTGAAAGCAGAAGGCAGCTTGGGTGGAAGTGATCATGAAACGATAGAGTTCATGATACTAAGGAATGGTAGAAGGGAAAACAGCAAAATAGAGACAATGGATTTCAGGAAGGCAGATTTTAGTAAACTCAGGGTATGTCTAGACTACATGCCTCTGCTGACAGAGGCATGTAAAATAGGCTACCTGACATAGACAATGAAGCAGGGATTTAAATATCCCCAGCTTCATTAAAATAAAAAATAGCCACGGCTGTGCCAGCTCAGCTGATCGTCGGCAGCACGCGAGTCAAGACATGGCTCAGCCAACAGGGAATGCCTTTGTCGACCACTCCTGTAAACCTCGTTTCACAAGGCATAAGGGAGCAGTCGACAAAGGCTTCCCTTGTCGACTGATCCACATCTTGACTCACGTGCTGTGCCGACGATCAGCTGAGCTGGCACAGCACGGTGGCCATTTTTATTTTAATGAAGCCGGGGATATTTAAATCCCCGATTCATTGACTATGTCACGTAGCCTATTTTACATGCCTCTGTCAGCAGAAGCATGTAGTCTAGCCGTACCCTCAGAGAGCTGGTAGGTAAGGTCCAGTGGGAAGCAAAACTAAGAGGAAAAACGTGATAAGAGTTGGCAGTTTTCAAAGGGACATTATTGATGGCCCAAAAGCAAACTATTCCACGGCATAAAAAAGATAGGAGGTATGGTAAGAGACCACCTTGGCTTAACCAGGAGATCTTACATGATCTAAAAATCAAAAAGGAGTCATATACAAAGTGGAAACTAAGTCAAATTACAAAGGATTAATATAAGCAAACAACACAGGTATGCAGGCGCAAGATTAGAAAGGCAAAAGCACAAAACAAGCTCAATCTAGCTAGAGTCATAAAAGGTAACAAGAAAACATTCCACAAATATATTAGAAGCAAGAGGAAGACCAAGGACAGAGTAGGTCCATTGCTCAGTAAAAAGGGAGAAACAATAACAGGAAACTTGGAAATGGCAGAGGTGCTTAATTACTTCTTTGTTTCAGTTTTCATTAAGAAGATGGATGATGAAGGAATGCCTAACAGTGAATGCTAGTGGAAATGGGGTAGGTTTAGAAGTTAAAATTAAAAAAGGACAAGTTGAAAATTACTTGGAAAAATTAGATGTCTTCAAGTCACCAGGACCTGATGAAATGCATCCTAGAATACTCAAGGAGCTGATAGAGGAGGTATCTGAGCCTTTAGCATCATCTTTCAAAAGTCATAGAAATTGGAAGAGATTCCAGAAGACTGGAAAAGGGCAAATCTAATGCCCATCTATAAGAAGGGAAATAAGAGCAACCCAGGAAACTACAGACCAGTCAGTTTAACTTCTGTGCCAGGGCAGATAATGGGGTAAGAAATTAAGGAATCCATCTGCAAACACCTGGAAGATAATAAGGTGATAGGTAACAGCCAGCATGGATTTGTAAAGAACAAATCATGTCAAACCAATCTGATAGCTTTCTTGGATAGGATAACAAGTCTTGTGGATAAAGGAAGCGATGGATGTGGTATACTTAGACTTTAGTAAAGCATTTTATAGGGTCTTGCAATAAACTAGGGAAATACAACTTAGATGGGGCTACTGTAAGGTGGGTGCATAACTGGCTGGATAACTGTTCTCAGAGAAAACTTAAAAAGCAACAAATAATCTAGTAGCACCTTAAAGACTAACAAAACATGTAGATTGTATCATGAGCTTTCGTGGACACAACCCACTTCAGAAGACAGGCGTATTAGAGCAGTTATTAATGAATGGTTCACAGTCATGTTGGAATGGCATAACAAGGGGGGTTCCACAGGGGTCTGTTTTGGGACCAGCTCTGTTCAATATCTTCATCAGTGATTTAGATGATGGCAAAGAGAGTACACGTATAAAGTTTGCAGATGATACCAAGCTGGGAGGGGTTGCAAGTGTTTTGGAGGACAGGGTCATAATTCAAAATGATCTGAACAAACTGGAGAAATGGTCTGAGGTAAACAAGATGAAGTTCAGTAAGGACAAATGCAAAGTATTCCACTTAGCAAGGAACAATCCATTTCACACACACAGAATGGGAATTGACTGTCTAGGAAGGAGTACTGCAGAAAGGGATCTAGGGGTCATAGTGGACTACAAATTAAATACGAGTCAACAGTGTGATGCTGTTACAAAAAAAGTGTAACCCTTCCTGTTCACTAGCCCAGTGTGAGTTTTTTTCGCATAGGGGAAGCCTTGTGACTTTTTACACAACTGTGGGAAGCTAGGCCTGAGGCTCCTTGGTGTGCTCTGCATTGTGTGTTAGTCCCTCAAACCAGACCCACTCAGACAAACCACCAGGAACAGGCAACACTGGAGATATTTAAGAACAGGTTAGACAGACACCTGTCAAGGATTGTCTAGATCACAGCTACTCAACATATGGCCCACAGGCCACATGCAGCCTGCAGACTGTTTGTTTGCGGCTACGGTACAGTTTGGGTTTGCAATGCAGTTTGGGTTGATATGTGTTTTAGTAGTTAAATTCATGGACTGTTGTCAAGCCAAAACAAAAAAGTAGTCAATATAATGGTCTTCTGTTGATATGCGTTTTAGTAGTTAAATTCCTGGACTGTCGTTGCTCGTGAAAAAGTGCTGCCTTACGGGTGGAAATCGGGTAAATATTGCATCTTATTAATATCAGCAGAACTGACTTAAATGGGGCCTGCGTGTTGTGTAGTCTTGCCTTAATCTTTGTATTCATGTCCCTCCGTGTGAAAGAAGCTATTTGCATATATATTTGCATGTATATGCAACCACACTTAAGTTGCGGCCCTCTGCATGTGCTGTGAGTATCATTGTGGCCCCTGGGGCTGCCAAAGTTGAGTCCTGCCGTGAGGGCAGGGGGCTGGACTTGATGATCTCATGAGGTCCCTGCCAGTTCTAGGATTTTATGGAGCACGTTCCCCCCACAGCAGATGGAAAGACTTGACAAATGGCTTTCTGATGCACTATAGTTTGCTGGGACCTGGAATTTGTTTTTTTTTCATCTGATCTAGAAAGTCATCTGCACTGCTCTGCAGGCACAGAGCATTTGCTGGTGTTATAACTTGCTCGCTCACTCCTCCAGCCCCAACCCATCAGTATCTGGACAGCATCCCTGGCCTACATGAGAGGAAATGGAGACCTGCACACTTGCTTCCTTCTCTGGTTTGGGGCACACTTGGTGAAGCATGTTTCCAGAGAGGTACCAGATTCCTGCTCTTGGCTCTAAACATGCTCATCATGCTGGCTAGGATGTACAGATTTAAGGAGAAAGGGGATAGGATCAGCAATGCTTGTGCTCAGTGTAAATGTTTGTGAGGGAGCAGTAAGCATGAAGGAAGCTAATGATTTTGCCTTTCCTAAGGATAAAAATGGCTTAGGCCTAATGTGTAATGGTTTAAGTTAAATAAGCACTGCATCCCAGAACAGGGTTGAGAATCCAGCACTTGGATAACATGGTGATGAGCATTGTACAGAATTTTTATTCTTTGCCTAATTTTACAGAGATTGTCATACGTGCCCATGGCTTGAGCTGGAAGTCCACTTTCAACTCTAGAATCAATTGAAACACAGAATTCATACTACGGAGGGTCAGAGCTATGTGTGGTGCTGGGCATAGATGGGTTGAACCCAGAGGTTTTTTTCAAAGCCCAGGTATGACTCTACACCTGCTGGAATAAAATCCCAATGGGATATTGCTTTGCAGTTACACAATATTTTTTATATTTCTGAAAAGTTATTAAATCACTTAGCTAGGAGAAAGGTATGTCTAACTCAAACATTCAGTCTCCGAGGGGTAGCCGTGTTAGTCTGTATCTTTAAAAACATGTAATCCTGTCGCACTTTAGAGATTAACAAAAATATATAGATCATATGATGAGCTTTCTTGGGCACAACCCACTCTCCAGCTTCCAGCTCATCTGAAGAAGTGGGTTTTGCCCATGAAATAAATCAATCTAGCTATCATTAGTCTCTAAGGTGCCACAGGACTACTTGTTGTTTTCAAACATTCAGGTTCAAATCCACCTGAATTCCATCTACCGAATTTTTGCGTTCTTGTATTTGGGGATTTATAAAAATACTAGAAGATTTACCTGGCATTGCTCAGGTCCTTCAGGGCAAGGAGCTGGGGGTGGGAGGCTGGAGGAATCAGGGTTGGCTGGTAAGGAGGGGCTCAGGAAAGAGGGTGAGGATGAAGGAGTTTGGGCAGCGGTTGTGGTGGCTGCTCCCTGGAGCCAGGGCTGTCTGGCCAGTGTCTGCTGTCTTGGGCCAGGCCACCATAGCAAGGGCTGTGCTGCCTGGCTGGAGGTTGCTCCATGGCTGTCCAGGACTGTTGGGGCAGCAAGGGCCTCTCTCCTGGGCTGGCCGGGGTGGGAGAGGCTTTGCTGCCCAGCCAGCAGCTGCTTCATGGCTCTCTGCAGCTGTCAGGGCGTTGGGGAAGCAAGCAAGCATTCCTTCTGGAGTACAGGTGTCCCTGCTGTCACAGCTCTCCCTTTCTGTTTGAAGAGAAAATCGCATTCCATGCATATCCCATTGTCCTGGCTCAAGCAAACCCCGACCTTGCTTTAAGTTAGGACAAGAGGAAGCTGCATTCCAAATTAGTGGTCCTAGCTCTTACCTTTTAAGAAGAGTTCTTGAACAGACTCATAGACCGACAGAGTCACATAAACCCTCTCAGCTATATAGCAGATTAAACAGTGACATAGGCCAAAGGCTCAAAATGACCAGTGCAGATTTTAAAATAGCTAGAATGAAAAAACACCCAGAATCAGAACTGTGGAAGTCAAGTCGCAGACCAAAGTGTCAGCGAATCTATAGCATTTTTATTTTCACTTTCAACATAATTCAGCTTAATATTAATAGGAACAGAACATTCTGACAGTGCTGTGTTTCTGTGCCAAATAATCTATCTAGTAAACTGGTACATATTATTTCAGATATGGTTAATGCATTCAAATCCTTTCCTCCTCCCATTCAGAAATCCTTTTATTAAATGTTTGAAGCCCACATAAGCTACGGTTACTTAAGCAAGGAAAAAGATGGGTTTTCCTTTCTGTGCTCAACTAAAAAAAAATCCCACCACTCTGTGAGATAAGTATTATACCTTCATTCCCAAACAAATTCAGATTTTCCACCAATGTTCAGTATTGAGTGACCCCTGCTGGTCACCAGAATAGTAGCAGCCAAAGTTAATCTCTGCAGAAAGAATATACAAGTAGCAGTGGGGAAAAAATAATTTAAAAGAAATACCTAAGGCAGAAGAGTCACTTTCACTAATTAAAATGCAAGATATTACTAGCCATGAAATGTGGTAATTGTTGCTTATTACTTTTGTGTGTTGGAGCCACTTTGCTCCCACATAAATGACCCGTTTGGACATCCACTTCTACTTTGTGTGGTAACTCTGCAAGATGTTCCTAAGAACACTGTAGCTGATTTTAAGAACAAGCCAGAACATTTTCAGTTGAAATACTGTACACTTTGAATTCCAGTCCCATCTCCTGGTTATCACTACTCACAATCAGAAACATTAAAGATAAATCATGACAAGTTTTTTCTCACCTACATTTTTAGCATCCCCAGAAGCAATTATCTTTCTGTAACTTGTGTTACTTTGACAGCAGGCGCAATGCAAATATTCCCCTTCCCCCACCTCCTTGAAATATATTAGGCAGCCGCACAGTCAGCTACAGGAACTTCCTGCTTCACACGCCCTGTCACTTTTAATCATGATATTCCTTGATATTTGGGCCTACCTGGTATGGGACACTTAACAGGCAAGTCATGTTTCTCAGGTACATGCTGAGGGCTTCCACTCTCCTCTATGAACTTTGTTTTGTTCATGGTTTTGGAATATGCTTTTATGTGGAGGCTCACAGGTGCAAGGGCCCAATATTCCATCTGAATGGCTGCGTCACTTAGACTTTGTCTTTTTCATGCTGCTTCTGCCCAGGTTATGCCACTAGACCCCAGTCCTTGGCAGGCAGGATTGAAGCTGGGACCTCAGCAATTTAGTGCAGAAGGCTCTCCTGCATGAGTTAAAGCCCGGGGGCTCTTTGCCGAGGCTGCAGCAGATTCAGTCTGTAGGTGGGGTCTAGGTGCCACACCCAGCAGGCATGAGTTACACCTGCATGTTTCTGCACTGCTCTCCAACTGCTTTGGTAATGGGCACTGTACAAAACATAAGATCAGCTCATTCTTATGGCATTTCAAATGCACCCACCAGTGCAGTTTGCAGGTACTGACCCTGGCAGTAAATCTTCCAGTGGTGTTTTCCTGACTCCCATTTCCATATTGAGCATGAATGGTCATCCAACGAAACAATGACCTTAAGGCTTGAACCCAGACCTGAGTCTGCCACAGGCTCCCATGTAACCGGGGACAAGTCACCTGCACCCAGAGACTGAACAGTATTCAGGGACCAAACTCCCATGCATTTCAAGGTGAAGATCTGGGCCTTAATCCCTAGAATTCAGTCCCTCTAGTGTAAAATAGGTCTAATGCTCCCATCCCTGCCTTGTCTAGCTAGATTATCAGCTCTCTGGAACAGAGGTCACCCCTGAATAAGTGCACATACAACAAAGCCGTGACCTGATTTGTAGCCTTACAGTGCTGCAGAGAGGCAAGTAAAACAGCAGCAGCAAAACCACTGGCCTGAGGATGTTAAATAAAAAGTTCATATAAAGTCAGGTCTGGTTTAATCTTAGACTCCAGGGAGATCTGGACTCTTGCCTTGAGGAACAGTTTCAAACCCTCCAGCCACAAGGTTCTTACACAGCTGTTTTTAAGCATGAGATTTAGACCTCCCCATCCCACTTCGTACATATCAACATTCCAGTACGAAAGCACCGTTTTACTGTCCCTTGGTAGATGAGCTGTGCAGTCCTCCACAAACACGGATATCTGAGGTCTTAGAAAAATGAAAGTGAATAGCACGTGCATTTATGTAAATCTGTTTAGCGAATGACCAAGCAGTGGATGAGATGCGCTGTCAGTTCTATGCATCCAACTCTTTGGTTAACAAAATATATTTTGTTCACATCCACCAGGCAGGTTCTCCTTTACCTCCACAGTCCTATTTCAGTTTATTTTAAACACAAGCAGTGAGCTGAGAGACGTTTCATTCCAATATGAGTAGGCTATAGCTATTCAAGGCAATTTGGCAATTTACCAATGATCTAATGCGAAAAGTTGTGATGAAGTAATTGTTGTGATGAGAACCATATATTTAGCTTTTCCTGTTCCGTGCGCTAGTCCAGTGTTAAACTTCTGTTATTTTGGAATGCATCTGGTGTGTGTATTTTACATGTGCTACAGGCCTCATATCGAAATATGGGTAGATTGCATCCTATAAATATTTGATCATTTTCTTGCCCTCTTTATGGGACTACTGTAGTTGAGGACTGATGCTTGATTTAAAATAGTTCTAACAGAATGTTTCAATTGTCTATTTTTTTATATTTGCACAAACACCTTCCTTCACACGCACACACAACCAACCAACAGCCATTGGTCATGCAAATCCTGCAGATCTTTTGTTTGACTATAGCAAATTATTCCAGCAGGAAGGGGGACAGGACAGCAAATTAACTAACAACATATTTCCAGGTTTTCATACTATCATTGAAGATGTGGGTGTATGCCCGGGAAGCAAACAAAAGCTAAACCATTGAGCTTTTGCTTCACAAGTAATATTTGCTAGCTAGGAAACACAAAAACTGTTAAGGAAAGGAATATTTCCAACTGTTGTTGTAGCCATGTTGATCCCAGGATATCAGATAGACAAGAAGACCAGCTTCGTCCACCACACAACTGACTACCCGCCCCACCAGAAACTTCTCCAAAATTAACAGCCTCCAGGGATGTTATCTTCCAATACACCAATATCCTTCACAACAACAGTATCGCTGCCTGGCTCAAATACCCATAGGACAACGGACATCCTTCAGGTATCAAACCCAAAACACACCACCAAACGCAACAAACATTTTACATTCAACACTGCTTTGTCCAAACCATGGGAAGCGCCCTGAGTACCTGATTGGCTCCCTAGTATGCCAGCCTCTTCACGGGCCACCATGAGGAAGAATTTCTGGAGAAATTCACCATGAAGCCAATAATAAATCTGAGATAAATCGGCATTTTTATTCCCTGGACAGATGGAATATATTCTGCCTTATAGCTTTTCAACACAGATTCAACCACCATCACCCTTCCCAACCCCCAGCCCTTAAACTCTTTAAAATGCTCCTGCATCAGCATCAACTTCCTAACAGCAACAGGACCCTATAGAGAACTATGGACAAGAAGCCCATAGATGACCAGCCTGTCACAGATCCAGTAACCACCCCAAACACACCAAGAAATTTGTTATTCACACAGGGATACTGCAGAACAAGCGCCAAGGAGAAAGTGTGGGGTGCACACCTTAGCTGCCTTCACCAAATGAGGACACTCCCTTAGAAAAGAAGATCACATCACAGGACACCCAAATACCCCAAAAGAACCTGCTTCAATATAGAAAAACAAATCCCCACCCCCAGCTGTTGCCCCACACTGGAACCATATGGAATATCGTCAAACAGTTGCAACCCTTACTTGACAAAGACCAAGTCCTGAAAGAAACCTTCCCTGAACCTCCTGACCGTCACACCTACCCCAAACCTCTCCAAGCTCAGTGTCAGAAGCCAACGCTGCACAACCATACCACACCAACTCAAAGCAGCCTCAGATCTTGCTAGAAGTCAAAATCCACTGATCTCTCTCACTGCTACGATCATTAAACCACATGGCTCCTAAACGTGCTTATCACAACACGTGGCATACCTCACCCCATGAGTAAAAGTGGGGTGCTCCCTAATGATGGGGGAACTATGCAGATGCGAGGGGGCACCACTGGATTGCCCCAAATGCCATGGTGCCCTGATAGGTGCGTGCTGCATACTGGCTCCGGTGGACAGCTCCATCCCCCAGCCAGTCCCTCATGAACTGTGCCCAGATGCCAGATAGCAGCGAGCGGCAGGGCCAGAGGACTCAGGAAGAGCAGGGGGTGGCCGTGCCACCACCCAGAAAGAAGTGGCGCTTTCCCTACCACAAGGAAGTACTCTGCTTCTCTCTGGCCATCAATGCAGCCACCTGCTGTTCCTCCTGAGTCCTCTGGCTGCAGGCTCATGCCACTCACCGACACTACCTCCTGCCTGCTCCCCAGAGGCCACAGGGGAGCCTCCCTGCCCAGCGGTGGTCCTCCACCCCCACAACTGCTGCCCCTGCAGCTCCTTCCCCCCATTAAGTGCCCCCTTCCAGGGGGGTGCAGATGCTGGGATATGTAGGACACCAGCATTGCTAGGGACAGCCCTGAGTAAAAGCCCCAATAACCACCATGTGGATGAAAGGAGATAGTCACTACGCTCCTGAACGTACTCACATTGAGGAGATAAAAATAACCTGTCCCCTGAGGGCAAACAAGTTTCACAAAATGATCCCTCCATATTGGATTTCTCAATCCTCCTCCTCCTCCTCCTCCAAGGAAACCCGGGTGTTGTTGGCAGTCAGTCCCTGATGAGGGCGACAACATTATTGCAATTCTCACCTTTGGCCACACATGGACATCTGCGGTATGAACCCCGATGCCTAGACCTGGGCGCGGGGCTGGGAGGTAGGCAGGGGAAGTCTGTATCTAGGGCGTTGGATGATGCAGCTCTGTGGGGCCTTTCATGTGCAGCCTGGAGATGACCCTGCTCAAACACGTGAAACGCTGTTCTTATCAGGCTGCCAGGGAGTCCTGCTCCCAGCACTGATGGCAGCACACTGGAGTCTACTTTTCAGACTGACTTTGAAGTGTCTATATGGAAGACTCTTTCCCCAACTCGACACCTCAAACAGTATCTGAGGACACGGTGATCTTCCATTCCGGCGGCAGGTCTGGTCCACATAAACAGTGCTCTCTGTAGCATTTCCTCAGTTGAAATTCGAAAGTGCTCTCTCGAGGACCTTAATACTGATCACCCTGTCCTGCCAGTGCAAGCCGTTTAATGTGCCATCCACAAAAAGTCCATGCTTCAGAACCACACAGGAGAGATGCTAGAACCACTGCACTGTGCCTCTTCAGTTTGGGGGAGAGACTAGTGTTGGGTTGGTTTAGGAATTTTATTCAGAGCTGTCCAGGCACCCAGCTGGCCTTACTAATTTTGGAGGAAATTTCCTTATCAAGAGAACAGTCACCCGATATGGTGCTGCCCAAATGCTTGAAATGATCCACATTTTTCAGCTGTGTGCCTTGGATGGACATGGCTGTCCTTGGAGCATTTGGCATGAGGTGCTGGTTGGAACAATACCTCTGTCTTCCCAAGATGGAAGGTTATCATGTGCTCGGTGGGCCATTGAGGCATAGTTACTTGCAAAAAGTGCTTTTCTCTGAAGCCTCGCCAGCGGCTTAGTCTTAGCACTTGAGTCTCTCAAGATCAAAGAGGGAGCCATTGAGTCGGTAGCAGATGTTTACCCCGATCCAATTCCCTGGCAGCATGGCTGAGCACATACTGAAAGAGCAAGTTGAACAGCATTGGAGCAAGTTTGCAGCCTTGCTTCACTTCATTCCAGGAAGGAAACCTGCACAATGGAGATGTCAATTGCCCACTTCATTCCAATTCCTGCCATGTATTAAGTGGGACACTCTGGCTCTCTTTGCCAGACCTGAATTAGAGTTCTGTGAAGTTCAAAAGCTTGTCTTTTCCACCAATAGGAGATGGGCCAATGAAAGATATTACACTGCCCACCTGTCTTTCAAGGAGAGGAAGGTTATTTCCCAAGAGCTCAACAAGTGGTCTTCTGACACCTTAGAGACTAACCAAAATATACATAGGCTCATGAGCTTTTGTGGGTAAAAACCCACCTCAACAGGTGAGCAGGCATGGAAACAACAGAATCCAAGATTTTTTCATATATATATATATATATATATTTATATATATATATATATATATATATATATATATTGAAATAATGGAATTATGTGTAGAAGCTTGCATAGTTATTTCAGAATAACAGTGGTTATTCTGAAATAATTTTGCTGAGTAGACACACCCTCAAGTGCCAAGGACTACTCATTGTTTTCAAAGTTACAGACTAACACAGCTACCCCTCTGAGACTTTTTCCCCAAGATCTCAGACACTGTAAATTAAAACCAAAAGATCTATTGGAGGGGTTATTTGTAAATAGCTTATACAGTAAAACAAGTAGGTTATGCATCAAAACAGTGAAGAACATAGTTTTAAATAGGAGGCATCCAGGGTTTCCAGTTCTTCAATGTCACTGCTAGCCAGTAATATGGATGCAATTTTTCTATGCCATTCCTTGAAAAGGTCATCTGCCCTGCTTTGGGGAGCTTTGCAGACACAGTAGGAAGGAAATAGTTTAACCTCAGCATTTCCATGCAAGATACTAATATTTGCATTCCAAAGACCTGGGACTGGCGATTAAGGTCTAGCTATTAAATCCTTGAACACCAGTAAGCAATTGCCTGGAAAACAATGTTAGCATTATCTGACCTTTTAATGTATCCCTGGGACCCAGCATTCATATCCCATCCGTCTCCTCAGAGGCCATCAGCCATGCAAATAAAGATGTTTATGAAAGTAACCAACGTGGCTATTTTATTTTTAATGCTCAATTACTCCTGGCCTAGCAATTATGATTTAGTGATACATAGAAATGTCAACTACTGCAACCACAAATCAGCCACAGGTTCCTCTGCTCCATTGGTGAGTGTGTCAAGCATCCCACAAATAAAACAGCGCCAGCTATGCTGGGGGAGGCACAGAGGTGCTGTTCTGCCAGCAGGTTTGTTTTTATTTCCTGAACTGGAAGCAGAAGAAAGGACAAGCCGTTTTTACTGTGGCTACAGGAGACCTCACTTGTAAAACAAGAGCATTATGCTCTACACTGTGGCACACACAAGGCTTAGTCCCCCTTCCACTGAAGTGGGTGCCACAGAATGCACCAGGCAGGCCCCACAGACCACAGCTCCGTGACTCATGGGCAGCACCTGCACCAGTGAGAGTAAAGTTGGATGTAGGAGTTTCTGCAGTGTGCAGTGTGCCTACCCGCATAGCCCCCAGCGCAGTATAAATAGCAGTGCAGCCAGTGAGCCATGTCTTAGGCAAGTAACAACATGCCAAAGGGAGAGACTATGTGTGTGTGTGTGTGCGTGTGTGTGTGTGTGTTGTTTGGGAGGGTATGGGGGGTCACATGGCCCCCTAGATTTGCTGCTTGGTTTGTACTGAGCATTCTCAGCCGCACTGCTGAAGCCAGCTGCCTTCACTCTGCCCCCTGCTCCTGCAGGCTCGGGGCTTCCATGTTTGGCAATGCAGGGAAAGTCTCTCTCTGGCACTGGGGAAAGGCTCAAACTAAAGCAGGGTTGGGGAATCTCAGGCCCAAGGGCCAGATGTGGCCCCTGGCTTGCCTGGATGAAGCCCCTGAGAGTCAGGGCTCCCCACCAGCATTGGGGAGCCCACTCCCCCACCAAGAGGCTGGAAGCGCACAAAATCTACTAGCCTGCTCTCCCCCCGGCTCTGGTATGCAAGGGAAATGTGGGGAGTGTCTTCCTTCAGTTAGGGACCACATCAGTGGATATTTTTTTTGCTTCTCACTTGTGTGCAGCCCCTGACTGATTTTTCAGGGGTCAGCGGCCCGCCCCCCCCCCAACCGAAGAAAGGATCCCGTCCCTGGACTAAAGGCTCCAGCAGTGGGGGACTGCAGGGAAAGTGCCTGGAAAAAGCCTTTCCCAGCTGCAGTGAAAGGCTCTGGCGGAGGGGAGCTGCTGACGCTGCTCCATTGTGTCCCTGCTGCCAGCGCCTTTCGCTGACACATCTAGTGCCGTGTGGCAGCGTGGGCACAGCCTGTTTGTCACTGCAACACATGCCACCCGGCGGACCGACAGACTCGCTGGGCCCCTAGCAAGGCGGGAGGGCCTGCTCCGTGTTCCCGGAAGGGGCGGGTCCGCGGGTGGAAGGGGCAGAGCCAGGACAGCCGGTTCTAAGTGCCACCCGCAGAGCAACGCCTGGGGCTCCTGCCAGCGCTGCTGCCACAGAAGCAGTGGCCAGAGCCCTGGGCCCTTTGAATCACCGGGTCCCGAGGCAGTTGCTCCTTTGCTCCCCCCTCCCATCCTGGCTTCTAGTCTAGAGACAGGGTAGCCCCCTCTGCCCAGATGTAGACAGTCACAGTCACCTGAGGGGTGAGCGAGTTGAGGAGGGCTCGGCAGGGCCAGGGCAGGGTCCACATCGCTTAGGCGGGTGAGAATATTCTCTGTGACTGGGGTAGGGCTACAGCCCTTTGCAGAGATGTTCTCCCTGCTCAGGAGAGATGCCCTTGGGTGCCTGTGCTGAAGGCCGCCACCCTTGTGCCCTGCCAGAGCCCTGTCATGGCCGAAAAGGCGACGCAGCACTGCTGGGAGCTGCGGCTGTGGCCACCTGCGATGGTTTTAACCCTTGACTGCTGGGGCGATGGCCCTGGGCAGGAAAGAGAGGCAGGTTACAATAGGGTGAAACACCTGGATGCGTGCCTCTGCCCAGCCTCTCTGCTCCCCGTTTGCCTCAGCGTGTGGTGAAGGGGATCCCAGTGTCAGGCTGTGCTGACTGCCAGGAAGGTGCCGACAATTTGGAGGGAGACAAAGCTCCTGCCTCACGAACTGCAAGGCCTGGCTGAGCAGTGCGGTGGGACCGGCCATGGCACCTTTGACACCAAACTGGCCCTTGGCACGGTACAAACCGAAGGGACGTGGTCATGCCCTTTGCCGGTAAACTCATGGGCAGGAATGTTATCAGCAAGAGAGCCCTCTGGTGGTGTTCACTGTGTTCGGAACGGGTCCCATATGAGGAGAGGTTAAAGCGACTGGGACTTTTCAGTTTAGAAAAGAGGAGACTGAGGGGGGATATGATAGAGGTCTATAAAATCATGAGTGGTGTGGAGAGGGCCGATAAAGAAAAGTTATTTATTAGTTCCCTAAATAGAAGAACTAGAGGACACCAAATGAAATTAATGGGTAGCAGGTTTAAAACTAATAAAAGAAAGTTCTTCTTCACACAGCATGTAGTCAGCATGTGGAACTCCTTGCCAGAGGAGGCTGTGAAGGCTAGGAATATAACAGAGTTTAAAGAGAAGCTAGATAATTTCATGGAGGTTAGGTCCATAAAGGCTATTAGCCAGGGGATAAAATGGGTGTCCTTGGCCTCTGTTTGACAGAGGCTGGAGAGGGATGGCAGGAGACAAATCCCTTGATCATTGTCTTCGGTCCACCCCTCTGGGGCACCTGGTGCTGGCCACTGTCGGCAGACAGGATACTGGGCTAGATGGACCTTTGGTCTGACCCGGTACGGCCGTTCTTATGTTCTTATGCCACGTCAGCCTCACGCGGCCCCGGAGAAGAGTAACACGCAGCCTCCCGCTGGGCTCCCTCTCCGTCGAACTCTCCTGCCTGACAAAGGCCCCCTCAGGGTGCGTCCACACTGCATTGGCATTGCAGACCCAGGGCTGTGGGCCCGGCTTGGGGACCCGGTGCGTCCACTTGGCCTTGTGAACCAGCTTTTACAATTGCTGGGCCCGGGTCTCACAGCCGGTACACTGCACGGCCCTTCAGACTCAGGGCTGCAAAATGGCAGCATCCATTAACCAAATGAAGTTAATGGGTAGCAGGTTTAAAAGTAATAAAAGAAAGTTCTTCTTCACACAGCGTGTAGTCAACCTGTAGAACTCCTTGCCAGAGGAGGCTGTGAAGACTAGGACTATAACAGAGTTTAAAGAGAAGCTAGATAATTTCATGGAGGTTAGGTCCATAAAAGGCAATTAGCCAGGGGATAAAATGGTGTCCCTGGCCTCTGTTTGTCAGAGGCTGGAGAAGGATGGCAGGAGACAAATCGCTTGATCATTGGCTTCGGTCCACCCTCTCTGGGGCACCTGGTGCTGGCCACTGTCGGCGGACAGGCTACTGGGCTAGATGGACCTTTGGTCTGACCCAGTACGGCCATTCTTATGTTCTTATGTTAAAAGGGCACCCACAGCGGCTGCAGCCTGTCCTTGCAGGCTTGCATCTAGCAAGAAAACGGTTATTTCCGATCCACGCGCGCCCACCTGGGGATTCTCCTCCTATTGCTTTGGCTGAAGGGGAGCAGAGAGTGAGGAGGGATGCAAGGAAGGGTGTCATAGAAAAATGGCACCAGGGCAGCGGAGAGAGGGGAAGCAAAGCATTTTGTTAAAAGAGGACAGAAATCTCAGTTTGTAGAGGAAGTGGGTCTGGCCCATGAAAGCTCATCATCTAATAAACCATCTTGTTAGTCTTTAAAGTGCTACATAGTCCTGTATTTTGTAGAGGAGGAAGTTAGTGTGATACCTGGACTGTCCCCAGAGACAGCACCACAGAGCAGGGACAAAGAGGAGACAGGCATTGTGGAACAGACAGTGGTGGATGCAAAGTGATGGCAAAAGGGGTAAGTGAGTTGATGGAGAACATGGAGTTAAGGGTCTTGGCTGTTTTGCCTTTTTTACTGCTCTCAGTGGAAGGGCTGTGTACTCTTACTGGGCATGTGTTTGACTGACAGCTGTGCACTCTCCATTGTCAGTCATTCTCCTCAGCATCTTCCATGATCTGCATGAGTCATGGTGCTCACTGCACTGATGGCATGGGGACAGAGCCAGGCTGAAAAACCGGCAGTGTGTGGTATGAAACAGACTCGCGGACGACGCACAAGACCATGTGATTGCCAGGGTGACTAACTTAATGCAGAGTGCCTGCTTACAGGGAGTCAGCCCAGCATCTGTCAGTCAAGCATCTCAATTCATTTTACAAACAACTCTCTCCACATTCCCCAGCTATCACCAGTAGCACCAATCAGGTTTCCTAGGTATCTGGAATGGATACCGTCTGGGCCTAAACTGACCACTGCAAATCACAGCTAGGAAGCTCATAGGGTTACAATGCTATTTTATCCTTTCTTGACACAAATATAACCGTAATTTTTCAATATTTAAAGTGAAATCCTTATTTACGCCAACTCTTTTAGCAGAGGTCAAGGTGTTAAAATGCATCTGTCAAGCATGGTTAAAAATAAGAATCAAGCCTTAAGGCAGCACTGTTCAATAGTTTGGGGATTTAAAGGGATGTGATGCAAAGGGAAAGAAACTCATGTACATCATCAGGGCCCCCCCAAACCGTTATCTGACTAGCCAGTGCACTGTATACTTCCTGACACATATGTGGTATCATGCCAGTCTGTGGGGAAGGGGGGCACAAGTTCAGCTGCTACAACTACAAAGGTTTCAAGTGATGAGAGCAATATTAATTCTTCTCTTTCATGGGCAGTCAAGATGTTAAAACCTGCCAATCTACCAGCAACCTAGAAAGCAGAAACTGCACACACCAAGGGAACATTTTACACCAGTTTTAGCTACAACTTCAGGAACAGGGTTTGCAAATAATCCACAGCTAACTCGTCAATAGATTTTCACTTCTGTTTGCCAATTTAACATTGTTCTCAATCTGTTGTTCACCAAGTCATTTCTTTTAGAATTCTTGGGCACGCGCAGTTCATTGCAAGTACTGAACAATCCAGGTGGAAGCTGTTATGACAGCGTGATCTGGTTGTGCAGAACCAGGTTGTACATAATTGTGCAAGCCTCACAATAGTGAAACCAAATTTTTGCTTCCCATGAACAGTGCAATTCCCTGTTTCCTGTCAGCAAATGTCACTTAAATACTCTAAAAAATTCAGGCTTACTGGAAAGGAGCTAGAATTCTAAGTCCAGTAGAATGGGGGAGGAAAGAATGTTTCAGGTGCTGGGAAGGAAAGATTTTGCTTTGTAGATTTTCACCCTGTTACAGAACATTAAAATCTGTCTATTTCCACAGCTTCTATAGAAACTTAAAACAAAATCCTTTGCCCCTACCTGATGTTGAAGTGAGCGTTTCATATGAATTGCCTAAAATTTGGTTCTTGCTGGCAAAACTGACTCATGGGGTGATTGGCAGAATCTCTCTCGACATAGATCCTCCACCAAGATTCTGATTCTCTCAACATAACAGAATCTCCACCAAGCTGGAGAGCACAAATGGCCTCTCAGTTTACAGAGAATAACTCCATTCATGCCTCTACTAAACTTCCTCGTTTTGTCACGAAATGAGCAGCAAACTGGAATTCTATACACCACCCTAAAATAAGCAACTAAATCCAGAAAACCTGGAACGTATTTAATGGAAATATTGACATCTTTAAAAAGACAACTTGTAGTGTCCCCTTGAAAACTTCTGGGCTATGCTGAGAAAGTCGAAGAAGCTAAGAAACCAACTTCACTCAGCCCAGGTTAGAATTCTGCCTTCAGCAAGCTAGCATTTTCTCATGGGATGAGAGACTGTTGGGATTGCCTTGCCTACCTGTGCATCCTCTCCAGCTTGCACAGAGAGGAATGTCTGGGGAAAGCATGGATGGAGGATCTTGTAACTGATCTGCAGGTGTCCATGACAGTGACCTGCGTCACAAATGCTGCTGAGGTCAACTGCACGCTGGGGGAGTGTGTCATGAGTCTGCCAAGCAGTGCTACCCCTTTGGGCAGTGTCAGGCACAGCAATGCAGATCATGATAACTTGAGAGGCTGAGTAGTGACTGGATGGCATGTTGTGTTTAGGGTAAAGAGCTGGGACAAAAAGCAAAAGGCCTTAGGCCTGGCAAAGTAGCGTCTAACCTATGTTGAGGGGTGGCGTTTTCACTCACGCCCATGTAAATGCAATTGCAGGAAGAATGCTGGCAGGCCAATTGATTCAGGCAGACATTGGAAAGCACTTTCAAAAGGGAACGTGGAGGTGTGAGCTCAGCTGCACCTGAGGCTTGTTGAGAGCCATGTCCAGTAGTGGGGGAAGGCTGCCTTCACTGCCAGGGATAACGTCGCGTAGGAACCAATGGGTCAGTGACAGGATCCAGGACTGGCCATGCAGAACTGCTGCAGAATAAAGGTTTCTACCAAGAAGGTAAAGCCTCTTAGTGGCTTTAGCTCTTCCCTGTCTGCTCTTCCCATTCACGGTAGCTCTCACGAACTAGCCACATTTCCAAATAAAACTTCTCAGCCCCTGACAGTTCCTGTCCCAGTCTCTCAGCAACCAGAGGAAGGAAGGGAAGATTTTGCCAGATTGTTTGGGCTGTGTAATGGTCTCAGTGATTGGCCATGTCCGCGCCCCGACACAATGGGATGGAGACTGTTAATGGGAATATGGGAATATTCCCTTCTACTAGCTGTGTTTTCATAGCCAAGAGCTGCTCTGCTCCTGTAGAGTTCCAAGCCTGCTTTCCAGCATGGGGGAGGAGCTGGCCAGGAGCAGGCAAGAGAGAAATATCCCTGAGCTGCTCTTGAGTTACGGCTTCCAGGCTAAATCTGGGACGTGAGGCTCCAAAGGTTGATTGGCACTGGCAGGAGAAGGGTCCCTCACAGAAGACCCATGTGGGAGAGGAAGAACTGAGGTAGATCCAGCTGCCAGTGGTGTCCTGCAAGGCATCCAACAGCCCACTGCAGGAGGTGGGTGTCATGGGCAGCAGACCCCAGACATGTCTGGCCCCAGCATCCCAGACTCCAGTAGCTGTGCTTTTGGAACCATGCCAAGCATGGGTACAGGGCTGGGAGGAAGAGCTAGAATCCTAATATATGGAGATATACCATCTCATAGAGCTGGAAGGGACCTTGAGAAGTCATCTAGTCCAGCCCCCTACCCTCACAGCAGGACCAAGCACCATCCCTGACAGATTTGCCCCAGATCCCTGCATGGCCCCCTCAAGGATTGAACTCACAACCCTGAGTTTAGCAGGCCAATGCTCAAGCCACTGAGCTACCCCTCCTCCCTAGTGCTGGGCAGCCCACGACCCTGAGGGGGCATCAGTGGGGCAGAAGCAGGACTGTGATCTGGATCTGTGCAACAGTCCTGGTGCTGGAGGAGGGTAGCAGGTTTCCTAGCTGCTACCAAATGCGGCTTGGATGAGCTAGTACCAGCCCAGCCCAGGCAGGGACAGGTACCAGGATTGGGGGTACCAGTGAGTGAGTCATGCACACCAGTGCTGATTGCCTTCACTGATGAACCAGCTCCACATGAGGCTTCTCCTCCAGCATGGGGGAGCGTGGTGTAACGGGGATAGCAAGTCTCTGACACCAACACAGGCAGGCAGTGCATTTGGGACGGACACGGCCTGTTGTGCTGCGGAAATTGTGAAGTTGCCTGCAAAGTCAGCAGCCTCTGCTTTACGGAGGAATCTTCTGGGGACATGCTGCCCTGGTGGATCTCCAGGGCACTGTAACCCCCCTGCTTCCTTTGCTGTGGCTTGGCCGGTCTGGGCTGCTCCTCTCCAGCGTGGGGGCAGGTGCACCAGCTTGTGAAACAGGAAAATCTTTTCAAAATAGGAAGCACCAAGGCAGGCAGAACAGAACCCCTCCCACTTTGTCACTTCCCTCCATGCTGTGCACCAGCCTGCTCGCCCGCATTCCCACAGCTGCACAAGCGTACCTTCCCAGGCCATGCCCCTGCAGCCAGGCCTTCTACATAGCAGGAGAGCAGCAGTTCTCTGGCCTGCGACAAGCTGCCGTCTCGTGCTGACAAACGCTCATTTCTGCTGTGCATGCTCAGCTCACACAGGCCATTGGCCTGTCAGGTGCTCTCTGTTGCTCCTTGCCACCATTGTGTGTTGGAGCACATACTAGGCCTAGGGTATCATCAGCACTCCAGGGCAGCAGGACTATGCAGAGGCACAGGTAACATCAGTGGTACATGCTACCTACTTTATGGATAGGTAGGCCTTCAATATTGTAAGCCAAGGGTGGGGGACCTCAGGCCGGATGTGGCTCCCGAGGCTAATGCCTCCCCCTAGCATTGGAGAGCCCACTGCACTGGTGCACCAATCCCCCACTTCTCCTATCGCGGGGCTGTAGCACAAAATCTACTAGGCTGCACCCCCCAGGTTCTGGTGTGCGAGGGAACGTGGGGAGCATCTTTCTCCTTTTCAGTCAGGGGCCATACCCGTGAGGGGTTTTTTGTTTTATGCTTCTCACTTGTGTGAGGCCCCCGACCCAAAAAACTTTCCCTGCCCCCGTTGTAAGCCATTCCCTCATCTGAACACATTCTTTGTCATTCACTTATTGTGCCCAGCGACTCCACAGCACACACACCCGCGGGAGTAACTCCTGGGACAGCAGGGACCTGCTCAGTGCTCCAGGGCGCCTGAGTGTGGCCTGGCTGCAAAATGTCGGATGCACCCTTTGCGGCTATAGTTGATGGAGCTGCACTAGTGTTGATGTAGATGAGCCTTGCAGTGCCTGAAAATCCTCTGCTTTGGGCAAGCAGTGGCACATGGTCCTATGTTTGGCTGCATCATGGGACTAATCCAAAATGCTTCAGTATAGGATAAGGGATGCCCGGAAGGACGATAGGTAGGTAGGTAGTTGGGGTGGGTTCTAGCGTGGCCCATGGGATAGGGAATTCACCAGGGACCCCAGGGTAGTAGGTTTGAGTCCCCCTCCTTTCCCCCCCCCCCACACACACTCTCACTTTGCTTAGCATGTTATCTGCTGTAACGTTCCTAGTTCACCTGTGATTTTAAAAACAAAGGTCACCACAACTGTATGACAGAAGGCAGCAGCTCACCCAGCATGCAGGAAAGGAGGAGAGAGAGGAACACTGCATTACTGGGAGCTTGCCATCTACCTTGCTACTAGCAACTCACCTTTTCTCCCCTGCTTGAGACCTCCCAACACTGCCCTCTCCTTTGCGAGCCAGAGACAGCATTGGGGCTATGTTCCGATGCAGAGAGCAAGAGAGATTGTCTCGCAGCAGCAGCAGCAAAGACAAGCATTTCCTAATATTAAGGCAGTTACTATAAACTCCAGCTCACTTCATGAAATGAGTTGTAACATAAATCTCCTCACGGATGATGCTAAATAAAATTAGAGTTTTAATTAAAGGCATCAGTAAATGGACGAATTAAATCACAGACAGGAGGTTGGCTAATATTTCCTGTGGTCTTATTGCAAAGGCCATGGAACTTTGATGGTGAAAGACAAACAGTAGACCACTAATAACGCCTGCAATTGCCAGAGAAGATCTCATTAGCCTTTGGCTCTCCCATGCAAAGCGGTAGCTGATTCATTCTAGAGCAGTGTTTCCCAATTTTATTTGGCCGAGGAACCCTTTTCAGCTTTTCAGAATTTCAAGGAACCCCTAGGTTTGTCAAGCAAAAAAAAAAAAAAAAAAAAAAAAAAAGGGGGGGAGGGACCCACCAATTCATGAAAATCACATTCCTTCCCCGAGACACCCCCCCATCTCCCTTCCGTGAGGCCTCATCCGCTCTGTTCCCCTCCTCTCCATCACTTGCTATCCCCAGCCCTTATACCTGTCTCAACCTAGTGAGAGTGAGGTGTGGAGTGGGAATGAGGATTTGGGTGTGGGAAGGGGTGAGAAGTACAAGCTCTGGGAGGAATTTGGATGCAGGAGAAGGGGCTGTTGGCTCGGGAGGGCTCTAGGCTGGGAGTGTTGGGCTCAGGTGGAAGGTTGGGGTGCTGAGCAAGCCAGGGCTTGTGGATGTGAGGGTGCAGGAGTTTGGGCTGGATATGTGAGGACTCAGGGCAAGAAGGTTGTGAGTATGATGGGCTCAGGACACAGATTTGTGATGTGTGGATGGTGGAGGAATGTTGTGGCAGAAGACTGAGGATGTGGGGATGCAGGAGTTTGGGGATGTAAGAGGCTCAGGACAGGGCGTTCCAGTGTATGATAGGCTCAGATTTGGGGTCAGGTGGTGCAGGAGTGTTATGATGCTGCAGTGAAATGGGGTTTGGTCCCAATTGGAGGCTTGTTGGCCTGGCTTCATTTTTAAATAAAATATTATGTCAAACTCAAAGGTTTTAGCATTGTCTTTATATATGAGAGGGTGAGGAACCTGTTTTGAGTCAAAGGTCACTGACCCACAGAAAAGTCAGTTGGGGCCACACAAGTGAGATGCAAAAACAAAAAAAAACTCCTCCAAAACCCCAAGCCTCACTAATGTGGTCCCAAATGTGCTGGTGGGGTAGGGGACAGAGTGCTAGTGGGTGCTGGGGCTGGGAGAGGGTGCTGCTGGGTGGAAGGATGCTGGCTCAGGTGGACAGGGTGCTGGGGCAAGGT
This sequence comes from Rafetus swinhoei, assembly GCA_019425775.1. Lineage (NCBI taxonomy): Eukaryota > Metazoa > Chordata > Testudines > Trionychidae > Rafetus > Rafetus swinhoei. Next base: position 29,389,851 of record CM033425.1, on the reverse strand, counting down.
GCTGGGGCAGGCAGGTGGCAGGGTGCTGGGGTCAGGGACATGGTCCTGCTGGGCACTAGGGTGACTGGCAGGGTGCTGGGACAAGGAACAGGGTGCTGCTGGGTGCTAGCGTGGATGGCAGGGTGCTGGGGCCAGGGCCAGGGCCAGGGTGCTGAGTCCTGGGGTGTGAGGCAAGGTGCTGGGGCCAGAGCGGTGGTGCTAGGGTGGATGGCAGGGCTGCCAAGGGCGGGATAGGGATGGGGTGCAGGATCTGGGAGGGAGCTGGGGCGGAAGGGGACAAGGTCTGGGTGAGGTAGGGTGCAGAAGCAGGCTGGATGTAGGGTGTCTGGCTACGAGGGAGGGTGCGAGGAGGACTTGGGTAGAGTTGGACCTCCTGATCTGGCACCCTCTAGACCTGACTGGTCCCAGATGAGGAATTTTTGGACCAGGAGGTCATTTCAGGGCTCCTGGTTCCCCCCCTTCCCCACTAGGCTTCTTTGCACCTCCATCCCCTGCAACCGAACTAAGCTGCCCACCCCTGCTGGTTCCCTGCACTTCCCCAAAACCATCCTCACAATCCAAGGAGTGCAGCACCAGTTCCTGCAGCCCCTCACAGCCCAGCTGAGCTGCCCATCTGTTCTGTATGCCCTCCCCATCCACCTCAGCCCAGCTGAGCCCTGCACTGGTTCCTGCATGCCTCCCCACAGCACAGCTGAGCCCTGTTTCCTGCACCTCCTCCAAGTCCCACAAAACTGCTGAGCCAAGAGCCGATTCCCTGCCCCTCCCTCCCCTTGAGTCTAGCCCGGTTCCCGGCACCTCCCTCCTCCTGCAGCCAAACTGAGCTCTGAGCTCCACACACACACACACACACACACACACACACACACACACACAGCCCAGCCTCCCAGACCTCCCCACTCTGCAACCCAGCTGAGCTCAATTTCCCTGCACCTTCCCCCAAACCATGTAGACATGCTGAGCCAGTGCTGATTCCCTGCCCCTGCCTTCCTCCCTCCCCTTGGCTGTGTCTACACTGGCACGATCTTGCACCAAAGCGGCCGCTCTTGCACAAAAATTTGCTGCCTGTCTACACTGGCCGTGTGTTCTTGCGCAAGTACACTAACGTTCTCATGTATTAAATCAAGGCTTCTTCTACGAGAACTACGATGCTCCCGCTCAGGAATAAGCCCTTTTGAGCAACTATTCTTGCACAAGAGGCCAGTGTAGACAGGCAACATGAATTTCTTGAGCAAGAAAGCCCTATGGCTAAAATGGCCATCGGCACTTTCTTGGGCAAGAGAGTGTCCACACTGCCATAGATGCTCTTGTGCAAAAGCACAGCTCACACATGGCAGTGTGGATGTGTTCTTGCACAAGAAACAACCAGTGTAGACATAGCCTAAAAGTTTCCTCACATGAACAAAATGAATGTTGTGTTGTGCACCAGTATTGAGTTCACGTGGCTTGTTTGGATGTGCCACCCTAGTTATTAATAAATATTTTTAAACCTCTACCTTTTCCCTCTGCTGCCATGTCTCCTCCCCTTGCTCCATCAGCTCTCCTGGTGCCTGCTGCCCCCCAACCCCTCACCCTCCTCTGCTGTCCTGACTCCTGCTCTTCTCACTGTCCTCAGCCCTCCTGCAACCTGCCCCCCTCCACCAGCCCTTCTCTCCTCCCTGTGCCCACTTCCTCCAGTAGCCCCCACTCTGATCATGTGAGCTACCCCTCCTCATCCCCTCTTCTAACACCTCCCTCCACAAACCTGCCCTGCATCTCTCCTCTGATGGTGGTCCCTCCCCTGCAGGTGTCTGCCCTTCTGCTTCACACCCACCTGGTGCCTCCCCTTCCTTCACTTCTCCTGCCCCTTTGCTCCATTTTTCCCTGATGCCCACCCCTCACCACCCTCTGCCCCCATTCCCCTCATGCCCCTGTGCCCTCTCATGACTTGCTCCATCCCAGCCTCCTTGCCCACCCCTTCTTTCAAGCCTTCTCCCAGCACCTCCCCTCACCCCTCTAGCCCCCAATGCCCTTACCTTCTCCCCTCCCAGCATCACCCTGTCCCCTCCCACTGACACCTCCTCCTGCCCTTTTCCTCATTGTCTGCACTTAGCTCCCTGCCATTTGTCTCTCCTCTACCCCGTCCCTTTGGTGCCTTCCCCTTCCCCGCCGCCTCCGCACAAGCACCTCTCCCTTTCCCTCTCCCATACCTTCTGCCTTCCACTTTGCGGGGCCGGAGTCTGTGCTCTGTCCCCGGACTCCGAACCCGCAACCCAGCCATGCGGTGCAGCACAGCGCCCAGCAAGTTTAAAATCCCGGGCTGTGACGTTACGTCACGTCCGGGCGTCTCCCCACCCACTGGTTTGAGCGCGCTGCGCAGGGCGGCAGCAGCCAGCAACGGGGAGCTCAGAGAAGGTTGCGCATGGCAGGGATGGGTCCGGAGATGGGGATGGGGGAGAGACGCTCTGGGGCCGGGGTGGGAGGACGTGGCGGGGGGGGATCGGGACCAGCTTCAGCTCCAGCTCCAGCTCCAAATATTGCTGGAGCATGGGCACCACGAGCCCACACAACTCACCGCCCATGCCTCTGCTGGCTAGCCGGCTCTCTCTCTCTCTTTTTCAGAGGGGCCGGGGGAGTGCCGGCTCCTCACGGAACCCCTCGCGGAACCAATTGGGAAACACTGTTCTAGAGCATTACTGACAGCAGCATTTGGACAGCATCACTGCTGGACCTAATAGCTGTGTGCTCACACAGCTAGTGAACATTATCTTGTTGAGAGTTGTTTTCCCCCAGTGGTTTATGATGTGCTAAGTGGTTCCCTTGCTTGTTTTGATTTTAGCAACCTGCACTTCACACCCCAGTCCCTCCCCCACAGGATCCCAGCCTCTGGGGCCACATGTCCAGTGTCAGGGCTGAGAACAGAAAAAAAAAAAAGTAGCTTACATCTGGCTGCTTTGCAAGCTCATGTTAAAAATAAGATCTCAGCCAGTTTCCTTCTGTGCACCTGTTTACACTGAGGGCTGGCCTGGCCTGGTCTGACTCCTGCTCAAAGAGACAGAACATTCAGTCTTTTGATTGATCAAGAATTGTAACTACAGTAAAACTCCATTGGTGCGGCATCTGATGGTCCGGCACCATCAGGAACCCGGAAGTGCTCCGGGCAGCCGGACCATTGGAGCTGCTCTGCCCCCGGCTTCCCCGATTCAGCCGCTGCTGAAACTGATCAGCGGCTGAACTGGGGAAGCCGGGGGCAGAGCAGCTGGAGTGCTGCTGGTAGGTCCCTTAGTGCTGCCCCTCGGTGCTGTGGGACCAACCCGGCAGCACCCCAGCTGTCCCCGATTCAGCAGCTGCTGAAACTGACCAGCGGCTGACTCCGGGAAGCCAGAGGCAGAGCTGCTCTGCCCCGGGCTTCCTGGAATCAGCTGCTGATCAGTTTCAGCAGCGGCTGATGCCTGGGATGCTCAGCAGCAGCTGGGTGCTGCCGGGTTGGTCCGGCAGTGCCGCCCTTGGCACTGTGGGACCAACCCAGCAGCACCCCAGCTGCTCTGCCCCAGGCATCCCCAAGAGCAACTGGGGTGCTGCCGGGTTGGTCTTGCAGCGCCAGGCGGCGCCACCGACCAACCCGGCAGCACCCCAGCTGCTCTGTTGCAGGCGTCCCGATTCAGCTGCTACTGAAACTGACCAGCAGCGGCTGAGTCGGGGACACCTGGGGCAGAGCCGGACTATCGGAAGGGGGGCTATGAAGGGTCTGGGGTGGCATCCCCCCCCACCACCACCCTAGACCCTCATAGGCCCCCTTCCAATAGTCCGGCATATCTGATAATCCGGCACCCCCTGGGTCCTAAAGGTGCCGGATTATCGGAAGTTTACTGTATTTGCATACTGGAACAGCCTTTAGGTATTTCATAATCAAACAATCATCCTTTTTTTTTTTTTTTTTTTTTTTAAAGGGACTTAGTACAACGCTGCACTGTGACACTCTGGTGGGTATTAACAGCTCTCTCAGAGATTCCTGAACAGCTACCAGCATTGTTCCTTGGACAGGGTTTCTGTAGGTCCAGATTTTCCTGGATGGAGCCTGAGTCGCTGCCTCTGTCCCTGGGGATTTTGCAAACGACAGGCAATGTCTGGGGTTTTAGCAGAGTAGAAGCTATAGTTCAGAAAGAGCCCGGATTGGTCCACTTTCTGATTGGTCCCTCCCCAAAATCCACAGCTAATTGGTTCATCTCCTGCAGCAGCAGCCCCCAGCTCCCAACCTGCCCAATTCGCCACCCTGGGCTGGGGGTCTCATAAGGAGGGGCAGACTGATGGCTGTGCTGTGTCCAGGGCTTGTGCCTGCTGCCCCACCACCGCAACAGGGACTGACACTGCCCCTCCACCCCAGCTCCAATGAATGCCTCGGCAGCAGGCACCCGCATGCCCCCTAACTGGGACTCTCACTCCTGCTGGCCACTGATCCTGTCCCTGTGGCACCTACAGCAGTTGCCACACGGGAATAGTGATAGTGGGAAATTACTGACAGTTTCGGTGCAGTTTAGCATCTGGAAAGAAGAGGGGTCATGGAAGAAGCCAATCCCAGTGACCTGGCAGTGCTCTGCGGCACCCCAGCATGTGCTGTGCAGGTCCCTGAGGCACGACCGGGGCTCTTTCCCTGAGGAGCCTGGGATTCCCTCTTGTCCCTTCAGAACAGAACGCACACTGCTTGTGGGCACTTCGGATGCGCGTCCGAGGACACACAGAGAAAAGCTATCTTGTAAACCAGGCACGCTGCTGCTCCCACAGGATCATTATGAGAGAAATGTTCTGACCCTGGTGACTGGAGAAATGGCGACATCACTAGAATCAAGAGCCCTATCCCTGGTGCTGCAAAATCTGCTAAGGCTGCTGCTAACTTGAGTGTCTGTACTATGGGTCTCTGTGTTGCTCCTCCAGAGGAAGCTAAACCAAAGTTAACAATCCTGGGAAATTTGTATCCAGGTTCCCCAGTGTAATGCAAGATTTACAGAGCAAACACCTGCCAGGGGCTACCCCCGACAAACCAGAGAGGGGACTTAGATTTTTTTTTTTTTAATTAAAGATGTCAAGGTAAAAAAATCCACAAACTTTTCTGAAAAGTTTTTCGAAGTCTTTATGGCAAAACAGAAGAAATAGGGGAACATGCAACTAAAAAAATTCTATTCTGTTCTTTTTAGAAATACAGATTTGTACAGCCACGTGATACACTTAAAAGGTTGCTGCTAAAATATCATTCACAGCAGTCTACCACAGTGAATAAATATTAAGTTTACATTTTCATTAAAACAGAACTATTTTGCACTCCCGTTACTTCATGTAGGGTTGCCATCTGGAAACTAAACAGGGGGCATGTAGTAAAAAAAGAAACCAATTTTGCATTTACCAAAATGAACTTTTCAAGTTACAGTTTGCAACAGATATTCTGCATAAATCTCTTCGCAAGGAATAAGATTCACACCAGTGCAGTAAGAGGAACCTACTGTAGTAGGAAAAGAACCTGAAATATAAGCTCTTGTATTAGAGGCCTGATGCTTAAACTAGCTTTTCAGGCTCTTGCTTTCCAGTATTTCCATTGCTATTATTTGAATCTGCTCTATGTTATACAAATGCACTTGTTTCTTTATAAACAGATCTAAGTGCTGTGTGCTAAGCAGAGCTGTAGTCCCCAGGGTAACTGGTAAGGTATGGGAAAAATGGTGCAAATTCCCCGTGGCTTCGCCGCAGGACACTATGGGAGCATATTCAGAGGGCTGCAGGGTCAGAGCGTGCCTGTTGCTAATCTGCAGTTGGCTGGAATCTGAATGCTTGCCCTGCCTGTGATTGTAGCATGAGGTGACCCTGGGCAGGCACAGACAAAATCTCTCCCACTAACCACAGGTGAGGGAGGTGTCTCTCGGCCATCACATTTCTTATCTCAAGGCACAGAACTTGGCAGAGAATACTGGCCACGATTTCCAGACCCAGCACCCACAGCAACAGGGAGAAGTTAAGCAGCCCTCCGGGGCCTGCCTTCTTCAGCCTTTGGAATAATGCCTTAGCTGCAAGCACGAGCCCCATCGGATGGAGAAAGGATGGTCTCATTTACACCCAGCTTGTACTGTATTTTGCAAGTTCACGCTACATAAACTTCATTGCTGCTGCCAGCCAAACTGCTGCAAGTGGAATAAAGTCAGCCAGCATCTAAACTTTTCTTGCTTCAGCTGGGCTATGAAAACAGTTAGTTTGGTGGGGCTGGGAGATGAGGGCAGCCTCTGACGTCGAGTCAGTCTCCCTTTGATTTCATTGTCAGGACACTGTTGGCTCTCACACTGAAAGTCACCTCCCATTTTACAAGCAAACACTGTTCCTTTCTCTCCACCTCACTGGAACAATGCTTTGTTTTTAAAACATGCTGAATTTCTTATAAGACATCTACCCTCAGCTTCGCCACAAACACAGCCCCTGCCCAATATGCAGGTAAACTGAGGCACCGGCAACTGCTCTTCTGGCTATACCAGCATTAGTCTGTCTCTCCTCCAGACTGTGGCCAATCTGCAGCTCTCGAGTGGCACCTCTCAAGAAAGGGCACAACTTATTTGTGTTGCAGTTCAATCTGTCTCAGATAAGGTTGAGAGGGTCTGGTGCCAAAGCTGGTGATTTTACCGACAGTGCCCCTCCCATTATTAGAAGCAATGGGACTACGTAAGATATCAATTCAGCGGCAGACTACGGCAAGGTATGGTACAAATGCAGGGTGCACAATGATACCATAAAGCAACACTGAAAAAAGGGAACAGAGAGGAAAGTAAGCAAAAGGGAGAAATCGGAAAGTCATAGAACCATAGAGCTGGAAGAGACCTCAGAAGGTCATCAAGTCCAGCCCCCTGCCCAACGCAGGACCAATCCCAACTAAATCAACCCGGCCAGGGCTTTGTCTAGCCAAGACTTAAACACCTCTAGGGATAGAGACTCCACTACTTCCCTAGGGAACCCATCCCAGTGCTTCACCACTCTCCTAGTGAAATAGTTTTTCCTAATATCCAACCTGGACCTCTCCCACCGCAACTTGAGACCATTGCTCCTTGTTCTGCCATCTGTCACTACTGAGAACAGCCTCTCTTCATCCTCTTGGAACCTCCCTTCAGGAAGTTGAAGGCTGCTATCAAATCCCCCTCACTCTTCGCTTCTGCAGACTAAACAGACCCAACTCCCTCAGCCTCTCCTCATAGGTCATGTGCTCCAGCCCCCTAATCATTTTGGTTGCCCTCCGCTGGACCCTCTCCAATGCATCCACATCCTTCCTGTAATTGGGGGCCCAGAACTGGACATAATACTCCAGATGTGGCCTCATCAGAGCCGAGTAAAGAGGAATAATGACATCTCTGGATCTGCTGGCAATGCTCCTCTTACTGCAACCTAGTATGCCATTAGCCTTCTTGGCTACAAGGGCACACTGTTGACTCATGTCCAGCTTCTCATCCACTGTAACCCCCAGGTCCTTTTCTACAGAACTGCTACTTAGCCAGTTGGTCTCCAGCCTGTAACAATACTTGGGATTCTTCCATCCCAACTGCAGGACTCTACCCTTGTCCTTGTTGAACCTCATCAGATTTCTTGTGGCCCAATCCTCCAATTTGTCTAAGTCATTCTGGACTCTATCCCTTCCCTCCAGCATGTCTACCTCTTCCCCCTAGCTTAGTGTCATCTGCAAACTTGCTGAGGGTGCAATCCATCCCCTCATCCAGGTCATTAAAGATGTTGAACAAAACCGGTCCCAGAACCAAACCTTGGGGCACTCTGCTAGAAACCAACCACCATCCTGACATCGAGCTGTTGATCACTACCTGCTGGGCCCAACCTTCCAGCCAGCTTTCTATCCATCTTACTGTCTATTTATGCAATCCACATTCCCGTAACTTGCTGGCAAGAATGTTGTGGGAGACTGTATCAAAAGCCTTACTAAAGTCATGGTATATCACATCCACTGACTTCCCCATATCCACAGAGCCAGTTACCTCATCATAGAAGCTAATCAGATTGGTCAGGCGACTTGCCCTTCATGAATCCATGCTGACTATTCCTGATCACCTTCCCCTCTTCCAAGTGCTTCAAAATTGATTCCTTGAGGATCCCCTCCATGATTTTTCCAGGGACTGAGGTAAGACTGACTGACCTATAGTTCCCTGGATCATCCTCCTTCCCTTTCTTAAAGATGGGCACTACATTTGCTTTTTTCCAATCATCCGGGATCTCTCCCGATCTCTATGACTTTTCAAAGATAATGGCCAAAGGCTCCTCAACGACATTTGCCAACTCCCTCAGTATCCTCGGATGCATTAAGTCCGGACCCATGGATTTACGTATGTTTAGCTTTTCTAAATAGTTCCTAATCTGTTCTTTCCCCACCAAGGGCTGTCCACCTTCGTCCCATATTGTGTCACTTAGCGCATTAGTCTGGGAACTGACCTTGTCCGTGAAGACAGAGACAAAGAAAGCCTTGAGTACTTCAGCTTTCCTCACATCATCTGTCACTAGGTTACAGCCCTCATCCAGTAGGGGCCGCACACCCTCTCTGATCACCTTCTTCTTGTTAACATGCCCGTAAAAACCTCTCTTGTTATCCTCGTTATCCTTCACATCCCTTGCGAGTTGCAATTCCAATTGCACTTTGCCTTCCTGATAACTCCCCTGCATTCTCGAACTATACATTTATACTCTCTAGTCATCTGTCCAAGTTTCCACTTTTGTAAGCTCCCTTTTTGTGCTTAAGTTCACCAAGGATTTCCCTGGTGAGCCAATCCGGTCTCCTACCATATTTGCTTCTCTTGCTACGCATCGGAATGGTTTCTTTCTGTGCCGTCAATAAGGCTTCTTTAAAATACTGCCAGCTCTCCTGGGCTCCTTTCCCCTTCATGTTAGCATCCCAGGAGATTCTGCCCATCAGGTCTCTGAGGGGAGTCGAAGTCTGTTTTTCTGAAGTCCAAGGTGTGTATTTTATTACTCTCTTTTCTTCCTTTGGTCAGGATCCTGAAATCTACCATCTCGTGATCACTGCTTCCCAGGTTGTCACCCACCTCTACTTCCCCTATTAGTTCCCCCCTGTTTGTGAGCAGCAGGTCAAACTGCGCACAGCCTCTGGTCGGATCCTGCAGCACTTGCGTCAAGAAGTTATCCCCAACATTCTCCAAAAACTTCCTGGATTGTCTGTGTACTGCCGTATTGGTCTGCCAACAGATGTCAGGGTGATTAAAGTCCCCCACGAGAACCAAGACCTGCGATATGGAAACTTCTCTCAGTTGTCCGAAGAAAGCCTCATCTACCTCATCCACCTGATTTGGCAGCCTGTAGCAGACACCAACCACAACATCACTGCTGTTGCTTACACCTCTAAACTTGAGCCATAGACTCAACAGGCTTTTCTCCCTCTATATACTGGAATTCTGAGCAATCATAGTGCTCTCTCACATACAGTGCAACTCCTCCTCCTTTTCTCCCCCACCTGTTCTTCCTGAACAGTTTATACCCTTCCATGATGGTGGGATGACTCGCATGACTGGACTCGCATGACTGGAGCACTAAGTCTCCGTTATCCCAATCAAATCGTAGTTCTTGGACTGGGCCAGGGCCTCCAATTCTTCCTGTTTGTTACCCAGGTTTCTTGTATTTGTGTACAAACACCTTAGATAACCAGTTGATCACCCTATTCTCTGCATTCGAATCATGGGTCCTCCTTTGTTGCTCGTTCCTCTTTGCATTTCTTCCCGGTATCCGACTTCCCCAATTCTCTCAGGGTTTTGGTCACCATTCCCCAACGAACCTAGTTTAAAGGTTCCCCTTTTCTTCTTCACCCTGCTCTCTTCATTCCCCTCACTCCCCATTTCTTCCCTACCGCTTCTTCCCCCTCCCTCCTCACGCCCCCATTCCCTGACTCCCCATTCCTTCCCACAGCCTCTTCCCCCACCTCCTCACCCTGACTCCCAATTCCTTCCCGCCTCTTCCCTCACCTTTTCACCCCTCCTCATTCCCCTCACTCCCCATTCCTTCCCCACCTTCTCACCCCCTTCCAACCTTACCTACAGCCTCTTCCCCCTTCCCTCATTCTCCTCACCCCCAGTCCTTCCCCACAGACTCTACCCGCCCCATTCCTAACTACCCCTTCCTTCCCCATGGCCTCTTCCCCCCTTCTCCTAACCCTCCTCCCCTCCGCACCTATTCCACTGCAGGGCACAGAACACAGGAAGCCTGAGGGGAGAGGATAAAGAAAGGACGACATTGGGCAGCTCTCTCAAGGGCTTGATGGCCTTGGCACCCCCTTCCCTCCAGTCCACACACTAGTAAGGGAGAGAGTGAGTTTGGGGAGCATGTGTGGGGAGAGGGGAAGGGGAGAAGACCCCCCAGCAACAGGCTCAGTAGCAAGAAGACTGGGATAGTGAAACCTAACCCATCCCCACTCCACACATTAGCAAGAGGGAGAGATAACCAAGTAGGGAGAGTGCAAAGAAGGACAAGGGGGGCTGCGAGGAAGCCCACTCTGCCCTCCCTGGGCCAACGTGCAGGGAAGGGGCTGGATGGGGTGAGCGGCTGAGCAGGGAGGAAGCTGAGATGGGGCAGAGACCAGCAAGCAAACTGGGGGAGGTGGTCTCTGCAGAGCAGGGCTGGCACTCCTCTAGGAGCAGGTGTGCTGCCGAGAGCTGCAGGCTGAGAACCCATGTTACTGGAACTGGAGCCCTGTGTCTGTCCCAGGCAGATTCAGGGGCTGCTGAGGAGCTCCTGCTACTCTGCCTTCCCAACCTCCCTGGACCCTGCCTGAGCCCCCCCACAACATTCCACAGCAACCCCACGCACAAGTTGGAGGCAGGGAGGGGAGGAGCAGGCCAAGCACAGCCCCTGCATTGGGTAGGGAGAGCCTCCCTCTGCCCATGTTACTGACTGAACAAAATCCTCCTCCTGTAAAGATTCTGCTGCAATTCCTTTGTGCCAGGAGTTCACTTGCAGCCCTACCCCTGGGTACTGGATTATTTCTGAACAGTGGAAATAGTCAAAATCAACAAAACATGGTTAGTGTGCTGTGCCTCCTAGAGAAGCATAAGCTGTCAGTCATACCCTCAGCAGAAAGGAACTTGCATGAAGACAACTGACACCATGTTTTGAGAAACAAGTCACCAGAACTGCTCTACAGCCAGAAAACTGAGGTTGTGTGGTCTGTGTGGGCAGGCAAAGCTTTTGCTCAACAAATACGTCAATCAACACTAAGTCACTCTTCCTGCTCCCCTTCCGAGTCCTGCCCCAGCTTACTGCCCAGTGTAGCTCTGCTTCCAACAGGCTGAAGAGCAGGGAGGCCACGTGTCCTCTATCACCACACACATCACACCTTTTACAAAGTGAGTTTTCACTGGTCTCTGCAATTCAGCTACTCTCTCCTGACCCTGTGAGAACTCATTTTACTTACTCCTGAGTATTTGTACAGACACTGTTTCTAGGTTTTTTTATCCCTCCCAATGTGGGGTTCTAACAGACTAAAACCCAACTTCTGTCTCATCTAGGCAGGTGATGTAACAAGATGCACATTTTGTGACTGGTTCAGCAAGGTACAATTGAAATACCAAGTAAAATTCAAGACAGCATCGACATCCCTGCCTAGTAAAACGCCTGAGACACCCCCAAGGCTTCCTTACAGGATGCCTTTGTATCTAGGGGTGTAAAATCCTGAGTAACCAGTTAATAGGTTAAACATTGGGTTAAGCCAACGTTTAACTGGTTAACTAAGTGGGATCCTGACTCCAGCCCTGCTGCCACCGCCAGCAGCAGCAGGAGGCTCCCAGCCCCAGCACTGTTGCTGGCTCCTAGCCCTGCAGGGGCAGCCCACAGCAGGCGACTGGCGTGGTGCTGCTGTTGGGCACCAGTCAACTGGTACCAGTAAGTATCACCCAATAAGGGTGATGCTTACTGGGTGTGACAGTTTCACTCCCCATGCTTCCCTCTGTGTCTGGGTGATCACCTGTGAACAGCCTCTTTTGTTCTTTAAGTCTTAGCAGTGGTTGGTCTTAGGAAGTCATGTGACCTCCCTAACTGGTAGGGGCTGGCCAGGTAATTTTAAATGGAAGGGGACAATGTAAAACAGAATTCCCACCTGAAAGGGAGGCTATTTAAGACATAAATACTGAAAAACTTTGCCTGTGGCTGGCATGACACTCCCAAGGAAAGGTACCAGGGACCCCATGGAGAGAGATTTTCCCTAGTTTGAAAGTTTAGCAGGAATAAGAACAGTTTTAGGGTAAGTTTGTAATAAATATTAGATCTAGATATCCGTTTTTTGTTATTTTACATTTGTAATTAACTTTGCTTGTTTTCACTTGCAGCTACTTCTGCTGGTACTGCATAAAAATCAATTGTATTTACTATCAATCCCAGTGTAAATAATCGTTACCTGGGGGAGCAACCAGTGTGTACATTCTCCTTTCACTGTTAAAGAGGGCTCACCTAAATAATTCATTTGGGGTTCTGATCCCATTTAGGGAGGGTGTCCCTGGAAGCTGGGCCCAAACTGCATTTTCCTTGGACCCAAAGAGTTTCACTGTCTGTACTGTTCCTTGGGGGGTTGGTGATCTCAGCTCTGTGCCTGAGCTGGGGGAGACCAGGAGATCTGGCTCAGTAGGACAGGGTGCTGAGAAGCCCCAGAGAGCAAGGAGGCGAGTGAGTGGCTTTGCCAGCACTCCAGGAAGCAGCCCCAAGGGGTCTTCTATGACTGCCCCCTGTCACTCTGGGTCACTGGTTACCCGTTCACATCCCTATTGTATGCACACACTGTACAGTCTAAACTGTGGTCGGAGTCCAACTCACTGTGGTTCAGAATATTGGGAGTCTGAGCGTGGCTGAAGACAGAGACTTTGCTACACCATATTGTCCACAAAGTTCCAAACTCATGGATATGCTGCAGTGGGAACAGCCTTACAATGCTACCTTCATCTTGAAGAAGAATTAACTATTTCTGACTACAGGGGACTCTGATTGGACAGTGACCAGGTGGAAACTGGGGCTCAGCCCATGCCAGGCTGAGGTGCCCATGGCAGAAAGCATGAAGCTTTGGGATGGCACCAGGGGAAGTACCGGCCTGTTTAAATAGCACAGCCTGCTCACAGAGATTCACCCAGCTGGTGGAGTTTTGAGAACGACTGCTCTTCATGGCCTGGATACCTGTTCCCAACTCGCCAACTAAGAGATGGGGGAAAAGCCGATTGGTGCAGAGGAGCACATGGCTCGGACAGAGACGTCTCTTAGAGGAGAGTCTACTGATACAGATTCTCTAGGTTTTAGTCAGGAGGAGAGGATGGAAGAGGATAAAGTATGGGCCAAATCAGACAAAAAACATTCACATAAAAAAGAATCTGACACATCAGAAAAGGGCAGACAAATAAACAGTGACAAGTTTTTAAAATACTTGTACACAAATGCTTGAAGTCTAAAAAATAAGATGGGTGAACTAGAGTGCCTTGTTTTAAGGAGGATATGGATATAATAGGCATCACAGAAACCTGGTGGAGTGAGGACAATCAATGGTACACAATCATTCCGGGGTACAAAATATATCGGAAGGACAGACCAGGTCATGCGGGTGGGGGAGGGGTACTATATGTGAAAGAAAATTTAGAATCAAATGAAGTAAAAATCTTAAATGAATCAACATGTTCCATAGAATCGCTATGGATAGTAATTCCCTGTTCTAATAAGAATATAACAGTAGGGATCTATTATTGACCACCTGATCAGGACAGTAATAGTGACTATGAAATGCTAAGGGAGATTAGAGAGGCTATCAAAATAAAGAACTCAATAATAGTGGGGGATTTCAACTATCCCCATATTGACTGGGTATATATCACCTCAGGATGAGATGCAGACATAAAATTTCTTGATACCTTAAATGATTGCTTCGTGGAGCAGCTGGTACAGGAACCTACAAGGGGAGAGGCAATTCTTGATTTAGTCTTGAGTGGCGCATAGGATCTGGTCCAAGAGGTAACTATAACAAGTCCGCTTGGAATTAGTGACCATAATATAATAACATTTAACATTCCTGTGGTGGGAAGAACACCTCATCAGCCCAATGCTGTGGCATTTAATTTAAAAAAAGGGAAACTATGCAAAAATGAGGAGGTTAAACAGAAATTAAAAGGTACAGTGACTAAAGTAAAATCCCTGCAAGCTGCATGGACACTTTTCAAAGACACCATAATAGAGGCCCAACTTAATGTATACCCCAAATTAAAAAACATAGTAGAAGAACTAAAAAAGAGCCACTGTGGCTTAACCATGTAAAAGAAGCAGTGAGAGAGAAAAAGATATCTTTTTTAAAGTGGAAGTCAAATCCTAGTGAGGTAAATAGAAAGGAGCATAAACACTGCCAAATTAAGAGTAAAAATGTAATAAGAAAAGCCAAAAAGGAGTTTGAAGAACAGCCAGCCAAAAACTCAAAAGGTAATAAATGTTTTTTTAAGTACATCAGAGGCGGGAAGCCTGCTAAACAACCAGGGGGGCCCCTGGACGATCAAGATACAAAGAAGCACTTAAAGACGATAAAGTCATTGCGGAGAAACTAAATGAATTCTTTGCTTCAATCTTCACAGCTGAGGATGTTAGGGAGATTCCCAAACCTGACCCGTCCTTTGTAGGTGACAAATCTGAGGACTTGTCACAGACTGAAGTGTCATTAGAGGATGTTTTGGAATTAATTGATAAACTTAACAGTAATAAGTCACCGGGACCAGATGGCATTCACCCAAGAGTTCTGAAAGAACTCAAATGTGAAACTGCGGAACAATTAACTATGGTTTGTAACCTATCCTTTAAATCAGCTTCTGTACCCAATGATTGGAAGATAGCTAATGTAACGCCAATATTTAAGAAGGGCTCTAGAGGCGATGCCGGCAATTACAGACTGGTAAGTCTAACATCAGTACTGGGCAAATTAGTTGAAACAATAGTAAAGAATAAAATTGTCAGACACATAGAAGAACATAATTTGTTGGGCAAAAGTCAACAAGGTTTCTGTAAAGGGAAATCATGTCTTACAAATCTATTAGAGTTCTTTGAAGGGGTCAAAAAACATGTGGACAAGGGGGATCCAGTAGATATAGTATACTTAGATTTCCAGAAAGCCTTTGACAAGGTCCCTCACCAAAGGTTCTTATATAAATTAAGTCGTCATGGGATAAGAGGGAAGATCCTTTCATGGACTGAGAACTGGTTAAAAGACAGGAAACAAAGGGTAGGAATAAATGGTAAATTTTCAGAATGGAGAGGGGTAACTAGTGGTGTTCCCCAAGGGTCAGTCCTAGGACCAATCCTGTTCAACTTATTCATAAATCATCTGGAGAACGGGGTAAACAGCGAGGTGGCAAAGTTTGCAGACAATACTAAACTGCTCAAGGTAGTTAAGACCAAAGCAGACTGTGAAGAACTTAAAAAAAAGCTCACAAAACTAAGTGACTGGCCAACAAAATGGCAAATGAAATTTAATGTGGATAAATGTAAAGTAATGCACACTGGAAAAAATAACCCCAACTATACATATAATACGATAGGGGCTAATTTAGTTACAACTAATCAGGAAAGATCTTGGAGTCATCGTGGATAGTTCTCTGAAGACGTCCATGCAGTGTGCAGTGGCAGTCAAAGCAACCAGGATGTTAGGAATCATTAAAAAAGGGATAGAGAATAAGACGGAGAATATCTTATTGCCCTTATATAAATCCATGGTACGCCCACATCTGGAATACTGCGTACAGATGTGGTCTCATCTCAAAAAAGTTATATTGGCATTAGAAAAGGTACAGAGAAGGGCAACTAAAATGATGAGGGGTTTGGAATGGGTCCTGTATGAGGAGAGATTAAAGAGGCTAGGACTTTTCAGCTTGGAAAAGAGGAGACCAAGGGGGGGATATGATAGAGGTATATATAATCATGAGTGGTGTGGAGAAAGTGAATAAGAAAAAGTTATTGACTTGTTCCCATAATATAAGAACTAGGGGCCACCAAATGAAACTAATGGGCAGCAGGTTTAAAACAAATAAAAGGAAGTTCTTCTTCACACAGCTCATAGTCTGTGGAACTCCTTGCCTGAGGAGGCTGTGAAAGCTAGGACTATAACAGGGTTTAAAAGAACTAGATAAATTCATGGAGGTTAAGTCCATTAATGGCTATTAGCCAGTATGGGTAAGGAATGGTGTCCCTAGCCTCTGTTTGTCAGAGGGTGGAGATGAATGGCAGGAGAGAGATCGCTTGATCATTACCTGTTCGATTCACTCCCTCTGGGACACCACGCATTGCCCACTGTCAGCAGACAGGATACTGGGCTGGATGGACCTTTGGTCTGACCCAGTATGGCCATTCTTATGCCAATGCAGTGTTACCCATCACCACTTCCAATATCTGTATACCTACTACATGAGGCTTTGCCAGGAGGTAACTCAGTCTCCAGCTGGCCTAGGACACAGCTGACTTGTTGAATAGCCATAACCAACAGGGTAAATTTAACAACCACTAGGCCAAAGGATGTGCTGGCTGTTATTTCCCCACACTGTAAGCTGGAGCTGCAGACAAATCTATACAAGACTTGCCCAGTTTGGGTTCAGTCTACCCAAGATACCATCTTCCCGAGTTTTGAAGCAGCAGAGACCCACCAAAATGCCCAATCCAACTGTCCTAGATTTAAATTATAGGGGCACAGTTCACAGGACAAGGCCATTAGCACTAGGCTTTGCCTTCCATGTGGAGCTAGCAGAGCCCAGTTCTGCCCTTCATGGCACACTCCGGGGCTCCCTTTCTGAGGCTTCTGCCTGAGCAGCACAGGGAGTAATGAGCTCAATAGTCTGTACTTTAGTCTTACACACACACTTAGACAAACATGTTATAGAAACAAACAGTCCTGGTCTGTGTCAGCTGGTATCTCACCCCACCCCAGGTAGTGAACCATCTCTGGAAATATTTTCATGGCTGTCCTTGTCTTAAAGCCCACGTGAAGTAGCAGCTCACCCAGGCACACTGCTATCATCACAACCAGAGTGGTTATGATTTCCTGCCTCCAACTAGCGTGAGGCAGTAGCATGGATTTTGCTAGAGCACTGCTAGTGGCCACTGGTCGGAAGATGAGGAAATACACTGCCCTTGCCATGGACTGGCGACCTTGTACTGCATGCTTTACATGGCCTTTAGGGATGTCCACACAGGGGTAACAGACCCATGGCAAGGCTGCGGCTGGTTTGGGTCAGCCGACTCAGGGTTGCCAAATCACTGTGCAGATGTTTGGGCTCAGGCTAGAGGCCAAGCTGCAGGACCCTCTGGGCAGCCCAAGCCCAAATGTCTACACAATGATTTTTCAGCCCCAGCATCTTAAGCCCTGTGAGCCTGAACCAGCTAACCCAGGCTAGTGGCAGGTGTTTTATCCCTGTGTAGACGTGCCCTATCAGGACAAGCATGGGAATATGAGCAGAACCAAACCAACTCAGACCTCCATGGAGACCGAGGTATCCCCAAGGATGCTGTGGGAGTATAGCTGCTTCTCCCAGCCCCACATAGCTATGATTCATTACACAGTCTGACATGAGAGAGAAAACAATCAATGGCCACAGACTCTACCACCTATCCCTCTGTTCATTTTCTCCACAACACTCCTCAAATGTGGAAAACATCCTGAACTTGAGGAAGTCACTACTGTTTCTCCTTTAAATCCATCCTGAGCAGCCTCTCCTGCTGTCATGGCTCTGGGAACCTGCCAACTATTGCCAATTAAAATACACTTTAAAACAAAATGCAACACAAGTATAAGCTCACTGAGGCACGGAAGTGGTCTTCCATTTCATCTACACAAACACTTATCACCCTCACACAACACACAGAATTGTTAGAAGGAATTGCAAAGAAAATAACTGTTAGGAGGGACCTCACCACGCTTTCTGTACTGAAGTGGAAGAAATTTTGGCTCTGTCCACATCAGTGACCACACTGTTCTAGTTACATCAAGGGGTTGCTTTGGAATGGGGGGCTAACACTGATCAAACACATTGCTCATTTTCTGCTGTAGGCAGTGCCATGGTTTCCAGACAATTCCTAAGTTGAACAGCTAAAAATAAAAGGATCAGTTATCAATAGGAAACACAAAATGCAGCACTGTAGCAACATATTTGACCACTATGCTCTGCAGCCATCCATAAGAATTCACCTAAATATTTATATGACTCAGTTTAGATTCCAAATATTTCAAGGCTTTCAAGTGTTTGATTTTTTTTCCTGCTTAGCTCAAGTGGCTGAAGAACATTAGATTTTTAACCATCTCCACATACGGAGAGTTTCCACTGATCGAGAAAATGAAAATGATGGCAAGATGAGCAAGCCACAATGTAACCTTAATGATACCTAAGACATGACACAAAGGATATTTTATGATAAATTTATTTAATTAAATTTCATTGACTGTTTTATTGTAGTTCATATCAGACTGCCAAAGTAAACTAAACATTTACATTCACTACAAAGTTCCTTCAAATTTTCATAGCTAGTCCAAAAAACCATGGAAGTGATAAGGGTTCCTTCCCTCCTTCAAACGTATTCTGGCTCCCACTGGTGAAAGTGGGAGTTACATTCCTGGACTGAAAAAAGAGAACTGAGCCCTTAGTTTCACAAATTTGCAAAAACCCTCCTTGTAGCAAGTTATATAAACATGGTTTAAAAGTTTTTTTTACAAAACCAATCTTCTGCTGGTGCAGAGAATAGACGTCCATTTTCATTGCAAGCCGCGGAAAGACAATCCAAAGACTGACCTTTGTAGCATGGAAGATAGTGAGGCAAACAACAATACAGTACAGATGTACAAAAAAAAAATCCACGTCCACTTGTCTGCTGTCATTGCAGATGGAATGGACTAGGTGGGCTGGTCATACTCCAAAGCTGATCTGCTTCACTTGAAGTCAATGAGTTGTCCACTGACCGTAAAGGAAGAAGAATCACTCACGCTTTCAACTAATTAAATAAGCAATTATTCCCAAGTGTCTAGTGGGGGTGTGGGGCTGAAAAACAAGATAGAGATCCTTCAGCAAACCTCTACAGAGGTTTCTGGGAGGAAATCTCACCTAACTAGTGATCCTAAAGTAATTTCCTGATTTAACAAGCATTTTGATAATATATATATCTATATATCTATGATATGTTTCACTGGAATATTTTTCTTTAAAAAAATCATGAAGACCACTTCCTATTTGAGAATTATCCAAAAAAGGCCTTTTTTATACCATCTTTACTTTTATATCTACTTCTAATAAATCAGTGAAACAAGTCAGATGCTACAATTTAAACTTTCATCATACCTGAAAGAGAACATCTTTTTTTAAAAGTGAATTTTCAACATGAAAAGAGCTAAAAGTCACCGTTATAGTCCACTGCATAATCTGTGTGAAATCGAGACCATTTGCATAGTTTCCAAACTGAAACTTTGAAAAAAATAATTTATTGTAGGGAAGTGCTACACCTCCAATTAAACTACACAGCCTAAAATATTCTTTAAAGGTTCAACAACCAGTATTGTCAGTTACTCTGTCTGAAAGCCTCCTGGAAAACTGTTTAGTTCAAACTGTTATAAATCAAAAGCCATTTTTTCCTTAATTTTGCCAATTTTTAATGAAAACATTTGAATTTCAATGTACAAAATTCTAATAAAACAGGTGATTTCTTTCAGCAAGATGGGTAAAAGTTGGGCCATTGTTATATTCCTCCTTCAACAGCAAAAGTCTTCCAATTCTCATTAATAGAAAAAATTCTTCTGATTTGACTGTTAGATGACAATCCAAAAATAAATAGTTATAAATACACTGAGAGTTCCTATTCCAAAATCACATAGGGAAAACACAAAATTGAAAATTTATTTATCATCATTTGTTTGCTTATAATGAGACATAGGTATATTATAGCAGAGTGATTCAAGAGGGAAATAAAACAAAGGTAGGGAATAAATTGGTCCAGTACTGACATTCGGGAAACATATCAGTTAGCATAATTCTGCAGTCAATGTATCCTTTAAATGACACTACTCAGTCAATCTGTATTTGCTTTAGGTATTTATAATGAAAGCAGTTTCCTTTGCATCTTTGCTGAAGATAGGTATAGTGGAGAAACTGTAACAGCCCCTCAGTATGCGTGTATGTATATATAATTATATACAGATAATCATGCATCCACACACACATCTGTTTATCAACACTGTAAGTGACAGGTCAGATCCATCATCATTCATCATTGGCAGCACTGGTTCCTCTCACTTGGCCTTGATTACGTAACTGTAGGAAAAACAAAAGATACAGTAAGTGCTTACAGCTACTCAAGCAAAATTAAACTCTAAAAATGCAGATTTTACTAATTCATTAAGAAAAAAGGTTAGTGCAGCACAGTCAAACCTTCACCAGCATTAAGCTGGATGATCCTGTATCAGTTCAAATTCTCTAGGGAATCTTTTAGATTAGAAACTAGTTTGTGACTGGAACAGCAACTAAGATATCAAACAGCAGAAAGGAATCACAAGTACAAACCACACCCATACGCTGGATCTCTGAGATTTGAAGTCAACTGCAGATACAGGGTCCACCATTAAAGGCATGTGAGAAAATAGTCAAACTAAGAAATATCAATGTTAAGGTACTGGGTGTGAACAAAGGGTTGGACCTCTGAGGAAATTCATCCCTAGCAGCAGCATTTTTAAGGATTTTTTTCCCCTTGAACTGGTGTTCCCTCCATACGCCCATTTCAAACTGTAGTTTTTTAAAATGCAGCTCTATTTTCTTTAACTGCAAAGAGGGGGTCCAACAGAGCAGCAAAATGTCACTTTGTTCAGGAAGCCCCTGCAGGCTTTAGCATTTAAATGCCCTAAAGGCCAAGCACAGGTCAGGAGACAAACTGTAGAGCCTGCACTTTGGGCTTTTGCACCAGACAAGCACAAAGTGTGATGTGACAGCTTGCTTTGCAACACGAATAACGCACCCTGCTGACTGATCTGACCATGTGCCCACAGCCCATCAGGATGCCAAATGCACGCTGAAGGTCTCACATGAATCCCAGTCATTGGGGTGCTATTCTACTGTTGATTTTGTCAAAGCAGGGGGAGGAGGAAGAGGAGTTCAGTTCCATGAAAAGCATCTGGAGACATCATTTTAGAATATCTGATCCAACAGTAACTCCCATCACCAGTAAAGATTCATCCTTTTCCTCCCAGGAATTCACTTACACAGCTTGATTTTGCCTCTGAACCTACAGAGGATTCCTCTAGACGTCAGCAGCCACTGTGCCTCGAACGGAACCCTTCTTACGCATCTAAATGTAAAATAAAACTGTAAGCTACCAAATAAAGAACCTGTCACGAGGTTATTAGGAGAGAACTAAATGGCTCAGAGCCAATTCCGATCCAGTGGAAGATTTGAGGGGCTAGGAATGAGGGGCACTTTGTAGGACAAGTCAGTCAGCCTGGTAAGGTACTGCTGCCATATGGAGAGGCAGTCCCTCAGTTCTTAAGGGCCATCTGAGGCCTGAATTGAACTGTTTGGAGCATACAGCACTTCCACTGCTGCTCAGGCCTGAGAGGGACCATGGATTGGGCAGCTTCAAGCTGTTTCGTTCTTCTGCCAGACTAAACCCTCTCCATCAGTTGACCTGTTCAGAGGACAACTGATAGGGTTTAGTCTGGCAGAAGTGCTCTGGGTGTCCACAGAGTCAGACCACACAAGGAGCGCAATCATATAGAAGAGAAAAATAGAGGTAAGTACAGAAAAATTGTAACCAGCATGTTAGGTGAGGCTAGAAGCCCACTGAATAGGGATGAGACAAGGCAGCCAGGAAGCAGCAAACAATGGATAGCAGAGGAAACAAAGACAGACCGTAAAAACAGATCAAGGCAAGGAACTGGAAAGCCAAAAAAACCCACAACATAAAGGAGCAGAAAATCTAATGAAGTAAAGAAAAGTAACAGAAATGAAAAAGAGAAAAGATTCTAAAGAAATCAAATAGTAACAGAAAAGAGAACACAAAACTGCCAACTCAATTAAAAACAGGCCTTGTTTCCTGAAATTGTTTCTTGGTAATAACATGAAGCTGCAGAAGTCAGTGAGCTCCAGGACTGTATCCCCAAAGAAGCTGTATACTGCTCAGGGCTGGAAGTGCAAGGACATTCCTATCATGCTGGGCATCCCAGCGCTGAGTCTCTTTCCTGTTAGTGGTCCAGGCCCATAACAGTAAGAGCCAACCTTGAATTGTTTGAGATGTAGCAAAGTTACCATTTATCATAACATTTCAGCAAGTGGCTATTTAAGTGTGGCATATGGGGAGCAGAAATTCCTTTGGGATACAATTAAAAGGAATGTTCAATTTCTACTGTGGGTGACACAATGCGTGTTTACACTTTACAGTTAGGTTATTCTCCATCACTAGAATACCCCATCCCAAAAATCTTCTTGGAATGTATGTTTTAGAGGTGCCTGAAGATACCTCTTGTATTACTAAAGAAAAAGCCATAAAAAATATTTCAAATAGCAGTACCCAACCCTTTCTACATGGATAGTCCAGCTACAAGACCACATTTCAACATTTTAAAGAGTCACCAGAGAACACATTTGAAAAAAGTGATT